>OY728119.1:1345520211-1346742979 GCA_963277665.1 Viscum album | reverse complement strand
TATACATTGAAAAATGGTTAGGGTAATTTTTTGTATTTTTCTAAAATACATGACTTTTTCGTGAATAGTAAAAATAAAGTTTCGCGTTTTCGGTAGATTAATGACATCATAATGACATAATAATTAAAATAAAAGGCTGGTAGACTTGTGTATAGTATCATATGACATGAGGTGTCCCATGTGGATAATACAATTTGAAGATAACTTGGTCAAGACGATGGGTTTTTTAAAAACACTAATGAGGTGTCCCTTTGAAATTATTAAAAAGTTCCCTCTCTTTTTCTATAAATACCCACTAATCCATTCATTTTCGATCCATCCAAATACCTAAAAATGAAATATATTGTGTTTTTTCATCCCAAATATTCCTCCCATGGTCTCTTTAATCCCCTAAGGTCCCAACCATCATGTTCTAGGAGTTACTGCACAAATTAAGGGAACCTTTTCACCCTCTTCATTTATTCAACGCTTAATTTATGTTATCTCTTTGAATTTACATTCTCATATGTTGGGGTTTGAAATTATGTATTTCTATTACTATATTCTTTATATATATATGATGATATAACATTTAGGGTTTATCAATTTATTTCATGAAATTTTAAGCAACATCGTTAAGCTGCTGAATTTTCAGAACGGGTCTCTCAACTTTTCTTTTATTTTCATGTCCATATATTTTTTCACTCTCATAACCTCACATATCCAAATGAGCATAATAACACATGATTCATATATATACTGTATTTATTTAATTTTAATGGAATAAACATCATAAATATTCTTAGTCTCTGTCTTTTATATTTATAAACTAAATCAACATCCATGAGGTTCTAATTTATAACCTTCACGGATGACGAAGTTTTATTCTACAATTTCACATTCATTACTGTTCATAAAACAATTTTGATTGTTTAACCAGACTATAATATATGTATTATAACCTAATTAATTTCAGGAACCATTTTATTTAGATAATATTAAATAATATTTCCAAAAAAGTTCCTAATAATCAAATTAAACGTTAAATCATCCTAAGTGAATGTCATTAATATTTCATCAAATGATTCATCCGCATCCAATGAAAACCAGATGAAATAAAGTACTATTAACACTTATTTATTTTCATAAATATTATTTAATTTCAATTTGAGAGATTTAATTCCACTCTACATGATCTCCTCTACTTAAGAGCAAGTTAACCGATTATGAAAATAATGAGAACAAACACACCAAAATGATGAAATTCAAAAACAATAACCTATCATTAAAGGAATGATTGAACAAAATAGAATTATGATAAACTAAATACACACCGAGTAGGTTCTGAATTAATTTATTAATAAGTATAATTTTATATTCAATGACCTTATGATCAAGAGGGGAACACATTTGTACTTAAGGTAAGGAGTTTCATCATCACACATCCATTGTTTTAGATAATATGTATTCACTGCTATTACTTGTGCATTGTGAATGTATAATTCCCATTGATGTTACCTATAATGAATATATTCATTTTCATGTTAATCAATATATCATTCTAATATAATAATTTTTGGGGTATTTGAATCAATTATTTACAAAGTGGTAAGGGTTTTTCCACCTAAACCACCATTTTTCTTCAGGTAACTTTTATTGCATAATTATCTCAAAGAAACTCTTGTGAATTATTATGTAATCATCATTAATTCTGTGTGAGTGTTCTATATATTTTCACCAATTATAACACTTCCTTATTTTATGGATAGTTACATGTTTTAAAAGGAACATTCAAAATTGTTTGTGAATTATAAACCTGATTAAAGGGATATTTTCTAATTCTTACACATTTTCAAGTTTATGGAAGAATATGTTTTATTCCACCAATAGGTTCATAAAAACACTCATTTTATCATTAAATATTATCTATATTCATTTTTATATTTAAGATAACAAATTTGTTTTTCCAATTAAAAATTCCCTTTAATACTTTCTTAAAAATGCTCTAAAATGTTCTTTATAAAGAATCTTATGAACTATTTTTACATTATTTTACCTAAGTGGGACATAATTATTTCCTCAAATAAAATTTCAATGTTCTAGTAATTTATTTTATTGTATAGTAATGTTTAAAATACGATTTTATGGAAAATATAAATGATTTTTCAAAATGAATCTTCTTTTAAAAGTAAAAAAGATGTTTTCTCATCTCTCATTAACATTGATGAGTTATATTCCAGGTTCACTACTTATTTCATTCTTGTGGTGTATGTACTGACCTTTGTTATATAATATCAAGAGTCTCATTATTATCAAGATATTCTAAGGGATTTTTATTTTAATATTTAAATGTGTTATGAGACACTTTGGAATGATTAAGGATTATTTCTTTTAGAATTTTTCAATGGTATCCTTTAAAAATATACTCATCTATGTCAAAATATTTTGATTAATCTTTTAATTCATTGGGTTTTATCTCTTATGATATAATAATCCATGTTTTATTGAATGGATTATGACTAGTTTGATTACATGTGTGTTAATAATTTAATTATTCAACGTGGTATTGGACAAATTGAGTAAGTGAAATTTAATTATTCAAAGTGGTATGGGGATATTTTAATAAAATACATAAATTTAATTATTGAAATTTGTATGGGAAACTTTGAATAAAATATATAATATAGATATGAGGAATACATTGGACTTATTATGTGACGAGTGGGGCCTGCTATAGACACTTCATGCAATGGTGGGTCTCATGAGACCAACAGTTGTGGAATTAGCAGAGGCCTTCATTAATATAATTTATGGTTTTCTGTGAGGCCTTAATCAATTTTAGTCATCTTGTCTGAGTCCATTAATTTTTTTTCAGAATATTGGGCATATTAACTTCTCTCATTATAAAGTTTGTAATTGAAAGTTCATGTGGTTATTCGATTAGAAGAATACCCATGATTATGTTTTTATTGTTTACTCACATAATATTCTACCATAATGTGTACTTATTTATTAATTGTAATGAAAAGTTTTATTTATTTATTCACCTTGTCTAATGTTTTTTTATCTTCAAATGTATTTCTTATTCTTACTTAGAGTTTGAGCTAACCCTTTTCTTGTGTTTATTTTTCCAAGGATATGAAGAAGTTAGTTATGACTGACTTATAGAAATAATCTATGAGGCTTGGATGTTTCTAATGGAATAAATTAGTCTTTTATTTCCATTCATGATGTAATGTTAAAATTATTAATGTATCATTCTTCCAAAAGCTACTAAACTACATGGTCCTTCGGGATACATATTCCTTGTTTATATTCCAATGTAATAAAATAAGGAACTGGATATGGGAAATCGGGGTCTGGTCTATAAAATAAGTCTTTTATTATGTGAAGGTGATTCTATATATATGAATTATTTAATGAAACACATTTCCCATCGAATTGTTTTAGCATGTTCTGTAGTTAATTATTTTGGGTGAAAAATCATTTTTTAAGAATGTTTAATATGTATTGACTTATTTTTGAAGCATGTAATGTGATATAGAGTGCATTATTTTATGAAAACCCATAATGTGTCAATTATTATTCTTTTATAAACTGTTAAATGATTTAAAATTAGTTTTTGTCCTGGTGTCGATGTGTATTTAGTCATAAATATAACATTAGTATGTTTTAGTGATTTGATCCAATAATTAATTATTTAAATTGATGAATATTTTATATAATTGGTTGTTTAATTATGAAAATGGTTCCATTAGTTTTGAAAATAGTTCATTTGGTTGTTCATTTGGTCCATGATTTGTTTTAAAAGGTGTGTGAGTAATTTTTGAAGGGTTTGTATACGAAATGTAATTTAAAATTGAATGTGATTGTGAAGTTGGTGAAATCATGATACATGATTTTGTTTTGTCCTTTGAGATTTTTTACCAAATGAGTAAATTTTTTATTCATCAATATTTGAAATGAAAATCATGGGTGACATGTGTTTTAGTGTGCATTTGGGTTTAGTTTGAAAATGAATGGTAACATTGTAAATATGGTTCTCATTTTCTAAATGAAGTTGGGTCCTCTATGTTGTTTCAAAATATTTCATAAAATTTAATCTATTGGGAAATGGTCATTTGGATTTTGGGTGTGTGTTTTTTGTAAACTCCTAACATAAGGGGTTGTTTCGTATGTTTTAATAGTTTTATGCTTTACCCAAAATGGGGGGGGGGGGGGTTGGAAATGTTATAATTAAATGAATGATGGAAATGTAGAGTTAAAGGCATTTTTTGAACATCCATCTTAAAGGTAATGTTTGTGTTAATTTTTAAAAAGGATTGAGTTTTGGTAAATTTTTTAGCCCAATTGGTAACATAATGTTCTTTTTCAAAATTGTTTAGAAGTTCATGTTATGTGATGGTCCATTTGGAACCTTGAATTAAATGGTGTAAAAATGTGTGTGTCTGTGTGTGTTTAAATATTGGGGACATTGATATGAGAGATATCCCTATATGGGTTATTATATATGGTGATCATGTTTGAGTTAGGAAAGTGTGGTGATGACATTTATGGTGAGTCACATGTGTGAGGGCCCCCCTACTTACACAGTATTAAAAAAAAGGGTTATTGGGTATCTTTAAGATAATTCAAAGAATATTTCTCGGGGTATCAAATTAGATGGGTTAACACACCCTATAGTTTTAGAGAGTCTATGATGAATGTTTCATATGTGGGTACAAGTTAGGGAATCTAGTTGGATATTGACATAAAGGATTCACCATACACCGATAGGTGGTTCCAAACTGTGTAGGTCTAGGGGTCTTCTAGGTATGTTTAGGGTTGGAAATGGTTATTATCTATACCTCATGGAAACCTTTTTATTTTATTAGTAGTGTTTTTATATAATTTATTTTTCTGATTACCCTAATTATAATTTTTCAGTAATACCATAGTACTATTTGGTTTGAGTTTTATTTAAAATGGTATTTTGATTGAAATCAGGGAATGTGGTCTGAGTGGTTTGGAATGGAAATCTATGTTAATTATTTATGTTTAGAAACTTTTTTTATAATTTTATTTCAAACTAGTGTTAATGGACTATGATGGGTAATAAATTACTTAGATTCTGTGGTTTATCTTGGAGTCTATACTGAGCATTTTGGGGTTCATTCCTATTAATCTTTTCAGTTACTGGTTATGGTTCAGTTAGGTTCTCCTTGTTCATTTTCTCATTATTGGGGAAGAGTTGATATTGTGGTTATTGGAGAACAAAGTGATCATCTAAAGATCATTTTGGTAGTGGATTGGTACAATTTTCATTTGTTTTAGTTTGTTTTTTGTCTTCTTAGATGTTATTTTCATTTCAAATTGATTCATTTATTTATTCATTTCAGATCTAGTTGTTGGTCTGTCTGTTTTTTAATTTGTACCATTTATTTATCTGTTCATGGTAATGTTTTTGTTTAAATTATTCCCACATGTATGTTTTGATGTTTGGAACTAGTTTCCATCCCCGAGGGATCGGGAACGCCCTTTGGGCCATGCCACATACTTGTTCGGGTGACCTATTCTGGCTCGACCCGGGTTGGTTCGTGACATTTTTTTGCCTAACAATAATTGATTAATCCTTAGATTCCCATGCTGAAAAATTGTTGTTCTATTATATATAAAAAATCCATTTCAACATATAGATGATGATGAAGATAAATGTTTCTCAATTAATTTCATTTAATAAAAATATTAATTAATTAATAATAAAATCAAAAAACTATTTATGATTCCACAACCCCAAAAATGATATTTGATGTTAAATAAATAATTATATTTGATAAAAAATAATAGTATTTCTATGCCTTGTAATAGTAATACGTCATGAGTCATTTTAATTAAAAATTGGTATCTTGGATTTAAATTCATTCACATTAACACTGATTTCATTTGGTGGGGTAGTTATTTCACTATATTTATATAGTTATATGCCTTTTTACCTCTAAAAACTCCCTTTATACGTATCCCCGCAGACTATAGAGCTTTTATAGTGATATATTGGTTCTAATGGCTAGGACTACCTGGATTGATATTATTTATGGTGGATCTGATTTGAGTTCATTTAGGGAATCAAATTTTTTCTCATATAATGGTTATCCGTATAACAATTTTTTCTTGAAGATGTTGATTTTTCTCCTCTAACCACTACTCTTAGATCTTAAAACATCACTTTAATCCCCATTTTTCTGTTTCTCAATTTTTTCTCTATGATGCTGGTTTGAGATATTTGTGGATGATCTAATGAGTGAAAACTAAATATATGTCTGGACCAGTTTTTTATATAGCATCCAAATATAGGGTATTCTCTTAGTTCAATATTATTATAAATTATGTACTTCTGGATATTTGTTCATGAATTATAGGGGTTACATATTAGGGGTGGGGTTTTATTGTCGTATTCATGCACTATGCCACTAATGATAATTGTTTTATATATATCCTTGTGATGGATGTTATAGTTGTTCCAATATATAGATACATTAAAATTAACTATATTATGGAATTTTTAATCTAGTTATTGTATCTATAAATAATATTGATTCCGACGATTGTTTTTGTAGTGGTAGATAATGGTTCCCAACATGGTATAAGATTATTGATGATATGGTTTCAAGAAATTATGGTTCTTCGATAGAAGGAGAATAAATTTCAATTTTTTTATATTATATATGATGGAGATCATTTTTCTACTTTTGTGGTCGCCATGATAGTGAATTTTTTTATCAATCTCTCAAAATATAGTGGTATTCTATTTGTATTGTGGTGTTCAATAGTGATTATCTATTAATGATTATTTCTCATGCACTTCATTTTTATTGATTATAGTGTTTTTTGATAGTGAATAATTTATCATTGGTTCACTAAAATATTGATATTGATATTATTATGGTTATATTAGAATTCTATGATGCTTCTATGTGTTGTTTTATATGAGTCTCTTGTGTATTTTATATTAGAATATTATTTTTTAGTGGTGAGGTTGGTCCACCTCTAGTTAAAATGATGCTAGTGTTGGAAGGGTTGAATTTTATTATGAGTTCTGATATAAATTCATCATATAAATAGATGTGAATCAAGGAATTAAAATTTGAGATTACAACATCCTATAGTTTTATATTTTTTGTCAGTTTTGTTGAAGGCAATGATAGTCATATTGCTTCATTTAGTACCCGAATGAGAATTTAATTTCATTGTGGTTATATTATGCTATCAAATCATTGGTAATAAAGAATATAATACAAATAGATCAAATAATATTATTTAATAAAATTTAAAAATTAATGAAAATTATCCATACATATAATGTGGTTTAAACAATTTTTTTCCACTTCAAAGTCATGAAAACCACACTATCCTAAATATAAATATTTCTTAGTTAATGTTTAATAATAATGTAAATATTAATGAATACAAAAATCCACAATAAATATAATAATTAATCTTTAAATCCTAAGTGAATTAAATTAATGTATTGGAACATACATACTCATCGAATATACTAAATGAATTGAATTTTTCCCACTCTTTAAAGATGTTATCATCTATGATTTCTATAACATCCTCATCTAATATTAATGTATCCTCTCATATGATTCAATTAATTTACTCCACTTTATTTCATCTTTGGTGACATCTATGTAGTCAAATGTGAGGGATATATTAACACACCAATATAGTAAAAAACTCAATCTAAATGATTATTTTTCCATTTTCTCCCCAACCAACTTTTTTTTACTAGAACCCATGATTTTAAATATCATAAAAACTACACATTGTGGTTATTATTGATTACCCGAGAATTGATCACGCAATGTAACAAAATTGTAATGAGTTGAAAAGAGTTATTTATTCAATGATTATAACATCAATCCATGTGTAAATTAATATATCATATAAAGACAGGATATAATAAGGAAAACTAGATATCAAATGATTTTAACATGATGTCACATAAATGAAGAGATGTGTAAGGTGAAATTCATTGAATTTATAAAATTACCCAACCATATTCATGTGAATGAATATATATATATACATATAATGAAATTATATAAAATGTATATGAAAATTGGTCATGTACACTAAAAACCCCTTCAAACAAGTTATACATTGAACGTGTGTCAATAGATCACATAATTAATCAATCTGGTTAAAATAATTCCTTGTTAAAATAAATTAATCTAACATAAACTATGGATATTAAAATAAGGAATCCCATAATGTCAAATAAAATACCGATATCCCTTCCATTGAATAACTATAGTAAATACTCGCTAATGAGAATGGACGAATATTACATATGAATAAAATATTGATTTTAATTAACAGAATAAAAATAATAATATTACATGGAATATTCTATATATGTGAAACAATAAAATTGAAATTGAAAAAATGATTTTAATTTTTAATATACTTAGTGCATGAAAAATTTACAACTCTGATCTTTTCATAACAGAATAAAAAGGTGTTGTACAAGAAATATAATATTATAAAAGTAAAATCGTATTCAAAATATATAATAATTTATTAATTTTTTTTAAAATACATACCATTTGAAAAAATATACGTTACGAAAACATCATTTTGGATTTTTAGGGAATACACTTAGTTTAAATTTCAATAAGTTTTGTAATAAATTGTAATCTTTTTCTACTTGGTTATAACAAGCTTGGGAAAAAATTTCCCGGGATGAAATTTTTTAAAATTATTAATGTGGATCAAAATAAATACTATAATTTCATAAGTTATTCTTATAATCCAAATAATTCGAAAACATGGATATTTTAATATATTTGGCAAGTGAATTATAATCGTCATCTATTGTTGAAGGTTTCTCACCTAAATAAATATTCTAGTTTGAATATATGAGACGTTATTAGGATGTTAAAACATTTACAGTTACATAATTTCTTTTAAAAATATTAATATAATAGAAAATACATATATCTAATAAAAATTACATCATTATATTATTTCTACCAAAAGAGAGTGATTGTGTAGTGTTAGAATAAATACACATCAATATATATATAATCACATGGAAATGAGTCATACATAGTTTACCATTATCCTTATTAATATAAAAACTAATAAAAAATTTCATCAAAAATATCATAGTATATATTATGACACTGACATAATTATAATTTATAAATCTATTCATTTATTTCACACCAGTAATGTTTTGGGAAGAATCAAAAAGATAAAATTCTATATTAATATAAAATGGGACACTATCATGCTTTAATGAAATATATATATATAACATTTATGCACATTGATAACATAATAATGTTGTGGTAAATATATAGCATCATGTTTTCTATCAGCAACTATATTTATTACAAAAAACTACATGTAATATCTTAGATAGATCATTTATAAAAAATTTTCCATTATATTTTCATATTAGTGATCAATTTAATGATTTTCTAAAGAATCAAAAGAAAATAAACAAATTATTATGTATATATTATATTTTTTTTGAAAATATTTAAAATAAACAAAAAAATTAAAAGAAAACTTGATTTTATATAGTACCATAAATTACTCAAACATTTATATCATAATATATATTAATTTTTTAAATTATTGATTAAATTTTTGAGTAAAAACTGATTTTTGTTATAGAAAAACATGTTTTGAACCATCAATATTATTTATAGAAATATCATCATTGCGATTAAAATACATGAAATAACAATTAATATCATGTTTCTCAATAGTTAAGTCTATATTAGTAGAAAAATTAAGTATAATTCAAATGCAATAATATTTAATAGATGGAAAAAATCATTTTTTAGGAATGATCTATTTTTTTTACAAATCACTTCGCTGTGTATGTAAAGTCATATTTTATTTTATATTATTCATCATTATCATAATTGTTTTTAGATTTTATATAACATTATATAACCATTCCATAAGTATCTTATTCAAAATTTTATATGTGTGATTCTTTTTCATGGCATGCAATTCGTCATGTATGGAATTAATCCAATACAAAGAATCACTACCTATATTTGAATATTTGTAATAATAGGAATTTTCAGTACCAAAACATATTTAATGTGGATGGAAAAAATATGTTACATCATCAATAAAAAATTATGATAAAGATAAAATAACATTCATGTTGTGATATCTAATTGCTTATTAATCAGTAATATCGATCATTATTAGAATCTAATTGTGAATTGGGATTTTGTTTAATAAGGGGTGTGAAATTATCAAATGGGATCAAAATTTCAAATAGAGGTTAAACATTAAAAAACCTATTTTGTGGTCTCTTAAGATGATAAAATTTTGATGGAATCACTATAAGAGATAATTACTAGTGGAACAAAACTATTTTTCTTATAATGAAATATTGAAATATATATTTATAAACCAAAATTTTAAAACAATTCACCCCTATTGGGTATCCAATGTAAATAATTTTCAATTTAATATGGTTGAGGTTAATAAATATATATGTTTATATGATGTGTAACCAAACAACCAATGATATATATAATATAGTGGTTAGTTTCCATAGTGTTCTTCTATAGACTTTAATTTATAAAAAGTTAGTATGTACATATTATTAAGGTATAATTCCATAGAAGATAACATTACCCAAAATAAGTTGGGTGTGATTGGGAATGAAAACATATTATGATCTTATTACAACATAGTTTAATTTATATATAAGAAAAAAAATTATTAAAATTTAGTATGATAGTGTAGTTAACAATGATTGTCTTACATTAAATTAACTGATTGATGTATTTTAATGGTGTTCTAGAACATTTTGTGTTATCAAAGTATTATGTTTCCTTTTACTTTTACTATCAATATTGTTTTTCCATGTTGTAAACACCTCAAAGAAACCAGTAATGTTTTTAATGTATATATCCTTCCCATACAATGTTATTCATCAATAATGTTTAGAATGTATGATCCTTCACTATATGATGCTATCATAGAGGGACCCTAAAAATCAGAGAGGGAAAACTCCAATAAGTAATTATATTTAAAATAATACCTATGGAAGAATACCATAATTTCATTTATTAGATAATACTCATAATATTATATAATATTTTATATTTTATGTTGATATATAATCCAATTCAATCACACCTCTTAAAATCCCTTGGCAATAACGTTCACCAAACACATATTCCCAATTATAGTGTAATCGCCAATATTAAAATAGGTATAATGTAATATTGTAATTTTAATCATTCCATTTAAAACTTTTATATTGTTGGAAATATATCCCTTAATAAATTTTTGGTAATTTTATGAGATCATAATTAAAGATGATTCATATTTTGAGAAAAAAGTTTCTAGATCTATAAAATTTAATGAAATAATTTCTTTGTTAATGTTAGGGAAAAATATTAAATCGTCTAAAATTATATAAATCCACTCATCATGTTATTTCAATATTATTAAACTCTTATTTTCAAAATATAACATAGTGTTTCCCAAAATGACCTCACAATCAAAACCCTCCCTCAATTCAATGAAGGTAAATAATTCTAAGAACACCTGAAATGATAGAAAACAAGAAATGATATATTCATTAGTCATATAATAATAATACACATTCAAGACCATCAAACTATCAAATGGGATAAAAATATATTTGGAATGGAAACATAATTATTTTGATCAATCTGTAGGATTTTGTTTTAATCATTATTGTATGAGATTGAAAAATATTAGAAATTTTAAAAATTGTATTCTTGAGAAACAATTACTGAGTTATTATGTAAGGCCACTGCCTTAAACATTACACAATCTTGAATTGTGTTAATAATACACATTGAGGTTATTTTCAAGTTTATAACTTTATAGAATAATGTCATAACTTATACATAACTAATTTAATATTATAATTAGACAAATCTACTCATTATATATTATTTAAATATCACCAACTTTCTTTAAAAAAGAGACATGTTTAGTTCCATGATTTAAACAACATGACATTCCCTTGATCACATACTTGACACTATTCATCATTATGTCCTATGAAAAACATTTCAAAACATGTTATGAGCATAAAAATCTCTAAAAAGGATATATAAAAAAAGGAAACTGATAGTTTTTTAAAACAACGAGTAAACCATGAATAATTTACCATAATTTGATACCTTTCACCTTTTATATGTAGAAAAAACACTTCACTGAGTATAAGAATATTTATTAACCTTTTTGTAACATAATTATTACCATAAATCCCATATAAAGCATCATATAGAATTTAATGGTATCATGGGACATAAAAATAATAAAATAGAATAATCCTATAGTCAACTTCCTCATATATCACAAAATAGAATATCCATACAGCCAACTTCCATACCAAATGCATTGAAGGTTATAACGTAACAACTAGTACTTAGTTTATCATGAAACCAACCTTTATTTGGTTATTCATTTAACCAACCATAGTTGGTTTATCACATAACCACCTTTCAAATTTACAATTACCATTACATAATCATAATAAATAAATTATTGAAAATACCAATATATCAATAATTACATTTAATTATCAGTAAAAAGATATCATTTCAAGATATTGAAATACTCAATCAATTTAAAAAAATTACAATACAAAAAAGGTAATAAGGTACCTCTTTTTATTTTTAATGAAAACCTTAAGGGTTATAGAAGAAGCCAAATAATTATTATTGAAGCAGAGTGGTCATTATCGCTGGATTCATTAAAAATAATCCTTTTGACATTTAGTAAAATGCTATGTTGAAATAGTATTCCCATTAAATAAAGGTAAAATTCAAATGTTTTTACTATACAATGTCTAAAAGAAAAAGATATATATTAAATAAGTATGCCTCAATGAAAGGATATTGAGATGAAGTCCCTTACATTGTTTCTAACATGTCTTGTTCAATGTTTTTCTCCTAGAATAATAAACATAAGTTAATTTATACATGCATAAGTCCATTTTTATATTTTATTATTCCATTTATATCACTTATTATCATGAAATAAAAATAATATTATTATTGAAGTTCATATCGGCTATTTTTTCAATGTTCGTTATATGAGTCAAAAATGAACTTGTTATAATTAAAAATTGTCCACGTTGGCCAAAATTTTATTTTCTCACAAATGATATTCATGATTTAGATATCATATATATCATATATATATCCAATAAATTTTTATCTATAATAGTCTATAATATTTTGCGATAAGAAATGAAATGTATTTTTCATGAAGACGGTAAGCCGTACATATACATGAATGCCTATTTCATTTCTATATCATATTTAAAGGAATGAAAACATAATGATACATAGGTATATTATAATTCCAATACAATATAAATTTTTTATATTATACATATGTTCATTAATTCTATTGTTTATATGTTCTATGAATTTCATGAACGAGTCATATCACTTTGAGGGGGCAGTATTCTGCACTTTTTCAAAAGAAATTATCGTATTTATATAAAAAAGAATAAAGGTATGTTATTAATGTTAATTAAAAATTCATATTGATAAAAATAAATATCATATATAATATCATTTCAATCATAATGGCTCCATGATAGGTAGTTATAGAAGATTGAAAAATCACTATTTCATTAGACAATAGTTCACCGTCCATAGAAACAATATGTTCTATACCAATTAGAAGAAGGTTTTTGTAAGTGTAGTTTGAATAATTCTCATAAAAACAACCAAGTATATTGATTATACTGGTTTTTTATGTAAAATAATAATAAGAAGTGCGTATTGAGTGGATAAGTAAAATAAATGAATCATGCGTAAGAGAAGACATTACCTCAAATCAGTTAGCATTTTTTATTCGAGCCAAAGGGCTTTCCTAAATGTTCTTCTGTATAGGGGCTACATTTAGGTGCAAGGGAGGAATGTAGGGAGATTATTGGAGAAGATTTTGGATGATTCAAGATTCTTGAAAAGTGTGAGTAATTGGTTATATGTGGTGTCCTTCTATAATAGGAAGGAGGGGCACATTGGGAATGTCTTGAAAGATTATTTTATTATAAACTAAATTTAGATTAAAAAGGGTAAAAAACTCCTTAAATTAGAATATAAGGTGATTAATGTTCACTATTATCTCCAAAAAAAGTGTTTGGACAAGTTTTTGTTTCATATTTAACCTTATCATTTATCTTTAACCATTAGTTAATTAATATAACTCTTACAGTGTCTTCTTATACCTTCACACTATATGGTTAATATAATTTCCATTATATTCTAATTGATAATAATGTTGTTCATTAATGGAAATTTCAACTTTAACTAAGTCATTTTAAAAAATAGTATATTTTTAGGACTATTATATCATTTAATAAATATTATCAGTTTTAAAAACTGATTTATGTCTATTTATATTCTATTTATATCATGACTTCTAAAAAATCTGTAATAACCTAAATATTTATAAAAAAACATTAATTAAAATATAAAAATTTATAAGTAAGCATAATATTTGTGGATGGCATCAAAAGATTCAAAATATATTTATTTTAATTTCTAAAATTCTCTATTATTAAAATAATCTATTAATAAGTTAATCACTACATAATCAATGTGTAATAAATAAATTTATTTATTTAATTTTTAAAAATTATATATAATTTACCATTATTTCGGAAATCATTTTATAATTTTAGTTAAAATTTATAGTAGAGTAGATAACTTATATAACCCCATATAAATGTATTTTAGTAAAAGATACCCATGATCAGACATATCATAACCAATAGGATTAGTACATGTGTTACGGTGGTCTAATATTATAATAATATTTTTATTTACCTTTAATTACCATATTTACCTTTTAACCATGGTAAATAAAATATTTACTCATGTTACAATTCATAATGCCTAAAAATAAATGGTTCTGGTTTACAAAATATGGGCCTCTTGTTTCGATGTGTTGAATCCATTTTTCAAAATTCAAAACACATATGTTTTAGTAATTAATTTGAAATTAATTCTTATTTTTAAATCCAAGAAGTTTTTTTATGATAAAAAAAATAAAAAAATAGACATGTGTTTATGTCCAATTTCAAAGTGATCATTCTTACAGTGAACATCATTGGATAAAATGATAAAAATACCATCAAAATGTACTTTAAAAACAATAAAATTACAATCTAATTATACAAATAAATTATATTAAAAGGTAGCTTTGAATTGAAATGAAATATTTTTCATTATTCATTAAATAATGTAGTTTATAACAAAAATACCAAATTTCCATCCAATGTAATTTTTTGATGTCCCCCTTATAAATACAAATTTTATTTTGTGAAATAGAACATATAAAAGAGGAAAAATAGATTTAAAAATTTTTCACCATCAAAAGGCTATAAATCATCCTTTTATAGAATATTATAGTCTTCCATGCTTAAAATCATATTCATTTATATTTTAAGACTCTAAAATTTATTGGATAAAAGTAAAAACATTTAACATACGTGTGAAGAAATAAGTTAATTAGATAATCTCATTACTAGAAATACAAAGTATATATGTGTACAACGTTTGATTTCTAGGAAACCCGTTATTGCATTTTGAGTTTGATAGCAGAACATGTTCCATATTTAACATAAAATTAATATGTTATTAAAATGATTTAATATAAATAAAAAATTATTATTATATAAATACCTAAGTTGTTACATCATTTCACCTTTTGGAAATTGCACCCTCAAAATTTCAAATTTGGATTTGGAAATGTAATAGAATGAACAAAATTGGAAAAGAGAGTCAATAAAACTGTCACTTTAACAGAATGATAGGGAAGTAAAAAGGTCACCAGAGATAACACATACTGGGATTCCATGTTGGAGAAAATGGATATGGAAGATAAAAAATCATCAAGTTCTGATGGAGAGTTATAGAAATCATGATCAGATGAAAGATAACCACCTGAAAAACAAAAACTTCTGATAGCTTAAATGATCTTTGATTTCACAGTAGGAAAACAAAACAAAAAATGTTTTGTTTTGATATATTTTTCATAAATTTTAAGAATTTATTTATGAGTGTGACTAAGAATAAGACAAATGATACTTACTTGTCATGTAGACTTTCATTTTTTACTAAATTTTTACCACAAACACATATTTTCTCTAAAATATAAGCATTCAAGATAACGTAGTAACATCAAATGTGATATAATCAACTCTAAAGGAATCAAATAATCCATAAAATAGGAACTATATATTTCCCATGAATTTAAACATTGTCCAAAAACACAATAGATATTATGAGATTATATAATCCCCAAAATAATAATCCCTTATAAAAAAATAATACCCTTAATGTCTAAAATTTGACAAATAATAACAAAAATAAATAAATACAATTCAATACAAAATTGTCCTTAAAATTATTCAATATAATACAAGCTAATATTGAAACAAAAAACATAGAAGAATTTAATTTCATAGTCTTCCAGAGTAAATATTAGAATTTATCTCAAAATAACATTGACTACTCTTAATGTCTCATACTAATGTGTAATTAAGCTAATCAAAAATTCTCTATAAAAAGATATTCATTTCCATAAATATTCCAAATAAGTATAATTCTACAATAAATACACATATTATTAAAAAATAAAATCCCCCCATTACTACTCAAAAGAAATAAAAAAGTATTCTATTTTCCATATGCATATAGTATCCAAAAGAGAAAACTTCTCCCAAATAACATTTAACACTTAATCATTAATCATTTTCATATAATAATGATATCAATTTCAGAAAACATGATTTATCAAAATAGACTTATTCTAGATCCATAAAATCATTTAAATAAAAAGAATAAGTCATAATAACTAGGGAATTCATGTAGTCCAGTGATATGTGATAAATCCCAGTTGTAATTTTCTTATGTGTTCGATTCCTGCAACCTTTTATGACGTGACAAGTTTCTTACATGATCTACATATTATCATTTTTCCAAAAACACGTTTAATTCAAATAAAATAAACAAAATTATATGAAATCCTAAAAAATATCCATAACATGTTTTAACCTTAAAGGTTACTTCATACCTCACATTTTTCTTCCCATAAACTAATAACCCATAATTACCTCGAAAAAAAAGATCACATGAACTCCTTTGTTATCCATTTTGTACCTAAAAGAAAATAGAATTATTCCATGAATAAAATTATAAGATATCAAAATTCTAGGTTATACATACTAGAAGAATTATTTCAACGTAATCATTTCATTAATAGTTTTAAACATAGAATCATACATAGATACAACCTAATTCAGAAATTCCTAGACATCATAATCATAAAACATTTTTCATGATAATTTATCCATGTTTGTCCATATTATTATTTTATAATTCTTTCCTACAAAAAAAGAATACATAATAACTGAATACTTCAGTAATTTCAAAACATGTGCTATGAAAAAAATCATACCTTTCATATGTCATTTTTATTTTTGTTACCTTCAATTGGAATGGAATTCGGAATTAGTAAACAAATATTTGTATGATATTAATAATCACATTCTTCAACCTTAATCGTAGGACATATATTTTTATAATGAATATGCACACCACATTTAAAAAATTCAATTAGCCCTTCAGAATGAAATTATTTTCCTTTCCTGGAGTAAACTAGAAGGTTCCATTTTCAAAATAAGGTTAATGCTTTATGACCTTCAATACAACATCTAAAACATCTTCCCTTCCCTTTAAAGCATTTCCCATGGTTTATCTTTTTACATCATTGACACATAGGTTATTTCATATACTTACGTTTATAATGATTATTTGGACATCTATTGGAATTTGTTTATCCCCTATATGATGCCTTTGAAAAATCACCAATGTTAAAGTGTTAAATCATGACTCTAGAGAGTTGTATAAGAATAACCACAAGAGTTCTCATTGAAGCTCTCATTTCTTTCGTCTTCTCATTCAAAAAACCACCATATTTTCCTTCACATCCATTGTTACATTGGTTTCAGCTAGATGAATCCATTTTTTGAAACCAAAAAGAATAGTATGAGAAAATGAGTAAAATTATCATATAATATATTGTGAGGGGGATAAACACTAAGATATAATTATTCATATTATCTTAAATTCATTCAATTTAACTAATATTACTTTTAATCTCTCTAATATTCCTACTATTGTTGTTATGTGACTTATGCTTAAATGACACCCGAACCTCTAAAGTTATCTAAACCGATCATTCATACCAACTGTAAGGGCACAACATTAAACATTACATAATCTTAAATTATGTTAATAATTCACATTGACGATATTTTCATGTTTATATCTTTAGATAATAGGGTCATAACTTATAGATAACACGTTGCATATTACATGTAGAATCTTCTACTCACTGTCCATTTTTTATAAAAAAAATATTTAAAAACTGTCATGTTTGGTTCCATGATTTAGATGACATGAATTATCCTTGATCCCATCATTTATCTTAGTCATATTGACATTCTGTGAAATAAATTTCAATACATGGGATGAGAATAGAATGCGTTGAATGAGATTCATAATGAAAAAACTGTTATTTTTTCAAAATTAAATCTAAACCATTAATAATTTATAATAAATTAATACATCTCACCCTTAAGAAGTATAAAAAACACTTCACTGAGTATAAACTAATTTATTACCCTTTTTGTAAATGAAATATTACCATAAAGAAAATAAAAATATTAATATATATATATATATAATATAATGATATCTTGGGAAATAAAGATGTTGAAATGGAATAACCACATTGTCGACATCAACCCATTTCACTAAATAGAATATCCATATGGTCAACATACATACCCAATGAATTGAAAATTATAATGTAACCAACCATTCTTGGTTTATCATGGAACCACCAATGATTTGGTTTATGATGTAACCACCCATCTTTGGTTTATCACAAAACCACCTATCAAATGTCTAAGCATCCTAACATAATCATAACCCATAAAATATTGCAAATATCAAAAATTCAGTAATATCATTTATATTTCAATCACAATATATAATTTTGAAATATTGAAATAATCAATCCATTTGAAAAACAATTTTCAATACCAAAACACCCAAGAATGTAATAAGGTATTTCTTTTGCTTTAAAAAAACATTAAGGCTAACAGAGGAAGGAAAATAACAATTGTGGAGGTAGAGAGGTCATTGTAATTGCATACAATAAAAACATTAATTTTTTTCTTTTACTAAAATGCTTCGTAGAAAATATATTCCCCTTGAATGAAATTAAAATAAATTTCATCTAATATAACCCATATAAAATAAGGAGATATATATTATCGAAATATGCCTCAATGAAAAGAGATTGAGACAAACTCACTTACCTTATACCCGACTTGTCTTGTTTGTTCTTTATCTCCATGAATAATAAATTTATGTTAATTTATACTTACTTCTAAAAATTTTTCATGTTTTTTATTCGTTTTATATAACTTATTACCTTACTATAAAAATCATATAATTATTCATGTTCATATCAGTTGTTTTTTCGATGTTTGGTACATAAGTAAAAAAAGAACATTTTATAATTACAAAATGTCTACAGGGTAAAAATTCCATTATCTACATAATTTTATCCCTGATTTAGATATCATATATATCATATATATCTATTATATATTTTTTTATAATTATCCATAAAATTTGGGGATAAGAAATGAAATGTACCATTAATGGAGATGGTAAGTCGTACGTACGCATGAAAGAAACTTTCATTTATATTTCGTATTTAATGGAATGAAAAAATAATGATACATAGGTATATTATAATTTCAGTAAGAATGTAATTTATTATATATTTTAAAAAATACTATTAATTCCATCCTTTATACATTCCATGTATAACATTAATATGTCATATCACTCTGAGGGGGGGGGAGTCTGCACATCCTCAAATGAAATTATCATATTTATAGAACATGAAATGACCAAAGGAATGTTACAAATGATTATTAATGAAGAATAGAGAAAAAATAAATATCATATATAACATATACAATTATAGTTTTATCATAATGGTTATCATAATATTTGGTAGGAGAAGATTGAAAACTCATCATTTCGTGAGGAAATAGTTCACCATCAACGAAAATGGAATGTTCAGTACCATTAATATGGAGATGTGTGTAAGTGTAATTCGAATAATTCTCATAAATACTACCTAGTATATTTCATATACTTTTGTTGTTATGTAAAAAAAATTATATGAATATCATAGGGAGTGGACAAGGAAAGTAAATTAATGACGCTTGAGAGAAAACATTACCTTAAATCAGGTATCTTTTTGGGATTTGAGCCAAAGGAATTTCTTAAATTGCCTTTTTCCTAATGGGGGAAACTAAGAGGATGGGAGGAATGTTGGGAGATTACTAGAGTATATTTTTGACAGTCCAAGATTCTTTAGAGGTGTGAGTAATGGTTTAGAGGAGGTGTCCTTTTATAAGAAGAATGTTAGAACATTTGGAATGTCTTGAAAGATTATTTTTTTAATAAACTGAATTTGGATTTAAAAAGGTCACAAACTCATTTAATTCAAATATAAGGACATTATTATTTTATGTACTCTTAACCAATAGGTTTTAGACATGTTTTGGTTTCAAATTTAACCTTATCATTTAGCTTTAATTCTTACCATATCTCCATATAAATCTATAATATATGGCCAATATAGTTACCATAAAATTCCAATCTAACCTGAAGTGGTTCATTAATGACATTTTAAACCTTATATAAGTCATTTAGTTGAATATTAGTCTTTTAGTGATATTATATCATTTAATAAAAAAGCATTTGTTTTAAAAACTCATTTATGTCAATTTATATACTATTCATATCATGACATTTTAAAAATACATAACAAAATTACTGTTTCAAAAAACATCATTAATTCAATGATAAAAAGTCATACTTATCCCTAAAATTATTGTATGAAATAAAAAGTAAAAAATAAATTTATTTTAATCTTTATAATATCATTTGTTTAAATCATTCATTAATAAGGTAATCACTATAACTTTATTATGTTATAAATAAATATATTTATTTGATGTATAAATGTTATAAATAAAATAACATAACATAGGAAATATTTTTAAATTTATAATTATTATTTATATCCAAATATATCACTTATATTACCCCATATAATATTATTTTAGTAAAAGATATATGTTTATGCTATATTTTCCATAACATTAAACTTAAATTAATTAAATATCATTTTCACATGAAAGTGGCTAAATGAGGTCTTAAAATTTACCCAAGGATTCCCATGGTCTGAAATATCTCATTATATATGTTGAGGACATGTGTTAGTGTAGATTAATATTATTAAAACATTATTTTTTACCTTTATTTACTAAACTTACCCTTTAACCATAGTAGGTAAAATATGTACTAAAGTAACTATTCATATTGTCTAAAAAAGGTACCTATTTACACAATTTGGATCTCCTAGTTCTAAATATGGAATCCAGTTTTTACAAAATCAAAACATAATAGTTGAATTAAATAATTAAAAATTAATTCTCTTTATTAAAACCAAATGTCTATTTTTATGAAGTAAAAACTAAAAAAAGATTGACATGTGTTTATGTCTAGTATCAAAATGAAATTTCATAAAATTACCAAAATTATATTAAATGATAAAAATATAATCTAATTAGACATTAAATCCAATTAAAAGTATAATCTATCTTTATAAATAAATTATATTAAAAGTCGGTATTGAATTATAATGTAGTATTTTCCACTATGCATTAAAAATGAACATTATCAAAAATATACCAAATTATCATCCAAAGTAAATTATGATGTCCCTCTTCTATTTAAGAATATTATTTTGTCATATTTTACATATAAAAGTGAAAAAATTATATTTAAATTTATTTTCCATCAAAAGGAGGTAAATAGATCATTTAAATAATATTAAAGTATTTCATGCTTAAGATAAGATATATTATTTTTTTAAGCTTCTAAAAATTATTGGAAAAGTGTAAAAAAATTTAACAAACATTTGAAATCATAATTTACTTAGTTATTCTCAATACCAACTATAAAAATGGTATGAGATAATGATCTTTTAAATTTTTTATTTTATTTTTTGGTATAACTCAAGTTGTGTGCAGCATATGATTTCAAGGAAAACCCTTTTTCCATGTTGAGATTTCTATCAGAAAAAGTTTCCTATTTAACATATAATTAATATATTATTCATAATATTTAATATAAATAAAAAATTACTATTTTCTAAATACATAGGTCATTACATATTATCCTTATTTTGAATATTGTTACTTCAAAATTATAAATTTTATATTTATTTTTACCTTGAATTTCATATCAACACTTCACAACAATACAATATTATTTGAGACTAAATATATATTTTCTGCTTAATATTTTAAAATTTAATATAGATTTATCTTCCTATAAAGGCCAGGTATATCGCCAATACATTATGACAACAACACAATTTTAATAATAGTATTTGATTGAGGAACATATACTTTTTTTATATGCATAATTTACATTATGATTTTAATTGGTCATATCATTCATTATCATACATAATTTGTCATGGTGTTCTTGAATATTTATCATAGGATTCTCATTGAAATTGTTTGTTATATATTAATTTTTGAAAAAAAACAACGTGTTTGGGAAAAACTATTATAAAACATCATTAAATAAGACAAAGACTAATGAATTTTATATTGGATTGTATTTATCTAGAACTAAATTATAAGAATAAGGATATTAAGAATAATGGATTTCATTATTTAAGAACACAAATGATTTCAATATAATTTCTATAATATATATTGTTGTGTTGAACACATTTCTCTTATATCCATGAATTTAAAATCACACTACACCTAATGTCATGAATTAAAATTGTAATTATAAGATGTTAATGATAATCAAAAATAAAAAAATTGATTAGAAGAAGTATTAAGAATATAAAATAATGTTATAACATAAACAAAATATCGAAACACATATTCTTATGGGTTTAATAAAACGATAGTAAAATTATCCAAATCCCTGAAAAACATCCCAACTATGATTTTAAAACATTCAAGAATAGAAAATTCAAGACCTTCTCATAAGAGATAACCAATAATATCCCCTAGAATACATTTTAGGTCCAATTATTGAAATAACTATATCAATAAAGGTTCAAACACATTAATTTAATTGAATACTATATTGTAGAATATATATTTCTTTTCAATATATACGATTAAATATTGATTGATATATATAATTTGAATAATAATCACCTACCTACTTTTCTATGAGGATGTTAATGAAGTCCCAATAGATGAGGATATAATGTAACAAAATCAAAATTGGAGTATAGATATAATCATTATCACCAGTACATTATTTATCCCAATGTAAATATAAATATCATGTGGTGACCACATAAGTGATTTCAAGGGATATATAGACTATGAATGAGGTGAAATTAAAAAAATGAATTGCTATGAAAGGTGAAGCTGCACCATGAAAATAATAGACATATAGTGTTAGAATGAAATAATTCAATGTATGAGTAAATATCAGGGAAGGCATCTCATATTTATCGAAACCAATAACATTATTCAATTAAAATATGCTTTATATGTCATTATACACCAAATTTCAAAGATAAAATTTGATTAAAATATTTTCATTAATGAATGAATAATTCCAACATCATGGGAGAATAGATAAAAAGTAGATGACATATGGTTATATTAAACCTTAGATAACACAAATACGGTAAACCAGTGAAATGGATCTCATATGAGAAGAGACATTAGTCATAAAATATTAAGTGAATGAGAAAAATAAATAGAATGAAAATTTTTTAATATTAAATTATATATAATAATTATGTGATGAATGAAAATACAAATAAGAAAGTAAATATAAAATTTGGTTTATTTATGAGTCATTTAAAAAATAAAATTTTATAGTTTTTTCCATGGGAGGTAGTAGGTTAGAGAAAATGTTTTTGAATATCCAGACCACTGAAATATGTTTATAGGTTCTAGATTATACATAAAGTATATTAAGAAAAAGTGTGCATTGGGGAAGCTCATGAAGCCTCTACTTTCTCCTGAAGGAGACGACATCTTCGCTGGTCCCTCCCTCATCCGCGGGGGAGGGACCTTCATTGGCCTCCAAGGGAATGTTGTTTCCCTTATCCCCCTTTCTGAACCCGAATTTCTTCCTTATTTTCTGTAATGTTCTCTGTACCCAAAGGTTCCTGATTTTGTCAAGGGAAACCCTAATATTCCATTGTCACTCGCAGAATTCTACGAAGCTTCATAGTTACATAGTCAGACTCTGATCGCTCGCTTTTCACAGAGATGGCCATCGGTGAAATCTTTCGACAGATGTGTCTTTGGTTCGTGGTGTCTCCAGGAAAGGGCTACTGTTGGTTCACTTGAGAACAGAAACATAATGGTGCACTTCTCATCAGAGGAATACATGATCAAGCCCTGGTCGTGCATGCCTCACAGCTGCAATGGGGCCAGATTTTATCTCCCCAAATGGACTTATGACTATCATATTAAATGGGACTCCCCGTCGGCAGCGATTTGGGTTAGTTTTCCTAATCCTCCTCTTCCTTTCCAGAATCCTTCGATTATCAGAATGGTGGGTAATCTTGTTGGAATGTTTCTATGAACTGATAGTCGAACAAATGCTTTGTGTCATCCGATCAATCCAAGGGTGTGTGTTGAGGTCGATGTTTCTCATCAGCCCCTAGATTTTGCGTGGATAACCATTGGTGAGGAGTATCGTTATAGGCAGCAGGTCATCTATGAGTCCTGGATGGACAACTGTTCTGGTTGCAAGCGGTTAGGTCACTTGGCGGGGGACTACAGAGGGAGATTGAAGAGTTATCGGGTAGTGGACAATGGTGAAGATGGGTCCTTGTGCTAGGGGAAAAGGGGCGTGCGGTCTGTTGAGGAAGATGTAGTTGGAAAGGGGAATGGTCTGGACATGGGACAACTGGCCGGTTTGGACGCAAAACAGATGATCCCTAAACAGCGAGCTGATACTTATAGTCATGCCATGCAGCTAGGGGCCTCTTTTGTGGGTCCGAAGGAGAGCTGGGGGTTGGAAAATTCTGGGATTAACACTAATGCAGGGGCAGGGCGGCCTTCTACTACACTCGCAAGCACAAGCAATGGTTCTACTGCTCAGAAGAAGGTGGTGGTGGAGGTTTCCAATACAGTTGGAGATGGGGAGTTTCACCGGGTTATATAGACCCAAATCCGAAATGGTATTACCATTTCTGAAGGTAACCTGGTCTGGGTGAAGCTATCAAGAGAATTGGGAGTACGGTTGGATAAACCCATTGCTAATGTCCAGGTCTTCAATAGCTTTCAGTGTCATGAAGTGGATGATTCAGGAATGGATTTGGAGGAGGTAAGGTCTCAGGAGTGTGTTGTTAAAGAGGTCTCAGACTCTATTTTTCAGGTTGTGGCTTTCAAGGAGGTTGAAGAGGATCATGCCAGTGGTGAGGTCTTGCATGCTGAACCTCAGGATACGTGCTACAATTTGGATGGCCAAATGGAAAAGGAGTTTAATGAGGCCAGCGAAGTGGGTCAGGTTCTTAAAGGTATTTCAAATAAGACCTCCTTGGAAGGGCGGAAGGGAAGTCATAAGAGGAGGAAGGATTATTCTTTCTTACCTCTTCTTATGGAGACACGGTCAGTGAATAAATTAAAAGGGAAACAGTTTGATAATCATGGAATGGAAGGTGTGGTGGCTGAACAACACTTGGATCTGATCATGAGCTCAGAAGAAGAAATGGTGGAGAAATTTTTTTATCTTAATTAAACGGAAGAAGAAGTAGCTAAAATGATGGGGATACCTTTAAGCTTGAATCTTAATGATGAAAAAATATACTTGGATTGATCAGAAAGTCTAGATATTAGTTAGATCTTTCAACAAAAGGAAGATCAATCTCAAGGAGTATATTCAGACATGGGATATGCTGACCATTCGACTAGAGGATCTTATTACAGATTCACCTACCACTCAGATCACATCTTTGTCCTGGAAACCTTTTAGGGAACCAGAATCAGGTAATATAAAGTTAATATTTAATTACTTGGTTAAGTTAGTAGTGTTGGTTGGTTTGGCTATGAGATATTCTTCTTGTTCTGGTTCTCCTTTTCATTGGTGTTGTTGCTTTGTGTGATGTTTTTCAAGTAAATTACTTGGGTCTGCATCAGAAGAGGACAAAATCATGAATTATTCACCGATGCTGACCATTTATATTGGATTCTTGAGAGGGTATGGATTTTCCATCGGTTATGTGCCCATGCATTGCTGCACGGGACTGCTTGCTAAGAGGTCCTAGTTGGGGAAGTTTTTTTTCCATGGAGCATCAGCTGGGAGGGGCAGACCCTGTAGTTTATTCTATGTGTGTTGTTCTGTTGTTTGGTTTCTGTACTTCATGGTTTCTCACATTTCCATTAAAAGTGTTTTTATAATAAAAAAATTAATTTTTAGTCAGTATATTAAGAAAACATAAAAAAATTATTTATTGTATAAATAAAAATAATATAAATGTTTATATATATAAATCAGTAGGGTTTTTAATATATATTAATATGTCTATAAATATATTAATGTGTTTATAAAAAAATTATTATATTGATAAATATATTTACCATTATTAAAGCTAATATATATAATTATACATATATTTATTCACTTATGAAATAAACGTTTTGATATTTTAAAAGCGTTATATAAATTTATTTAATAAAATATTTAAAATTATAACATTAAATATAAAAATTTTAAAAACGTTATATTAATTTATTTATATATAAATCAGATAAATATAGTTATTAGTGCATAATAAATGTTTAATTATTAATTTATGATAACATTATATAAATCATTTAGTATTACATTATATTTTAAAATAAAATTAAATCTAAAAATATAAATGTAAATGTAAATTAGAATACTTATATATATATAATAATAAATTTAATATAGAAATATTTATAAATATTAATTTTAAAATGTATTTTTAAATAAAATAAACTAATTATATATATAACCATAAAAAATAGAGGTAAATTTATTAAAAAAATATATTATATAAGTTCATTTAATGATATGTATATTACATACATAAGATAAAATATATGAATAAGTTATATAAATGTATTGTACTATATTTAACATATAATGTGAATATATTATATTAATTAAATGTGGATGTATTATTATAAATATCAAAAATATAAATTTTATATAATGTTTTATGTAATATTAAATATTAAATATATTAAGGTTATGTTAATCATTTGTTGAATTTGTTAAAATATAAAAACAATATATTTATATACATTAAATATAATATATATAACTATAGATATAACTTATTATTACTTGATTAAAATAATTTCTAACTATAGTATCAATTGTCGCATGTCATTAATGTTTTATAAGATTTTTGTCTTGTTTTAATATCCCCTAGTTGTAATGGTTATGGATAATCCAAACTCTCATTAAAATAAAAATAACTATTTTTAAACATTATCTTATTTCAATAAATGATAAAAAAATTATATTTTCCTAAATTTTATAATTAATTATAAATAATTTCTTTATATTTTAATATATTTATCATGTAAACTCTATTAAAATTTACCATAAAATAATTCATACCATATTGATCCTATGATTTTTAAAAAATATAAATAAAAATATTTTGAATATCATTGTCTAAATCAAACCTTAAAAAATATTTTTTTTAACTTGTTATTTTTTATTACATATCACAAAATATTAGTAATGTAACTCCACCATACTTCTAGTTATAGGGGTTCAAAAAAATTAAATTTGTCATTTATATATAAAATTGCGATTCTGGAAAAAAACTGACAATAAAACACAACTATATACTATTTTTATGAAAAAAATTATATTTAAATTTAAATTAAAAATTCATATATTCTTACATTTTTTGAATCAATTTTTTTAAAATACACCATAAATAGTTGATATCATGTTTTTCAAATTTATTTTTTAAAAACATAATGTATTAATCTATGATTGAATTAATAAACCAATAAGAAGATCTTATATTTTTATACATGGTAATTTTAATTTACCCTTTGAAAACACTATAATATTACTCCCCATTCCAATGATCAATATTGATGGTGTTATTGACCAACTCTAATGTATTGTCTTTTATTATGGTGGGCATTAAAAAACAACAAAACCTCATACACTCTCTCGTGGTGTATCATCCCCAAAGAAATATTTTTTTATATAATAAGAAATAAAATATATGTGTAAAAAAATTATCCACGAAAAAAATGAAATGTATGACATAAATTATTAGATAAAACCAATATAACATAATTCAATGAAATATCAAGCATCAAATTCCTTTATTAATTCATTTTAATAATATCCTCATTTCATCAAATACAATATAAACTATCTATATATTACCTATGAGGCTATCCTTCAACTACACATTTGTTCATAAATAATGCTACGAATAATATTTCATGCTGCTATAAGAATAATAATATTATGGTCTTCCAAATTTCTGATACAATGCAATGTAAATCTAGAATATACATGCAACATTAATAAATATTCTATATATAATTCATCATTACTTGAAATCACCTCGAAATAGGAATATATTCAAATTCAATCCAAAAAATGACACCTATAGACTATTTTAAACACTATCTTCAAATAATAATAATTAAACAAAATATATATATATATTTATAATGAAAAGATAAAAAATTACCATCAAACATAATATCATTGAAATGGGTCACTAGGATATCATAAAATAATCTAACAAACATATCATAAGAGAGATGATATTGGGTACAACACGAAACATCCATTTCATCTAAATCGTTGAAGATTATAATCATTCACCCATGAAATGAATTGTCCTCATGGAAATAAAAAAAACATTAGAAAATAATACACTGAACATACATCCATAGAAATTTTTCTAAAGCAATGATTGAAATTATAAACCTATACATGTTATTCTATAAAAAATCTGTTTTGATATGATATTGAATTCATTGAATGGTGGAATTTAAAGTTC
This sequence comes from Viscum album, assembly GCA_963277665.1. Lineage (NCBI taxonomy): Eukaryota > Viridiplantae > Streptophyta > Magnoliopsida > Santalales > Viscaceae > Viscum > Viscum album. Next base: position 1,346,713,792 of record OY728119.1, on the reverse strand, counting down.
CATATAATAAAAATTCATTGTAATTATTTATAATAGTCATGTGATGTAAAATAAATAAGGGGGGAATATCAAATTATATGAGGAAGTAGAACAGAGATGATAGAGTTGGTGTATCATATATTTATTTTCTAAACGAATATGCTATAAAGAACAATTGGGAGGGATCTCCAATATATGGATAGAGGATACCTATTTATTCACATGGATAAGAGACTTGAAAATTGTAACCATTTTACTTATTATTTTAAATAAGTGTGAAGAATAAATCCTCTATGACATTTGTTGAAAACCTGAAATATAGAAGACTATTTATTTTGTTTCAATCCATTCCTTTTTTAATTTGATTATTTATTACAATTGTATATCATGTTTTCTCCAAATGGTTTTACATTGATGTGTAAAAACATTATATTTCATTTAATCTGTGATCCATTTATCACATGTGTGGATAATTATGGATTGTTTACTTCTATAAATAATATTATATTGCTGAATCCTTCTGAGATATAATTGAATGCATTTAGGAAATGCAAAAAAATATAACTGTTTCTCATGGTTGTAGTGTTTCTAAAGAACCAGGATCAATTTTAGGTGTTTAAAATAATTGATATATTATAATATAATTAAAATTTATATGATCATAAAATCAACATGAATATTATTACCTATCTTATTATATTGAATAAATTAATTTTTAGTTAACAATCTCTATTTTCCTTGAATTAAATGATAATAATGTCTATCAGGGGAAGTCTAAGTGGATCGATATATTGTTTCATAAAATAATATATAATATTTAGTTATGTAGAAAAAATCCATATTTTATCTTATGGTTCAATTCCACAAGATACGAAAATGTAATATTGGGAAATGGTGGATAAAAAATTACTCTTGTTGATTTGTATGTTAGTTATTTGGAATGTAGAGATCATTATCGAGTAAGTGAGTAATGCATTATAAAACATGTTGATGTTAACTAATAAATTTAAGGATCAAAGTATATTGAATATAGTGATCATACAAAAGATAATTATTGACTTAATTATTTCATGGTGAATTTCTTTAACAACTTATTTGAATGAATTCAATGAAATTTGAATTGATATGTTGTTTGAAGTGCTAGATATCAAATAAATTATTTGTGAAATATTATTACATTCCTCCCATATAAATTATTGTGATAAAATGGTTGTGAAAATGATTCATCCTAGCCGAATAGAGGATTTGATGTAGATGAATTTAAGTGACGTTATCATGAATGATCAAATTCACCTGAAAATGTTTCAGAAAACAAACAGAAACACTTATAATGATGAGGGAATGTAGAATACTACTTTATATCAATTTCATCTAAAATGAAATTGTAGAAGAATTAATATTATGAGTATATGGTTAAAATTTTCTACTATATGATGAATCTTTGGGATGATATACGACATTAAAAAAGAAAATAGTGATCATCGGTATAAAAATACATGTTATAACTCATCTTCTATTTTAGTTTTATGGTGTAAAATAGAAAATAATATGATATTGTTTTTTAGTCATAAAATTGTGGTGAATATTAAGTAAAGGGGATTGTAATATTCTGGTGTAAGTTATTAGTTCATATTTAGATGTTTTTTCGAGGGAATGTAGAGAACAAATGAGTTTCATAAATAATAAATTTGAACATGGGGAAATATAAATGAGCCTGATGATTCAATAAATTTTCCCTAAGGTTATCTTGTGTAGAATATATAAATATTTATTTATTCATAGTAAATATAATACAATAATCACCCATCGAAAAACAACACCCATTAAAAAACTAGTCCAGAAGAATGGTTGATTTAAAAAACAATAAAGTCGTCGCAGAACATTCACATACACACATTAATTCTAGGTAATGAGTTTATATGTTGGTTATTTATTTAGATATTACCTTGATATTTATGATGATAAATATTTTGTATTTTTAATGGAGGATTATGACACTACAAAATACATTACAAGTTGAGGTATGATATTCAATGAGGATATCATCTGAGAGGATCATAATCTAGTGGGATGTTATGTTAGACATAAATATGCATAAAAAAGATGAGTTTCACCATGGAATAGGAATAAAATTCATAAATCACTATAATTTTTTAGATAGAAAAACATTTTATTAAAAAAAAGCCATCCTATTGATTTATTAAAACTAGGGGCCATGAAACTATGTAATTTTTAGGCCTAAACTACCTAAGAGTTCAGGGATGATAGATTATTGACAATTAGATGTTATTAATCATAAAGCTATATTACTATTTGATGATCATCCATAGGAATACCATTAATGGTCTAAAATGGAATGGTTCCAAATTAAATTCAATGGGTGTGCATTTAATTAACTACTTATAATGGATGGTGGAGAGATTGAATTCCTACTAAAGAATCGTATGTGTGATGGATTTTAAATGATGGGATTTTTTATGTGGGGTGAAATAGAGTCACTTCATATGAACAAAACATGAGATCTCAGGATGAGATATGTTAGGATTAATATTTTTTAATGAATCATCTTCATAGATAAATTAAATAAGAATCTGATAGGAATATGTAAAATAAAATATATTTTTTAATGGACACTGAATATAAGGAATGAGTAGATATATGAAAAGTATTTTCTAATAAATTAAAGTATAAAATTATTTGAATGTTATTTTGAATGATTTTATTGAATGATCTTCATTTGGATATGGTTTATGGGAAGTTAACAATCCATCATATATATTCATATGATGATATCCCTATGAAGAATCCAAATCATTTCAAGGATCAATAGGGCTAGTGATTTTTGTCTAAGATCATGCATAACCATTAATATCTGAAATTTGAACCAGATTTTTAGAATAATAATAATAATGATTCCATGATAAATCATATGTAATGAACCCGATTATAGTAAACCAAATCAAATTATAACATAATTATATTGGACATATAAAAATAGTATAACATTAAAAAGGGAAAAACTATTTATTAGTATTAGAGAAATAGATAAATACTCCATCAAGTCATTATATATGGAAACATAAAATAAAACATAATATTTTCAAGGATAACACCACTATTACCTTTATAATATGAATACATATCAATCATAACAAATTTATCAGCATCCGGAGTAAATGAAACATAAGAGAGGGATGATCATTGATAATTAATAAGGGTTCATGTATAATAGAACTTTTTATGAATACATAAGGAATAATAAATATAAAAGGTATGTAAATGATATCACATTTTATTTAATCAATATCTTCTACACAACAAATAATATTGTAGGAGTTAATGATGATCAAATAATTCCACATAAATAATCACATAAGCATTAATCTTATCAAAGGACATCATAAATAATGGAATAATTACATGAATAACAATAACTAAAATCATAATCAGGGAATTTCTAAATATTGACATCATTATCATATTTGTAATTCCCTTTTCCAAGACATCTAATAAAAATTGATTATGGATTAGTCAAATTTCAACAATTTTTTTTCTCATACAATCTACCAAGGCATTGATGGCAATAATGGGCCACAACCACGACATTATATATAAAGACTAGCATAAAACATTACATAATCCTAAATCAAATGAATAATTCACATAGAGGATATTTTCAGGTTTAGAGTTTTAGAGAATTAGGCTATAATGATTACATATCAACATGAATACTACAAGTAGACACTACTAATCTGTATCTATTTTTTCATAAAATAAAAAACAATCATGTCTAGCTCCATGTTTTGGACAACATGATTTTTCCTTGATATGATCCATAACCCTTATTCATATTTAATTCCTATGGAAAACATTTTAAAAACATCGGATGATCATAAAATGATCACTAAGGGATATAAAATAAGGAATGAAAACATTATCCCATCAATAAATACCAAATAATGAAACCATACTTTTTCAATCATAACATACATTATGAAATCATAAGACTTAGGAATAACACACAGAAATAATAAATCATAAAGGTAACTTATGGAATACATAAAAGTCTTACATTGTAGCTATCACAACTACATATGGAGTTACATTGGAATAACCATTACAGTATATTCCCTAAATATTTTAGGAGAAACATTAATGTTTACCTCTGACACGTTACCCAATGCATTCGAGAGCTATCTTGGGCTCATCGGACCTAGGATTATCATGGAAGCACCTGTATAAGTAAAAATTTCCCAATAACCATAACATTATCAAAACACATAACACATGAATAATGTAAACATAACATTTCCACATTCTATTCACAATATATCTTGTCACGATATTGAAATAAAAAATGCTTTATCAAACCATTTTCAAAACCATTTACAACATTTAATAAATATATTTTTTAATCAAAGTGTCCCCTACCACATTGAATCATTTAAAAGAATTATCATTTGAAAATATTAATTTCTATAGAAATATATCCTAAAACCCATTTTTAAAATGTGGACATTAATGACAAAAATTTTAAAGATAAAATCATTATATCAATATATTTGTTAAGGAGTTCTTAAACAAATGAAAGATGCATGAATAAAAATAACTGATGAATAAAATTTCATCAAAATTTCCTTAAATCATGAGAATAAATGTATTCATGAAATAATATTCCAAAGGATATAATATGCACCGTATAAAATTTATTTGGTGCATAACAACAATGAAGTCTCAAGGGAATGTAAAATGAGACAAAATCCCTTATAAAGATAGTATCCCCATATTAAGGATAAATAAATTACATCATTATGTGTGAAAAATAAGAATAAACCAAATATAAGTCGATATTAATTATAAAATAATAATAGAAAGTTCACAAATATTCATAGTATAACATAATCAAGAAGTAAAAGATTAACCCAAAGAATTGAAATTGGGTATAGAAGTTCTCTTAGATAAATTCGATAGCCCAACAACGAAACATTAAAAATTAGTAAATAAATTAAAGAGAGGGAAAAGTATGTACCATCACTTGGAAATAAAATTAAAAAAAACATGGATATATAAGAACATATCCCAACAAAAGATGATGTAAATTAAAAGACATAACAAAGAAGAAGTCTCTGACTAAAGAATATGATGAAAGTTTCCCTTTAAAGATTCGCTAACTTACGAAACATACACCCCATGAAGGAAGGTTCATAATATGAAGATTTAAATACCAATAAATTAATTTATGTTACACAAAGAGTACAATCATAGGCAGTCCATACACTACAAAAAGAAAATTGTGACAAATATAGCATGAATCACACGGAAATAAAAGTGAGATGAAAACCTGTTAACACATTGTAATCATTCGGTTCGTATCAAAAAAAGTTAATAACCACCAAGTGAATCATAAAATACCATGAATATAAATATAATTAGGATAATATAAGTCAAATGGATGTAAACAATACACAACATGAAAAAAATAAGTGGTTAAGAATGGAAATCTCACAGAATTAAAAGTGAGATAAGAAACCCCTTACCTCGTGTCTAACTTATCTCGATCATTATTCGATCTCCTGAATAATAAAATAAAGTTAATTTTTAGTTTCCTAAGAACATTTTTCATTTTTATTATTCATTTTATACCATTTATTACCTTTCTATAAAAATCAGTTAATTATTTGAGTTCATATTAGACATTTTGTCGAAGTTCGGAACTCGAGTTAAAAATGAACTTGTTATAATTATAAATTGTCCATATGGTTGAAATTAAATTATATACATAATTATATTTATGATTTATATATCATATATATAATATATATCAAGTATATATATGTATTTATAATTGTACATAAAATTTGGAGATAAGAAAAAAAATGCATCGTTCATGGAGACGGTAAGCTGTACGTACAAATGAATGCTACATTAATTTATATTTCTTATTTTAATGGAATTAAAACATAATGATAAATATATATATATTATAATTAATTTATAATATCATATATAATATCTTTAACACCATCCTTTATATTTCCCACATATGGCATTAACGAGTCATATCACTTTGAGGGGGCGGTAGTCCGCACTTCCTAAAACGAAATTATCGTGTTTTCAAATAATGGAAACCATAAAGGTATAAAATAAATGAAAAATACATAACCATAATGAAAACATAAACATAATATGTATAATTTATAAATAGTTTTCCATCTTAATGGCTAACATGATAGGCGATAGGAGATAATTGAACAATCATCGTTCCATTTGGCATTAATTTTCCATCCACTGAAACAATATGTTGATTACCCATTAGGTGGAGGTTTGTGTAAGTATAGTTCGAATAAATCTCATAAAATCATCCATGTATATTAAGAATACTTTTTTACTTATAATAAAATGAATAAAAAGGGTTTATGGGTTGGAGAAGGAACATAAAAGAATATAATTTAAGAGAAATTGTTACCTTTAATTCAAGTAACACCATTTGGTTTGAACCAGAAACACTTTTTGAAGTTCTTTATGCCTTTGTTAAGGATTTTAGGTGGAAGAGAGGGATATTTGGAGATTATTTGGGAAGGTATTGGATGTTCCAAGGGGCTTGAGATGTATGAGAAATGGGTCAGAGGTAGTGTCTTTTTATAAGGAAGAGGGGGGGACTCTTTAGGAATGTTTGAAAAATATTATTTTATTATTTAATTATTTTTGGTTTCAAAAGGTAAAAAATAATTAGAGAATAAACTAATATGACCCATAGTAGAAATAAATTCATTCAATAATAACTGTACAGGTTTTTTTATGGTTTTAATCCAAATAATTTAATTTAATTAAATCATTTATTAATGAGGTAAACACAACATCATTATTGTTTCATAAATCATTTTATATATATGATGTCTAAAAAATATAAAAAATATAACGTAGGAAATATTTTTATATTTCAGAAAAATATTTATAGATGAATATATATCTTATATAAACCCATGTAAAAATTAATTTACTAAAAGCTATTTATTTATGTCATTTTTTTCATTACATTAAATTTATTAAAATAAGGTGTCATTATGACTATTAAGTGCCTCCATGGGGTCCCAAAATAGACTAATGGATGTCCATGGTTAGACATGACACATAAAATAAGTTCAGGACAAGGGTTAAGGTAAGTTTGTGTTATTATGATATTTTTTTACCTTGAATTACCCTTTTTACCTTTAACCGTGGTAAATAAAAGTGAAAAGTTAATATTAATCAAAAAATATTTTCATCTTATTGAACAAAATTTTACTTACTAATAAAAAACATATATTTAGGATATTTAAAATTAAATTCACAGAAGCTGTAACATTTTATTTAACTGAAAATGTCTGATTTTTAACTAGTACATAGTGGTTTCACTATTCATAAAAAATTGACGTTTTCCAGAAAAATTCCAAAAACTCAGCCTAAGATATATTTGATATTCCAAATTCAAAAATTATTTGTATTTTTAAAAATTCAAAACATATAAGTTGGATTAATTAATTTAAAATTAAATATTTGTTAAAATAAAAACAATGTTTTTAAGAAATAATAAGTATCAAAAGATTGACACTTCTTTATGCCCAATTTCAAAGTGAAATTTATTTGAATTACTAAAATTGTATTAAAAAATAAATATATAATCTAATTAAAATTTAAAACTAATTAAGAGGAAAATATAACCTTAAAAATAAATTATATTACATGGTAGTTTTGAATTAATATACAATATTTTTAACTATTCATAAAAAATGAACTTTATTAAAAAAAATACCAAAATTTTAACCAAAGTAAATTTTTATATCCTGATTCTAAAGATCAATTTTATTTTGTCAAATATAACATATAGAAGTGACCAAAAATAGATTTAATGAGGGTTCTCCATTAAAAGGCGGTAAATCGACCTTTTAAATAATAATATAGTATTTATGCTTAAATTCTGATTATTTCTTATTGTAACCTTCTAAAAATTATTGGATAAATGTAAAAATATTTAACAAACACGTATAGTAATTTTATAGTTAGTTATATTCATTACTTATATTACAATATCTAGGTGTTAACTACCATTTATAATAATTATAATAATTATAATAATATATTTTTTTCAGTATAACTCAACGTTTTGTGCAACATAAGATTACAAAGAAACTCATTGGTGTGTATTTAGTATGCCATTAAACAGAGAATCCTCTTAAAAATAAAATTAATTATTAACAGAATAATATTAATAAATATGAAAATGTCATATTATTTATTATTTGGGATGTTACAGCATTCCCACCTTTTGGGAATTGTGTCCTCACAATTTTAAAATTGGGCTTTGAAAATTAATTTAAAGTCCCACATCGAAAATAGAGTAAATAAAAGTATAAATTTAAAATAAATAATGATAAATACAAAGGTCCCTTGAGATTTCTCATACTAGGATTCCATATAAATAAACATGGATTTGGAAGAGAAACATACCATCAAGGTTTGATGGAGTGTTGTAGAAACCAATATTAGGATAAAGTTAACCACCAGAAAATCACAAACTTGTGATGGATTAAATGGTCTATGATTCCCCAGAAGAAAATGTTAATGGAAAATGTTTTTGTTTTATGAAACTATTCATAATGTGGAGGAATATTTTTAATAGCTTAACTAAAAACATAAGGAAATATACATACTTGTCATATAGACTTTCATCTATTGGTAAATTCTTACCACAAACTCATTTTTTTAAATGATGAATATTCAAAATGACTTGGTCATACTAAAAGTGATAAACTCATCTTCTAAATTATCAAATAATCTAAAAAAGATTTACTATATATTTCCCCTATCTTTAGACTTCAAAAAAACCAAAATGTTCAGTACAAGATTAGATAATCTTCAAAAATGGATTATACTTTACTAAAAGATATACTACTATTAATACCCAAAATTAGATAAACAATACCCAATGTTCAACAAGACCATTCAATAAACAATTTTACATAAATTTATTTAATGTAATCAAAACAATGATTGAAAAACAAATCTCAGAAAGATTTAATCACATAGTCTTCCAAGGTAAATTTTAATATTTATCACCAAATAAAAACAGTTACTGTTAAAGTCTCACATTGAAAAGTTATTAACTTAGTCACATATTCTCTAGGATAGTTTCATAATTTACATAGATTACCCAAAATCAACTTATTCTTTATTCATTAAATCATTTGACTAAAAAAATTAGTCATACCAATTATGGACCTCATGTAGTCATGTGGTAGTCGATAAATCCATGTCACACCTTAGATATGGGTTCAATTCCAGTAGCTTTGTTCGATGCGACGTGTTGTCCCATGGTCTACCTGTTCTCTTATTTCAAAAAATATATAATTTTACAGAACATGAAAAAAATATATAAATTCATCAAAAAATAACCATAACATATTTTAACCACAAAGGATATCTAATAATTTTCATTTTTCATCCCAAAATGTATTAACATGTAATCGCTCCAATTCAAGGATCAAATAAACCAAAATGGATCATTATAATTTTATCCACGAAAGAAAAGATAATAATTACTTGAATAGAATTTCCATATATCAATCATCTTGGTTACACATAGTATGAAAAGTCATCGAATGTAATCCATTATCAAATGAGCCTTAATAATTTTAAGCATTTCATCATCTTAAAATCTACCATAACACATGTATCACTTAAATGATGACTTCTTACTCATTTAACATTCTTAATTATAAATTAACCATTCCTTTTAAACTTATTCTGATTTACTTCTTTCCTAAAAACAAAATCATGAATCATATCCTATGATTCAATAATGTCTAAACATCTGTTAAGAAATATTCAATACATTTAATTGGTCATTTTATGATTCATCATTCTTAATTGGAATGGATTTAGGTATTGGTAAATATATATTTGTATCATCTTGGTTATCCCATTCCCGAATATTCTTAATTGGGCATCTGTTTATATAATGACCATGCACACCTCATTTAAAACATTCATTTGATCCCTTAGAAAGAACTTATTTTCCATTCATAGAGTCAATTGGATGGTTCATTCTTCCATAGAAGGTTTTTGATTTATAACCTTCAATTCTACATTTATCGAATCTTCCCATCCCTTTGATACAATTTATTATGTGTTTATTTGCATATCTTTAAAAAATAGGTTTTCGAAAATACTAACATTTATGATTATTACTTGAGGTTCCGTGGGGATTTGATTTGGGCATATACGATGCCATATAAAAATCATAAAGGTTTAGGTGGACAATCATGACTCCAGATAGATTGTTGATAATAACCATATTAGTTCTCATTATAGCTACCATTTCGTTTAGTTTCTCTTTCAGAAAACTGTAACATTTTTCATCACATCCACTATTACATTGGTTCCTGATATTTCCATCCCTTTACTAAAACCAAAATGTTCAGTGTGAAAATATCAGTAAAATCATGAAATAATATCTTATGAGGAGGAAAAATACTAAGATAGACTTATTTATGTTCTCTTGAACTCATTTAAATTATCTGAAATAACTATGGAACATTATAATATGATAACTATTATGGTTATGTCACTTATTCTTAAATAACACTCTAACCTCCAAAGTTATAAAAATGAACTCTAATAACAACTATAAGGATCTAACCATAAACATTACATAATCCTGAATGAAATGAATAATTCACATTGAGAATCTTTTAGGGTTTAGAGCCTTTGATAATTATTCCATAACTATTACATATCCACTTGAATATTATAGGTAGAAACTACTAATCAGTATACATTTTTTCATAAATTAAAAATGAAATATGTCTATTTCAAAGTGTTAGACAACATTACTGTTCCTTAATCTCAACCATGAACCTTATTCAAATTTAATTTATGTGAAAAACATTTCAGAAACTAGTGATGAGAATAAAAATCATAGTAAATTATATAAAATATTGAATGAAAACAATATCCCATTAATAAATAATAAACAATGAAACCATACTTTTCAATCATAACATACCTTATTAAATCATAAGTGTTATGAATAACATAAGAAAATCATAAATTATATAGGTAAATTATGGCGTACATAAAATACTTTCATTATAGCTATAAAAACTATATAGGTAGTTACATTGGAATACCCATCAAATTATATTCCATAAATCTCATATAATAAACAATAACGTTTTACTCTGTCACGTTACCCAAGGCATTGGAGAGCTATCTCAGGATCACCTGCCCTAGGATTATCACGGAACTGCCCGTATATGTAAAACATTCCAAATAACTATAACATAAATATAACACATAACACAAGAATAAATGAAAGATACAATTTCCATATTCCAAGTACAATATATCATATCATCATATTGAAACAAATGCATTATCAAACCATTTTAAAAACCATTTAAAACATTAAATAAATATATTTTTGAATCATTGTGTCTAATACCACTTTGAATTATTTAATGTAATTATCATTTGAAAACAATAATTTACATATAAATAAATCATAAAACACATTTTGAAAACATGGACATTAATGTGAAATATTTAGAAGAATATATATTAAATACAATATTTTAGTTAAAGAGTTCTTAACCAATTGAGAGATGCCTAAATACAAATAATTGAGGAATAAAATTTCATCAAAACAATATAATATCATAAGAATAAATGTATTCATTGTAAAATATGACAAAATAAGGTATATATACCATATAAAAGTGAATTGGTGCATAACAATAATTAAGTCTCAAGGGAATGTTAATTAATATGAATTCCCTTATAAAGACGGTATCATTAGATTAAGGATAAATAAATTACATAATTATGTGTGGAAAATAATAATACACCCCATATAAGTGGATATTATGTGTAAAATAATCATATTAAATTAACATATATTTATAGTACGACTTATCAGAAAGTATAAGTTGCACCAAAAGAATTGCGATTGGGTTAAGTAAATCTCTTACAGAAATTTGATAGCATAAAGACGTCATGTTAAAATTAATAAAATGAGTTAATGGGAGAGAAAAGAATATCTCATCAATTGGAAATAAAATTTTAAAAAATAATGATATATAAGAACATATCCCAATATAAGATAATGTTAATTAAATGACTTAACAAAGAAGAGGTCTTTGACTGAAGAGTACAGTGAAAGGTTCCCTTACCGATTTGGTAACTAATGAAACATACATGAAAATAAGGAAGGATAATAAGATGTAGACTTAAATACCCATAATTGAAATTATATTACAAAAAAGTGTTCAATCATGGGATGTCCATACAACACACAATGGATAAAGTGACAAATATAGCATGAATCCGATAGAAATAAAAGTGAGATAAAATCCTTTTACCACATTGTAATCAATCGAGTCATATCAACAAAATTTAATAAACACCAAATGAATAATATAATAACATGAATATAAAGATAATCATGATAATATATATCAAATGAAAGTACAAAATACACTACATGTAGTAAATAAGTTGTGAACAATTGAAATCTCACGAAATAAAAATTGAGATAAGAAACCCCATACATCATGTCTGAATTGTCTCGATCATTATTTAATCACCTGATTAATAAACTAATGTTAATTTATAGTTTCATTAGAACATAATTAAAATTTATTATTCCTTTTATATCTATTATTACATTGCTATAACAATTAGTTAATTATTTTTGTTCATATGAGACATTTTTTCGATGTTTTGAACCTGATTTAAAAATGAACCTCTTATAATTATAAATTGGCCTTGTGGTCAAAATTACATTATCGAAAAAAATTTATTAATGATTTAGATATCATATATATATATTATATATATCCATTATATATATGTATTTATAATTTTACATAACATATCGAGATAAGAAATGAAATGCCTTGTTCATGGAGATGGTAAGTCGTACGTTAGATTGGACGCTACTTTCAATTCTATTTCATATTTAAATGGAATTAAAACAAAATTATACATAGGTATATTATAATTACATTATAATATAATATATATTATGATCAACACCAATATTTATACTTCCCACATAAGGCATTAATGAGTCATATAACTTTGAGGGGGTGGTAGTTTTCACTTCCTAAATTTAAATTATCACGTGTACCCATAATTGAAACCTTAAAGGTATTATATAAATAGAAAATACAGAAGAAAAAATATAAAATAATCATAATATGTGTCATATATATATACAGTTCCATCTTAATGGATTCCATGACAGGTGGTAAGAGATAATTGAACAATCATCATTTCGTGAGGTGTTAGTTTTCCATCAATAGAAACAGTATGATTCTTACTCATTAGATGGAGGTGTGTGTATGTTTAGTTCAAATAATTCTCATAAAATATACTATTATATTAAGGATACTTATTTTTTATAATAAAATTGAATATAAAGATTTTATGGGTTGGAGAAGTAAAATAAAAGAAAATAATTTAAGTGAAATTAGTATCTTTAATTCGGGTAACTCCCTTTGGTTTGAACCAAAAGGACTTCACGAAGTGCCTTATGCCTATGTTAAGGCTTATAAGTGTAATAGAGGGATCATGAGAGATTATTTAGGAAGGTTTTCGATGATCCAAGGGGATTGAAATGTGTGGGAAATGGGTTAGAGGTGAGGGCGTTTTATAGGGGGAGGAGAGTCTTTTTAAGAAAGTGTTAAATATTATTTTATTATAGAATACATTCGGGTTTAAAAAGGTCCAAATCTAATTAACATAAAAGATAAGATGACTCATGGTCGAAATAAAATCATCCAATAAAAATTGAAAATGTTTTGGATATTTTTTTAATCAATATAATCTGATTTATTTATATCATTAATTAATGAGGTAAACATTTCATCGTTATTGTGTCATAAATAATTTTATTTATATAATGTCTAAATACTATAAAAAAACAAAATGTAGGAAATATTTTTATATTTCCGAAGAATATTTATAGATGAATATATAACTTATATAAACCCATGAAAAAAATAATTCACTAAAGGGTATTTTAGTGTTATTTTTTCTTTACATTAAATTAATTAAAATAAAGTGTCATTTTCACTATTAAGTGGCTCCATGGGGTCCAAAAATAGACCCAAGGATGACCATGGTCGTACATGGAACATCCAATAAGGTTAAGACAAGGGTTAAGGTAATTTTCTATTATTATGATATTTTTTTACCGTGAATTACCCATTTTACATTTAACCATGGTAAAGAAAAGTCAAAAGTTATTATTAATCAAAACTTATTTTCAACTTATTGAACCAAATTTTGCATAATAATAACAACAATGTATTTTGTATTTTTTTTAATTCAATTCACAGAAGAGGTAAAATTTCATTTAAATGAAAATGTCAGATTTTTATCTACTACTTAGTGGTTTCACTATTCATCAAAATTGATGTTTTTCAGAAAAATATCAAAAACTATTCCTATGATATATTTGATATTAATAATTCAAAAATGATGTATTTTTTTTAAATTTAAAAAATAGAATTTGGATTAATTAATTTAAAAGTAATTTCTGTTGTCAAAACAAAATGTATTTTTTAAGAAATAATAACTATCAGAAGATTGACACTTCTTTATGCCCAATTTAAAAGTGAAATTTATTCCAATGACAAAAGATGGACTAAATGATAAAAATATAATATAATTACTCTTTAAAAATAAATAAAATGATAAGTTAACCATATAAATAGATTAGATTAAAAGGTAGTTTTGAATTAAAATACAGTATTTTTCACTATTCATAAAATATGATATTTAACAAAAATTATTCCAAAATTTTTATCTAATGTATATTTTGATGTCCCAATTATAAATAAGTTTTTTTGTCAAATAGAACTTTTAAATGTGACCCAAACTATATTTAAATAGTGTTCACCTTCAAAATTAGGAAAATAGAATTTTTCAATAATATTTGTTTATTTATGCTTAAAATCATATTCTTTCTTATTTTAAGCCTCTAATATATATTGGATAAATGTAAAAATATCTAACAAATGTGTATAATCATTTTTTAGTTAGTTTTGTTCATTACCGCTATTACAATGTCTAGGAGTTAACTACCATTTAAAATAATAATATTATTATTTTATTTTTCAGATCAACTCTATATTGTCTGCAACATAAGATTTCAACCAAATTCGTTGTTGTGTATTGGGTACGCCATCAAATATAGCATCCTCTTTAAAGTAAAATTAATAATTAATTTACCAATATTAATAATATAAAAATTTTGTATTCTTTATTTACCTGGGATGTTACATTATATTTCCAATACATTCCACAAATGAGATGGTTTAGGTGAAATGAATGTAAACATTCATATTGAAAAAATATTAATTTTTCCCCAACTAGAAAACATAATCAAAATCATTCCAGAGTAATATTGTGAATGGTATTAAAATATTACATCCCCATTCAAAATAACCATAAACCCTATAATGAAATAATTCGGTTTGAATAATTAAAAAAATCCCTAATGGGGGTAAGTAAAATAAATTGTTTTTGTAAATGATAAATTAAAAAATCATAAATTTGTTTTAAAAAAACTCTTGAGAAAAATTCCATTTTTTATAGAAAATTATATTTAAAAACTAAGTATATAAATATAATTAGGGAAAAACATTATTTTAATAGATCCATCGAACCCTGAAAATAATGTTTCAAAGAAAAGATTGATTATGATGGTGGTAAACTCCATTCATGTCACGTATGTTAATATAAAAATTCCATTATCCTTTTTAGAATAAACATAAAATGTAAGTCATTTAAGAAATGAAATGAAGATTAAATTTATATCAATTATAAAAAAATCAATAATAAATTAAAATGATAATTTAAAATTATATAAAAATAATAATTTAATGTCTGAAAATATTTTGGAAATCAATAACATGTATGATAAAGGATTATCAACCAATGAATGAAATACTCAAATATTCCTTAAAAATAATCTACAAGACACTTAATTTTATTAAGAGATGGAATTGAAAGGAGAAATTTTAATTTCTAGATTTAACCAGAGTATAATGAATTTATTATTAATTATATATAAATATTAAATAATTCTCCCATTATTGACATAAATTGAAACAATCTTGAATAATAATGTTATTATGAAATAAACCATTACATTTGTTCTGATATTCTTCATAAATGATTGAACCAAAAATATAAAAATAATATATATATATTATAGAAAAATACTAATATGGAACCATTGATAAATTTGTTACTTTTAATATTATCTCAATCTTTTATAAACAATTATTTGTAAAAATCAATATTTTAGACAATTACTACATCATTTTTTATTTAAGTTTATGTTTGGCATTATTCATCCTTTTACTCTAATAATGGATTCATAATATTAAAATCAATATGCATGAAAGTAATATAATATTTATTCATTATATATGTAGTTATAATATTCTAATATATATATATATATAAGTTACACTATTTTTTGGAGATGGTTTATCGTATGTACACATGGATGTTGTTTTAATTTTTTTATGTATGGGATGGAATATTTGTAAATAATAGTTTACCTTTACATAGTCATTATATTATCTTATAAATCATATATTTTTATCAAATATATCATTATTACCATCCTTTTGAAAATAAAATTTGTAATTAATGGCATTATTTTATTAAGGTAGAAGTCCACACATACGGATGACAGACACTATAATTTTTCTATGAATAGGAATGTAGTATGGTAGAGTGGAAAATATAATTAAATAATTATTATCTTTTAAATAAAATATATTTATATATTATTAAATCCAATATTATATCTGGCCATGAGAGGTGGTGATGGAAAACAAATTACATTTGTTCTTGAGGTTATAGTTCGTCGCACACATGTTCAATAGTTTTATTTTCTATATGATGGAATAGGATATGGATATTTATTTTCTAATCAACACAATAAAATATATGTATATGTTAGATATTATTGGTAATATATTAGAATAATTAATACATGGGTGATGGAGTTAAAATAAGAAGATGAAATAAATATCTTCATGAAGATAATTTCTTTGGATTAGAAAATAACATTTCGATATCTTATTACATACCATAGGGGAGGTATTTTAAAAATACCATTATATCATGAATTTTTATAATTATGATCTAGAGTGATTTTGGTGTGATTTTTTTCTAGAAAACATACTTATGTGTTTTTATCATTTTATTTGAGTAGATGTAGTTTTATAATAATGGAGTGGAATTATTATGAATACCCAAATGTATTCAATAACAGTAAGTCAATACTTACCTATGTTTATCTATAATTGTTAAACAAATTTGTTGACGTAATTTACAGTCCATGTAAACCTATAAACCTAAAAAATCACATTTTAAACATTATTACTCCTTATCCTCCAGGTTTACATATATTTTCATTTTTAGTTTTCACAAAGGTAAATAGTATTTTTACTTTAGATATGTAATTATTATTTTAATAATGAATATATATTTTTCCTTTTATATTATTATGAGATTATAATTATAAATATATATTATTAATTATCAATTAAATATCCAATATTATTTTAAAATTATTATTGTTGATATGTGCATATATTGAGTGAAACACTATTTTAAGATTAACGATGGAATTAATTTTTTAAATATTTAGTATTCATTTTTTAAAAAATAATTTATAAATTTATACTTAATATTAATTATCTCGATTCGAAAAATGGAACATATTTTATCAATGTTAATTATTATAATTCTATGAATTTAATTTAATATTTAACCCACAAACACAATGAAAATGGTATTTCCCTAGGAAATGTTTTATAATGTTAAATAAGTGCTAATTTAAAATTAAAACATATAATGGATTACAATTAGAATTATTAGATTAACAATAATATAATTGAAATAATTTTTTTTATAATACAATTACACTCAAAATGAAACGTTGTAAAATAAATTAACAAAAATGAAATTTTCAATAAAAATTCAAAATTTTATCCATTCAATGATACTATAATGTTTTCATAAAATTATTAAAAAATACACTCTATCTTAAATATTAAAATTTTCATTTGAAAACAAATGTTCATTTTCTAAAATATATTTTTGAAAATAGATAAAATTAATTTTAAAATAAATCTTTAATCTTCACGTAACTTCTTGGTAAAAATTACAATTATTAGTCATAGAATTAGACTTTTTCTTATCCCATGATTAGAAAAAATATTAGACAAATGAAAAAATGTATCTTAATTTTTATAAATTTCAATAAAAGAATAAACTAATAGTTCATAGTTTTATTTATTTATATATTACCATATTTCACACATAAATATTATTTCATTGAAAAACATTTATTTTCCATTAAAGTGTTATTTTAATTTCTAAACTACTGAAAACTAATGAATTGATTTTGAAATTCATACATTGTATTATATTCATAGAATAGTTCTTAAAATCAATACTCATTAATTTATTAACTTGTTAATAATGATATACAATATAATATTTCATTTAGAAACTTTGTTACATTTGATTCAAGATATCAGTGAAAATTAATTTATTAGAAAATTAATATTCTATAATGTGTAGGGTTGTTACATTATTCCAAATATTAAAAATATCATCCTTGGAATTTTCTGAATGTAACCTCTTGACAATAACGTGGTTATCCTTCATCATAATAATTTCCAGATCCCACATTACCACTTTTATCAAATGTTTTCTCCAATATTAAATTATAATCAAAGTCATCTACTAACCCAACCCATATTATATTGTGTCCAGAATCATGTGTGGACCCGTATAGAAAGATAGATCTAGTTCAAATTCTACTAAATCATACCGGAGAACATGCATTAATTCTAAAATGTACATTAATTACTGGGTTGTGTAGAAAACCTATTTCACTTTAGATATAATTATATGCATTTCCAAATGGTGTCCATCTTTCTGATTTGTTGCATATATTTAAATGGTCTGACATATATAAAGATCAATTTCAATTTCTTAAAAATCCATAAAATAACCATCAATGTTTATAACTTCAAGAAAAATTATCTCCTAAAGAAACTTTCAATATTTCCTCTATTTATCATCATATAGATTTATCATTATTTCATATTCTATGATATGGGGTTGAATATACTTTTCTTTCATCAGTCTATATGCCACATGTTCTAAGCATACACCTTTTTTTAACCAACAACATCTGAATAAGATAGAGTATAGAATCTCATTCTACATAATGATTCATTATTTTCTATTTCAATATTATAATGTATTTTTTTGTTATAGGTAACAAATACCAATGGAATGTTCTTTCCCCTAAAATATTAAAATAAAAATGATAAAGACGTTAACATTTCATCTAATGAATGAATGTTCTTATGGAATTTCCCACTATTTTGAGAATGATATGTTGTTATCAAATAAATCTCAATATCAAGATCCATTTGTAGCGAATGAAAAAATTTCAATTTAATTCATTTCTCAAAATTAGACATAATAAAATGTGTTACAAAAAGAATTATAAGAACTTAATTAATATAGATTTTTAAAGGCATACTATAGGTAAATATTCCATTATTATAATAAAATGAATAGATTTATGGAGGTCATAAAAAATATCCCATTTTACATCATAATTGTAATGAGTTTTTGGAAATCCAATGAGAAATTATATATTAACATAATCTCATTTAATCATATCAATTTTTAAAAGTTTATTGATTTATATTGGATTTTGTCTATCATCTGTGTCATATTGAATGGCCAAATACCTTGACATGTAATCATTATCTTACCAAATCATATTATCCTCCCAATAAAGTTCTATAATATATCAATATATATTGTTTTTATATGGCTGTATAGATAAATTCAATCTATGAACATCATTCAATAATAGCATCATTATATCAATTATAGATTGATCATATTGTCTCAATGAAAAATTTAGAATGTCATATTAAAAAATATAGGCTTTAAATTTTCCATTTTTTATGGATTTAATATTATTTTGACAATTCCCATATTTAGGTTGATATGTTTTTAAATTTTCAAAAAAATGATTGTTTGAGGATCATTTAAATAAAATTAAACATGTCAAATTCTTAAATAATTCAAGTAACCATCATTACCAAATCCATTAAATTAGATATGTATTGATCCCCGTGATGGTTAAAATATTATGATCTATCCTTCATTACTCATCCAAAAATTTAATTGCATTTTTTTATTAGTAGTGCATTTATAATTAAATTTCTTAGTTATCTCCAACCATCACTTATTCCACATTTTGAACTCTATTAAGGAAACAATATATTTTAGACCTATATGATTTGTGTATATTGAAAATATTTCACCATAGAGGTAATGTCTCTATATTTATAAATCATAAATTATTGTTCCGATATCATGATCAGGGGTGGGGTAATAATGTTCTTATTTCATTAATTACCTTCATATATAAGAGATAAATTTATCAGTCATCATAATTACAAAACTAAATTCTTTCCTTAATGATATCTTAATATATAGTAGTCCCATAATTTGTTATTTATTGTGTCAATATCTGAGAATTCAAAATAATTATTCATTAATTCATCAAAAGATTCATAACATCCATTTTTCTATTTGAACATAACCAAATTACTTTTATTATTAGTTAATTGGTTAGATAATAATGAAATTTTTTTGGAAAAATTTCCCATTATAACAATTATAGCCAATGAAACTATGTATTTCTATTATGTTCAGCGGTTCTAGCCATTCATATCATGTTTTTATGTGAAAAATATACAATTTTAAAAACATAAGGATCTACATATTGGGACATTGTAATTTAATATATTCATTACTATTCATTAAATATATTTATGATGATTTTTTCCACCCACTATCCTCTTAAGAATATATGGATAAGTAGTTATTTGACAATGGCAGGATGATGTACCTTATATGATTTAGAATTATATCCTTTTCATTTCAATATAAACTATATCCCTTTAAATCCTTATCATTAATAGGGTTATAGGATGAATTATAAAAATAGTAGATACCACTTTGATCTATTACAAAAGATGGTAATAGATTTCTCAACTATAATACTTTATTAGCTCCATCCTCCATTTTTGGAACATATTGAACTAATAATGTGTGTGTATATATGTGGGTTTCATAACACAAAAATATGTTACACTTATCCCTATAGAGATAATTTCATCAAAAAATTAATGTTTTTATTACACTATTCACTTATATATCATATGTTGTGTAGTTATACACATGGATAATTTTTTTAGGAGGTATATTGTATCCTTTTAAAAAAAATTACTACAAGACCCATTACTTATTTTAATTCATCCTTATATATCCCAAATCCTTCCCCATTAGTGGGTAACATGAGAAAAGGTAATGTCACGACCAGTCATCACTAAGATGAGAGAAAAGACAGCGGATTTCTAGACCCTTCCTTCCTCAAGATAAAGGAGATATAATGACCCCTGAAACCCGTCATCAATAGGTATTAGAGTGGTGAATAGGAACAGAGTTATAGAATCACATAAAAAATTGGAAGTCATTTCCCTTTTTATTTAGTAGGATTAGGAGGAAAGATAGAAAATCCCAAACAACACCAAGACTTGAGGTAAAAGTAAATCCAAAACAAACCATTCCCATATACATGTTGCAAAAGTAAGTGCTACAAAAGAAAAAGAAAACTCCCATGTAATGTACCAAAGAAAAGAAAAACAAAAAAAATCAATCATCCCAATTTCTGAACTAGTAAGGTCCCGAACAATCCTCAAAGTCCTCATAGACACCTGAAAACAGTTTTAAATACATTTGGTGAGCATATAGGTTTACTTAGAATGGAATAACCAAAAGCTCTTGTGCACAAGTGGGGAGGAATTCTAATGCCCCATAGGAATAAATACAAACAACAAACCTAGTATATAAACTATCACCCAATTCTCACTAAGGTACACTCCCCAAATAATAAAAGTTAGGTAATGTAATAGTAATAAGACATCGATGTTTGGGTACCCCACGCCACTTTCTCACTTGTTATTGAAGGCATCATATGTGTCAGACCACTCCCGCCATTCTCACTATAGTCCCACGGACACACCCCGCCCGCACACACCTAAGCTATCACAACCACACATCCTGCCTGCAAACACCTGGGCCACAGCCACTACCATCATGCCCAAAGACACTTGGCCCCGTACAACTATTGCTACACCTGAAGTCACATGGGCCTCATACCAAAGACTCCTGGGAAACAACCTTCCCACACACACCTGGTCCAACTAACTCCACATAAACATCCCCAAGATTCTAGGGCTATAATAGACATCAAACCATCATATCCTACCCATATAATCTTCGGATACTCGGGAAAGGGGTAGCAAAATGCTAATAACTAGCCACCCATATGAGTGTTGGGAAAAACACCATCCCCCATGAAATGGGGGTGTTCGGGACAAAGTACTCATCTTGGGTGGGGATTGAATAAGAATCATAAGAACTAAAATATACGTATAGATAAACAATAAATCATCCCAACCTAGGGATTCCAAAGCCTTCCCATACACAACCACCATCGTTACTATTTATTTATAAGAAGAACCAAACCACAACCAAGTCACAACTCATTCCTAGAAAACAATTCCCATTTAACCCATTGTGGTTTTCATATTCAAGTGATTATATTAAAATAATTCTTTACTATTTGTCTACTAATAGGCATAGCCACATTCTAAGGAAGAAGAAACCAGCTAAACGAAAATTTAAGCATTAACACCGAGTTCTCTTGTAATGTCACATAAACAAAGGGGTCTGTGAGATCCCTCAAAGTACTGGAACTAAAACAAGCCAAAACATACAACCCCATAATACCTCAGATCCACAAACCAATGACTCCACAAACTCAGGGGATGCCATCCCAATCCACATCACCCCAAAAGCATCGAGCAGAACAACCACACATGTTACCAAAACATGCAAGGGGTTTTTCAAATTCAAACACACCATTCATTATGTTTTTTATTTCTGTTTGGGTAACCAGGGTAATCACACAAATATTTATTTTCACGTGACAGAAATTTATTCAGATAAGTTTTTGTGATTAATCAATTTCTATGTTACAACCATTCAATCATCACAAACGACAGGGGTTCATTAGTTCCCAAGGAAGGACCACCAACATCTAGGATTTACAGTGGATATAATCCCATATAAATTATGACATATAATGGAAGATAAAATAGAACCTCAACATCATCAAACACACCCATTAATTCTTTAAACACCATTTATTATATTGGTTAAGGTTTGGTTTCGTACATCCCTGATGAAAAAATTATAATACGCACCCCTCATGATACATTGTTTAGATAGATGAAGGAAAAACCATATGTGGATGATCAATGATCGGAGTCTCTCTCCACTCCCCTAGAAAATAGGATGTATGACTATTAGGTTATATAAACTCTGAGAACTCCAAGATTGACAAGATATGATCTTGCATAGGCACACCACTTTACTCAGAGAAGGGGGACTCCAAAGGCACCAAAGAGAAGAAAGAAACCATCCAAGGGGAAGAAAGAAGGAATTTTATTGAGATAAAAATGAATGATCTTGGAGTTATGAGATATAAAAATCTTGAACGACTTTAAAGTCAGATCATTGTTTCTCCATGAAGTTGGATAGTTACACATGATAGAATTAATTTCCATTTAACAATTCTCATAAAAGAGGTGTCCATAATGGCTGTGAGTTATAATATTTCTTTTAAATAGAGGAAAATGTACGTAACATGGGAGAAACTACAATATACTGGAAAAATGTGTGGCAATGTGGAAAAGCCACATGTTTTGTTAATTCAAGGGTCACCCGACCCTTGGGGAATTTCACATAACATTAATTGGATTTAAATGGATTTGAAATGGGTATTAAAACATTTTTACGTCAGAAGATACGTTCAAGCAGAGGAAAAATTCAGAAACTGCAATAGAACATGTGTGGAACACCGTTTGGAGAGACACTATATACGATGCCACGTTTAGGGTGTCACTGTCACGGTTCCACCCTCACGGTGCCACCATAAGTGGTGCCACCATTTCGGTGTGCGACCACAAGGGTGTGACCCATATGGTGCAACTTTCATAGTACCACCCTTAAGGTGCCACAGTCACGGTACAACCCTTATAATGCCACCGTATGCAGTGGGACCATTTCAGTGTGAGACCACGACCAGTGCCATCGTTTTTATGGAACCGTGACCGGTGAATCTGTTTTGGTGGAACCGTGATGTGTGCCACCATTTTGGTGGAACTGTTGGATGGAATCAAGTTTTAGGAAATGTCATTAATGAGATACTTCCTGGGTCATTACATCATATACCTCTCAAATTATTCTCTCCCTCGAGAATTAAACTAAACAGAAAGAGAAGAGAGGGGTCCGAATAACCGCCTCGAAAGATACCTCTCAAGAGTAAACGTCATCGAAATTTATAAACACGTCTCCCTAAAGTATCCACACAAACATATAAAGGTGCCACTATCCAGAAATATGGATCAAGGAGTCATTTCCCCCATGTCATGATACTATCCAATTTGGACAACACTGACTCTCCCACACAGGTTTAATCACAACCACTCTAAAGAATCTAGATTAGGGATCAGTTCATCCCTTCCCCACCATCAAGACCCTTCACACACATTCATAAAACAAGGAAAAAGACACACTCATATTTAACAAGGCTAATCACTACATCACGATCAAGTACAAAAGAAACGGAACAAAACTCAAAAAAGCTCTGGGTACTGGGAACACATTTGTGTCTATCGTTCCCAAGTACTCTCCTCGAGGCCACCATGCCTCCAGAAGAGACGAACCAAGGGAATGTTTCGTCTATGAATCACCTTCTCCTCACAACCTTTGATCCACACTGGTCTCTCTACGAATGTCACATCATCCTCAATAACCAACTTCCCCCATTCGAGGAGGTGTGAATAACCTTGTAGATACCAATGGATCATAGACATATGGAATATGCCGTGCACTCTCAGTAGTGGTGGTGGTAGTGATATCTTATAAGCCACTTCACCAACTAGCTACAACACCTCAAAGGGTCAGATGAACCTAAGAGAAAGCTTATCCCCCAATCGAACCTATGTTGTCCACGCCGAGGGAAAACCTTCAAGAACATGTGGTCTTTGACTTCAACATCCAAGGGTCTCATCCTTATATCAGCATATGACTTTTACTGGTCTTAGGCCGCCTTCATCCTCTCTTGTATAAGATGAATCTTCTCTATCGTGCTCTACACCACTTTCAAGCCAAAAACACCTGCTTACATGACCTCTGTCTAGCACACAGGTGAGTGACACGTGCTCACGTACACAGCTTTGAAAGGAGCCATGCCAACGGTAGAGTGATGGAAATTTTTGTGGTAAAAAACGACCAGAGGTAAGTGTCACATCCATGATCTCCCAATGTCTAAACACATGCCCGTGGTATGTCTTCCAATGTTTTCATGGTGCGTTGTATCTGCCTATCTGTCTATAGGTGGAAAAAAGTGCTAAGTCATATCTAGGTTCCAAAACCATGTTGTAATCCTTTCCAGACCCGTTATGTAAATTGGGTATCCCGATTGGAGACTATGGAACTTGGAACACCATGAAACTGCAACAACTCTTCCACGTATCATGGTGTTATGGAATCCACCACACTCACTCCATTGATTTCTAGGAAATTGTGCCGATTTAATCAGTCGGTCCACCACTACCCAGATGGAATTGCAACCCCCTTTAATAATGGGTAGTCCTCTGATGAAATTCATCGATATGTTGACCGACTTCCACTTGGGGACTTTTAAAATGTGTAACAAAAATCATGGGATGCACTTTTCGACTTTAACCTACTGAAATATGATGAAATTTACCACAGACACGGCCACTGCCCGCTTCATCACGGGCCTCCAAAACTAAACCCTCATCCACAGTGCATCTTGGAAGCTATTGGGTGCACTGCTATGGGTGTGTTATGGGACTCACCAAGAAATTTCTTATGTATTTCCACCCGGAAGAACAACTTCCCATGAAACATTATCTGATTATGCCAGTCTTCTGACCATCCTTCTAGAGCCTTGCATTTTCTAACACAATCACACTCACATCATCCTCTAAGTCCCTCCACTGAGATTCCCCCACTTGCATCAATAGTGATCACTACACTATCATTTATAATAGACATCCTCTTATAGCCTATACCCTTGCATCCACGTGTTGGTTATCCTACTCCTCCATCACCTTCAATGAATCTTCCGACTCTCAAAGTGAATCCTTCTACGATATCCTACTCACGGAATCAGCCACCACATTCCCCAAACCATAATTGTAAGATATTTTGAAGTCATATTCTTGAAGAAAGTATATCCACCTCTATTTCCACATGTTCAGGTCCCGCTGGGAGAAGATATACCTAAATATTTTAGGATCTTTGAAGGCCAAAAATCCTACCCCGATAAGGTAGTGCACCCAAAAATTTAGTGAGAACACAACCACTGTGAGCTCCAAATCCTATGTGGCATTGTTATACTCATGGGAAAATAACTTCCATGACCCATAAAAGGTCACCAATACTGTTGCATCTGCAAACACCCCAAGACTTGGCCTTAAGCATTAAAAAATACATCAAACGTCACCCCTTCCTCTGGAAACCTCATCATTAGGGAACTAATTGATTTCCCCATCAGATAACTGATGTCATCCTTGCACTACTCACTCCATACAAAAGCCTGGTCATTCTTGTTCAAGGCATTCAAAGGCACTGTAAATCGGGAAAATATGGTCACAAATCTCTGGTAATAACCTGCTAGACACACGAAAATATGAACCTCCACCATGTTCTTGGGTACTACCCAAGAAACAAATCCTTCAACCATTGACAGATCAACTGATGTTCCCTTCTCGGACACCAAGTTTCCATGGAAGTGCACTTCACTTGTCCAGAAGATGCACTTGGACAATTTACCATAGACATGGTGCTATTGAAATACCTCTTAAATCATCCTCATATGCTCAACAAGATCTTAATCTGATCATGAGTAGATTAGTATGTCGTCAATAAACAGGACAACGAACCGGTCTAGATATTCCCGGAAGACGGAGTTCACAATCCCCGTGAACACGGACGGTGTGTTCGTAATGCCGAATAGCATGACCATGAAATCAAAGTGCCCATTTCTACACCTGAAGGTAGTCTTCGAGATGTCACCTTCTTTCACCCTCAACTAATGATATCCTGATCATATGTCTGTCTTAAAGAACCATAATACCACATTCAATTGTTCAAAGAGTTCGTCTATCCTCGAGAGAGGGTAACAGTTCTTGACCGTTACATGATTTAGTCTCTGATAGTCTATGCACAGCCTGAGACCACTGTCTTCCTTATTTGCAAACAAGACCGGATCCCCCCCATGATGACTAGCTTAGTCGAATAAAACCCTTCTTCCTTATATCATCAATATAAATTTTTAACTCCCACATATCAGAAGGTATCACTCCATAGGGAGTCATTAAAATCGGATAAGCACTAGGTTGAATGTCTATCCCAAACTCAAAATCACGTAGAGGGGGTAGATTCACAAACTCCTCATGGAAGAATTCCCATAACTCACTAAAATTCCCTGAGACATCCACCATCTCTGTATCCACCTACTCTACTGACTGCTCGGTTTACAAAGAACGAATGGGCTTCACTCGATGGCAAACCTCCTAGAAACCCCACTCACCAACGAAGGTCACATGTTTTATACCCACATGTGATAACAAGATACTTATTTGGAAGTATTCAACAATAGAACATATAGATAACAACCATTAGATGTATATAATGATAACATATGACTAAATCTGCAGCAAAATAATGTCCCCACAAAACTGATGTGGCCCCAACAATAGTCTACATTCTCAGCAAACACGACACAATCTAGTCTAACCTCTGACTAGCATACTCAAATGTAGGGGTATGGGAAGTATATCTGCATCTAGACAAATGCATTGTCTAGATTGGGTGCAACAAAAGAGAGATAAGCTCTTGAATGAAACAATGAATATATAAGAGTGATGAACAGACAGATTTTACCTCAAACGACTTCCATCCCTGGTAGAACTGCTTCCTCTACGTTGTGTAACTTCCAACAACAGTAGAATCTTTCCCTCAGCTGTTGAACACCACCTAGACCATGCCCTAGTCAAGGCCCATGAGGTCTGCCTCCTCCCACAACGTCTACTCTTGGAGGAGTGGGATCCCATTGTCCCTACTGTTGCTATTGAAAGGGCCTGGCAGGGACCCATTGCTGCAGATGTCGATGTTGGACCAGACCACCCCCACTATATTATGCTCGGTCCAAGCACTGATTCCAAAGGTTCCCGTAACTGTCTAATATAAAGAATCTCAGTCCTAACATCAAAAAGAAAGGGTGAAGACCAGGATATAGAAACTGGAACTACTGGGGCCTGCTCCCTAATGGATGAAACCTCAATGTCCCTTACGTTAGAGGCTTAATGTTGAAGACTTTTCCCTTTGAAAAGCCCAATTGGATCCCCTCTCTCAGCACACCTCCAAGTGTGTGCATCTTATCCTCCACTTCAGCCTTCTTCTGGTCTTCCAAGTACATCGTTATGGTGATGTGATTAATAGCATACTGAAAATATGTTTGGAGTTCCTCCTCTAAATGTCTTCCTTGAGACTACTCATCTGAAAAGAGTTATGGAGAAAATCAAAATAGATCATTGAACATGATCCCCAAATACCTCACTAAAATACTCCCCTTCTAAAGGCAGCATAGCTCATGCCTCTTCATAGCCTTCATTGTGTATGATTGAAATTCTGCATAGAACCCCCTCACAATGTCAGCCCACATAACCTCCGCATCCATCTTCTCACCAATATAAAGCATCCAACACTATCGCGCTGCTCCCCCCATCTGGCTCACGGCCAGAGGAACCTAGTACTCTGTCAGAGAATGAATCAAGCATAAAGCTATCACCAACTCATCAAGCCTACTCTCTGCTTATAGTTCCGAGATGCAGCCCTCGTACTTTCTATGGGTCTTCCGCTAAAAGGCACGAAGATTCATCTTCCACTAATCATCCTCCTCTTGGTCAGCCCTCTTCCGAATAGCCAAGTTAACCTCTTGGGCGTCGATTTCCCGTACTACTCTTGGTCATCATCCAGGTTCCATAACTGTAAGGTAAAAAAAGAATGCCTATGCCTGAGTAGTGTAGAAGATTGATTTTAATTTTTATTAGACTTTTTATTCATTCTAAATCCCCAAAATAACAAAGACACACAAGAATAGAAGTTATTATAATGCATGTACCTTTCTTAAGGTCTCTACCCTGCAATCTGTGTATCCTCACATGGTCATTCGGTAGTCCCAATGTCCTTACATCAGATTTTGGGGGACCTAAAATCACATTTCTTAGCCAGTATTCCCTAACCTATTTCATGCACAAAGATTGCCTAATTCTGTTTCCCTACAATCCCATGAAATCCTCACTGTTCCTAACTCCATAATCCATCATATCTCTCAACCTCTTCCACTGATACCATTCTATAATGACCCACCTTCGCCATGATGAGAGAAGGGACAACAGATTTCCAGACCCTTCCATCCTCAAGTTTAAAGAGAGATAACGACCCATTAAACCCTCCTTCAATAGGTCCTGGTGTGGTGACTTGAAACAAGGGTATTGAATCACACATAAAAATGGAAGGAATTTCCCTTTTTATTTTGAATGATCGGGAGATAAGATAGATATCGCAAACAACACCAAGAATGGAGGTAAAAGTAAAGACAAAATAAACCATTCCCATAAGCATTATCCAAAAGAAAGTGATACAGATGTACAAGTTAATTACCAAGGAATGTAACAAATAAAAAAACTAAAACAGAAATATTCCCAATGTCCGGATTAGTACAGTCCCACACGATCCCAAAAGTCCTCCTGGATACCTGAAAGCGGTTTTATATATGTAGGGTGAGCATACAGGTATACTCAGTAAGGGAAAACCAAAAGCTCTAGTGCATAAGTGGGGAGGTATTCTAATGCCCCGTGAGAAAAGGGGATAACCAAAGCACATATCAGGGAAACTATCCACCCAAACCTAACCAAGGAACATTTAACAAATAACACAAGTCATGTAATGTAATATTAATATCACATCAATGATTGGTTACCCCGCACCACTTTCCCACTGGTTATTTAAGTCATCCTACGCATTAGACCTCTCCTTCCATTCTCACCGCAGTCCCAATACCACACCCTGACCACACACACCTGGGCTATCACAACCACACATCCTTCCTGCAAACACCTAGGCCACAACAACTATCGCCATGCCTGAAGATACTTGGGCCCGAGCAACAACTACTATGACTGAAGACACATAGGCCTCATACCAAAGACTCTTGGGAAACAACCTTCTCACACACACCTGGGCCAACCACCACCTCATACCTTGCCCAGAAATTCTAGGGCTATAATGGACCTCATGCCGTCATAGCCTACTTAATGAATCTTTGGATACTCAGGAAAAGGAACAGAAAATGAGCTAATAACCATCCACTCATATGAATGTTGGAAAAAATGACCTCCCCTATGAAATCCGGGTGTCGGCATAAAGAACTCAACTTGGGTGGGGTACAAATATGAAATATAAGAACTAAAATATACATATATGTAAACAACCACTCATCCCAGCATAGGGGTTCTATAATTATCCCATACACAAACACCATTTTTAATATTCATTCATAAGAAGCACCATAGCCACAACTAAGTAACAATTCATTCCAAGAAAACAATTCTCATTTAACTTTTTCTAGTTGTCATATCTAAGTGATTACATTAAAATAATACATTAATATTGGAAACTAATTGGCATAGTCAAAATCCATGTAAGAAGAATGCAGTGAAATAACAATTTACACTTTCACACCCTGTTATCTTGTAAATTCACATCAAAAAAGGGATATGTGAGATACCTAAAAGTACTAGAACCAAACCAAGCCCCATTATACGACCCACATGGCCTTAGATCCCCAATCCAATGACTGAACAATATAAGGGGATCCCATATCCATTCACATTATCCCACGCGGATCAATAAGAACAGCCACACATGTTACCAAAACAAGAATGGGGTTTTCAGTATTCAATAAAACCAGTCATTAAGTTCCTCTTTTCCGTTTGGTTATCCGGGGTGATCACAAAAGAATTGTTGTTCACTGGACATCCATTTAATTAGCCGATTTTATGTGATTAGCCAATTTCTATGATACAACCATTCAATCATCAAAAAAGATAGGATTTCATTAGTGTGCAAGTAAGTACCACCATCATCCATGATTTTCAGTTAACATAATCCCATTTAAATAACAACATATAAAAGAAGATAAGAGAGTATAACAATATCATAAAACAAACCATTTAATTCTTTAATAACATTTTATTATCTTTGTTATGGTTTTGTTTCTTCCATAACCAAAGGAAACAATACCATAACCACCCCACAAGATACACAGTTAAGATAGACGATGGGAAAACATTACTTGGATGATCAACGATCAATGTTTCTCTCCACGTGCCAGGAACTAGTGATGCACGACTTGTAGGGGAGGAACTCCTAGGACTACAAGAGTGAGCATAAAAGCTCTAACACAGGCTCACCACATTCCTCATTGAAGGGGGAATCCCGACGCTACAAGAATAAGAAATATACCATCCATGAATAAGAATGAAATAATTCTATGTCGATAAAAAGGATATATCCTAGAGTTACGAGATATGTAAATCTTGAATAGCATTAAAGATGGATTATGGTTTCACCAAGTGGTTGGGAGGTTACACATGATGGAATTAATTGTAATTACTAATTATCATCAGAGAGGTGACCATAATGGTTT
Source organism: Viscum album (assembly GCA_963277665.1). Lineage (NCBI taxonomy): Eukaryota > Viridiplantae > Streptophyta > Magnoliopsida > Santalales > Viscaceae > Viscum > Viscum album. The sequence continues at coordinate 1,346,681,766 of OY728119.1, read as the reverse complement.
TGAGTTAAAGTATTTCCTTTAAGCAGATAAAAAACACACATAACAGGGGCAGAACGTGAAAGTACGGGAAAAAGTTTTTGGCACCGAGGAAAAGCCACATGATATGTTAAGTCAAGGGTCACGCAAATCATTGGGAATTTCAAATATCATTTATGGAAATTAAATTGATTTTAAAGAGGTATTAAATTATTTTTGTGTAAAAATATACACTGCGGGAGTCGAAAAGGTAAAAAACAAGAAAATAACAAGGGTGGAACACCATTTGGCGAGACACCGTTAGTGGTGCCACGGTCATCGTGCTACCATCATGATGCGACCCTCAAGGTGCCATAGTTACAGTGCCACCATAACCAGTGTCACTATTTCGGTGTGCGACCATGAAAGTGAATCTATTATTGTTCCCCAGTCACAGTACCACCCATACGGTGCCACCGTCATAGTGCCACTGTAAGTAGAGGCAACATGATTGGCACCACCATTTCGGTGTGAGAGCATGACCAGTGCCATCGTTTTATTGTGCTACCATGACCGGTTTCATAGTATTGCTGGAACTGTGACCGTTGTAACCATTTTTGTGGAACTATGACCAGTGCCACCATTTTGTTGGATCCTTTTTATGGAACTGTGTTTCAGGAAAAGTCATTAATGAGCCACTACCTAGGCCATTACAAGGACTATGATAAGATTCGTATTTAACTCTCTAGATTCCCCCTCACACTCATAATTCAAGAATTACATCACTTCATTTCAATTCAACTTATTTAATGAGATTGAAAATTATGTAACTTTTATTAGAAATTAATTATAGAACTCATCTAATTCAAGAAAACTAAAAAGCTATTTCACATATGATGGTCTATGAAAAACTTCAAATTATATTATTTTTATTGTATCCAAAAAAATCTATTTTATAAGTGATAACATACCAAAAGAATTTTAAATTCACTATCCAAACCCTAGATTTAATTAACATAAATTATTATTTATTATTTATTTAGGTAATCAATGAAATATTAAAATTCTCCCTATTGTCCTATATTCATATTTATTATATAAGAATATATTATAAAACGAAGTTTTTTAATTAATCCCCATATGGTTTATTATTTAAGTCATGAAAAATTGTTGGACTATTAGTAAGTCGAAATATCTTCACTAAAAACTCATGATTCCAATAAATTATATGAAACATAGTTTTCGGGATATCCTCCCTTATCAAATTTAGATAATAATATCCCATGTGAATATCAAATTTATAAATGTAAGGGCCCCAATATTTTTGGATTAATAAGTCGTCAATCCATGGTAGAGTATATTTTTTTTATTATCATCTTATTGAGCCCATGATAATCAACTTTTATTCACATAATGGCATCCCACTTCTTGAAAAAAGTAATAGTGAAATCTATGGTGAAGAACATGGGAACATAAATAATTTATATATATTCCTATATAGTTTCTATATTATGAATTCATGTTAAAAATTTTAAAATTTATATAGAGTATCTTATATTATAAATTCACTATGTATATATTTTTTCACTTGTGACATATTTAAAATTGGGAATCACTTATTTATTTTCAAAAATATCATATGTGACCTCTCCCCCACGTATTAAAGGTCGCCCTCCCTCATATCTTTTTAACACCATCACATAAATTTTTAATCCAACCATAAATACCCAAATACCTTAAAAAATATATCCAATCATCCTATAATCTGTATATTAGTCCGAAATATAATCTTTTATGGATTTAATGAAAACATAAAGAGGATTCCCAAAAAACATAATGTTCTTCAAATTGTGTTTTTATGTTTTTTCTATTTTGGACTCCATGTAAAATTATTTAATATTTTTTATATAATATACCCAATATTCTCAATAAATGGGGAATTTTATATGAATACATGATTAACAATCAATTTCTCCACTTCCATCAACATGTTTATGAAATTATCATTTTTTTGTTTGGAGGACTGTCACATTAAAAAATGTTGTCATTTGTTTTACCATTACTGCCTCTCACAGTTGGTGATTATTATTTATCCAGATAATATATATTTTATTTGTGATAAAATTATACCTATGTTTTAATTAAATCATATAGAACATACACATTAAATTTTTTCGGAGATACGATACTGTCGCTTGTGTGTATGGTGGACTATTGCATCGTGAAGCGATGTGATTCGTATTTAACTAATGCATTACATGGTAGGTGATTAGGATAAGGGTAATAATGGAATGTGATATATAATATATAATAATCATATTATTTATATATTTATATTTCTAAAATGATATTATATAACTGTTTAAGTTTCTTTCTTTCCCTCATGTCAAGATGATATTATCATTTGTTTATGTATGGACTACATTGTTCATGAAGTGATGTAACTATTTTACATCAACTAAAAAATATATATAAATATATCAATATGTAATTTAGGAATATGATAATTATGTCATGATTAATATTTTTGATATGATGAAACTACATAATATGTTTAAGAACTAGAATATTCATGATAAAGAATGAATTGGGAAAGATAGAAATTTACACCCAAAACAATGAAAATAATGAATGATTATTAACAATGAGTGATAATATTTTATATTCAGATCATATATGTAATAATAAGTATGACTACATTTTTTTATAATTTAACAATATTCATAAAACCACTAAAACTAATGTAAAGTGATGTTCAACCAAAAGGAAGTAAGAGGTACGAAATTACATCTTAATTTCATTTCATTAAAGAATATTGTAATTTTGTAAAAAAAAATTATATCATATGGTATAAATACCGCCACAATATCATATAATATCATGAAAAATTAATTATTATTGTTATTTTATCTTCAATTTTGAATTATAACATCTATGGGTATTTTAAACAAAAGTCACACAATGTGAATGATTTTAATAACCCAATTTATTTTCATTTGCTTTTATTAATTATTAATTGTCTTAAATATTGTAATATTATGTGTATTTTAAATTTTATTATATTATTTTTAATTTAATTTTATTATATTTTTATTTTTAGTTTGTTCAAAAAATCAATTCATTGATTAATTCTGATTTCAACATTATAAGAATCGTAATGGTTTATTTCACAATCAAATTCTAATCATGATTGCTTATTCATGAAATTCAATTGATTGAAATTATTTGATCATTAATTAATATAGACTTTAATTTTTATCATATATAGTTATTCATTTTATTTTTCATACAATATTACAATTTCATTACACTTTTGTAACTAAAATAATTGAGGAAATATTTTAAAGGAAACATGACTTCATTTATCACTTTTGTCAAAAATCTGTTTTCTTCTAATGCAAAATTTTATGAAATTGTTTTCAATTTTTTTTTAATTTTCAAAATTAAATATTTGATTAATGCTTACCCAATTAGAATTCTCTAAAAAAATTTAATTTAATATTATTTTTATTTTCCAAACAACCTCATTTCTATCCGTTTTATTGCACCAAAGGGATATTATTTTTGTGTTCAATGACATGTATATATTTACCACCAGAAATTTTTATGAATCATTCTTTATAATTTTACAATTATTTTTAATGGAAATATTTCTCCTAATATTCTGAAAATGATTTTTTCTAAATATATTTTGGAAGAAAATGTTATTAAAAATGTATTATTTTATAAATTGTTTGACATGAAAATGATATTTTTCTCAATAATGATTCAATTTTATTATATGGTATTTGAATTCATGAATGGAAACCCCATTTATCCAATACATGGTAGGTATATGTTGTGTTGATACCATCATTATTATTACTCTATATGGTTTGTGTTAATTTTTAACTAGGAATATATGGTCATTCACTTCATCAAATCACCCTTATTGCCATTAAAATTCTCTCGAATTATTCAAATTCCATTAGAAATTAAATTTTTGGTTAATATTGATATTATTTAGCCTACATATCATTATTGTTTAATCTAAATATCTTTTAGTCATAAAATGTTTAGCCTTGAAATACTTCTGTTAATTAAGGGAAATATTGAAAAGTCTCAATCGTTTACTCAATAAAGACACTTGGTGATAAAAAAACTTTTTTTATGAATTAAATTGATTATTAAATATATTAATAATTAATTTATAATTAAAGATACCATTATATCTCTGTAATAGATATCCCTTAGATGCATCAGTAGTCTCATGTGAAAAATCAGTTGGTTAATCCTAGTAATTGGGGTTTTTATCCAGTATGTTTTAACTATGCTGTGTAATGTAATAAAGGTAAATGTATCATGTTCTTGGGAAATACGGTTGTTTCCGATGCTTTCTCTGTGGTGCACGCATCCGTCCATGGGGGAGGACGTGCTGCTTGTTGCCCCGCATTCCCTCTTTCAAAGGCAGGCATCATCCGTTCCTTGTTTCGGGACGTCTGCTCCTTGATCGAAATCGGGATGATGGGGTGTCGGTTCTTCCTTCTGTGGATTCCTCCTCGGAGCTCATTACATAGTCCGGGTCTCCCTCATAGATTTAAGACGGGTTCGTGAAGCTCATTCCCGGTGCCATATCTGCATGGACGCAAGTTAATTACGCTGCTTCCGTCAAGATGCTCCAAGGGGTCTCGTCGGGGTTGCAGCCTTCGGTGAGGAGAATGGTCACGTTGGGGCATTGTCGGCATGTCTGTCTTCGGTCCCTCATTGCATGGCTTCTCAAGGGTGCAGAAGCCCGAGGCATCCCACATCGAACGCGGGGAATATGTACAATCTGTGGTTTTCCTCAGCTTCCCATGTTTAACATTGTGTATGTCGCGAGTTTAGCATCTTGCGGAGACGGATCGGGTTGAAGGATCCCTTGGGGGGATCACCGATGTTGGGGCCAGCACGTGGGCGGCTTCCCATATATCATGGAGTGGGATGGGGTGGCATTATATCACTGGGATGTGGTGGCCTGGGTACGGATCAGGATGGACGGTGGAGTGAGACATGGGGCTTACGTTCTGAGACAGCCCAAGCGGGGGAATACAGATTAACGTCATGGGGGACAGAATACAGTTTAACGTCATGCGGGACGCGATACAGTTTAACGTCATGCGGGATGCGATACAGTTTAACGTCATGCGGGACAGAACACAGTTTAACGTCATGCGGGACGCAATACAATTTAACGTCATGTGGGACGGAATACAATTTAACGTCATGCGGGACAGCATACAGTTTAACGTCATACGGGACGGAGTATAGTTTAACGTCATGAGGGACGAAATACAGTTTAACGTCATGCGGGACGGAATACAGTTTAACGTCATGCGGGATGAGGGGTTTGGGTCTTACGCTCTGTGGCGGCCCAAGGTGGTCATGGAACCGACATTGAGAGGTAGGGACGACCGGGTGGTGGCCTTGAACCTCGTGGAGGCTTCCTACGTAACGTGCATTAGCACATATCAAAGTCCACGTAGTTCTCTGGGATGGGTATTACACTTTGGGGAGGCCCATAAGAGGATTACATGGTCGATGCGCACTCTAAGCCCACGTGAGTCATACTCGGTGTGAGAAACAAGAGGCAGCAGGGAGCAGACGATCACATCGCGAAGGGTGCGTCCGTGAGAAGCGGAATGGGGCTTACGCTCTGGGTGGTCCAAAGAGGAAATAGGGGCTTACGCATGGTTAGCGGCCCTTGGTGTCTAGGCTTACTCCAGGGTGGAGGCACGTGGTGCGACAAAGCGCTGTGGGAAAAGGACTCCACTGGCCTCGGTAGGGGGGAAGTACAGAGATGCACGAGTGCAATCATCTGCAAGAAACGCTAGGGGCTTACGCTCTGAGGCAGCCCTTCCCCCGCGGACAAATGCCGCTCCGACAAGGAGGATCTCATTCCATGTGATGAAGAGTCCATTCTCGTGGAGACGAGTGGCATAAAAAATGTCCGATTTGGGGGGACCCTGCGTGAAATGCACGAGGTCGAACCACAGTTTCACGTCTTGTGTTAAGGACGAGGTGCTTAGCATTTTAACGTCCTGCAGCTTGGATGAGGTCGGTTCGCTCCACACCCCTATGTATTACATGCCCAATGCCCTCTACCCCTTTTGGAAGGGAAGGCATCGGCAAGGCCATTGTGAAGGGGGGCCATAGGGAAAACCACTGGGGGGTCCACGTTAACGTGGCTATGGGAAAAATCAATAGCCGTTAGCGTGCCTGTGCAGAGAAGCATAAGGCAAAGCAACGCAACGGGAAACACGGCCCAAGGGACATTGATGTTACTTCGCACGAGCTTGGGAGGACGTATGGGAAAACAATGCATGGCGCGCATGCCCGGCAGGAGAGACATCAGGTTCCGGTGCAGGGGGCAGCCAAGGGGCTTCAAGGTGAGGAGTCCTGGGCTTTGTGCGCAAAAGGGAAGCTTTGCGCGCCAAACTCCAGGATGGCACACAATTGGAGCAATGGAATTGCGCATGGAGATGGAAATACGCGCAGGGTTTTGCGCGCATGACGGCCTATTGCGCGCACGAGACTCGCATTGCGCGCAAGGCTGGAACACTGGGGAGGGGGGAAATTCACTGAAGCCGGTGGCGTTGTGCGCAGAGGCGAACTCCAGGGCACGGTTGCGCGAAATGAGGGTTTTACCTGGAAGTCATCTTGCGCTCAGGGGGAGCCGAATTGCGCACATGAGAGTCACTTCAGATTCCTCAACCCCCAAACTATTCGGGGTCACTTTCTATTTATAGGCGACCTCCGGCGTGGAATCCAGGCGGTGCATGAAATTCTTCGCGCCATGCATAGTTGGCGCGCAAAACTCGCCGCGCGGAACCGGGACGCGCAAAGATTGCGCACCTCATCGGCTCCATTCCGCGAAACTCGGTGATTCCACGCGCTCAGAAATTTTTTTTGCACGGAGCCCCCTTTATTTCGCCACCACATCCCAGGCCTTCGGATCGGGCCTCTGATTCCGAATATGACTTCGCTTCGTCATTTTGAAACTTCTTCTGAGTGTTACGGACTTTTTTCGGCTTCAACAAATTCCCCCCCCCCTTGGAATTGGATCGGTGATAGATCGCAACGATCAGATTCCAAGGGAAACGCCGAAACACCGTACAACCAAGTCTCTTGATAAATCTGCATGCAAAAATCCGATGGGGCGCGCAACACCTATGGACGCGCGCGAAATCCTCTTCTTGCACGGCGCAGAAACCTGGCCTCACCTATAAAAAGGGGTGCTGGGTCCCAAATATGTACTTTCTCTTTTTCCGCGCGATAAGCTTATCGCTCTCGTGCGCGAAATTGCCTCTGCTGCTGCACATAATAATGCTCTGGCAGCGCGGAATTCCAGCCGAATTTTAGCCGTGATTTCACGCCTGTTCGGGATTTTCCGCGCTTCGTGTGCTGATTGCGCGTTCATCTCCAAGATTTCGTGCAACTCACCCAGATTTTGTGCCGAACTCTCCGATTACCTGCCCTTTATCCTGATTTCTCCCAACTCCCAAAATATTCGAGATGGCTGCAAACCAAGTTGATGAAGGGGAAGTCGCTGCCCGTAGGAAAGAAATGGCGGCAAATGAGGAGGTTTATGGCGCCAAGGTGATTGTATCCAACAATCAGACCTTGTTCAACCTGCTGACTCCGGCCCAGAAGGCATATCCCTTGTCGGAAAACCTCCCGCTCTGGAATTTTGGCATCCTAGAGAAGGTGCCACTGCTGGGCATCGAGGTGGACACGCCGCGGTCTTGGGTGACTCGGGATGACAAACCTCCTCGCTACAACATCACCAACAGCGGCCATCCTTCCAGGGAAACTAGACATATGGACGTTTATGTCCTGAACCCGAGGACTAGAAACATTACCGGGGATGAGCCTCTGGCGGAGGATTCTCCAGCCCTCTACGCGAGCACGTTCCATCAAAGCATCATGGATAACATGAAGGGCCGGCTGAAGGATTGGGACCTGCAGTCCAGGGCCAACTTCCCAATCGAATGGGCCTGGGCATTCTGGGTTCACCATAACTGCGACCAGTTCAGGGACGAACTGCGGTATATCGGCATGTTCTAGGCGGTATGGACATCGTAGTTCCATTTCCTCCTCCATCCTGTACTCGGACCAGAGCTATTCACCCAGTGGTCTCCTGACACCAACAAGTTCCACCTTCATCATGGGGAAGTCGGTATCAGTCTCTGGGATGTTCACTGCATCAGAGGTATCCCACTGGAGGGTTACCAATATGACGAGTTTGTTCCTCCAAAGAACACATGGGGAGACAGGTCGCGGACGCCTATGCTGACATGGCACCTGCTGCAGCTGGCCAAGGAGAGGCTGGGGGTCAAGGACTTCCTGACAGACATCGCTTACAAGGGCTGGTTCAGAATGTTCCTTGAGAGGGATCCCGCCATCAAGATGTCGGGACGGGGCAAACGGTGCCCAACCGCGACTCAGAGAAGAAAGAACGGGTCATACTGGAAGACCCTGGAGGCAGGGCAATATCAATCATGGGGCAACCGTGTCATTGAGGCTCGAGACCCAAACGTCCGGTATGCCGGGTTCCTTGCTGCCTTCTTGAGCGGGTGGCTCCTGTAGGTGCGGGATGCGAGGATGGGCATCTGTCCAGCGACTTTGGTGATGGAGGTCTCCATGGCCGCCAACAAACGGTTCAACTTGGGTGTCCCAGTGCTGGCCAAGCTGTATACCATCCTGGGGCGCATCTCACGAGGGGGGTCGCCTCGGAGAGTATGTGGTCCCTTCCAAATCTTACATGGCTGGGTGGCGGCTCATCTCGGCGGGTATACTTTCCCAAATTCCATCCGTCCTCCGGGCCATGGGTTGCGACCGTCCTTGCAAAACATCGCCGGGGTGGCACTATTGACGCTCAATGAGGAGGGCGTGAGGATCTGCATTGGCAACCATGCCAACGTCAACTTCAGCCCGTTCCCCACCCTAGTCGGCCAAATAGTGGACAACAGGCGAGGCTCTCAGGAATAGCAGGAATACTTCCAGAGCATTTGGGGGTGGGGTGCTCGTGGATCGGATTGACAAGAAGGTGATCTGCGAGCATTATGTGCCATCCCGATTCGCCAGGCAATTCAGGTGCCTCCAACGAATGTTGAAGAAGGTATTCACGACTGGCTGGCAGGAGAAGAATCCATGTGTCCTGCGCCAGCTGTGGTTAATGTTCACCACTTTTGGCTTTGGCGACATCGTTACTCTTCCTCCCACCGGGGTCGATGCCGGACTAGTAACCGAATATGCCGAAAACTAGAACATTGCGTACCCTGAGGGGCTATTACGCAAGCGCGTCTGGAATCATGAGGTTACTCACGCAGAAACCGGTCGACGGGAAAGAAGGCACGGTGCCATAAAAAGGGGAGGACCAAGGGCGTGTCAGGAAGCAAGGCATGCGCAAGCCGGGACTTCGGCAGTGGGAACATCACATGGTGCTACCACGTCCTCGTTACCCATAGGGGGTCACATGAGGCGATCGGGGAACTGCCCGGGAAGCAGATAAGATATCTGCTCGAACCTTCCCAAGACATAATTCTCCCAGCACTGTGGTCGGCCTGGATGACCCTATGGAAATCATTGAGCGTCGAAGCAATCTGGCAGAAGATAATGCAAAGCAGTATCCAACTTCTAGAGATCAGGCTCGTTCGAATTACCGACCGAGTAAACTTCCATCGGCGGCATGCTTATCTTACGACCATGGACGCATACGCACGCCAAAGGGGGCGGCATGCGGAGACAACTTTCCTACTGAATGTGATGCTTGACCAGGAGCATGATCTGGAAGCGCTACCGCCAGGAGAAAGTGACTGTGACGAGGAGCTGGAGGGGGAGGAGGAAATCGGAGAGGACGATGGCGAGGTAGAAGACGGGGAAGAGGAGCCCGAAGGTGATGGGTCGCAAGGGGTGACCTACCCAAGGAGTCTCTGAGAGAGCGGCGAGATTGCCGACTCTGATCTCGACATAACCGAGATTCTCGAGGTTTGTCTCTGTCTTCATTCATTTTCCTCATTCATCCATTTTACTTTCCAAATTCTAACTCACTTCTCCATCCTACTCAAGAGCACTTCAGCGGTGGACGGGCGTCCCCACCAGAGGAGGGCGGAGAGGAACCAGTGGGACATGATGGGGATCCGACACCCATCATTGAATTAACCAGTGCAGAGGGGTCTCCCCTTATGGCGGCTCCTGCAGCGGCCGAAACACTGGGGACCGACGCTCGGGATTCCTGTAAGTCTCCTGCTTCACTACTGGGGCTTGGTGTCGAAAGATCCCGTCTGACCAGTGTCTGCCTCGCGCAGTGATCTCAACAATGGAGGCACGTTAGGCTACGGAGACCGGGGCATCTGCGAGTGGACCAGCGGCGGACATACCACCTCTCTCGGAACATGCTCTCTGCACTGAGTCGGCCCCGACAATTGATGACCAGGGGGCGGTGGACATCAGTGGTGTTGTTCCTGAAACGAGGACGGAAGTTGGTGGATGCATCATTGCTGTTGGGGCGAGAGAAGGTCGCCCGGATGTCGAGAATTATATTCCTCACGAAGACATCCCTGGGGTGGATCCTGCTGTCGATCTGTTGGCGGTCTTCCCCATATAACGACCCACTGAACCTGAGGAGATAGATGACTCAGACTCAGAGGCCGCCGAGGAGAGCCGGATGACACGGCGCAAAGGGTGGAAGTGTATCCAGCGCTTCCTCAGGCAGCCCCAGCCGGATTGGCTGAGGCGGATGGGATCACATTAGACCTAGCTACGCTTCCTGTGCACCGGAGGGACTGACACTCAGTGCCTTCATCTGACGGTCCGTGATTACATGGCTGAGAAGATACGCGAGAGCAGCCGGAGCACCGATATTTCCCAGTGTCAGGAAGGATTGGTGAGTGGTCAAGCGCTGCTGAGGGCGGAGCAGGAAGTACGAAACCTCGAAGGGAAGGCGACATATAAGGAGGCCTTCATCGCAGCATGCTCTGAGCTCGTGGAGCAACTGACGGCCCAGCTGGATGATGCGCAGGATCAACTGGTGGAGGCAAGTCACCAGATGACTGTACTTCAAACCGAGCGGGTGCAGGCACAAGCTTGGGCTGGCGAGCTGCGCTCTATGGTGACCGATGAGGAGAGAGTCTTAAAAGAGCGAGAAGCATTCCTGGAGGCTACCATCCAGAGGGTAGCATCGCTGGAAAGATCACTTCATCACGCTAATCCCTAAGGGATTTGTTTTTTCCATCTCATGAACTTTCTTCTTGTACTGCTCATCGTCTCAATCCAATATGTGGTCAAATCCACTCATTTGTACACTCGGTTTCATGCGCTCAACCATAGTTTCGAAATGAATAACAACTCATCCCAAGGCTCCTGTGGGTCGTGCCCAACGCAATAAACAGAAGATGCTGGTACCATCATTTTGTTCAACTGTGGGTCATTGACCAAGCTTCAGGCATCCAAAATTTGGCCTGGACTTCTGAGGAGACCCCTGAGTCGATTGATGTGTAAACTTCTCAATGTGATCTTACACACAAGCGGGGAAATTCCGGGGGAATTGAAATCCATCCGAACATAGGGGGATGGAGAGGAAGGGTAAACCACGCTGCCCAAATTCGGAACCCAATGGGGCGCAACCATGGAGGATAACTGTCAACCATGGCGGAAACGCAGCATCTACATCACGATGGACTGGAATGGGGGGACAATAAATGAGGGCTGACCGCTGACCATGTTCGCAACACGGGGCCTAACTCAAATATCGTTGGTCAGTCTTCCGGAACGTTGGCCCAAGACAATATGCAGACCATAGGTCGAGCATCCATACTATTAGGGGGTCCCATCAAACATGGCCAATTCTCCAGAACGTTGGACCAGGACAGTAGGCGGACCATAGGTTGAGCATCCATACTGTTAGGGGGTCCCGTCAAACATGACCAGTTCTCCAGAATGTTGGCCCAGGACAGTAGGCGGACCATAGGTCGAGCATCCATACTGTTAGGGGGTCCCGTCAAACATGAAAGGAAATGAGGATCTGAATAAGGGGGATGCAAAGCGTGGAAGGTGGAGTGGTGTTTTGTTCGAACAGAGTCCAACAATCCCGGAATTGTGCCACCCTGGTGAAGGCGCATTAGGCGGACGTACCAAGCTGATCATGGGTCATCCCAATTTTCAGAAAGGACCTCTTTGGCGAGAGAATTACCGCTTCCCATTATTACCATGGGGCATCCCGAACGTGCTCGGGGTAGATATCCCGATTACACCACTTCCCATGAAGTTGGGCTGAGTGGTCGACAATAAGGAAGGACGGTGTTTAGTAATCCCTAGGGCTGGACCCAAGACGAAATGTCCAGGCGGTCCTACGTATCTTATAAGGATGAGAATCAAGCCACACGTAGTTCTTGAAACATAGTTTAACGTCATGTTGGACGAAATACAGTTTAACGTCATGTGGGACGGAATACAGTTTAACGTCGTGCGGGATGGAATATGGATCTTAGTTTTAGGTCTTAGAGCTCGGACCATGAGGATGTTAGTTTTAGGTCTTAGATCTCGGACTGTGAGGATCTTAGTTTTAGGTCTTAGAGCTCGGACCGTGAGGATCTTAGTTTTAGGTATTAATGCTCGGACCCTGAGGATCATAGATTTAGGTCACAGAGCTTGGACCATGGGGATCTTAGTTTTAGGTCTTAGAGATCAGACCGATAAGATCGTAGTTTTAGGTCTTAGAGCTCGGACCATGGGGATCTTAGTTTTTGGTCTTAGAGCTCGGACTGAGAGGATCTTAGTTTTAGGTCTTAGAGCTCGGACCGAGAGGATCTTAGTTTTAGGTCTTAGAGCTCGGATCGAGAGGAAAGGGGAGAAACAGACACATGGCAAGGCGGTTACAAAACCGGACATGAATGAGGACCTAAGCCCCGATTACCATGTGCTCTACGGGGAAATGCTCGAGTTGAGGGACCAAAAACGAAGGTAGGATGGACCCGCGGGGAAGTGCCTCAGGAGTTCCTACGTATCTCGTAAGGATGAGAATCTAGTCACACGTAGTTCTGGAAGGTGACATGGTAAGATACCAGTGCCAAGGGAAAAGTGGAGTGCGGGCGTGGCCCTTGCACTAAAAGAGGTGGAATTTGATAAATCATGTTTTTCCTTTAAGGTGAGTGGTTTTTTTGTTGTGAAGCGAAAGACCTAGAGTAGTAGGCCATGGTGTCGCCACAAGCATCAAGCCGTGATAGGCGTTGACAAATGGCATGGCACAAGACCAATACCCAACGTGATGTCCTCTACAACGAGGTCACCACAATGCAGTGCCATTTTTTGACGTGCTGCTTGGATGATAATGTCAAAGTTTGGGGTCGTGTGATAGGACCTGCAACACAGTTTAAGGTCGTATGGTTTGGACCAACAACACAGTTTAAGGTCGTATGGTTTGGACCAACAACACAGTTTAAGGTCCTATGGTTTGGACCAACAACACAGTTTAAGGTCGTATGGTTTGGACCAACAACACAGTTTAAGGTCATATGGTTTGCACCAGCAACACAGTTTAAGGTCCTATGGTTTGGACCAACAACACAGTTTAAGGTCATATGGTTTGGACCAAAAACACAGTTTAAGGTCATATAGTTTGGACCAACAACACATTTTAAGGTCATATGGTTTGGACCAACAACACAGTTTAATGTCATGTGGTTTGGACCAACAACACAGTTTAAGTTCATATGGTTTGGACCAACAACTCAGTTTAAGGTCATATGGTTTGGGCCAACAACACAGTTTAAGGTCATATGGTTTTGACCAACAACACAGTTTAAGGTCATATGGTTTGGACCAACTGAGAGAGGAGCCTCTGGCAAAGGGGCCTACGAGGGTTCAACAATCAGGGAGGGGCAAGAGATGCTAGATCACAGCTATGCTGGGCCCGAAACGCAATGCCTAGGAGACTCCTAACTCCACAAGGGGATGAAGGTCATGCCGCACACAACCCGTAAAGAAGAGACCCAAGCACATACTCTAGTGATCAGATCACGGGAGCCCCAAGAGACACCGTTATGCAGCTCGGTCTGTCTGATGTGTGGGGGTGTACTGATGGTTAGTACAAGGAGTGTCGAGATTCCACCTTGACACAGTGGGGCGAAAAATGACATGAACCATGCCACCAACATTCAGGGCCTGGGGAAACCGGCGTGACGACTGAGGATTACTGCAGACCATGTTCGCAACGCAACATCCTGTCGTGTTAGCCATGGGGACAAGAAAATGAGAATCAACTGCTGACCATGTTCGCAATGCGGGATTTGTATCAATTTGTTGTCTGAAACCCTCGGGGCGTTGGCCCATGACAGTAGGAGAGACCTTGGGCGTTGTATCCAGGCTGTCCTTGGGGGTCCCTCCGGGTACGAAGGATGGAGGGGGCCCGAATGAAGGGGAACACAAAGCTTGGAAAGTGGATTGAACTTGCCTAAGTGGAATCTGGAACTCCAAGTTCTAGACCAGAGTGCCTTGAGCACATCAGCAGACCACTAGAGAGTGTCAGAGGGCTTAGTCCGAGAGCGGCTAAAAGATGGTTAATCCCTGGGAAAAAGAGGGGGAGTAATGCTAAACACCCTGGCCACCAAGAGATCGTGGGATCTCCTGAGATATGGAGTTGGACCTGACATCTAGGTGTTCAGGCGGTCCTACGTATTCCATAAGGATGGGAATAAAGCCACACGAAGTTCTTGAAAGGGGGTGCATCTTTAAATGCCATTGGACAGAGGAGGGCTAAACCCTGAGAACTGGGTGAGTGTGGTGCAGCCATTACAAAGCATGACGTGAATGGGGACATAATCTCACACCACGCCACGCGACCATGTGGTCGAAGTTCCAAAGGAGAAACAGACGCGACAGCAGACCTCAAGCAGGACCCCAAGACGAAAGGTCTGGGAGTTCCTACGTACCCCATAAGGATGGGAATCAAGCTAGACATAGTTCTGGAAATATAGTTTAACATCATGTTGGACGAAATATGGATCATAGTTTTAGGTCTCAGAGCTCGGATCGAGAAAAGGGCAGAACCAAAATAGGATCATAGATTTAGGTCTTAGAGCTCGGACTATGTAGCCCAGATGTAGGGCATAGTTTAGTTTATGGTCGTTCTGGACCATAAAATTTAAGGTCATGCAGGACCAGACAGTCTAGGAAAATTACATCTTGAGGAACCTGGCATTGGTGGGAGGAGTGATACGCTCACCATCCATAGTCACCAGGGAGTACGCTCCATTGGGATAAACCTTATGGACAATAAAAGGCCCCTCCCACTAGGGTTCCAACTTTGGTGGTTTCCTGCCGGGAATCATTGGCGCTCTAAGAGCCAGCTCCAAGTCACCTTGCAAGAAGGAGCAGAGGAGAACCTTCTTATCAAAATCGCGAGACATCCTTCTCTGATGCCTTTCCATGTTATGTAAAGCATGAAGCCTACTTCCATCCAGCGCTTCCAATTCGTCGAGACGGATCCAAGAAAATCTGGTCGGCGCTTGCTGGTCGTAGACCACCGTGCACAATGAGGGCAGTTAGACCTTGATGGGAAGGATAGCCTCAGCTCCGTATACTAGGGAATACGGGGTCACCTGGGTGGAATTGCGAGTCGTCGTCCTATATGCCCAGAGGGCATTGGGGAGCTTGTCCGGACAACTTTTCTTGTTCTAACCAACCATTTTTTGTAGAATGATAGAGAGGGTTTTGTTAAATGCCTCAATCTGTCCATTCGCCTTCGCATGATAGCGAGAGGTGTGGTTAGAGCAAATGTTGTACTTGGCCTACAATCTTTTCAGCTCGGCCGCCCGGAAGTTGGGTCCGTTATCCGTGAGGATAGTGTGAGTTATTCTAAATGAGTGAATGATATTGGAACTCACGATGTCAGCGATAGAAACAGCCTTCACTTCCTTAAGCGGGGCAGCCTCTACCCACTTTGAGAAGAAATCTGCTGCGGTTAAGATGAACCGGCACTGGTGGGCCGTCGCCGGCGGGTAAGGCCTTACGACATCCAACCCCCAGACTGCAAAGGGACAAGAATACATAGTATTATGGAGAGGCTCTGGTGGCCGATGCACAAAGTTAGCATGAACTTGGAATGCATGACACCTCTAGGCATACTCGATGCAGTCGTGGATCATGGAGGGCCAGAAGTATCCCAGTCTCCGAATCTGGTGGGACAACTTCGACCCGGCCTGGTGGGCACCACAGGAGCCAGTGTGCACTTCCTGCATGACCTGTGGGATCTCAACTCCTTGAAGACAGCGGAGGAGAACACAGTCAAACCCGCACCTGTAAAGGAGCTGCTCACGGCTGGGACTGCTTTGAAGGGTGAACTGCGGAGCGTGGCGTCGGATATGTTCCCGCACTACTCAGTCCGTCAGAAGATTGTCTTGCTGGAGATATTCAACCAAGGGTGTTCTCCAGTCAGGAACTGTCTCCATCACCACACCTGAATCCACAGGGGGTCCTGACACGGGGGCACCAGCGGTGAGATGGTTCACTCGCGGGCCACGATCGCCCTTCGGGATAACAGGAGCAATGACTCTTCGGTACGCCACGTGGATGATTAGGTCATCCTGTTCGGGCTCTACGAGTGATGCGGCTAGGCTGGCCAAGGCATCTGCTCGACTGTTCTGCTATCGGGGAACATGAAGGACATCTGGTCGGGAGGGGAACATATCCAATAAATGGAGAGTGCATTCTAGCAACATCATGAGTTCTGGATTCCGGACAGCGTAGTCACTTTTAACCTGCTTGATGACTAAATCAGAGTCCCCTTTGATATACAGGTGGGGTACGTTAACCTCCAGAGCCAACTCGAGACCAGCAATGCGTGCATGATATTCTGCCTCATTGTTGGTGCAGACTCCTGACAACAAGAAAGAATATGGAAGAACGGCTTGCTCCGGGGTGATGAAGACGATACCCAGGCCCACTTTGTTATGCCTAGGATCGTTGATCCTTCGACCGGTAGGGATTTAGGAGGCTCCATCAAAGTGCATCTGCCAGCAAGGGGTGGCGTGATCGACTGATAGGATTGCCTCATCATGAAAGCCCAAATCTAGTGGCTGGTCCGCGGAGGTTGGGTGGGTAGCTAATAAGTTTGCCAAGGCCTACCCTTTGACGGCCTTCTGAGGTACGAACCTAATGTCGAACTAGTGGAGGATCACCACCCACTGTGCCAATTGGCCGGTCAACATAAGGCAGCTCAAGATGTATTTCAACGGGTCTACCCGAGAGACCAGTTGTACCTCGTGGTGCTGCAAGTAATGCCGCAATTTCTGTACGGCGAAGACGAGCACCAGGTAGCTCTTCTCGATGGCAGAGTATCTGACTTCCGCGTCGAGTAGCATGCAGTTTAGGTAGTATTGGCTATTCTCTGTTCCCTCATTGTTCTTCTGGGTGAGAAGGGCACCGAGGGATCGCTCCAGGGTAGTCACGTAAAGGACCAGCGGCTTTCGGGCAATGGGGGGCATCAGGACCGGATGTTGAAGCAGATACTACTTGATTTCCTCAAAATCTGTCTGACACTCTTCATCCCACCCATAGGTGGCGCCATTCTTCATGATCCGAGAGAAGGGCTTACACTTGCCGGCCAGATTCGCAATGAATCGGCGTATATAGGATAAGTGGCCTTGGAGGCCTCGAAGCTCCCGAATATTACTCAGGGGAGGCATCTGACTGATGGCCTTGATCTTCTCGGGGTCGATCTCGATACCTTGATACCTGACGATGAAGCCAAGAAACTTCCTGGAGGTGACCCCGAAGGCACACATCAACAGGTTCATCATCAAGTGGCGAGAACGGAGCAAACCGAACACTTTCTCAAGGTATTTGAGATGGTCCTGGCACTGACGAGATTTAACCCCCAGGTCATCTACATAGCACTCCACCAGCGTCTCGAGGATCATCTTGAATATGCGGTGCATAGCCCGTTGATAGGTGGCACCCGCGTTCTTCAGGCCGAAGGGCATAACCCAATAGCAGAAAGTGCCCTGGGGGGCCCTGAAGGCAGTGAACTCTTCATCCTCAGGGGCCATCTGGATTTGGTTGTTCCCGGAGTACCCATCCATGAAGGAGAGGGCTTGGAAACCGGTCGTTGCGTCGATCAATAGCTCTGTCATGGGAAGGGGAAAGTCATCCTTCGGACAGTGGCGATTAGGATCGCAGAAGTCGATGCAGACCCTGATCTACCCGTTATTCTTCCTGACGGGCACAATGTTGGCTAGCCACTTGGGGTACTGGACTTCCCTGACAAATTTGGCATTAATGAGCTTATCAACTTTGGCCTCAACCGTGGCACCATGAAAGGGGTGCATTTTTCTGGGAGGCTGCTTGAACCCGCGATGGTTTGCTGGGACGCCAAGGCGGTGGACGGCTACCTGGGGATCTAGTCCCAGCATCTCGTCATAACTCCAGGAAAACACATCACGATGCTGTCTGAGGAAGCCTATGTACTGTTGTTGTTCCTCAGGAGGCATAGCGGCGCTGAACAATGTGGGTCTCAGGTCCGCCTCACTACCGAGGTTCACCTGTACTAGCTCGTCGACCGTAGCAGAGACGCCCTCCTCAAAAGCAGTAGGAGAATATTCCATGTCTTCTTCCCCGCTTGTGGAAGGATCGTCCATGGGGGTAGCTGTTTCGGGGCTGATCGACCCAGATGGGGAGCTAGCACCGGCTTGGGCGGCAGAGGTTTCCCCAACGGGAGGCTCATGCACCGCGGAGACCATGGCGACGAAGGTGGTTGATCCAATCCCATCCGGCCTATGGCCCAAGGGGCCACGCTTTACGACATCGAAGTAGTGGTGACGCGTTGGCTTGAGCCAGTCGATCTCGGCTCGGCGAAACAGGCACGTATGACATACTGCTGTTGCCATGATCCCAATGTCCCGATATCGTACGGGGGTAGGAGGCTCGGGGATCACCCGAGCCTGGTTGGTGTAAGAGTACGAGGTAATTTCCCATCGTCGCTTAGACCCAGAAATATGCATTCCTTTGGTACCCGAGAAAACAAATCACTCTCCCATATCGGGAGTCGTGGCCTCCAACCGATGGATTGGGAAGACATATGCGTCATCCAAACCTGCCCAGGGATCACTCGCGATAGTAGTGGGATCAACCTCACCTACCAGGATTTGCTTGTCCTTTCTCTTGTAATATTCAGCGTCCAGGTAACGAGCTTCACAAGAGGCAAACGGAGACGCATCTCCTTGGAGCACACCCACTCGGCCCTTAAGGGAGTATTTGAGGAACATATGGTATGATGAGGGAACCACTGCGTGAAGATGGAGCCACGGCCTGGACATCAATTCGTTGCAGGCAGTGTCCTGAGAGACAACCATGAATTCCGTATTGGCAATTAAGCTGCCGAACTGGGTCTTCAGAAGAATCTTGCCGAGCGGAGTTTCCTCAATCCCGTCAAACCCCTTGATTCTGAGGTCGGAGGGAGTTAAATCATCCTCGGACAACCCCAGCTTTCACAGTGTTCGAGTTGAGATCAAGTTAATCCCAGAACCCGTGTCGACAAGACAGCGAAATACTTCCACGCCATTGAACTGGCCGATGATGTACATCAGGCGGATGTGCCCCTGTATGGGAGGGTCTTCATCTTCACTGGAGAATGAGATAACTGCCTGACATTCGACATCCTCAATCACCTCGGTGTGGAAGGCTTTCGCGGTCACGACCTCCGATTCAAATTGGAGGGGGCTCCTTAGAGCCTCGGCGATCGCCTCATGCATTTCAGAAGATAGGAAGAGGGCCTCAAGGATGGAAAGCCTTGCCGGAATGCCAGCCAGATGCTTCAGGACATCATACATTCACGCCAAACATGAGCTTCTGCTTACAGGAGGTCGCTCCGCGATTGGGGGCATAACGGGCCCTGCGGGCGGGACCGGTGACTGACTGGTACTAGGCACGTCCAGCTGTTTACCTGCTGAAGCCTGGAAGGTGGCCGTCATGCTAGGACCGGAAGGCTGTAGTCAGCCAGTGGCAGGGCTGGGCTGGTTGCGATGCGGGCAAGGCGGTTCCGCCCGATCCAGCAACACAAACGGTGGTGGAAGCGAACCTGTCGTCACCGGGTGAGGGAGTCGCGAGTGCTGCTCTCTATACCGGGCATGCTTCCTGGTCTCGGTGGCATGCACGTCCTGACTGGAGGTGATGACTACCATGCCCCGAAAATTCACGTAGCCACGGCTCCGTCGACGTTGGCAACGGCTGGGGACATTGGGGAGGTCCACCTGGCGCTCCTCGTCGTCGGGAGCCACAAAGGGATTTACCAACTCTACGGTGTTAACCGAAGCGCACCCCGGGCTCTCGGGGAGGTCCACATGGCGCTCTCGTTGTCGGGGGCCACAAAGGGATTTACCAACTCTACTGTGTTAACCGAAGCATACCCCGGTCTCTCAGAGAGGTCCACCTGGCGCTCTCTGTCGTCGGGAGCCACAAAGGGATTTACCAACTCTACGGTGTTAACTGAAGCGTACCCCAGGCTCTTGGGGAGGTCCACCTGGTGCTCCTCGTTATCGGGAGCCACAATGGGATTTACCAACTATACGATGTTAACTAAAGCGTACCCCGGGCACTCGGGGAGTTCCACCTGGAGCTCCTCGTCGTCGGGAGCCACAAAGGGATTTACCAACTCTACGGTGTTAACCGACGCGTACCCCGTGCTCTCGCTTAAGGAGTCATCCATTACCGGCCGGGGTCTCAGAGGGATCCCAATTTCTGGGGGCATGAAATTGCTAAGTGTGCAAGAAGATGACGGCAATGGTAGGGCACGTTATTTATTCTTGCGCCGCCGCCTGCTCTTCTGGGAAGAAGTAGGCTGGGACGATGATGTCGAAGCGGCTCTCGCAGATTCCGATGGCTATGGCTGATCCAGGCGGCACGGATGATGCCATGGGCATGGAAGACCGTCCTATGGGCCATCCAGTCTTTATACTTCCGGGACCCACGTTCGGAAACCTGTTCCCACCCATCCTTGTCGTCACTACTGCCATCTGATACCACGAAGACACCTGCCACATGTGCCAGGGCTGGGCCCAACCTGACTATGTTGTTTTCAATCTGGTCTTGGAGCCAGTCCTTGAACACATAGCATTGCTGGATGGTGTTTCCTAGGAACCGGTGATAAGGGCAGTAGTTAGGGAGATCCATGAGACATGCCTGTTCTGGCTTCCGACACTCAGGCAGTCGCACGATTCTCTGCTCTAAGGTGCTACGGAAATAACTGGGGACCTGGGCCTCGCCAAACAAGTAAGACCGATTCATTCTATCTGGAAAGGGGAATCTTGGGGGATGACCATGGCCAGGGGCCGGCGGAGCAGGCCGAGGAGGAGGAGCCATATTACCTCACCTAGTTGGTGGTGGTGCGTTACGCGGAGGCGCCTGCCGATTTTGAGGCGGTCTCTACTGGGCCGGAGGCTGTAGGGGTGGACCCCTATAAGCCTACTGAGCTGGCCTCACCGGAAGCAACTCTAGTTGTCTGGGGGCCTCTATCTATGCCACAGCAGCGGGCTCGTCTCTAGCGGCTCTCCTTGAAGAGATTACAGGAGGCAGCGGGCGTGCCTGACTGGCCTGTTGCAGGGCTTCTTCGAGGCACTGAGCCTTGTCCGAGAAGTCCCGGAACCCTCTGGGGTAATTCTGTGTGATCAGGGAAGGAACCAACTCCTCCTTGACGTTCCCCACAACATCGTCAGTAATTGCTCCTGAGTCAGGGGCATGTAAAGGGAGTACGTGAGCCCCTTCCACTGGGTGACGAAGTCCGCGACTCGCTCGTCGGGCCTTTTCTTGCACCAGAAGAGGTCTGCAATGTTCGTCTTCCAGGTTGTGGAACTTAACTGGTAGAGTAATTTTCGGCGAAGTTCCTCCCAACTAGTCACTAATCCCACAGGGAGCTAGCTATACCAGATGAATGCATGTCCTTCCAATGTCTGAACGAAGCACTGGAGCTTGGCAGCCTCCTGCTGTGCCGGAGTCCCTAACATAGGCTCGTACCTCAAGTTGAAGTGGGGCAAGTGTTTTGGCGGGTCTCTGGTCCTGTTAACGGGGGGAAAAGTGGGGTTCCCAAATCCTGGTGTGGCCGGAATGTCATCCACCCATGCGGGGTACGGCTTGCCATCCGGTGGGATCGCCACCTGCCGAGTTTCCAGGGCCTCCAAGCGAGCGATGAGTACTGCCATCAGATCATCCGGATGCAGATTCCTATCCTGATGGGGATCTCTAACCACAAGTGCATTGCCAGGATCTTCGATACGATAGTCGCGCTTAGAGGCTCGGGGGGCAGCTGGCTAAGAGACTCTCGCGGCGGCATGAGGAAATCGAGCAAAGTCCCCCAGGTTGTCTCGCCGCTCGGGAGGGATCGACGAAACATATCGCGCCCTCTTTCCATGGGCTTCAGTGTCTCCCCTATCGGCGAACAAGACACGATCATGGTTTCCTGGGGGGATCTCATCAAGGGGTAGATGCTCCTGCCCCTGCTGTCCTGGTCTAGGGTTACCATAGTCTGACCGCCACTCTGCAATGCGTTTGTCCAGGAGCTCATCAACCAGCCTCTTTTTCTCAGCTAACTGTTAGCGCAGCGTGGCCTTCTCGGGATCTTCCTCTACCTTCTGCACTGAGGAATATGGGTCGGTGAGTTTGACAGACCCGAAGGGCTCTTTACCCTTGCTGATGTTTCAGCCCAGCGCCAGTGCCTCCGTGGGTACAGGAAGGCCTAGGAGGCTCCTTTGTTGGTGAGTAATCCTCCCAGATGGGTCCAGTAGCAGCCTGTCCTCAGGGGTGAGTCTCCGTCGATGGGCTCCACAATGCTTCCCTCATATGAGGGTTCAGCCATGTTGACTGCTACTACCCTTGGCGACGTTTCCTCAGGGCCGCCCAGTGGGTCTGGCTGCCGGCGGATCGCACAGAAGAGGAGAGCAGCGTACTTCCCCCACCCGCGGACGTGCGCGTGGGGGGTGGCCTCCTCAATAACTATGTGTAGTACTTGAAAACTCTGGACGCATTGTTGCTGGAGGGCCTCGTGGTGGTCCAGTGACTCGGGGTGTCGGACCGTGGGGAGTGCTTCTAGGTCGAACCAGGGGCACTTCTCACCAATCTCCTTGAGATGCGCTTGGCTCCCAGTATAAGGTGCTAGCTGATGGAGGAGGCGGGATTGAGTCACCCGAATAATCTGGCAGAAGCATTCAAACTCTCCTAGGGTGAGTGACTCTGGCACATCAAAACCCGATTCTGCGACCGGCCAAAACTTATCAGGGAAGTGGCCCGCTGCAAGAACGGTCCAGAAGCTCCACGGCTCCAGTTCGGTGTCCGGAACTTGCTGCCCCTGCTCATCCACTGAGGAAAGTTGGGGAATTGGCAATGGTGCCGAGGCAGGTTGTCGGGGCGGTGGGCTGGCCGGCATGGAATACGGCAAACATGCCGATTGGCGACCGATCCATGGGTCATCCTCCAGGGGTTGCAGTGCCCTGGCTGCCATGTCGCGATAGGATGGCCGGATGGATGGGCCTCCTGTCACAGCTTCGATGCTCGCCGAGGGTGTGTCGCCTCGAGATTCTTCCGTCAATCTTCAGAAATGTTCATCATCCTACCTAAAAGGGGTGGGAGGTGCTTCCGAGGAGGTCAGCGGCAATTGCGGGCTTGATCCCTGGTGGTAATTCAAGTCCTCGTCCTCCTGGATATACCTTCGAAGGGAGGAGGGAATCTTACGGATCTCGCATTCGGGGAGTACGAGACTGACGCACCGCGTCCCCACCCCTACCCTCAACTCGAAGGGTTGGGGGGAGGTTTCATCGTCGAGTCGTGCTTTGGCTCCTAATCTGAGAAACAGACTGGTCTGATTCCCGTCCGGACTCCCCTGACATTCCTCCTACGGCGACGACACCCATCCTTCCTTCCCCTGGGTAGCTCCTCAGTGTAAGGACGACTTCCGTCATGGGGTCCCCCGGCCACAATTGAGCTGGGGCAGAGGGGACCGAAGGTCGGGGTGTGAGAAGCACTGGGAGAGATGTCGAAAGGGACATGGGGATGACCTCCATGTGAGTGAGCGACTGCATACACAACGACTCCATGCTCGCGACCGGCAGTAGGGGGAGTGACCTCATACCCCATGCAGTGGACGCTGGAAGGAGTCATACCCGGAGCATAGCCGTTGAGAAGAAGCTTTCCTCTTCCCAGATCGGTGGCACGGGATGAGCCCTCATGGTGAGAATCACTACTGCGGATTAGACCGTAGTGGCCATTGCCAGTGTCCACGACTGGGAGATTTGACTCAACCTGCATGCAGGGCGGTCGGGGTTTCGATCCAGGTCGGGCACGCAGCTGCCCCTGCTCATCATGTGCGGGGATCTGGTAACAGGAGTCAGTAGTGGCTCGGGACACAGTGGTTGCTGATATTGGTGACCCAGGATGGGCATTCTCTCCCACTCGCGCCCGACGCTGGCGTCGAGTCAGATGGGCCGGAACCGGCGGTGCAGACATGAAGATTTCCTACTCCTCGGCTCGGGGAGTCAGGTGGTGGCGTCGACGCAGCCTGGCGGGGGTTCTTGTCGTTAACCCATGGGATGGATCGCCGATCGGGTGGGCCCAAACATCCCCCACCTCATTGGCGTAGGGGAGGGATGTGTCAAAGCGCTCCGGGGATAGGTTCCTGAAGCGGTTGAACGTCGGCGTGGGGAGCGGTGGCTCCCTATGCGGCCCTCGGGGACGGAGATGGTGGTGAGGCATGGCCGCCTCAAGATCCAAGCGGGACATTCCCCTGGTGGGAATGACCCCTTTCTTGTCATACCTATGAACCAGGTTATTGATCACCCTCTGTTGGATGATTTCTGACTGGGAGAGGGGGCGCAAGCGCTCGGCCTCTACAGCGGTCGAAGTCGTAGCGACCACCGAATAGGTTGGACCGCGTGGGGTAGCCGCGTCGGTACTGCCCCTACCCCTGTGCCGGTGGGCAGGTGGCGATCGAGCTTCGAATACAGTGATCTGATTCCTGGAAATAGGGAGATTAACCCATTAGTATCAACAGGAAAGGAGATCAACAACCAAGGCCCAGCGTCATTCCGTCTTCCATGGTCGGCGAGAGGGATCCATGCTGACGACATCACAGGACGGAGTAGTCAACGTCCTGACGGCCTCGACCCCTGGCAGGTTCACGTCTCGGTGATGATTACCCAGACCTGGTGACATGCTATCATTCCGACACCCCAACAGCTACCATTCCTCGTTTTGAGGAGAAGAGCTTCACGTCGTGTTCACCATTTTTTTATGACACTTTCTCTGGGGTGCGCACATCCGTCTGCGGGGGAGGACGCGCTACTTGTTGCCCCGCATTCCCACTTTCCAAAGGCAGGAGGCATCCATTCCTTGTTCATGGATGTCTGCTCCTTGATCGAAACTAGCACGATGGGATGTCGGTTCTTCCTTCCGTGGATTCCTCCTCGGAGCTCATTACCTAGTCCGGGTATCCCTCATAGATTTAAGACGGGTTGGTGAAGATCATTCCCTGTGCCATATCTACATGGACACCAGTTAATTACGCTGCTTCCGTCAAGACGCTCCAAGGGGTCTCGTCGGGGCAGTATCCTTCGGTGAGGAGAATGGTCGCGTTGGGGTGTCGTCGGCATGTCTATCTTCGGTCCCTCATCACAGGGCTTCTTGAGGGCGTGGAAGCCCGAGGCATCCCACATCGAATGCGGGGAATATGTACCATCTTTGGTTTTCCTCAGATTCCCATGTTTAACACGCGGTATGTCGTGAGTTTAACGTCTTGCGGAGACAGATCGGGTAGAAAGATCCCTAGGGGTAACACCGATGTTGGGGCCAGCACGTGGGCAGCTTCCCATATATCATGGAGTAGGATGGGGTGGTATGATCTCACCGGGATGTGGCGGCCCAGGTAAGGATCAGGATGGACGGTGGAGTGAGACATGGGGCTTACGTTCTAAGACGGCCCAAGAGGGGGAATACAGTTTAACGTCATGGGGGACAGAATACAGTTTAACGTCATGCGGGACGTGATACAGTTTAACGTCATGCGGGATGTGATACAGTTTAAAGTCATACGAGACGGAATACAGTTTAACATCATGCGGGACGCGATACAGTTTAACGTCATGCGGGACGACATACAGTTTAACATTATGCGGGATGGAATACAGTTTAACGTCATGCGGGACGGAATACAGTTTAACGTCATGCCTGACGAAATACAGTTTAATGTCATGCGGGACAGAATACAGTTTAACGTTATGCGGGATGAGGGGTTTGGGGCTTACGCTCTGAGGCTACCCAAGGTGGTCATGGAACCGACATGTAGAGGTCGGGATGACCGGGTGGTGGGATTGAACCTCATGGAGGATTCCTACTTACCGTGCGTTAGCATGGGTCAAAGTCCACGTAGTTCGGTGGGATGGGGCTTACGCTCTGGGGTGGCCCATAAG
The DNA here is from genome assembly GCA_963277665.1 of Viscum album. Classification (NCBI taxonomy): domain Eukaryota; kingdom Viridiplantae; phylum Streptophyta; class Magnoliopsida; order Santalales; family Viscaceae; genus Viscum; species Viscum album. Next base: position 1,346,655,352 of record OY728119.1, on the reverse strand, counting down.
AGGATGTCATGGTCGATGCACACTCTAAGCCCAGGTGAGTCATACTTGATGTGAGAAACAAGAGGCATTAGGGGCCATACGATCATGTCGCGAAGGGTGCGTCCGTGAGAAGCGGAATGGGGTTCACTCTCTGGGCGGCCCAAAGATTAAATAGGGGCTTACGCATGGTTAGCATCCCTTGGTGCCGGGGCTTACTCTAGGGTGGAGGCCCGTGGTGCGACAAAGCGCAGTGGGAAAAAGGACTCCACTAGCCTAGGCAGGGGGGAAGTATGGAGATGCATAGGTGTAATCATCCGTAAGAAAGGCTAAGGGCTTACGCTCTAAGGCAGCCCTTCCCCCGCGGAAAAACGCCGCTCCGATAAGGAGGATCTCATTCCATGGGAGGAAGAGTCCATCATCGTGGAGATGACTGGCGTAAAAAATTTCCGAGCTGGGGGGACCCTGCGTGCGAAGCACGGGGTCGAACCACAGTTTAACGTCTTGTGTTAAGGACGAGGTGCTTAGCGGTTTCACATCCTGTAGCTTGGACGAGGTGGGTTCGCTCCACACCCCTAGGGCTTACATGCCCAACGCCCTCTACCCCTTGTATCGGGGGTTCCATGTTAGCGTGGATATGCAAAGAAGCAATAGCCGATAGCGTGCCTATGCGTAGAAGCACAAGGCAAAGCAACACAATGGTAAACATGGCCCAAGGGACCTTGAGCTTACTTCGCACGAGCCAGGGAGGCCGTACGGGAAAAAAACGCATGGCGCGCATGCCCGACAGGGGAGACATCAGGTGCCGGTGCAGGGGCAGCCAAGGGGCATCAAGGTGAGGAGTCCTGGTCTTTGCGCGCAAAAGGGAAGGTTTGCGCGGAAAACTCCGGGACGACACGCAATTGGAGCAATGGAAATTCGTGCAGAGAGGGAACTACGTGCAGGGTTTTGCGCGCATGGAGGCCTATTGCGCGCACGAGACACACATTGTGCACAAGGCTGGAACACTGGGGAGGGGGAAAATTCACTGAAGCCGGTGGAGTTGTGCGCAGAGGCGAACTTCGGGGCAAGGTTGCGCGTAATGAGGGTTTTACCTGGAAGTCATTTTGCACGCGGGGGGAGACAAATTGCGTGCACGAGAGTCGCGTCGGATTCCTCAACCCCCAGATCGTTTAGGGTCAACTTCTATTTATAGGCGACCTCTGGTGCGGAATCCAGGCGGTGCACAAAATTCTTCGCGCCAAGCGTAGTCGGCGCACAAAACTCGCCGCGCGGAATCGGGGCGCGCAAAGATTGCGCACCTCATCGTCTCCATTCCGCGAAACTCTGTGATTCTACGCACTCAGAACAATTTTTCACGTGGAGCCTCCTTTATTTCGCGCACTACATCCCGGGCCTCTGGATCGGTCCTCTGATTCCGAAACTTCTTCCAAGAGTTACAGACTTTTTTCGGCATCAACAACGGTGTTCAATAATCAGGTATTTACTTCATTCATAATTTAGTTATTATTATCAAGGATATATTCGTGATGATATTATCTATTTATGCATTTCATTCTTAGTTTATTGGTTAACTATGATGTTTTATCACTAATTTAACTCGTCATATTGATTATCACATATCCAGTCATGATAATCAAGTTATTTAAATGAATAATGTCTCTATTTATTTACCATTCGATATTGGTTATTCTGGTCAAATTATTTAAATTAAAATTTCATATGTTATTTACCTTCTAATGATTATTTTTCTAATTTATTCATGAAAGTGCCCACTGAACTGATCCATTTATAAAAATTTGATCCACCACATAATTTTTTTCCTTTCCCTAAGAAACCGTAAACAGTAATATGATTTATATGAATGTATATTGTTGAGGAAATAATTTTATTCATGAAAAATATGTGTTGTAAATAGTGTATTAAAATATAATATTGGAGTCATATATATAATCATTTTACCTATAATACTAAAATATTCGTTTCTCTAGAATGTGATAACATGTATATTATGACAACATATTAAAGAAATACTAGCTCTTAAAAATTAGGGTCATAGTCAACAGAGTTAACTAATCATATCCCTTGTTACAAACAAAAATGACCAATATTCTTAATAAATATACTTTACTTAATTTTTTACAAAGATATATTACATTATTAATAGACACACCTAAAGATCGTAAAGTTATATTTCCTTTGAAAAAATTAAAACATAAAAAATTGGTTTATATGCGAACAAAATTATCTCCCACATTGTACTTTGGGAATAGAAACATCTATTTAAAAATAACACATAATATATTTCATTATATTTTTTGGAATGAAAAATAATAAAGGGTGATCTTAGATTCTCAAAAAAGGAAAAAAATAGAGATATGTAATAATTAAATGAGAATAAGGGTATGGAATCATGAGAATAAAACATGAATACCATACCATACCTATAAAAGATCATAATCTTGAGTTATGAAATAATTATCTGTAGTTCCTTATACATGGATCACAAGGAAATATTGTATCATCATCCATGAAAAATTACATTAGTATAAAAAAAATTCGAATACACATCTCCATAGAAAATCATTTATATAGTAGTCAAGCCTCACATCTGTGTATATAATAGTTTAATAGGTAACCTCCCCATACCATTATAGTAGTAAAGGTTAATCTAAAATTCATTCATTGCAGAAAAAATCTAATATTGAATTGGGATCACTCCCCTTATCTATCCTTTATATATCATCTGATATAGTTATTTACCCTATTCATTGAAGGGAGTTATATGTTCCAGAAATCACATAATGAAATTCATACGTATTTGTACCAAAATATCATAAATAATTCATCATATCATAACCCATGAAATGAATTATCATTAATAAACATTTATTTATATCATAACCTCATTTAAATATATATGTTTCATAAACATTTAATTATTTCATCAAAACATATCTAGTAGAATGAATAAGGGTTTATAAGAGTTTCTTCCTAGTGAAACCCATTAATGAAATAACATGTCAAATATATAATTCCAACAAAAACATAACACATTTAAAGAATTAACAATAACAATAACATTGAATACTATCACTAGTATGGTATAAATAACATCAATAGAAACAATATTATATGGAAAATGATTTTGAATTGTTATTTAAAACATTCACGGAAGAAAATATCCTTTCAAATTTTAACACATTTAAAAATATAAAATATTTTATAAAATATTTTAATAGAAAATAAATGTCGAGTACTATAAAAACCCATTAAATAAATTATTATTCATGATAGTGGTGGATTAAATCCATGTATTACAAATTAAAATAAATATCCATTTCACATTTTCTCTAAAAGACATTGTGGAATTGTTTATAAAATGACATGATAAATCATTTAAATATTTTTGTAAATAATTATTCTTGAGTAAAAATTTGTTTTATAAATTATTTAGATAATGTAGAAAAAAAATTTAAAACATTTTTAGCCAACATGGTTTTGGAAGAAAATGTAGTTTTCGACTGAAGAGGGAAATAAATATGATTTTTCTTAGAAAAACTGTTTTTTAAAAATTATTACATAATGAAAAAAAATTAAATAAAAATGTTTTATCATTAAAAAATATGTGTTGAAATTTTTTTTTTACTTTCATTACAAATGGATCAAGAGATTTGTTTCATTAGAAACATAGTCAAAGAGATCCCGATAAATGTTCCGATTGTACTATAAAAACATTAGCATTTAGTTATTTTTGATTTTTATGTCCCACAATGAAATAAAATTAAATGAATCAAAAAATTTAGAGAATAAATATATCATAGATAATTAAATTAAAAGGGGTTTTATGTACACTAAATAAAGCAATATAGGTGAATAACAAAATGTGTGTCCCACGGATGGAAAATGGAGACAATAAATCCTAGACATTTTGTCTTGACATCCATTATCCACATTTAAACCTCCTGTATGAAAAATATATGTTATTAATATATATATATATATATATATATATATTATAAAACCACATTTATATATTTCATACAAAATATTATTTTCATATGACCATAGATTAAACATTTCTATGATTCCAACATACATGGCCTAAAATGAACAAGAATACAAATCACATTATTTTAGGAGAATATTTAGTTACATATAAAAAAACCTAGATCAACAGTGTTTTATATTTTTGTAGATTAGATACCCAAAAAATCATTTTATTTATAATCATTTGTCAAAATTCATACAATTCAGTAACCCTTTATAGAAGAACTGTATGATATAATCCTATTAATTTTTAGTGTAATAGAATGAAAAATGATTATCATGAATGAACAATGTGGGTAATCATAAGAGAAAAAATATAATATTATATTTGATTATATTATGAACATTTTTGAATGAGAACATAAAAAACTAATATGTTCGTAATACATAAAATAATTTCCTAATAAACATAGATTATAAATCATCATTAATAGCATAATGATTTTGATTATCATAACACATGTGTTATATGAGTGTATAAAAATAGAGAATTAATATTGAGAAATGATAAATTAACATAGGAATTGGTACACATATCAAAACACTTTTAATATTTCATGGGGAATTTAAATTACAGGTTATCTAATTCTTGATGTCCTTTGGTATTTGGGGTTGGAATGAATGATTACAAAAATAGTCCATGTCATATGATTAGTACATGGTATGTTTAACGGTATTGATAACCATGTGGGGAAATTTTTCTTGTAATTTTTTTTCTTGATTGTATCATGGTTTTTCAAACTATGAATTTATTAGAAGTTACCATGTTTTTTAGGGTTTTTTGGAGACAATGAATTATATATGGTTTTCATAATTTTTATCTATCTATGCTTCCAAATATTTTATGATGTTCAGATTATAAAAAATGAATGTAACCAAAATTTTCAAATGCTAGGTTTTACACCCCTTGGACACATATATACACCAAAAAGTGGTAATATATCTAATCAAACGTTGATATCAACTTATCGAAACTATGGTGTATTTCCTTGATCTCATGGAATATTATCATGATGTAATCATTTTTCATCATGATTTATATTATATTTACCTTATTCTACCATAATATTTGAATTTTATAAAAAAAAATTAACACTAATAAGACACATGGATTAATATATGTCAGTTAATAGGTTATATGGTTTGTAACTTTATGGATTTTGTGTGTATGAGGATCCCCCATTGTTGATTTTTGTGGTTCTTATTGAAGGGGACATGGTTTAATTGACTAAAGAGGTTGGTGACTCTATTTTATAGTGTTTACCATTGAAAAAATCCACTCTTTATACCCATTTTCTTTCATTAAATTTCAATTATATTTATTTATGGATGATTTATTATCAATGTTTTATTTTTTTAATGATTTTTTTTGTTAATATGGTGTTTAAAGTAAGTTTTCTAAAGGGAATTTGACATAATTGAACCCAAGTGTTTGATAATAGGTATCAAAGAGGATTAACAATATAATATCTGAGTTTTAATGGTGTTTGGTTTAGTGGTATATCATGGTTTTTAATATAGAAATGATTTTTTCATTAGTGGTTTATGAAATTTATCTTAAAATGTTTCATATGAGGATCATATCTTGTGCATTTAATTGTATTTTATTTCGGGGTGTTAAAATGGGGTTTTCTTTAAGGGTGTTATGGTTTAAATTGGTGTGGTTTACCACCAGTTAATGTGTTATTTTGAAATGATAATGTGGGATTATTGGATTTTATTTTGAAATAAATTTTACATATTTGATCATTTTAATGTTATAGGGTTATTAATTTAGTATAAAATGGTGGACCACAAGTTTGTGTATTGTGACATAGGCACTAATACCTTATCAAATGTCAGGAAATCTATAGTTTTTTTTTGTTTAAGTGACTATGGGTTTCTCATCACCAACTCAGTTATTATATACTATGTTAATAGTGGAATGAACTAATAGTATGATAGATTAATCTCTTGTTAATGGCTCTTCATTGATTTAATTTCCTAATGAGGAGCTTCATGAAAATGATTTTATTATTCCTCTATTATAATTTTATGTGATATGGGGAATTATTTGGATATTTTTTTTATACCAAATACATTTCTATAGAAATAATGTGATAGTTAATATTTTGAATCAATAATGATCTTCTATAGGTGTTTGGAGGGACATAAACATCTAATATAAATTACTACCATTATATGGGTCATTCTACCAATTATAAAAAGGTACATATTTTCTATTGTTGTAGAGAAACTGAAAATCAATGATATTCCAATTATTTGGGACAAAGCTATTGTATTTACTATAGATTTCCTTTTCACCCCATGAATAATTAAATTTTTTTCAATAGGTCTCATACTTTATTCTATACCAATTTCAATAATTAATTATAAAATATTCCAAATTGAGTTCTACTAATTGGAAAATAAACACAAGGAGAAACAATAGAAATGATTTATTATCCCAACTAGATAAAAATTGATGAGTGTAATATTTATAAAAATGATTTATTTTGATATTTAAATTTTTTTTAATTATTTAACTAGATCTCCATAAAAAATATTTATCATTTATATTATATTTATTACTTATAAAATAAACTATGTAGAGCCCAATATATTTCCATGATTTACCATCATTATGGATATTATCAATTTAAGGTTAAAAGGTATGATATTCCAAATATATATTTGGTACATTTTATGTTCATTTTGAGTTTATAGTTATTCCCATGGAAACACTAGTGGACCGTGGTAATGTGGAAGGTATGTATGTTCATTTAGATTGATTAATGTACTAAAAATTTCATTTATCTAAATAGAAACATGTTCATTTTACATGTAGTCACACTATTATATAGTGGTTAATGGTTTTTAATTTATAAGTATAAATTAGTTATGGAAAATAGGTGTTTGCAATTGAATAATGATATGGGGATACCCTTAACACATATCAATTGAACTTTCATTAGATGAATTATGTGGAAAATTATTCAATAATTTCTACAGAAATTTTAGTATTGATATTATCAAAAAAACATCTATGTGGATATATTTTTGATATATATGATGATAATAAAATCCTAAAATATATATTACAATATAAATAGATGAATAAGTTTAATATTATATGGTTGTAGTTGATTAATGATTAAAACACTTAAATACATTACAATGCATAGAAGGTTATAAAGGTAACTAACATATTGTATAGGAATGACCATGATAGTTTTTATATGATGAGGATGTGAAGTGATCAAGTATATATATATTTATAAAGGATTTGTTTTTATGTCTTAAAAAATGTGGATAAATCATATATTTCCATGATGAATTCTCATCCATGCATTCATCCAAAAATTACAGTGGATAAGGATTAAGATGCAGATTTATTATATTGGTTAAAGATAATTACTCTATTCAATAATGGTAGTTATATAATGACCAAAAACAATAACTAATTATATTTCCTATTAATATAGAATATAATTAAATATATTTATTATTATTGTCATAGGTAATCATTTTCTACTCACTATTAAAGTGAAATGATGTATAGAGGTCTCAAACATAATTTCTGGTGGATATAGATAAAGAATGATGTGGTAGAGTATTAATCTCCTCAGTTAGTATGTGATATTGATATTTATGAACATAATACTTCTCATATAATTTTATAAAAATTACCCATAGTATAATGAAATTTGAAAAACATCACCATGAATTTTGTAATTCACCTCCCAATCAAATAAAAAGGGAAAACACAATTTTGGTTTTAGATGATCTTCATATGATGTGATCTCATTTTATTAATATCATATAACATTCACATGTAGTTTATCTTGATAATATATACATTAAATAATAGGTATGATTTCATTGAGTAACAAATTTTATTGTATCTGATTGAAAAAAAAATTATTACCATAATTTTCTGGAGAAGTATTCAATAGTTGTTGAATATAGAGTTCTACATTACCAAATCATATCATCCTTAGATAGATGGCCTATCTAAGTAGGCCATTCAAAACTATGATGATTTGTTTAGATAATAGTTCAATGTTGGTTAGCATCAACAACTTCATATGGACTAAATTTATTAGAAAAAAAATTCAATCAAGAATTTAGATTGATCCTTATAATATATATATGGATAGAAGTGGAAAATATTGATGTGATGGGATGTTGTTTGATAGAAAATGTCTATTGGGGCCGGATATAGTTGAGGAAATTGCTGAGGATTTTAAAGGCATTAAAAAACACATCAACACAATATAGGGTAAATAAAAGAGCTATGATAAAAATCACTACTATGATCAACAGTTCAATAATGGTGCTAGGGTATTATTCAGAAAACCATCATAGAATAAGGATTTAAATTTTTTAAATATGGGAAAGTTAATCCAAATATATATCAGCTCCATTGAAATAGATGAACACATTGTGGAAGTATATTATCAATTATAACATCCCCAGACCACTAAATAATACCTGATGTGTTCCATGAATAACATTTTATTAAGTAAATAAGTAATATTTAAAATATAACTAACTTCGTGTTTTCACAATAGGGTAAGGATCAATCATATTATGAGTAATCGAGAGGGATTCATAGTTAAAGAGAGAAGGTTCTAAGGAAAAAAGACAACTCATATGGTCAACATTATGAATGAAACATTATTATTAAGGAAGATACATGGGAACCCCATGATATAACTATGTAGTAGTCTTCTATCTTTTTTGAATTGATGTTACATTAATTCAACATATAAATTCTTATATAGTGTTTAAATTTACTCACCACAATTTAAAATGATATGTTTTATTTTATTACATTTGAAGATGATGATAGGTCTCCATAAATGAAACATTGATCATAGGAAAAACTTTGAAAAATTGAAATAAATGTATAATGTATCTAAATAATATAAACAATAATAAAATTTCATTGATTTACTTTTTTATAAATAAATATATTATCATTTCATGTGAAAAAATCTATTTTTTTAAAACATTATTACATGTGAAGTGATTTTTAATTAACTTTTTAAATTATTCACTATATATAAATTATTTTTTAAACAATAGTAGATTATTAATCCATTAAAAATAATTACTAATAATTTAAATGTATATTAGTTAGGAAATGAAAATATTGTCCTTTTATGCTTCCGAAAATATATTTTCTTAAAAAAGAGCATTATTAGATTTTTTTTTGTCGTAATTTTAACTAACTTAGTCCACTTATAAAAGTGAAATTAAAAAAATTAAATTAATATTTTTAAATAATCATATAATAAATTCCATAGAGTGAGGTATTCATGTGTTTCTAAAGGTTTTAATTTTTTAGTGAAGAGTGACCAATGTTAATTTTTTTCAAAACTATGAATACTATTCATTATATAATTTAATTTAAAAGTAGAATTATGAATAATATTTTATGTTTAATGAAATATATTATCCCATTTTTTAAAAATAAGATAATTAATTCTCATGGAATTGAAAATATATTTTGATTCTGAATATATACATTTTTATGATTAAAATCACAATTATATATGAACTGTTTTTCATTGTGTTTTGAATACATATATAAAATTTTATTTTAAAAAATACTAAAAACTAAATATATAAAAATTTATATCATATTTGTATCCATTATGTTCGAATATAGTAATTATCTCAATTCTATTTTTTGTCATTAGACATCTCATCTTTGGTAAAAATGGTGTAAACATGATAAAAGGGTTAAACAATTTACTTATAGAAAAACTATAGGGATAATGTCTAAAAATGTAAAAATATTTCATTTATAATGAGTAATTTAATACAATAATAACTTAATTTTGTTAATTTAATTTTTTAGTTCCACATGACCATGACTAATACAATTATACTATTTAAAATCTATGAATAATTATAATTGTTCAACTACCTTCACATATAAAAAGAACAAATTATTTTAAATTCTCTAGACCCCATGATCCCTTTATCATGACTAAAATATGACCAATTATCGTCTGGAAACACATATCCATTATCATGAGGATATTTACATCCCTAAAGACCCATTGAATACTTGTTATGTTTTTTAATAGAATATAACTGAAGAATATGTATTTATCATTCCTTGACTATTTTGAGTTTCATTTGACCTTAACCTATTCCAAATAATATTTAACCATATTTATATTTATATATAAGTAATATTTATATATAAATGTTATAAAGTTAATGATAGAACCACTTTACACCTTTAATATACCAAATGGGAAATGAAAATATTACATGTGTATACATGTGGAGTACCGTGTCCATGAATCGATGTGTTTCTTTTTTCTTCACCATATCTCATTGATTGTTAAATAAATATATTTAATATGTATATATATTATGTTCAATAAAAATTTATTACTATTTAATGATAATATATGGTTTACCATTATTCCTAAGAATTTAATGGAAAACGGAAACATCCATCGTCCGTACATGTGGACAACTACCTCATCAAAGTTATGGGATTCATTGTTTCCACAAGAAATAAATGAATATTCATAAGGATATATTAAATTTCATTACATAATAAATGTCATATAGTCATTATACTAGAAATATTAAATTTTATATATATTACATTTTTCTAACCATTGATAAATACAATCATAGATCCAGCATATGGACAGATGATAGCCTCTATAAAGTGATGTAATTAAATTTTCCATGATACCCAATTTGTCTTATTATAAATGTGAATATATTGAAAATATTGGAAATTTATGACATTACTAACTTTTTATGTGATTAAATCATTACCATGTCTAATGAATGGTATCCATCAAATCGAAACATGAATGGAAAACATACCATCTATCATTGTTAATTAGATATTTTTGAAGAATTGTTAATCGATATAAAATTGGAAGTTATTGTAAAATGATATATATAAATACACTTATAAATATTTTTTATTTATATATTTATAACAAAAAAATATTATACATGTTCATAAGTGATAATGGGAGAAATATCAGTACATGAGATAAGGGTTTTTGTTATAATGTTATCTCCTTTTTGGATTATCTAGTTTTCCTAGAGTGGAATTATTGTATCCACATCTTTTAAAAATCATATATATTATTATACATTGTTTATTTATATATTTTTTATTTTTTATTTCATTTTTATCTCTTTATTACTCCTATGTTCTTCCCCATCGGGGACTGCATGACTGATGACAGGCCATGTGTCACACCCCAACACCACCAATAATTGTCCAGAGGATGGAAACCATCACCGAATAGGTATAGCTAACCCAAGGGAGGCGTTATACTATGGTAGATATAAACACATATATATGTCCAATATCCCATAAAGTACATAATGTTAAATCAACTCATTTGATACGATAATGAATGAATAATTCTATATTCCATAATCAGATTTTGAGAAAAGAAATAAATCATAGTGGTCAAATTAATGAAAAAAATATATAAAAGAGTTAAAAATCCTATGATTGATGGAAATTTTATCATGTTAGAATCTTAGTAAAACCACTGTTAGTCTATATCACTTTGATCTGACTACTTCTGACCCTCCACCAAGAATCCTATCATAATTTGAGCTTTACCGAGAGGTCATTCTTGTCTATCTTCATAAGGGATGTACTCATTGGATCTATATGGATCTCAATAGATAGATAAGTGATAAAATCTTAAAAAACTGATGGAATCCACAAAAACAATATTTAATAACACAATATGTCGCTCATTTATTGTCATGACCCGTCCCCCAGAGTCCTGTATCGTGACTACCCCAAGCCCCCCTTCCATAGGCCAGGGGATGATGACTAGCATAGGAAAGGCATATCCCTATAATATGAAGGCATTGCCTTTAAATCTGTACAAACAATCAATACCAAAACACAAAAATAATCAAACATGAAGCAAACTGATGTAGTTAAAAGTGTAATGAATGTAAAGGGGATGGAATAGAGGAACTTCTAAAAAGTTCTAGTACAACTGAAAAAAGAAAATAGCTCATGGATCGTCTACCGAGGATCCTACCTCGAGGGTAGGTATAGGTGAAAATCAGTATTAAATGTAGCACATAACATTAAATGGTCCACCTCTGACCATTGTCTTGACCTAAATCCCTCATCCTTGATCAATAATGTTTGTCGTCTGCACAAGACACATCAAGGTGCGGGTGAAGCCCGTGCATGGGTGAGTATAACAATACTCAGTAGGGACCCTGAGGCCCCCAAAGGTCTCCTAGAGTCCCACAAAGGAAAAACCAAAATGTATGACCTCAGTCTCAATGCATGAAGCATCAATAAACTCTACCTAGTGTTAATTCCATACATATACCCGTGTTATCAAATTATACTCATCTCATACAAGATAAAACATAAGGATCCAACCTTTAATCCATTTTAACAACAAATCCATGATGGGAGAATACCAAAAAGGTAAAAACACAATGGTAAAAGTACCAAAATGGTAACACCGTGATGGTCACACCACGAAGGTAAAATAATCAGCTCACACTAGGTATATAACTTATGTACACAAGAATCGGTGATTAATCATAAATCTAGATCATCTTATTCTGTCGAGAGGTTCTGATGCTGACCCGCATCGCATCGATAGATACTGACCCACAAATGATCTCTAGGTGCTGATCCACACATGATTGATAGATATTGTCCCACATAATATCTTTAAGATCTGACCCGCACATGATCGATATATGCTGACTCACAACAGATAGGTGATATTTTTTCACATTACAACAAACCACCAGATTCCTGCAATATGCATTCATGATTCTAGGTGGATCTACTCCCCATTCCATCATTTTTACATCAACCTCTATGAAATTCATCGTATAATTATCCCAAAGGACATCCATATCATTAGTGTTCCAACGCGATAGACGTCATGTCAATCAGACTGCTGGTTTGTGATATATAAGCATTTTAATACAGAGGGCCCAGTTGGATTCAGGTTCAATCCAACCTGGATGTACTCCAACATTATCCAAAACTCATTTGATGTATAAAAAATGGACTGTCTCACTCCAAATATAACATTTCCGTAGACAGTTCGTTAGATGGACGTCCGGTTCACATGTTTTGGCTCTTTTATCCAAACTGGTCCAGGAAGTGTACGAGTCCGGTATGACCTGGTTTGGATTGACCCAACCCATTTTGAGTCTATCCCAACATGATCTGAACATTCATATCATAGACCGTTTGCTACGGGCCACGGTTGGTTCAAACCGCTGGTCCACAGACTAGCCCGGCCCGCCTGGGTGGTGTGGCCCACCCTACAGAGGGGCACCTCCCATTGGGCTCGTGCGGCCCATCCCATAGAGAGTACAACACACTGGGCTTTGATGTCCCTTCTTGTGGAGGTTGTGGCTAGATGGGCTTGTGTGGCCCGTCCCACTAGAGTTGGGCCCCACCTACCTGGCACGAGGGGTGCGGTTTCCCTCATTCGGAAGGCAGAGCAACGGCACCTCGTGGCGATTCCATGTTGCCTACCAGACCCACGGTGTGCCCCGGCCCTCTTCTGTAGCTTCCGAGATGCGGCCGCCTTTAGTGGCGTGTGACGATGTGCTCCTCGGCTCTGTCTATGGCCAGCCGATGTCATCTGCTGCTTTCCAATGTGGTTGTATGCAACGACCGCCTTCTACGGCCGTAGCCTTCGCCACTGGAAGTTCACGATGGCTTGCTTCCATCTCCTCAGTGGTCGTCCAGTGTCGGCCACCGTCATCACATTTTCCACTGGTTTCGGGTGCCTCCGGACTACCACGGGTCACTGGGTGAGCTCTCGTGGATCGTTTTTCTATCCAAAAGTTCTGAAAGACTAACCAAGGCACCCTCTTCATCTCTAAACCATTGTTCTAGGTTTCGTCCATCTTGAGTAAATATTCCAAGAATAACGCAAATATCAACAACATAACGGAGGGTCATGGGCTAGTTCATTTGGCATGTTCCCTCCGCATTAGCTTCATAACATCATGTGATAATTGGATTCAAAAAATTCTTGAAATTAAAACAAGATAAATCCTTTCCACAAGATCTTTTTAAAACATCCACATTTGAGGATGATTTGTTTTTCATCAATTTGTGATTCAGTGGTTGTCGTCACAGCTCAATGAAACTGGTTATATCCTCTAAGTGGTTGGTGTCATGGTACTTTTCCAGAGCTTCGTCACTTGGTGAAGCCATTCCAATACTCTACCTAAGCTCTCTATAAATAGTGGAGGGGGAGGGTGAGTAACTCTGTTGGGAAATTATGAGGATCATTTAATGATTGAACCTCCCAAATTCCAATGGTGTTGTTACAAGGCTTGAGGAGCCAAGCCAATTAATGGCATGACATTTCATTGTCCCCCCCATGGCTACTTGTCTGTTGTAGGAAAAGAAAAAGTGAAACAAAATAACATTATTATTTTATTATTCTTTTAAATTTCTAAAAATATATCTTTTTCTCCCAACCAACTACAGTTGAAGTGAAGCCCTCCTTAAAAGAATCTTGGCTCTGTGCATTCAGTAGTGCTGTCAAAATTTTAATCTTAGCACATTTTCAAATGTTATAAAATGTTGCTCGCACATATAATGAACGTACCTAAAAAAATTCATAAATTCATTCCGGGCACACCAGGCCTTGAAATAAAATGCATTCAATTTTCATAGACTCATTATAATTCCATATAATTAAAAAAATAAATCAAAAATTAGGGTCTTTACATTGATTCCCATGTATGTTTTTTCACATTGATGACACTAACCTCAATGGTGGAAGTAGAAGGAATTATAGAGGATTCCACCCTAGTATTATGAAGAGATAACACATACTATATCCAACGAAATCCTTAATATGGGATAAAAATACTACAATTAGGATGTAATGGTTCAATATATCATTCTGTGAATGGATAACAGGAACACAATCATGTGATACTGGTCCAAAATTAAAAGACAGATGGACTCATTCCACCATGGAAAATATCCTTCGAGTGTAGAGGCAGTTCATGGTGTGTCCTCCATACCTCTTCCTAACCATGTCACTTCTTCTCACATGGTATATAATACACCAAAATAACATATTTCATTTTCCAAGGATACTTGGTATGTAAAGGTAATGAAGGAAATAATCCTTCCACTAATCTATGCCAGTGTTCCATGTTATTTTCATGACCATGTTCACCTAGATACTCAATAAGTCACTAACACTACAAAACACAACATATGATATGTTACCCATGGGATGAGATATTTTATTTCATTTATAAACTCTATATGTCACATATGGGTCCACAATTAATGTGTTCTTTGGATAGGATTATATGTAATAAGATACTTTTAAAAAAATTATATCATTCTTGTGGTTTCGTTCGATGACTCCATGTTCACCAATTCCATTATCTATCATTACCATTGTTGGAAAATCTATGCTGAATGTACCCAATATTTAACCGATGTCCATATTCTGGCCTTCCATATATTCATTACACCTCTCCCACCACACCTTCCTACTAAGACAACAAAAGCCATGGTAAGGAATCTCCAAATCTGATCCTAATAAACTATCATCACTATGCGTCATAACTAAATCACCGATGTCCATCCAAAACCCACATTAATGATGTTTTCCACCATTGATATATATTTCAATGATTTAATACTATTTATTTGTTGAATTAATGCTCGATAAAAATATCTTGGATGATCAGAAAAAATTAGGTTGAGATATTCATAAAACAAAAACAGGAAGAAAAACCTCAACAAATGTTTGAGATGGACTCAATCATTTTTTATAGGAATGGGGATAGATGTAAAGAAAGTAAATAAAAAAAATCATATTTTAAGAAAGGAATCCTATATATGCATAATAAAATAATCCTGAGAAACAAACTATTTATAATAATTTATTTATGTTCATTGTGGGATTAATAAATAGTGATAAATCGACATAAATAATTTCTAACCTCAGGTAAAGGAAGATCACTTGTTGAGAAATATATTTTTTAAATTTGTGTTATCCTTGATCTTTTGTGTCATTAGTATTCTCAAAGGATCTACATTAATTGGTCATTTATCATGAGGTCTAGAAACACTCCTCCAGGGGATCCTATATCAATATATTTGTTTATATGGGTAAACCTAGGGATTTTTATAAAATCTTATCAATATAGGTTTTTGGGATTTCTTATAATAAAACTAAAATAATAAAGAATAAGATTCATTTTTTTAGCATTCGTCCTAGGATCACTCTCAACCCAATCACTTAAGACACTCCTTGGTTATGCCATGAAAAGAATAACCCCATAGTCTAGATTCAATGAAATGATCATATTTCTATTTTGAGAGTTTATTTGAAATTTAATCTACTATTCATGAAACATAGTTTATCACATTATAGAATATATTTATTATTATTATTATTATTATTATTATTATTATTATATCCACACTAAGGCCCCTAGTTCTCTAGAATAGCACATAGTCTCATCATCTGGCTCCAAAAATATTCCATAATATTTTTCATTTTCCCATATGGAAAAAATAGAGATGTTTCATTTTCCAAACCTTATGTATTTTCTTTTCAAAATGAACAAATCTTACTAATGAAGATATGGGTACTGAGGTCGCATCTAGGCCATCAATTATCATGTCATCTATTGTAGATTATCATGATCTCAAAAGACATGCACTAAGGGAATATCTCAACCATGTAGGATATTATGCTCATGAATATCAATATATACTCAGTACTTTGCAAAGGTATCTTCATTCCCAATTTTCCAACTCTCCCAAGCCAATTATATATGATTTGGAATTCTCATTCATCCTTACAAGAAACACATGGAAGAAATCATGAAAATCCTCTAACAACGACATTAGGGAAAACTATTCAATCACAACACATAAGCTATTATGTATCTAGAAAACGAAAATAAAACAGGAATATAAATTTCCCCCCCTGACAAAATATCTCCAATCCACTTCATTTTTACAACACCAATAACAATTTTCTGATAATTTCTATCTCTAAAGACCCAAAACATCAATTTTCATAATAAATCTGATGGATTTTTGATGTCCTAATCCACTCTATAAACATCATTACCTTCTCTATAACATTTCACACTAAATATGGGTCCATGAGTGCTAAATAACCTTAATTAGACCATCACATTGGTGAGCTATAGGGTATCTCATTCATGTACTAAAATGGTGGAATTATAATAGTGTAATGGTTATAATTTTTTCAGAAAACTCCAATATCTAAAGTTCATCCTTTGTAATATAAAACATTTATGACATGTGAACCCAAAAACTTTTATATAGAACCTGGATGATCCACTTAGAATAGTTGTAATTTTTTTTGGTGAAATTCTTTAATCAAATAAAAAATTATTTAAAAACAACTCATGAAATCTTCTCCAAAATCCTGATGTGAGGAAAGAATTATAGTTTGAATCGATTTTTGAAGGGACACAATGAATCCATAAAACATATTGAATGTAAACTCATATCATTATCTCCACCAAACCATCCACTCATATAGATTGGAATTAGGATGAAATGGTCAGTTTTTCTATCATCAACTAGATATCATCATGTCCAATATATTATAATCGAGGAATCATCATAAAATTGATAGATATATTATCCCACGTCATCATTGTAAACTGAAGAGGTTGAAATAAAACTACTAGAATATGGAGATCATTCTTCCCCAACAAACAAGCGAGGCATCGAGAGAGAAACTCTAGTACAAAATTCTAAATCTCAAGACACTAGAACTACCACTATAGTTCCTGGTGCATCATCACCACACAAAGATGTACCAAAAACGATGTAGTAAGAAACACCCTTAGATAATTATAATTGAATGTTTTTAGTGACACCATTAGTCCACAAAAATAAATGACATGCTACCCAAATTCATTGAATCGTTTAGCAGCATGCCCAATGGATATCTACTTTTTCATGGTATCAAAGTCACTATCTCTATACTGATTTCCCATAACATGTTGTTTATGTGGTGGACTAACTTCAATCAAATGAATATATGTCACACTACCATTATCGAATATAAATAACTATAATGATGCTAATTACACTAATTCCTCAGCCATTAAATATGAAAAGAATCCCTACTGTGAGAATCTACCTCCATGTTTTCCATCCAAGAAGTATATACTATCTCTTATTCATAATATTGGAAGAAATATTTCCATAACCTCTCTAAATAATTGATCATTCTTCTATAAGATATAATTTAGACTCTTATGTCGAAAATTTATGTTACGCCAACCACGTATAAGGTAGTGTAAGAAAATAATTTAGAAGAATAATACCACTCCCCACACTAGATCATGTGCCATGTTGTTATTATAATGTCGTGCCAAGTACAATGACCCATTGGAAATCACCACCTACCTATAAATTAGAATTGAACCAGGTCCTATCATATATCCTTTAAGAAACACTATGTACTCTACACACGTCAATTGAAATCTCAATATAGGGACTCCCATCAATCTCTACCATAAATCCTCAAAAGAATATTGGAACATCTCTATCATCATTAAATGATTCCCGTTCTAGGTAAAAGATTTCAAAGGAGATGATATTATAGAGAAATTGGACTTGAGTCATTTATATTATCCCTCCAAACCATGTAATCACTACAACTAAATCAAACTCATGGGTGGCTCTGAGGACGGCATAACAAAAACATTGGTATATTCCACTACTACACCCCCACTGAGATATTTTTTTCCAAAAAGGTTATCTCTAAAATATAGAATTGACACATCATGATATCCCACAAAGATAGTTCTCCTAGAGTATGTTTGCGATCATCCTAATGTATCACTCATGATCCACCTTATATATTGGGTACACTAGAATTTAATCAATGGATACTACCACAATACATTATAAGAAATGATAAACTATTTGGTTCTTGAGTCCCTTGAACAAATATTTTGTTTTCATTATATTGGTAGAAATCACCATGTGACTTTTAGTTGTTATAGTTACATGGAATTACCTATTAGGTATTTCAAAATCTCGTAGTTGATGATATTGATAATGAGGTCTAAGGTATATCTCTGAGAACCATATTTTTTCTATCAAATGATTGATGAAGTAATTGATCCTTGCAATTGACTACTAATTCTTCATGGTCACCAAGAGAAGGAAAAGAAAATCCAACCACGATATCAGGATCCCATCTGGCATCATGGATAAAAACTTTGGGTAATCCCAAGGTGACACTTGTTGTGTGATAAATTCATTCATGTTTTTGTACTCTAGTATCAATATCAGTTAACGATGCTATAAGTGATACGTTTTATATTATGGAAATGATATTATGGTAGTCCCTAAAAAATTAAAATTTTGAAGTATAACTCTATGTGGGGAGGTGATCTCCGCAACTCTTCATGACATATTTCCTTATACTCCACCACCACTCTAGGAAACTGAAATATTATACCTTATACTCTTTCAAGAATCAGACTATAATATTAGTGAGTAATAGACTATATCTACCAATGTACAAGCAAATCATATTATCCCTAGCCTTCCCTATGAGAAAAAAAAGAAAACCTCATCCGATTATCATTGATACAACACATCTCCCACCTGAAATAATCGATTTCAGAATGAACATGGGATATATATACTATACATAATATTTTTTCATGATTCCTCATCACTTCAATAATGAAATACCATATAAATTTATCTCCACTTACTATCACAATTACACTACTGGTAGATGAGTGTATTGAAATTTTGAAATTGTGTTCTACAAAATTTATGACAGAATTAATGATGTTCACCTCACCAAGATACCAAATGTAGAGTTTTAATATCAAATAATCGTTATTCCAGAAGAATTAGAAGATTATATTTTCATGTGGCTTTACTCAAAACAACCTTTACCAATACCGAATTATTCTTGGTGTTGTTTATAGTTTTTCATTGGTGTTAGTGATGTTAGTTAGGGGACTTGACTATAGGGAGGACACTGAATCTCAGAAATAATACCACGTAGGTGGGGGTACCCCAATGCTACAGAGTAGAATGTTTACCATCGTGTTCCTTCATGAACCAACACTATGCATCAGAAATATAACACAAACCCATCCAATGTATCCCTAATTTCATAACCACCACTGTACGAGCCACCTACATGAACCAACACAACAAGGTATATAATTATCATCCACCCCCCCCCCCCCTTCATGGGTGAGCTATGTTGGAAACCTTTTCTAGGTATATTCACACACTAAATTCATTGACCATGGTTCCTTGTTTTCTATAAACAGGAATCCAGTGCTTTTTTTGTTGAACTGAAAAACTAGATGAAACCCTGAATATCTTTTCATGTAGCCCTTTTAACGAGGTCCCCTAAATTTTCTCAGGTTGACCTATACAGCCCATGAAAATATGGAATTAAGCGTATTGAAGGATCAATGTTCATCTATAAACAATAAATAAGTCGACTCCATGAGGACAATATTCCCCCCTCGTGGAAATCCACTTACCCGAGGAGCCTTCCCTAATCACAGACCTCTGTGATACCCATCTAAGAAATATAAAGAGACACATGGTTCCTAATATAAATACTTTTCCATTTATTTGATTTCTTCTTGTTCCCATGTATTCACCAGATTGTCTAGTCATGTCCCTAAATCATGTAGTACTTCATGCTCCTCCCATGCCCATTATGAAGTACCTCTTCTATCTAATCTAGGACCTATGTGACCCCCCATTTTTCCCTCTTCTATTCCCCCAATATCAGGATTCCTACAAATTTTTTTCCCTCAAACGAGGGAGGGGGAGGTGAAACATCCAATGAAGCCCCTATATTTTCAAGACCATGGTAGGAGGAAGTCCAACGTGTCTCACATTGGGGCATTCTTCTTTCCGTCTTATGTGTTCTTCACCATTCCTAGTTAGTTTGTATGATCTTCAAGCCCCCTTTGAGTTTGAATCCTATAGGTCACAAAGACCCATACCAAGGGGAAAATAAAAATGACACTCTAATCTCATAAGAATGGGTTAGAACCTTGTGATTTCTATTTAATCTCTAAGACCAAGGACCTACGGTTCTAGGTATGGTGGATGACGATCATGTGCCATTTGACAAGGACTGAGAGCCTCCTCACTTCTGTTAGATATAATTTTTTGGAGTTTCTCATGGATTAATCCCATATCATTTCTTACAAGACTAGTCCTAGTTTATTTTTTCCACGTTCTCCATTTCAATGGGTCAGGTCGAGAATGATCATCAATTTTCACTATATCTATTACCATTATAATATCGATGAATGGAAATTAAAATCCATTTATCACTCTATCTATTTTGATTTAGGGAACAATGATGGGAGATAATGGGCACTAGAGCATTCTCAATTTCACTTTCCCATTGGATCATTTCCTATTCCACTGGTGGATAATGAATTTTTTTGGGTTTTTCCATATTTAATGATCCTCCTTTTTTCTCACACCGAACATGACTAACATGGGATAATAGGTTACTGGTGATCATGTCATACATGTAATCCCATAATATTTGGAATCTTATTAGGTATATTCCCCAATACTAACCATTCATCTGGGAATCATTCTATGTGTATGACCCAACCAAGGATGGACCTCATAATTGGTGTATTCCCCAACCATGTCACCATACATCTACCAATGTGAATCATTCCAAGTGTAATCCGCAACCAAACAAGGGTGTTCTATTTAGGAATATGCCATAACAAAACCACTCAAAGGTCCATACACTCATGTGAGAAAAATAATCAGAGGGCCTCTATAATAAGGGGTTTTCACAACAAAACTACATGTTCATTCATTCACATCCAGATGGGATATGTTAGAATCCTCACTAATTTCCAAACTCAACAACCAAAATAAACCAGAATTTTATATGGGTCACATTCATAGTAGGGTCTTATCCAACATGGGAATCCAAATCCCTTCCATGTTCACTAAGAAACATCACGACGGTTCCCACACAAAATATTTACTATGACAATTTCTCCTAGACTACCTGTAATGTGATGATAAACTAATTTTTTGGGTCCTTATCACATTACATTAAAATATATGTCGTGTCTCATTAAGAGCCAACAAGATAAATTGGTTATGATTCTATTCATTATGATATATAAGAATCTTATATCATGAGATATATTATTATATAAAAAGATATCTTATCTCCACGGATAATGATTCACTTCAAAATGGCCTAATGTGTGGCTCAAAACTAGTGTCATAATATGAAAAAATAATAATATAAAATCAGTACATAAGAGGAAACCATTGATAGAAAACATAGATACATTCATATATCTCCACTGATAATGAACCGTGGATACATATAGATAATTGTTAATTCCTTACAAGGTAATAATTTATTTTTAATTCAAGGGAAACCCAAAACATACTAGGGATATAGAACCATTGGGAGATTTTGGCTCCAAAAACAAATCCATATGGATATCAATCGGATGTAGTGAAACCAATATTAGTTATTGTACAAAACTCAACCCCCTGCTATCAATCGTTGTGTGCTATGATTTTTCATGGGAAACAAATATGGTGAATGCACCCTTTATCTTTATCCAATAGGATAGTGTCATCAACTTATCATTCCCATTTATCTCTCAAAATGGAAAAGGTCCAAACAAGACAATCAATCTTGAACATCTTCATTTAAATGAGATGTTTCTTTGACATGGTTTTTGGTAACATATTTTATAATAATTTCCAATGATATCTCTCTTCAATATAATTGGATTTGTACCCACTATCATAGATGTATTCCTTAGATAATCATAATGTTGTGTCTTCATCAATGTAAAGGATTCTGTCATTAACCCACCACAGTCGACAGTGGTTCTCGAATATACTGGTCATGGAGTATCACTGAAAGAGTACCATCCTGACTATAATTGCCTCCCAAAATGATCTCTTTCATCAAAAGGCCCACTGAATGTATAATTAAGTGATGGACGGTGGTCCATTAGTGAACATAACAAACAACCTTGTTTTACCGTTTTAGTCTCTTATCCATGAAATGAAATAACTGATTTTCCCGTTATATTGGATAGGTGGATCTGGGGGTAACAAAAAGAATTTTATAGAAGACACATGGGGACATCAAATATCTTTTACCAGTTGTTTCCATCAGTTTTTAAGAATGATATTGAATGCTCAGCATGGTCAGTGTTCCATCCTTAGTAGTTTGTCATAGGTCTACTAGAGCCGAGCATGCAGGATATCCTACCATGGGATGTGACTAATCAATAGAGGGTAGGTCCATGCCTCTATACCTTAAAGAGAAAACTTCCAATAATGTTTAATGGTGATTTTTGAACAAGAAAACATGCCAACCCAACCTAATTTATCTTGCAATTAGACTCACCAAGAATCATCAAAGGGAACCCACCATTAAAATATGGTGGCACACAATGAGAAGGAACACACACTTTACCACACAAACCATGCCTATTAGTGGACTCACCTGGAACCATATGTAAAATCCCATCAGTCAAATTTGGTGAAAATTAATGAACAGAAAAAATACCTTACATCATTTATCATATCTAACTACAGTTTCATATGGGAGAACGTGATGAATTTAGTTTGAATGTCCTGATGATGAGTAGTGGGAAGAACCAACACTTTCTTCCCACATGGGAGTACTATTAGTATCCACTAGTATGAAGTGAATGATGGGAGTAAGTAAATACCCCTATTCAAAATGAGTAATGGGAATATGTTATCATTATAATCAATGACATCCCAATGAATATAAATTAAAATTGGAAACAGAGACATGAATTCTTTCCCACATCCTCCCATCTTTCCAATATATCATAACGATCACAACAATAGTGACAGAGGGAAAAACAGACAACACCATCCCCACATGTGGGGTGTATCATATGGATTATAACCTAGATCAGAAAAAAACCTATTTTAATATAATGTAGGTTCATGGGGAAAACACCACAATGATATATAGAACGTTCAATTAGGAACATACCCTCGTTCCACTAAGAGGCCATTGGGTTGTTCAAATAGACATTTAGAGTAGGGTACAAACCCCTGTCAGAATTCTAGAAGAATATCACCCAATTTAGAAAGCAACGAGGGATGTAGCCATAAAATATGCCATTCATAATAACCACATCCTCCATCTGGTGTCCCCAATTTCCCAAAAGAAGGAATCAAAAAATAAAGAATCACCATAGACAACTGCAAAATAATGAGATAACATACGATCTTACTCTACCTGATGATAGAGTACTTGAATCCATGATATGTTCATCTATCATAGCCTATGGTCATACTCTCACATTTTCAAATTACTGGAGAAGAATTAGTAATTATGAAGGTCCTCCCTAAAAACATCACCATGAATTATTGAATCATAATCATAATCTAATTGATCTCGATATTCTATCCCCAAATGAGATCCATAAAATCCATCAGCTTGGGAATAAGATCAAACAACAAGATGTTCTTCCCCTTTACGTAATCCACCATGGTATTCTTCCCCATGTGGTAATTCATTGGGAATGTTAAATCAACATTACTGTTTTATTTTGGTAAAAATGTCTCCATTTGGGATATTTAAGGATGATAAATCCCTCCAACCATGTGGTATATATGAAAACAAGTCAATTCATGTTTTATTCCGGGTTATTATCAAAAGAAATGATTTTTTCATATGGAAGATATGAAATGGTGAAAATCATTTTATGAACCCCCTTGGATTTTTTATTTTATAAAATGATAGGGTATTTCCCTAAAAATCTATTGGTATATGATAAAAAGAGGTAAAACTTCTACATTGGCCAGACTCGGTTGAGGAAGCATTATAAAATGATGATGAATACATGATAAACCTATGGAAACAACTATATAAAAATTACATACTATCCATATTATGAACATTATCTACCCCTTTATAAAATATTCTATCTGTGTTGTTGAACAAATTTAGGCATGAAATATACCTCGATCAATAAAACAATATGCATCACATTCGTGTAAAGTTATTACCTTATTATGAGTATCAAATTAATGTCAAATTAATAGAAGGTATGTGTGACCAAATTGAATTGGTGGATCTATGAGTTTCATGAAATCCAATTTTTGGGAAAAATATAGGAGTCCTTTAATGTCTATGCCTTAGCACATATAAAAATTAGAATTTGTTAATCACAGATTCCCCATATAGTGTCCATATCTAAAGAAGGGGAGAAAAAAAGCATCACAATTCACCATGCCCCCCTGACTAGAAAATTCCACTAAATTTTGTATCATGTAATGTGATAGAATCCGACCCACTTCAATAAATGGACTCAATTAGAAAATGGTGATATGATCAACCAAAACAAACCCTAATGGACTCTCACTGACATTATTCTTGAAAATAGTAGTCTATTGAATGAATCTTGTGTCAAGAATATGAAAATATCAAACAAGACTCCAACTAATAGAATGTATATATTTAGATAAAAAATGTGTTGGAAACAACACAATGATTAACAGAAGTGGGTCAGTTATGAGAATACAAAATGTTTCTTCAAGAACATATTGAACAAAACTCTATAAAATTAAAAGGGTAGCTATGATAGTAGTATCCCTTAGAATCCAGGACAAACCCCATCTAATAGGGCTTGCAAATTTTTATTACATTCTATGATGTCAAAAAACAAGGTATGAAGATTTGTTAATGTATAATGGGAATAGACCCATCCCTTAGGGCTAGTGCATTTTTTCACTTTAGCTACATCTTCCTCTAGGGAAGTTTTATTCTGTTGAATTTCGAGATCATTACAAAAAAAATAGTCCCATTTTGTCATATCTTGTGATCCAATACCCTCATTAGGAACATGAATGTATGAACAATATAGAGACTACCATCATATTACCATATACCAAATTGATCATATAGAATCAGTGAAAGAGATTAGAATTCATCAATAAGGGACTAGAAAAATAAATTCGTGATATGATACTACTAAAAAACCTATATTTAACTACACAATAGTGATCTTTATTAAGGACACCCTTTTAGACCATACAAAACATAAGGCAAATTTAGGGGAGGAGCTTGAGGAGGATGTTTCAGTTCAAAATATTGTATACACTAAAATTGTTAAATAGTGGTTTTGTACATAAATATAGGGACTCTACCAAAATATAAGTGTTCACTCAATCACACTACCACTAACTCTTTAGAGATCACTCAAAAATGAAAAGAAAATTTTATTTAGTGCCTAAATACTCCATAAAAAGCATAAACCCCTTAAACATGGGGAAATATTATCCCAACAAGAGAAATAGATGAAATAATTGAGAATAAAAAATATGTAACTACTCTTATGCGGCCTTCCTACTAGATAATTTTTTCAAGAAGATCCTCAACTCCCACACACAATTCGTGCACCTAAATAATGAGGGTTCGCAATAGTTATAAAAATGGGGTTAGAATATCCTCTCATTGTGGAGTACCAACAAAAAATATATTTGGACACCATATAAGTGAATTGAGAGGTCTCTATATATATAACATATCCAAAACATGGCCATGAAAATCATTACAAGACATCCCCAATAGGCAATGCATGATAGATACAAAAAATAACCATATAAATGGTCCAACTTGTTTATGTAACCTATCCAAGATCCTTCCTATCCAGACATTCATCGAGGTCTCTTGAATACTGTTGAGTCACTATTATCTTGATTGGAATCAATGTAGTAATGGAAAATTATATTAAAACAAAAGAAGATCCATTTATTTTACTATGTCTATCTGAATCATAAACCCCAGAACATCAATAATAATATATTTTCAATTATCAACATATCTGGTGCCCCAGAGTAGCACCTGACATGTATTGTGTCCCATTATGATCCCATGATGGGGATCCCAGAATAACGTGAGGTAGTGAAACTCCTGTGATTCGTGAATTCATTATGGGGACCAGCCTCTGTATGTTATAGTACCTTTTCAGGTCGGTCAATGATAGCGTGGGAAGTTCATTATCATAATATTCTCATCAAATATATATCAACAGTATAGAGGAAACAAATCCCTGACATATCAATCTAAAAAAACAGGGAGAATAAATGGGTCCTGTAATTAATTTAATTATGGTAGGGATTCTCAAACATCTTGTACCTACAACTTTCTCTAGAATATTTGTTTCCCATCAATATAATGAATCCTCGTGATTATTTTCATACACCAAACACCCCTCTGAGATATAAAAGATGGTTCTAGGACCATACTATGATTTCTCAAAATGTTTAAGAATCCATCTCATGAATTAAGGCTCTGTCCAATGTCATTTACTTATCATAATGAAATTAAATGGGGAATGTAGAGGCAACCAATTTTTTGATTTTACATGTCCCTTCATCCTCTTCCCCTCCAATTCATGCATCATATATTTTAGGTTTTTTTCAACGAAGACATATATAAAACACCCACCTCATTAGGTTGATCAAAGGGAGAAGAGTAGGAAACCGTTTTAGGAGATGAATTTTCTGTTTTATTCATTCCAAAATGACCAAGTTCCTAGAAACAGTATCACAACATTGGATAACAACCTAACAGTGTTTATAATGTTCAAGATGGATAGATACGATTATGATGAAAAAAATTGAAACGGGTTCCCCTTCCATTGATAATTGGAGACCACAATAAAGTAATTTTTCATTTTTAAAGAAATTTTATAAAATATGGTGGACTACGGATATGTGAAGCTGGGAAATCCATCTTCACTTCTGTTATGTGTTTCTACCACTAATATAGAGGTAGATAATTAATTAAAGTAAGTTAATAGCTGTGTTATGCAGAAGTATATAGATTTGATGGTTAGAAAAGAGATCCACCAAACTCATGTTATCCAGATAGAAATTTTGAAATAGAAAACTATTCCCCATACCACTTCAAATACAAAACAACAGAATCCATTAAAAACTTAGTCCATCGAAATATTGTCTTCCTAAAAAATGACATGGATGGAAGAGAAAGATGAAAAAATACGAGGATGAGTATGTTCCCTAGAGAAGAATTCATTCTCATAGTACAATATGTATGTAAATAACCCCTTTAGACTATACAATAAGGGTTACCCTGCCCGATGGAATCCTTATCATAAGAGTAGTTGATATTCAATTCCATTAAATTTATTCAACTAATAGATACATTTATTTAAAGGGTGTGATTATTAACCGATTTTAACTATTAATTGTTTGGGAACAAGAGGAATTGGTTGTCAAATTTTCTCATATAGGGGAAGATGTGGTAATGCAATGATTATCTACTCTAAAAGTGTTCCTACTCTGACCACCTTCATGACTACAACTCATTATAGATCTCTCTTGAGAGCTCAACAAGGCCAAGAATGTTCTCCGACACATTCTAGAGTGTTCTCGAAAGTGAATGTTCTAAAATATATACTATAGGATATCTCATAACTTAATTATACTTGTCATGTATATAGAACTAGTTGACAAAATCCACAAAAAGAAAATGTCCTTCATCTCATATTCAAAGGTTAAATCAAACAAAATCAAGTAATTCAGTTCCTAAAAACCATATTAAGAGTGTCCCCATTCAAGGTAGCATATAAATTTGGACCAAATGTATGAAATTTTATAGAAATTATACTAGGTACCATCTATTTTTTCCTTCTTGTATTCCATTATAATTTAAAAAAATTCTAGGAATCACTCATTGAGGCCTTGTTAATCCCTCAAGATTATGAATTCAATATTTTTTATGCCAATTTATATGAGGTAAAGAAAGAACATGAAGCGTTATACATGATAATCCTATTTATATACTAGGATGAGGATTCTGTTATACAAGGACATGTTAGAACCTTATATATATGAATATGAAAGGGTAAATGACATTGTATCTCATGATCCTTCATTGAAAATTGTACCACGAGTCAACCTCATTCTAATCAGAACTCATTTTAAAATCAGATTCAATGATTATCAATTTCCCCCTACAAATTAATGTTTTAGGGTTTTGAAAATATTTATAAAAATCCATTGAGAAATTAAAATTGGGATTCAGTTCAATGATCATGTGTTTTAGTCATAACTGATCATTGTTGGAAATATATTTCACTCAACATTATTCTGCGAAGACCTTGGATACAAAATCTAGTCGTTCTCCCATTTTCATACTACAAATGAAGTAATATTGTTTCAATAGTCAAATTAAAAAAAATTATGGTAAAAATAAATAATTAAATCTTGTGAATGAATGTATATTGATGCATGATTCTACAAGATGTATGGTAAATAGTCTTTGACATCAAATTTCACTTGAATTAATTACTCAAATGTCCTGGGGATGATTTTGGAAAAAAATTCATGTACCTCAATTCTCAATAATTTATACCCATCACGAAAATCAAATAGGTGGGTATGAATTCATGTAGACATATTGTGACTTCTATGATTTTAGCCATGATAAATTAACCCAGATTCACTGGACATGTTTTCAACTCTCTGAGTAGTAATGGTATCCTATATTGAAATGCATTTATTTCATCCCTCGATATTCAAAAAAATTCGCATTCTATTAGCTAGGATGGAACATGTTTTCATGAAAATGGTGGAAAGTATGATCATTCTCAATATGTTGTGTCCACCTTGGAGTTCCAAAAATCCCCAGCATTATTAATCCATCCATAAGTAGATGTTGATTTTTTCAAATGTACAATTGTCTACTCCTCCAGTTATTCTGAGATATTATCTTCATTACCTAATTCCATGGTGATTTATAACATGTAAATCATGTGGAATATGAAGACTAGGAAAAACATATGGAATCCATTATAGGAAGGAATCTGTACCACTACTCATGAGCTCGAGGAAATAAATATTGGCATAGAAGAATATTCCTGGCCTACATTAATATGTTAATACATGAAATATGAGTATTAAGTATTGTATACCACATTACTAAAGATGTAACATGTTGTGTTAAAATAAAATTACATAGATATTTTGAGTCCTAAATCCTAAGGTGTCCACCTACCACTTGGGCTACCCAAAATACACAACCAACGATATAAACATGTAGCCAAAAGGATGCATCAGACCCACACATACTAAATTGAGGTCATGTGGACAAAATCATCATGTTCAACGTTCTCAGGTATTTTTTGTATCCAAAATTCATAACCAATATTTTCCCTATGAAGACAATGAATGAGAAATTTGTGTCTTTATTGACTTCATAGTTCTCAAATATCACTTTCCAAATGATGAATATTTAGTTCCAATCATATAACTATTGATTCATGTCAAATTTAGATATCATGAACTCTCATTTTTGGATATATATATATATATATTAAGGGTACACCTATATTAGGATTCCCTAAGAATATGAAGAATACAATTCATTAATAGAACCTCAGTGTCTATTTTTCTTCTGGTTAATATCCTTTGGAAAAAAGAACGATGGTTCCACATAACATTGTGTTGTATAATCAATCTGCAAACCCTTCATGGGGTTGTTTGTTGAATTCTAGATTGAGGATATAATACTTATGTATGAAAATTTTTTGACCACTTGGATTCTATTGAGACTTTTATCCAGAAACTATGACAATGTGGATGAAAAAAAAACTTCAAATTGTTACATTAGGGTAACCTTGTAAATGTTCGTCATCATCATTAAATTTCATCACACAACAAATTCAACACTGATAAGTCAAAGGCTATCCATATAATATCACCTCCATTAAATTATAATAAGATAAAAGGAAATGAAGGACGCTTTTCCTAAATTTATTGTTTCATATCAAACCTACCAAGAATGTGTTTTCCATTCAATAAATTGATAACTAAATGGGTTGTATAATAGTGGAATAATGACTATCTAGAATCATTCGATAATATCAAGAAATATCTCATGATCCCACCAATATTAACACCACCTATTGAGGAAATTCATCTCATTACATCTATGATATCATAGGAGTGATCACTCGTCACCTTTCTCATAAAAATGTTTTATTTTTTTTGAAAGAAAACAAAATCAATTTTCTTAATAGAACCATTGTCAATGTTAAGACTTGTTATTAGAATTATTACAAGTGCTACCTTGAATTAATCTTCGTGTTTCAGAAACTAGGACAATACTTGTAGCCACATTAGGTCAATTTGACCTATCAAAATAACTCATACTAACATTTTATTATCAATCATATGTTAATACGATGTTTGGTAGGGTGGGTGCTAATATAGAAGTAGATTGATATACAGTTTGATACTCAAAAAGCAGTTAAAGGATAGTTTGTGGAATATTTTATTACAGAACAATAGTCAATAGAAACATCATTAAATAAAGAATTATGAGATGAAAAGATATTTTATATTCAGGATGAACCCCAAACCAGGGAGACTTATATTGACGACACATATAGGATCCCAACAAGGAATATAATTGAGGATCCAAAACTCAACATAGCCATGTTAGGGATTATATACAACTCTATAGAGAAGGATGTTTTACATTACATATTTTTATTTTTTTAAGGAAGTACAAATGTTGAGGTAGAATATAGTACCCTCATTCTAGGCTTGGAAATAGACCTCCAAACAATTGTAGAACATTTAAAAGATAAATTCCATTCAGAGTTGGTAATCAAACATATAATATGGGAATATGATAAGATAAAAGAAGATCAAATTACCCAAACTGACTCTTTCTGAGAGTTAATTGAATAAACATAAATCCAACGTGGAACCACATCACATGATCTAAGAATACTGAAGATGATTAATTGGAAATTTTATATATGGATTTGGAAGGTCTAGAATAGGATGAAATGATCATCAACATTTCATAACACCAAATAATATTACCTTTTATTCATGTCATAACTTAAGAGATTATTGTATTCATTATTATCCCTGATCCAAATGGTCCATCCAGTTAGTGGATGATACCAATCAAGGACTACCTTCACAATGGAGGACTCCCATTATATCGATCTCAAAATATATCAAACCAAATGGTGAGAAACTATCTTCACTCTTTATGATGGAAAAAATACCGATAAATTCTTCTATAAATGTGTCTTTGATGGTTTCCATATTAGTGGGATTGTAGGATAGCATACTAATGTTATCATGAATGATTTAAATGTAAGAGAATGTGGTTCCCACCAGTCATGATATATTTTTCCCATATCTAATAGCATGAGTACTATTTACCTACTATGACACGTGATTTATTATAATTCAACAATATATATCCTGTCGTCCATGTGAATTTTAAAAACATCCATGAAACCTTGGATATGATACATAAAACCAAATACTTATGGACAACCACTATTTGGGTAATGGTTTTTATGTGGCTATACCCTCCAAAAATGACAACAATGTTCAAATATATCATGAATGGTACTCACTTCTTCTCCAAATAGGATGGGTAAATTTTCTTCAATGAATTTAGATACAAAATAATCTTCCACTTTGTGAAGGCCAACATAATATCAATATTGGGTGTCTATCAAAAAATATAGACTGATAATGGAACCACGATTTATTTTATTAAGATGGAAATGATAAATCGAGAGTAAAATATCAAATCCAACCATTAGTCCTACTATCATGTTTTGGATAATGTATAGATAGATTACTTCAATAAGACCATATCAAATATACTCCAAAAAATAGTGGATAAAAAGGAATTCTCTAAAAATATATTTAATAAATTGTGGGATTTTTGGAACACAACTTATACAGACACTGAGGAAACACCATATTTACTTGTGTAGAAGACAAAGTCTATGCAACCCATTGTTGTGAATCAATGATAAAAGATTTAAAAATGTAAATCACATAGATGTTCATCAAAATAAGAAATAGTTAGATTTTAACAAGTAGGTATGCCTCCATTAATTCCCCTGATTAGAATAAATACTTTTCCTTGGGACTCCAATGATACCATGAATGAAACTTACAAATATTAGGAAATTGTAAAAGGTACATTAAAATTCACATAAGGACAAATGTAATGGATCATATTCCATGATATTTATTGATAGAGATCCCATTACTACCCCGAATAATATATGGTTCCAAAAGAAATATTTCATGTAACAACACAATGCTCATCTTAGCTACAAGACATTCAAATCCATAGTTGTTCTTTGTCAAAAGACTAAAAAAATAAAGACATATTATACAGATGAAGGGTGTTAAACAAAAAAACACTATATATAGTCCACATTGTAATAATAAAAACATCCTAGCTTATCATCTTAATATATAACATTAAACTACATGAGGAATTTCCATGTGGAATGTTGCAAAAATGAAAATCATTTTGATCCCTGTTTGAATATATTATAATATTTGCTGTTTGTACCCCTCCACACCATTATTTAAGAATTTCATGTGGCTTGATTATCAATATAATTAGATATTTAATGAATTATTGGTCATCCATCCTATGTCCATCGGGAAAAGAAACCCCATTCTCAATATAAAATTTCGACCAGCATAAGGAACCTTTCAAATATTATTTGTGTCTTGATCCTCTTTCAATTGAGATATGTAGTGATTCTTAGAAATTATGTTATGGTATTGACCATCATTCATGAGAACATAAAATTCCAATTTCCCCATGTCAAAACATTGTAAATATATGGAAATATTATAAAGAACTACATGTTTCAGGATCTCAAACATCACTGGATACATAGTGATGCTCAAACCTATAATCTCTTTCCCAAATGCAACGCTATTTTTTCATGGTAGGATACCAACAGTTTAATGACCTAATGTTTTTCATTAGAATTTCTGTTCTTATAAATATGCCATTAAATCACATGAAAACACAACATAATGATCTACTAAGTGCTAAGTGGAATTTAAACCTATGTTTGTCACATCTGTGTTTGGGTTTTCAAAAATCCAACATACACGGTTTCAATCAGTATGTTATTTGAAGTCTGATAAGTAAAATGTAATTTTTGGTGAATAGTAACCAACCCTTATGTGTAGTAACATACCCTTATAAATAGTGATATACCGTAATGAATTTTAACCGTACCTATGATAATATATAAATAGTATTGATGTTTAAATTATGATATACCAATACATTAGAATAAGTAAATCTTAAAACTAGTTTTTAATAATAAATTATGATTTTAATTAAATATTAAATTAATAATATTTTGAAAACTATTTTAGAAAAATGGAATTTATTTTTTGATTCTACTCATCAAAAAATGGTTTGGGTTACGTTTTGATATTTTTATTATATACTTGAATTTTTAACTAATAGTGAATTGTGATAATTTACGGTAAATGCTAAATAAGGTATTTTTTGAGTCATTGATGATGTTATAATGATGTAAGACCAATTTTTTTGGGATAAAATGATAATTTTACTATTACTGGTCGTGTAATACTCACTATTCTTTGTCTATTTGGGAATTAATAAATTAATGAATTTTATATTCAGAAATACCTTCCCTCGTCCACTATAAAAACTCTCCATCATTCCATCTTCTCTTCACTCCTCTCAAGACTTGTTCCTTGAAAATATTCAGCCCAAATATCTCCCCAAGATCCTCTCCCACTTCCAAAATCTCCTAGACTCTTCAAAATACAAAAAACCTCTCCTCTAAAGAGGTTCTCAAAGGAAGGAAGTCTTAAGATGTAAACTCAACTTTCCAATTCCTTCATTTCATTTATGTTCTGTTATTTTTCATTTCATTAATCCCATCCCTTTCCGTAAATGGTTTGATAACTATAATAGAATACATATACTAGAATGATAATGGGATACCTCATTATCGACACATTTTTACCCACCTAAGCTTTGAATTAAATGAATGCATCGTTTGAGATGTGTTAATTTAGCACATTCAAGGACAACAATTTATCAATTTATATTATCATATTTTAATATAGTCCTGATACCATTTTTGTATTGTTTTAAACATAATATATATATGTAATATATCTTATTTTTATTTTTTAATATTTTTTACAAATGGTATTATGTTATAAATCAAAACATGTTCTTTGTTATCAAATCCACCAATTAACAAACAATAGTTATCACTATAGTTTTATATAATAGTTTGAATTCATTATAAGTATAAAAAATAAATTTAAAACCATGTAACCTCCAATATGTTCACTAATATCATATAAATTTATTTCCAGACAACCACTTCTATAATTCATGTTTATCCGAACTTGAATATAAGTGAACCGATCATTTAAAACCAAGTAAACAAGCAAGCATAGACAATGAAATTGAGATTTATAAATAATCAAGAAGGAATTGAATGAACTAAAACGGGTTATAATAAATCAATTAAATATATAATAGGTAATGTAATTATAATTTAATAAGACTATTTTATTATTCAGGTCTTTAATAAAAAGTGGAGAACACCAATAGATTTAAAGTAAGGGACCCTCTCCATTTCTTTCTTAATCAAGATTTTACTCAATGATATGCTTTTTCTGTGTAATCAAAAATGATGGTGTATGTTTTCACACCACTACCATACTTCCCTAATGTTTTATAAGTGACTAAAAACCCATTATCTCTCTCATATATCCCTCTTAGTTACACCCAATTCCATGCTGATAAACCGTAATGAATTCTACATGAACATCAATTATTCCTTTGGGTTTCTCTATATTTATTTTTTTCCAAAAATGTAATTGTATTTTATTTTTATTTTAAACATGTAAATTTTGTTTATATGCTCTAAAATCTTGTTCTATGATCCATATTTCATTACCTTTTATGGATAAACATGCATTTATGTGAATCCATCATCGATACTTCCCAATAAGCACACTCGTTGTAAAGTAACATTCTGAATTTTTGCCTAATTTCATGTCCACTCTATCCTCTGTTTTAAGACAAATAATTATATATATAATCAGTATTTTTATTATAAAAGGAATATTGTTTCAATTATATTTTTATATAAAATAATGTTCTCATTACTATTTTAAAAAATCTATAGTATTTTCCTTAAAACCGCACGAAAATGTTTTAATTCTAATGTTTCTCAAATACATTTGTTATATATTGTCACATTTATTTTTCACAACATGTCATTTTATATGCATATATTACCTTATTAATGTAGATGTATATTCTAATCAATTTGTTTCATAGACACTTTCAGGATACAAAAATTGGTTATGCTTTATGTCAAGATTGTGGTACCCAATTCTATACATGGGTGTCAATATGTTTAAGAACAATTGATTATATATGATTATTTTTGTTGAAATAATATTTATGTGGTATGAATAATTATGTGGATAGAATATTCGTGAATATTTTGAGATGGTTGTGCCCAAATACATCTTTAATGAATTGGGTAAAGTTAAGTCTCATGAGATGCGATGTGATATGAGATTGGTGGTTACCCTTGACCCTTACTAAGATGGGAAACAGGATTGGAGGTTATCCTTGAACAATAGAAAATTAATGATTTATGATTATTCCACATTTATATGATTCTATGTTTATATTATCTCATGATTATATGATTTGAGTTCATATATTCCATGCTTTGTTATCATTATGTCATGCCTCCTAACTAATGTGCTTAAGATATATCCTTATGTTCTTTTACTTACTTGGCATTTCATCCCATCCATTTGTTCATGTGTTCCCTATGGTACCCTATGAATATTTAAGGTCTCAAATTAAGTTAGGATCTCATTATGGAGATTAAATAATGAATTTTTTTAGCCCAGTGTTTTATGTTATATATACATAGTCTTCAGTGACACTAGACTTAACGTTCATTAGATTGAACGCTGATGTCTAACTATGCCTAAAATTGTATAATGATATATATTAAAGGCTTGGGTCACGGTAGTTGGTATCAAGGTATGGTCTAGTTATTTTTCGTGATTAGGAATGGAGAACCTTAGTGAGAATCATAAGGATGAGACTATGTATGAGAAAATAGTCCAAAATTTTTGTGATTATTGAGTAAATGGATTATCAAAAAAATACAGCCATGTCTGGATATGAGAAGGTAGAAGAAGCTCTGGAATAGATATACCTAGGAGGGAAAACTCTAACACGGAGTTTCAGACATGACCCGAGGTATCCTGGTACATGTCAACGGGCCTTGCCTCACTCTTTGTTACGAAACTCCTAGGGGATATGCGTTGGTATATTCCTGAGCTTATTAAAACCCATAATTAAGGGAACACACATAAGAATATAAGATTACAAATAGATCGTGGATAATATAGGTTCAATCTTAAGCAATAACAAGTAATTATATACTTCAGCTTTATAAGTTAATCCTTTTATGTTCAATGTTATTTATTTATACTCAATATCTAAGTATTAAAGACCTTTAAATATACATTCTTTTTTTAGTTAATGGAGGGAAATAGAAGAACATGTTCCAACAACCATGTGATAAGAAATGTAACGATTTCCCTATTGATATGCCTGATTTAGTAAGTGCGGGTGCTGAATACATCATGAAGGTACTTTCTCGGCAAGACCGAGTTATGAATAATAACAAGAATTAGGAGGAATTCCCTCCTCATCTATGGAATGATTGTGTTTCTGTAGAATCATTCATGCCGCAATGGCCTTCCATGTTTAAGGTATTTTCTGATCTCCTCCTCATGTAATAATGGATTAACTTCATTGAAAAGATATTCTCCATCCTCTAGTTCTCGGAAGAAGAGAAGGTTGTACTGGTAGTATATCATTTTACTGGGGAAGATGATAAGTTAGGGACACTGATCATGAATAAAATGTCCTAAGGGAAAATAGATTCCATGGATTGGGAGGAATTCAAGAGGATGTTTTTCAATAAATATTTTCCACAAACCCTCTATCTCAAGATAGAATGAGAGTTCATTATACTCAAGCATATGGGAGATGATTCCATCATGGCGTATGAAGCATACATTACAAGGCTTTCAAGGCATGCCTCTGGCTTTTTCATGAATGCCTAAAGCAAGGTGGATCGATTCTTTAGTGGACTAAAATTGATTCTACGAAAAGCATTGGAAATTTGAGACTTCAAATGTTATAAGGATATTTCCCGTTATTCCTTCAATGTTGAAATAGAGATTGGAGACTCTAAGTGGTCTCTTGGGGCAAATGAAAAGAAGAGGAAAATTGGGAACCACATGGGTGGTTTATCAAACAAACCCCATTATGGAAAGAATCCTGACTTTCCCCCTTGTAAAAACTATGTGAAGAAGCATTAAGGTAACTCTGTTGAGGGAACCATAAATTACTTTAAATGTGGAAGGTTTGGTTATGAAGACAAGAACTGCTGATGGGATATAACAACTCACACTAATTTTGAAGAAGAAATGAAGGTTTAGATCGACACTCAGCTAGTAGTGCAGTGTTAAAACTGTAAATAAGATGGGGATTATATGAACAATATCCCTTTGTTGAGGGTTGTCGTAGGCAATCAACAACAACCTCCAAGTCAACAAGGAAGGGCTTATGCTATCTCTACAGCAAAGGTGGAACTTGAAAACGATGTGGTGATAGTTATGATAGTTATTCATTCAAAAATAGTGAACGTACTATTTTAATTTAGTTCTATGAATTCTTTCATATCATGTAAGTTTAGTAGAACTATTCATACACCACCTCAAAATTTGGTGGAAAAGTTATCTGTGTGAATATAAAATGGGTAATTATTTATTCCATGGTTTATTACTCCTCCGCGGTTAATGTTTGTGGCCTTAACCTCCCAGAAAATCTCACTATACATCATTTAGTGGAGTTCAATGCTAACTTGGGCGTGGATTGACTGTCTTTATACAAATTCAACATCAATTGTTCTGAAAGGGAGATCAATATTTACATCCTAAAGCATAATTCAATTCTATACAAGTGTAAAGAGTAAGATGAATATCTGTTAGAATAATTTTCTCAGGTGAGGATATTGCATCCTTATGAGAAATCATATATAGATCAAATGATTGAGAAAAAGAATAGAATCAAGCATAAAGACATGCCCATTTTGAGGGATTACACTAAGGAATTATATAAAGAGTTGCTAGGTCTTCCTCCTAACTAAGAGGTTTAGTTACCAATTGGACTTTTCCATGGATCTCTTCTTATCTCAATGACACATTATAGAATGACCATCGTAGAGCTGGAAGAGTGGATGAAGTAGTTATAAGAGAATATAGAGAAGGGTTTTATATGCTTGAGTGCTTCACTGTGTGGTGCACCAGTCCTCTTATTCATGAAGAAGGATGCATCATTGCACCTTTGCATTGATTATCTTGTCCTCAAAATCCCTCGATAAAGAAAAAGTTTCCTGTACCACAAATAGATGACTTGTTTGATCATCTTTCTGGGGCCAGTTATTTCTCTATGGTGGACTTTCAGTTGGGATATCACCAATTAAAGGTGAGGAAGGATGATATTCCCAAGCCTGCCTTTTGAATGAGGTATAAACACTATGAGTTCATAGTAATGCCCTTCAGACACACTAATTCTCTAGAAATTTTCATCGATTTAATGAATAGTGTCATTAGATATTACCTCGACAAATTTACGGTAGTCTTTATTGATTATATTCTGATATACTCCAAGATCATAGAGGAATATGAGGAGCATTTGAAAAATATGTTAATGACTTTGTGAAGGGAGAAGTTGAATGAAAATTACAATAAATGTGAGTTCTGTATGGAATAAGTATCATTATTGGCGAATGTTATCACACATAAAGGGATATTTGTACACCCTTCCATGACAAAGGCAATTGATGAGTGGCCCAGGGAAACTTTTGTAATGGAGATCCACAGCCTTTTATGTCTAAATATATTTTATCAACGATTTGTGAAGAACTTTTCATGATTGAAAAACCCAATGACCAAGCTGACACAGAATGGAGTAATGTTTGTCTGGACATGGGAATGTGAAGACTTTTTCCAAGAGTTGAAAAATATGATTATCCCTATAACAGTACTCACACTCACTTCAAGTGGAGAACTCTTTGTTGAGTATAGGGATGCTTCTATGTAAGGCTTAAGTTGTGTGCTAATGAGAAATGATAAAGTGATAGCCTATGCCTCAATGTTGCTAAAAATTCATGAGAAAAACATTCCCACACATGATCTCGAGTTGGTGGAGGTGATATTTGCATTTAAAATATAGGGGAATTATATCTATGGGGAGAAGTGTGAGATATATACATACCACAAGAGTCTCAAATATATATTCACATTGAAAGAGCTTAATATGTGCTAGCATTGATGGATAGATCTCATCAAGGATTATGACTGCCCAATCCACTACCATCCCATTAAGGAAATAAAGTTAGCAAATGCTCTAATTATAACGGATCATGCATATTTCTCGATGATGAGAATTGAAAAGGATCGTATATTCTTAGATTTGAAAATGATTGACATGGGAATCATTTAGGGAGGAACCTCATCAATCCATTCTCAAATTATTGTTCAACCATCCCTCTTGGAGGAAATAATGGATGCTCAAAGAAAATATGTGGATCTTATAAAAAGGGTGGAAGCTATTAAAAATGGGAAATATTACTATTTGAAAACTGATGAGGAAGGAGTTGTAAGATTTGTGACACGATTATGTGCACCGATCGATCCAGAGATAAAGAAGGAGCTATTTAATTATGCACATATCTGTACCTTTTCTATCCACCTAGATATCACAATGATATATCGAGATCTCCATGAAAACATTTGGTGGGACAATATGAAAAGTGATATTGCTGAATATAAATCAAAGTGCCTAGTATGTAAAGAAGTGTAGGCTGAGAGGCAAAATTCTAATGAGGGTAATGCATCCACTACCCATACCAGCATGGAAGTGGGAGAACATTACCATAGACATTGTCACTAGATTTCCAAGGACATCCATAGGAAACAATTCTATATGGGTATTTGTGGATCTTATTACAAAGACAACTCACATTATCGTGATTCGATAGAACTTATCATTGGATCAAATTGCACGGATTTGCATCAATGAAGTGGTAAGGAAGTATGAAGTAACACTATCTATTTTATTCTATCATGATCTGAGATTCACCTCGAAGATCTGGAAAATTCTCCAACACAATCTAAGAATTGTACTGAAAATCAGTACGGCCTATCAACTATAAACTGATGGCCAATATGAGCGAACTATTCAGGAACTGGAATACATGTTTAGAGAACGTTCTATTGAATTCAAAAGTGGATGGGACCATCATATTCCACTAGTTGAATTCTTCTACAAAAACAGTTTCCGCTCAAGTATCCGAATGACACTATATGATGACCTTTATGGGAAAAGGTTCTGAACACCGGCTTGTTGGATAATGTTGGGGAGCGTAAGCTGCTAGAACCTGAAATGGTCCAAGAAATGGTGGAGAAGGTGAGAACCATTCACCAGCATATCAAGTCACCCCAGAGTCGATATAAGAGTTATGAAGAAAACCGTCGAGGAGACCTTGATGTCAATTTTGGAGACATAGTATTTCTATGCATTTCTCCGTGGAATATGGTCAGGAGGTTAGGAATGAATGGAAAGTTATGTCCCAGGTACATAGGCCCCATCAAGATCCCTGATCGAGTTAGATCTGTGGTCTAACTACTGGTACTTAAACCTACCATGTCGAAAGTAGATGATGTCTTTCATGTATCCCCATTAATGAGGTACATATATAACCCTTTACAGGTACTCTCTTTAAAGGTTGTACAGTTGGAGGATGATCATTCATATGGGGAGAAGCTAGTGAAGATCATGTATCACAGAGAAAAAGTTCTATGCAACAAGACTACTCATCGTTTCAATGTACTATGGTGAAACCAAAACTACGAAGAGGAAACATGGGAACTGGAGGAGGCATGAAGGAAAAGTACCGACACCTATTTTTTATCATAGAATGTAAAAAAATATTTGAGGGAAAAATTTCATATGTGGGGAAGAATGTAACAACCCAATGTTTTTCAATGGAAATTAACTTCTTATAAATATGTCATAAATTCACATGAAAACATAATATAATGTACTACTAAGTGATTAGTAAATTTTAAACATAAGTTTGTCAGTTTTGAGTTTTGGAATTTTGAAAATCTGACATACATTATTGCAATAAGTAAGATATTTGGAGTCCGATAAGAAAAACATAATTTTGGGTGAATAGTAACCTACACTTATAAATATTGTCATACCCTTATGAATATTGATATACCCTAATGAATAGTAACTTTACCTATGAAAATATATAATTAATATTCACGTTGAAATTAATATATACCATTACTTTAGAATAAGTAAATGAATGTTTTAAAACCAATTTTTAATAATAAATTATGATTTTAATTATATATTAAATTAATAAAAATAAGAAAACTAATTTTGAAAAATGGACTTCATTGTTGAATTAGAAACATTGAAAAATGGTTGTGGTGAATTTTTGTGATTTTTCTAAAATATTTGAATTTATAATGAATAGTAAATTGCAATAATTTATGATAAATTCTAAATAAAGATTTTATTTGGTAATTGATGATGTTATGCTGAGGTAAGACCAATTGGTTCTTTATCAAATGATAAATTTAATATTCTCGGTCATGGAAGACTCACTATTCCTTTTCTTTTGGGGTATTAATAAATTAATGAATTTTATATTGAGAAATACCTTCCCTCCTCCAGTATAAAAATTCTCCTTCACTACCTCTTCTCTTCAATCCTCTCCAGCCTTGTGCCTTTAAAATATTCATCCCCAACCTCTCATCAAAATCCTCTCCCACTTCTAAATGCTCTTACACTCTTAAAAATATAAAATCCTTTACACTTAAGAGGTTTTTAAAGGTGGAACTCTCAAGAGGTAAAATCCTCTATCCAATTCCATCATTTATTTTATGTTCTGTTATTTTTTGTTTCTTTCCTCACCTCCCTTTAACTAAATGGAATGATAACTCTAGTAGAATACATGTTATGTTATTCTATTATGTTAAATTCATAATTCATTGTATTTTATTCTTTCCTCGCCTTTTATTTGAACGAAATGAAATCACCGTTTGAAATGTGTTAATTTAGCACATTCATGGAAAATAGTATATCAATTTTTATTATCATATTTAAATCTGGTCCTGAAACCATTTTTGTTATAGTTGAACCAGATTATATATATGTTATATTACCTATTTTTATTCTTTAATATTTTTGTTCAATTGGTATTAATTAATAAATTAAAACTTGTTCTTTGTAATCAAACCCACCAATTAACAAAAACAGTTGTCACTATGGTTTTATATAATTGCTCGAATTCAATATAAGTAACCAAATTAAATTTAATTCCATGTAATATCCTAGAAGTTAACTAATATCAAATAAATTCATTCATGGACAACTAATTCTATCATTCAGATTTATTTGAATGTGAATATAAGTGAACTGATATTTTAAAAAAAAGTTAACAAACGAGACTGAACAATGAAATTGAACCTTATAACTAATCAAGAAGGAATTGAATTAACTAAAAAATGTTATAAAAATGAATTAAATATATAATATTTTCATTAATTATTAATTAAAAATCCTAATTTTTTTATTCATGTATTTAATAACTAGTGGATAACCCCAATAGATTTAAGGTAAGGTATCATCTTCATTTCTCTATTAATCAAGATTGTCCTCTATGATATGCTTTTTATGTGTAATAAAAAATGATGGGGTGTGTTTTCACACCTCTCCCATACTAAAATATTGTTTTATAACTGATTATTAACCCCTTGTCTCTCTCATAATTCCCTCTTAGTTACACCTGATACCATGCCGATAAACCGTAATGAATTCTACCCGAACATCCATTATTTTTTCAGGTTTTTCTATCCTTCTATTCATCGAAATGTAGTTTTATTTTTCAAAAACCTATAAATTATGTTTATAGGATCCAAAAACATGTTTTAAGATCCATCTCCCATTATCTTTCGAGGATAAACATGCTTTTATGTGGATCCCTCCTCGATACTTCCCAATAAGCACACAAATTTTAAATGAACACCCAAACTTTTTACCTAAATTCTTGTGCACTATATACTCTGTTTTATGACACCATTGCATTTATAAAATCAGTATACCTATTATGAAAACATTTTTGGTTCAATTTTGGTTTTATATAAAATAATTTCTGCATTACTATTTTAAAATCCCTATAGTATTTTCCTAAAAACAGTACAGAAATGTTTTAATGGTAATGCTTGTCAAATACATTTCTTATATGTTGTCACTTATATTTATCACCACCTACCATTTTATATGACTATATTAACTTAATAACATATGTGTATGTTTTAATCCCTTTCATTCAAGAAACTTTCATGATACACTCACTTGTTAATATTTATGTCATGATTGTGGTACCTAATTCTGTCCAATGGTATCTCTATGTTTATGAATGATTGATTATGTATGATTATTTATGTGG
The DNA here is from genome assembly GCA_963277665.1 of Viscum album. NCBI lineage: Eukaryota > Viridiplantae > Streptophyta > Magnoliopsida > Santalales > Viscaceae > Viscum > Viscum album. The sequence goes on along the minus strand of OY728119.1, from coordinate 1,346,610,772 downwards.
AATGAATATTAATGTGGTAAAAATATTAATGTGAATGAATATTCAAGGAAATTTTGAGATGGGTGCACCTAGATAGTGTTCTAATACATTGGTTAAAGTAATGTCTCATGAGTTGCGAAGTGAAACGGGATTGGCATTTAGCCTTGACCTGTAATAAAATGGGAAAAAGAGTTTTTGGTTATCCCTGACTAGTACTAATGAAATCTCTTATTATTCATCCACATTTAAAGGATTCCAGGTTTATATTATCCCATACTTATATTATATGATTACATATGTTCCATTATTCATTATCATTTTTTCATGCCTCTTAACTCTTGTTCTTAAGAAGTATCAATATGTTTTTCCCTTACCGGGATTTTGACCCCATCCCTTTGTTCATGTGTTCCCCAAGTTACCCTATGCAGATGTAAGGGCTCAGTGGAGGTTAGGATCTCATTATATATTGATATTAAATAAAGAAGTTTTTTTAACACCACGTTTTATGTTATATTTACCTAGTCTTCTAAGACACTAGACTTTACAATTATTGGCTTGTACTATGATGTATACCTATGCTTATAATCGTGTAATGTTATATATAAAATGCCTGGGTCACTATAAACATCTTTACTAAAAGTTATTAAAAAAATAATCTAGCATCCTCAATACATGAAAATATGCTACACTACCATTCAATAACTACTTCTAGATTTATACTAACGTAAATGAGGCATGTAGTAATGCTCGAATACCCAATCATGGGTCCAATTAAAAAAATAAATTCCACACTCCCTATCTACGAGTTATACCTACACATGTAACCTATTAATAAATAAACATGGAATACATATTATGATACTTATTGATTCCAAGATATCAATTCTCGGGCCTAGACACAACATTTACAATCTGTAATGTCGTGGAATATTAGTCGACAAAACATGAAGTTAAACTGTATTTGATTCCATAACATTATGTGTCTTGTTTATCATTCTAATGAGATATGTAGAAATTTCTATATCTCATATACTACCCCAACCACCAAAAAATATTACTAATGTAACGTCCCAGACACGGAAGCCACTAAACCAGTGCTCCGAGTTAGGTGGTTACATGACCTTAAGTGTGCCTCCCCATACGCCAAAGGCTTCTAACTAGCAGTAGGGGTCAATGTGGTCAAGTAGGGAGACTATAGCCCCTTTCTAACAGAGTAAGAAACAACGGAAATAACATAATAACGGAAACAATAATCAACAAAAAGGAACATGTATTACAACCATTTCCATCAATAAAATATGTCATGTCATACTACAACTGAAAAAGTTAAAAAAGGCCACACATGAAGTCAATAACCAAAATCCCCCAAATGGTCCCGAATCCATGTATGGATCCTCCACCAAGTGCTAGCCATGTCCACTCAACTATATAGAAAGGAACCGTGCCCTTCTCCTGACCTACGAAAAAGAATTTTGCTCGGGTACCCAATGGCGGCCCGAGCAGGGTGTGAGTACAACATAGTAGGCCACCACCAACGGTGTCTATAAAACATCTAGTATGAATAGGTAGTTCATGAAAAAATAATATGAATGATAATTTCCACATAGTCAATTAAGGAGCCATTAAAAAATTTAGATCCAAGACAATGCCACTTCCATTACCATTCATTACACACCCGTTATCACCATTTACTATTTCATCACATTTAAATTGGTTAATCGCATAAACTATGTTACATGGGTCTAAGGCCAGCAATCACATGCAAGAGGGTAAGAAAATAATTATCCTGTATCACTAGGACTAACCCCTCATAGTAACCATAACCTCATCTCGATGACTCTGTCCGGGTGGATGCAAGTGTTAATAGAATACACCCTCAGTCCCCTTTCCTAACCTGTGCATTTAGTGTGGAGATTAGAACCTCAGTCTTCACTCGACCCATAGGCGTAGATCCTCATGTCATTCCCCACTCTACAAAGCCATGTGCACGTGCTTATATAAAAGTAACCATGATCCATGAATACCATTTCCCTTCGGCAAACATTATTCACAACAACCCACAGGGAATCCATATTATGCCTTAACCCATTAAGACGTTACCATTTAACATCATTAAACCATTCAACAAATTACCATGTGTTATTCCTATTTTAGTAATCATTTAACATTAAACACATAATCTATCCCATTCTGGTCTTTAATCAGTTTACCCAGTAACCCATTTAACATGTTCAGCATTCCCATGAATCAACCATTTAACCTATTCAACATTAACCCTTGGGTTATTACCATGTCTAGGTCCATTACCTAACATCTATTCCATGTTCAACCAATAATGCCAATACATTTATCATTAGATCTATAATTCATTACAACAAAGTCACTTGTTTAATATCAAACCCTAAATCTGAGAAATGCTGGCACATCCCATGAATGCCCCCAATTAGGTCAAGTCTATCCCAACACATCCCACGAATATCACGAGGGTTCCCTTTTTCCATTTCAAACACCATTTTTACCAAACAAACCAAGGTTATTCAAAAACATAACCAAAGGAAAGAAATAACACAACTAAACATGCACGAATACCCAAATAACTATGGGATATCACTTGTAGACCACATACCTCGAAACCGTGGTTGAATGCACTCTCAATCGAGTCCTTAGACCTCGATCTGACCAACCTTTGGAGCTTCAAAGTAAAACTCACCCAAAATTTAGGTCTTTATAGATTTAGATCGAGAGGGAGAGATGATGAAAACCCCAAACCAAAAAGAGAATCAAGGATGTAATTAACCTTACCGCGATATTCGATCTGGATCCAACAACACCAAAAATGCATTAGAATCCAAGGAGAACCACCCTTGGGATGCTTGGGTTGGCCATGTTCGTCACTAGGTTTGAGAGGGGATGAAATGAGGAAAATCCTGATTTAGGGTTTAAATGATCGAAGTGGAAAACATGTAATTTTATCCAACTTTAATTGGCCACACAGTTTTTCTGCACGGTTTGGAAAACTATGTGAAAACCGTGCACATGACACTTACCGGAGGGGGAGGTGTCGCACAATTTAGCCACACGATTTGGAAAACCGTGTGCATGCTTTTTTCAGAGGAGGACAGGTTGCATGGTTTAGCCTGGGCAGGCCGCACAGTTTACCTGGCCATGCGCAGACCATGCGCCCTAGCCTGTCTTGACCAAATTTCATTTCATCCATTCCCCATGCCCCCAGAACACCCCAAAGGCATCTCACAATTTCAAGAAACATTTCAAAGCCCCAAAAACAGAGGGTTCAACCCAAAACATAATAAATACATGACTTTCCAAAACCAGGATCTTACAATCTCCCCACCTTATAACGGCTTGTCCTCGAGGAGAGTTCCCAAGCCACATTGATCCACTGAAGAGAAGAGTTCGGGCCACTAATATCGCATATCTGATTCCCTCTCCCATGTTTCTTCCTGAACATTCCCATGCTTCCATAGTAATCGCACTAATGGCACAAATTTTCCTCACAAGACCTTTTTCACTACGGTCCACCAGACAAACTGGATACTCCTCAAAGGACGCATCAGCCTCAAGATCCGCATCCTCAACATCAACCACATGAGATGGTTCAGGTTGATACCACCGAAGCTGCGACATAAGAAACACATCATGGATCCCAACATACCACTGTGGAAGAGCCAATAAGTATGCCACTAGTCTGATTCTCTCAACAAACTCAAACAGTCTCATATACTTGGGACCCGACTTACCCTACATTCGTATCTAACGGTGACCCAACCTTGGCGACACCTGAAGGAACACTTTATCACCCACCCCAAACTCAAGAGGTCTACCCCTCCGATATGCATACAACTTCTACCTACTCTGAGTCATATCCAATAGTTTCTTGAACAACTCAAATTTTTATGAAGTCTCTTTCACGAGACTTGGACCCACCAACTCAGATTCACCAATCTCTAGCCAACACAATGGAGGTATACATGGCCTCCTGTAGAGTGCCTCAAATATTGCCATCTGAATCATTTCCTATAAACTGTTGTTGTAGGAAAACTAAAGAAATGATAGTTGTCTCTCCTAAGAAACACCAAATTCCAAGACATGAGCTCTTAACATGTCTTCCAACACTTGGATTGTATGCTCTGAGTTTTCGTCTGTCTATGGGTGGAATGTCGTACTCAAAAACACCTATGTACCAAGCGCCTTCTGCAACCCTTTCCAGAAATGCGATTTGAAATGAGGATACCAGTCTGAAACTATGGTCTATGGCACCCCATGCAACCACACTATTTCCCGAACATACAACTCACCCAACTGGTCGACTGTATGGGTCTTCTGAATCGATAAAAAATGATCCACTTTTGTTAATCGATCCAAAACCACCCATATGTCATCATTAATCCATGGCATCCTTGGAAGACCCACAACAAAATCCTTTTCTACATCATCCCACTTCCATTCCGGAATGGGAAATGGATGCAACCAACCACCTGGGCGTTGATGCTCGACTTTCACCTGCTGACAGGTAAATCACCGTGCCACAAAGCCCACAACATCCTTCTTCATCCCAGGCCACCAAAACTGCCTTCAGAGAACACAGTACATATTGGTCAAACCAGGATGCACTTCCCACTTTGATGCATGGAACTCACACATCTACTCTTCCCGCACACACATTGGCACAACCACACGATCACGAACAAAAACAACTCCATCCACACTGACGGCCTTACCAGAAGGTAGCTTCCCACCATTAAGATTTTACTTCATGATCAAACACTCAGTAACATCATGTTGACCTTCCTTAACTAAACATAAAAGCATCAACTCCATCATTATGGAAGCAAGAGTGACCTTACCATTCTCCTCCTGCACATCCAAGTGCATCTCTCCAACTAAAGCCATCACCTTCCACTCAGTACTAGATTCCTAAACCACATGATTCTGAACATTCCTGCTCAGAGCATTAGAAAAACTATTTCCCTTTCCCGGTGTGTACACCAACTCAAAGTCGAGATACTGAAGATATTCAACCCATCTTCACTTCTGAAGATTCAGATCCTATTGCGAGAAGATTTAACTTACCCTTTTATGGTTAGTAAACACTGTAAATCGTTCCCCCAATAGATAGTGCCTCCAACACTTCATGACGTACACTAATGAAGACAAATCAAAGTCATGGGTGGGATAATTCCACTCATAGAATCTCAGCTGCCTTGACCTATAAGCCACCACCCACTCATCTTGCATCAACATAGCCCCAAGTCCAATTTCGGATGCATCGCAAAAGACGATGTAATTCTTACATGGATCAGGTAAGTTCAATATAGGTGTGTTTGTCAGCTGCTTCTTCAACTCTTGGAAGGCATTCTCAAAAGACTCATGCCATTCAAACCTGATTCCTTTCTCGGTCAATCCCAAGAGTCGTGCTTCTAGGAGAGAGAAATCACGAATGAACCTTCGGTAATACCCATACAAACCTAGAAATTTATGAACATCAGAAACACACTTGGGCTGATCTGAAGATACAACTGCCTGCACATTCTTGGGATCCACTATCACACCTACCTCCAAGATGATGTGACCCAGAAAATGTACCTCACCTATCCAGAATTGACACTTGGATAGCTTGGCATATAACTGGTGCTCTATTAGCATAACCAATACGATGTCTAGATGTTGGGCATGATCGTCGTGAGTTTTTGAGTACACTAAGATAACTTCAAAAAAGACAACCACAAGCCTATCTAGATAGCGATGAACGATCCTATTTATCAAATCCCTGAACATCACCGGTGCATTGGTCAAGCCGAAAGGCATTACAAAAAACTCAAACAACCCGTACTGATTCTGGAAAGATGTCTGTGGTATGTTGGAAGACCTAACCCTCAACTGGTGATAACCCGACCTCATATCAATCATAGAAAACACTGATGCACCCCTCAACTGATCAAACAGGTCATAAATTCTAGGAAGAGGGTACCAGTTTTTCACCATCATCTGATTCAACTTTCGATAGTCAACACATAGCCTTAACGACCCATCAACATTCTTTCCAAAAAGAACGGGAGATCCCTAAGGTGACATACTAGGATGGATAAACCCCTTACGCTCCATCTCCTCAATCTGAACCTTTATTTCTTGGAGTTCTGTCGGTGCCATTCGGTATGGCGGAATAAAAACTTGCTTTTCTCCTGATAGAAACTCGATCATTAACTCAACATCCCTCTCAGTGTGTAATCCTGAGAAATCCTCAGGAAACACGTCCTGAAATCGATCCACCACAAGAGGGAAATTAGTTTGTTCCCCTCCCTCATCATCATCAAGAATGATACATGCCACTTGATCCATGATTCCACTCATCTATTGACAAAACGGCCCTGCTCACCCTGCTCCAATATCACATTCCCCACGGTGGTCATAAGTGTCACCCTCAAGTGACCTGAATGATACTATATGACAATAACAGTCTATGTGTGCCTGATACAACACCAACAAATTCATTCCCAGAATTAGGTCAAATCCTGACATCTCGAGAATGAACAAGTCCCACAGAAAATGATACTCACCAACTTCTAAGTCACACCCCTTGAATTGCTTGATATCCTCAACCCGCACCCCCAATAGAGTGTCAATTGACATCGCCCCATGCACCTCTTCCAGAGGTAAACCCAGCCCTACCACAAGTTGAGCATAGATAAAAGTGTGTGTGGCACATGTGTCAAACAATGCACTAGAAAATGTAGAAGCTACATAGATCATACTTCAAACAGTTGATGGTCTACCCTCACCATCACCAGGCGCAAACAGAACTGCCTAAAGCTGACTTACCCCTCTACCCTGGGCTCCAGCCTGAATGCCCTTCGCTGCACTGCCCTGCTGGTGTGAGAGATCCTGCCCTGGAGTTCCACACCCACCACCCCAACCAGTACGGCCCGTGGAGCTCCAACTGCCTGCCTGATACGGGGAAACTGATCCCCTTACCGTATCTAGTACCTGCCTTCCACCATCATACTCTCCCACCAGCTGAGGTATCCTGCATAACTTTTGCACATGTCCCATTCGGCCACACAAACGACACTCAACTGGAGGTCGAGGACACTAACCACACATATGCCCCAGCCTACCGGACTGATAACATTGCACTTTTTTTTTCACTCTGATAGGCTGACCATCTCTTCCAACCACTTTTCACACTTCCTCTATGCAGTGAGATCTCATGGCGTCGCTTCCGACCTTCAGTAGTTGCACCGCTCGTCTTCCCTACTGGCACGACATGCCCACTACCTGAAGCTCCATTCAATTTTCTTTCCGAGATTAGTACCTGATCTACTACCTCTGCAAACCTCTTTAAGTAGAATATGTTTACCTGAGACCTGATCTCATGTCTTAGCCCATCCTGGAAACTCCTTGCTACTGCTGCCTCTTCCCCTACTAACACTGGGACAATGCATCTCAAATCAGTGAAGTGACTAGCATAGTCCATCACCGATAGAGATCCCTGAGTCAAGCTCATAAAATCTACATCCTGCTCCTGTCTGAGGGTCTCTGGGTAAAAATTATCTAGAAACATTTCTTGAAACACCTTCCATGACTTTTCCTCAGCCTGCATGATTTGAGCCTGAATGTCCCACCAACGCCTTGTTTGGCATCACAACATATAAGCGGCCAGCTTCACCCACTTTTCGACAGGGGTCTCTAGATGATCCTGTATCGTCTGAAAATAATCTAACCAGAACTCTTCCACCTCTGGCCCACCCTATCTGGTGAATGTCGGAGGGTGCTGCTGCGGGAACTCCCTGGTCAGCTCAAACATACTCGGTAAAACCCACCATGGGTCTCGATCCATCATCTGCATAAGGCGAGTAATGTTCTCTCGGAACTGGTCTTCTCTACTCTTCATTGATCTCCACATTTTCTTTCTCCTCTACTAGAAGACTGTTCTCATCAAAACCCTACCATTGCCAAACTGGTAACTGACATCGTGGTTGCATTTCTCTACAATGCTAAGCACATGATTTAGCACGCATACCATAAACATTCATGAATCCATAAAAATCACTTTACTAGCTACAACAACCCATTTCATATACTAACCCAACGTCATTTTCCAACTTGTTTCAAAGCCTATTACTCCATTAAACAACATTTACCAACTTTTTTATTTCATTCTTCTCATTATTTCTTGGTTTCATGATATTCATGATGCACCCTACTTTCCTGCCTCACACAACCACATTGTGCGTGTGTGTAACACAATGCACGTCACCTATCTCCCAATGTGCCTACAATAATGCATGAATAAAAATACTCGTTCTGTTAATTCCACAAGCCAAACTTCATAAAACAATCACATCGAACAACATGTGCATCACCCAAAGCTGAAATATCATCAACTGTAACATCACACAATCAAGAACATCATTTCCCACCCAGGCTAACATGGGTTTTCCCCCATACATGGGTTAGCTACTCCCAAGCACAAGCTCATTACCACGGCCCGACACGTCTTAACCATTGGCTACCAATCCCAAATAACAATACCTCAGAGAAGGAGAAGAATGACCTCCTCTGATACCACTTTGTAACGTCCCTGACCCGGAAGCCACTAAACCTGTGCTTCGATCCGGGTGGTTACATGACCTTAAGCGCGCTTCCCCGTATGTCAAAGGTTGCTAACTAGTAGTGGGGGTCTATGTGGTCATGTGGGGAGACTATTCCCCCTTTTTATCAGAGTAATCCACAATATAAATAACCCTTTAGAGGAAATAATAATCTTCAAAAAGGAACATGTATAACAACCATTTCCTTCAATAAAATATGTCATGTCACAATCCAAGTGCAAAAGTGAACAAAGGACCCAAACAAGGACAATGGCCAAAATCTCAAAAATTGTTTCGACTCCAAGTCTGGATCCTCCACCAAGTGCTTCCCAAGCCCACTCAACTATCTAGAAAGGACCCTATCCCTTCTCCTAACCTATGATCATGATGTCTTCTCGTGTACCCAACAGCGGCCCGAGCAGGGTGTGAGTACAACTCAGTAGGCCACCACCATTGGTGTCTACAAAACATCCAGTATGAATTGGCAGTTCATGAAAAAGGAATATGAATGATAATTTCCACGTAGTTAATTAATATTCCATTAACAAGTTTAGAGCCAAGACAATTCCACTTCCACTTCCATTCATTACACACCTGTTATCACCATTTACTATTTCATCACATTTAAATGGGTTAATCACATACACTATGTTACATGGGTCTAAGGCCAAAAATCACATGAAAGAGGGTAAACACATCACTATCCTATCTCACTAGGACTAACCCCTCATAGAATCCATAACCTCACCTCAAAACCTCATTCCATGTGGATGCAACCGTTTGTAGAATAGACCTTCAGTACCCTTTCCTAACCCATGCTTTTAGGTTGGAGATTAGAAACTCGGTCTTCACTCGACCTGTGGGCATACATCCTCAAGTCATACCCCACTCTACGAATCCATGTGAACATGCTTATATATATGTTACCACCAACCATCCAAACCATTTCCCTTTGACAAATAATATTCACAATAACCCACATGGGAATCCACGTCATGCCTTAACCCATTAACACATTACAATTTCACATCATTTAACCATTCACCCAATTCCCATGTGTTATGCCTATCTCACTAATAATTTAACATTAAACACATAATCTATCTCATTATGGTCTTTAATCAATTTACATAGTAACCCATTTAACACATTCATCATTCCCGTGAATCAACCATTTAACCCATTCAACTTTAATCCTTAGGTTATTACCATGTCTTGGTGAATCATCTAACTATTATTCTAAGGTCAACCAATCATGAAAAAACATTTATCAAGGGCTCTAAAATTCATTCCAACGATGTCACTTGTTTAATATCAATCCCTAAATCCGAGAAATGTCAGCACATCCCATGGATGGCCCCAATTAGGTCATGTCTATCCCAACACATCCCACAGGGATCGTGAGGGTTCCCTTTTTCCATTTCAAACACCATTACTACCAAACATACCAAGTTTATTCCAAATCATAACCAATGGAAAGCATGAACACAACTAAACATGCACAAATACCCAAATAACTATGTGATATCACTTGTAGACCACCTACCTCAAAACAGCGGTTGAACGCACACTCAATCGAGTCATCAGACCTCGATCCGACCAACCATTGGAGATTCAACCTAAAACTCACCAAAATGTTAGGACTATAGAGATTTAGAACGAGAGGGATAGGTGATAAAAACCCTAAACCAAAAAGAGAATCAAGGATCGAATTAACCTTACCCGGAGCTTCGATCAACATCCAACAGCACCAAAAATGCCATATAATCGAAGGAGAACCACCCTTGGGAATATTTGGTCGGCCAAGTCCATCGCTAGGGATGAGAGGGTATGAAATGCGGAAAATCATGTGTTGGGGTTTAAAATCACGAAGTGTAAAACATGTATTTTTTCCCAACATTAAGTGGCAGCACGGTTTTTCCGCACGGTTTGGAAAACCGTGCGCAAACCGTGCGCATGCCACTGCTTGGAGGGGGAAGGGTCAGATGATTTAGCCGCACGGTTTGGAAAACCATGTGCAAACCGTGTGCATACTTCTGTCCGGAAGGGGAAGGGTTGCATGGTTTAGCCTTGGTAGGCCGCACGGTTTACCTGGTCATGTGCAGGCTGTGTTCCCTGATCTGTCTTGCCCAAATTTCCTTTCTTCCATACCTCGAGCCCCCCAGAACACCACCAAGGCCTCTCACACTTTTGGGAAACATTTCAAAGCCCCCAAAAAACAATGGTTTCAACCCAAAACACTTTAAAAACATGCCTTTCCAAAAATCGGGATCTTACAACTATCCATACCATTAATTTCTGTTCACTTTTTGTGGAAGAAAAAACCATTACCACACAAATTTTTTAATACCGAGCCTAAATCATGTGGGTGATTAAGTTTATATTAAATATTTCTCCATACATGTAAGGAATATAAATTTTTATCAGGAATATCAAGGTTATATATATATTTTTATAAAAGGTACACCGAATTTCCTCATCATATAAAAATAAAATACAAAATTTCATCAAGAAATATTTGCATCTTTATTGTCATTCCAATGAAATATTTACTGATGTGAATGTCATCAATATTGGACCCATCCACAAAAAAATATTGGAAACATATTCTGTCTCTTATGTCTGAATCATATCAACATAAGGGTGTTCAATATGGTGACTTACCACAAGAATAATACCATATTCAAAAGAATCCAATTATATCAAAACATAAATTCATCTAGTATGGGTAATTTATTTTAGTACTATGTGTGTCTTTATTATTTATCCAACAAGAAATGTAGTGATGCCCATTTCCTACACCCTGGTATAGCCACAATATTATTTTTTCATGTAGATTCACCATCATCCTTTCATCATGAAATTAAACGATATGGACAATGTCTTATCCATATTAATTTTAATTTCATGTCACCTCAAGATCTACACATTGCTTTATTCTCATTCTAGTGAGATATGTGGTGACTCATAGGCCTCATGTCATAGTCCCTGCCATGAGGTAATGAAAAAAATCCCCCTACCCTCTACGTAAATAATGATCCATCCATGAGCTCGTAATTTGGGTCCCCAAAATTAGGGATCAACAAAGGAAACAAGATCCCCACTCTTATATATGAGTCATTTGTTTTTGTAATGGAATCCACAATTCATGAAAAATATCAATCCAAATTCTTTATTTGTGCTCATATATATCTATTCTACACATCATTCCTCTAATTAGAAACACTTTCATATATTCAACATATTTCCCCAGAAATTATATTACAAATGTCTAATTCATAAGGACTATTTTAAAAGGATATTCAATAATAGGACCATGTTTGATTTGCATAAGAATCCTATATAATAGAATAATAATTTATAGGATTCCATAACTTGACTATGTATTAACACATCTTAGTTAGATTTTCATAATGTTTCCCACATAACAGGTTTTTCAACTAGCAGTAATATCACCATCAGGAGTAGAATCTTCACTCTCTATAAATTTTTATGATGTTATTTTAGAAACCACCATTTAAATTTGGCATATGGTCATCACAAACATGAATGTACCATATCATTTCCCCAGATCTAAAAATCATTGATATCATTGTTTATAATTTCCTCCCTCATGACTGATTTATCTACGAACAATGCTGGTCTGATTGGAAACATGTTACTTATCATTTCCAATATTCTATAGTACTATTTGTATGAAATAAAACTATAAGAAACAAATTTCAACCATTTTAGTTAGAATTGTATGACATACCTTTTCGACCATTATTGGGTAATTTTAACTTGAAATTCTTCTTCCCATTTTTTGGATGATTTAAAAAAAAAATTAGACATTGTGTCTAGGGAAATATGAGTCTCCATATAATTATTTCATAAATAAAAAAACTATTGTAATTCATGTGAAATAATTTTCCTAATTATACCATAACACAACCCAGTTTGATGTGTATATTTCACCCACAAAATGGACACATCAGTAAGAGGATTATACTTTTTGACTATGCAGTTACACACCCCTATTGGCTTTGAATAAAGTCTCCCACAAAATGAGTTTGTAATCCCATGGTAATTTATCCCTAATAGAGACATAAGATATCATCAATATCACTTCTCCCCATACCACTCTTTGGATATGGAGATCCATAGATTATAGCATACATAAATGACCCCTCATACCATAAAGTGATGGCACATTACTGAAAAATTAGATTTAGAGGGTATACCTATTTACATATTGTTCAAATACATAAAACTTAAATTATATCCCTATAAGGTCCTGTATATGAAACATAAAACATCATAGAACAAAATTACAGTCTCTAGTTGTTAAAATATTTAACAAATTACTCTATGTATGACGTTAAATTGAATGATCAATGTCCTTGTCACATGACATTAATCAACATGGTGCTTTTAAACATTTTCATAGAGGGGCCTTCCCAATGACATTTGAAATTTAAAAAAATTTCCCCTCCTCAAGATAATTAATGATCATATATGAGTGGTTTTATAGTCAATGATAATTCTAATAGTGATACCCTATTCAATCTTAGATTCCTTAACATTTAACAGAACACTTCATGGTCATGAGAAATCAAAATATCCATAATATTATCATTACCCTCAGTGATATAATGTTAGAATTCAAGAGAACTACATTTCCTAAATATGGTGTAAAAACCCCCTGTTTCCACTCCATAGGTCTCCCATTAAATTTTAAGTCCTTTCAGACATAGGATTCTCATATTTTACTATGATGTAACACATACTAGTGGATTTTAATAATGATTCACCCAAAATGGGAATGTCAACTAGGGGTAAATTAATCATCATGAAAAACAACCTCTATTCTGATATGAATTTAAAATTTCAGGTTATAATCTTATTTTATAACTTGGTCTATATTCATTCCTCACATTCTGGTTTTATGTCATGTTTTTTATTCAAAAAATTAATAAAATAAAGAATCTAAATCCCCCTTCATGAATTTGATTATTAGAAAGACATTCATGGACCATCTACACTATTTCGCCCAACATTTCAAAACTCATGGTGAAATATGTTTGACATAAAACACCATTATATTTAGTCTATATTTCATTAATTTACACGACACCCAAAAAGAGACAAAATACTCCCTCATATGTAAACCTATAAATTAAAATATATTAAAATATATGAGGGTCGGCTCACTAGAACTATTATATTAATGATTTATGAATGGACCATGAAATGAAAAGATAAATGGTGAAAAACATGTTAGGATAAAAACTAAAAAGAGTGTCCTGAGAAAAATACAAGTCTCAATTTTTTTATCTTATTCATATTGGGTATATGAAAATGTTAGGTTGATTCCACAACATTTACATAGTTATTAGGGGTTTTGATAGGACCCTAGTAATAGTCAAATAATACTCACTATGAACAATATATTACAAAATCATTTCTTCATCGTTCAATAGATGTTATTTCTCCAAAGAACCCCAACTAATGTCCAAAGCTATCAATGTTCCCAATAGCTATCTTATAACAGGATTATTTAATTTTTGAATGAATCGAATTCAAGGGGTTATTGAGAACATGGAATGGTGTTCCATGAACTTATCCAAAGATTCCATGATTTCATCAAAAATTGGACACAAAATGTTATTTCTGAGTATAAAAATGTATATATGACTAAAGAAGGATATGATTGGATTTTCATGTGGTACTACCCAAAATTTCCGCATTATGGTATGGAAATTTGACATTGCAACTCCCCATTTTTATTTGAAAATAGTGATGTTGGGGAAGGGGGCACCCAATGGACTAGGACCACAATTAGGAAATGATCTTGAGTAGGGGTCTGGAGGAGTAATCCAAGAGGTATGAAGCTGTGGGTTCACCTAGGATATTCCCGCAAGTGGTTTTACACACACCAACCCTACACAGTAGAAGGTTGTCAGAGGCCAGGAAAACTTATACCAGATGGAATTAAAACTACTTCATGTGGCACTTGTGCACACCAACCATTCACTATTCAATAATATATTACATCCCTGAATTAGGGACAAACATAGAACAATTGTTCAATGTATATGTGAATATTAACTCCTTTTATCAAGGATCCCTATATAATTTTAAATAGGTCTCCATGGTACTTCATTTATAGAAGTGTAAAATTGGATTAATCCTTATTGACTTTTTTGTACTTCCCCGTAGCCTAGGTATTTCAAAATTGAACATGTATCCCTCTAAAACCTGATAAAACATGTAAGTAAATGGGATATTGGAATAATATTTCTTCAATGATATGAAATAAAAGGAAAATATTTGAGGGACCTATATACCCTAGTGGAAAACCAATTGAGTGAGGCTCCTTCCCTAATCAGGGACCATCATGAATCCCATCTATGGAAATATAAAGACACCGATCATGCCTAGGATGAATTTTCACCCATTTACTATTTCCTAGGTGGACCATTTTAGAAGGAAACTCTATCTCACACATTATTGTACCAAATGAAAAAAGAGCTTAAATATCTTCATAGGATTTGAGCATAACACCATTAATATATAATACAAGACATACAGGAGGTTTCCATTATTCCATATTCCATGAAAAAAATGTTAAGGATCAACATTTTTTGGATCCCTCATTTTATGAGGACCAAATTGAAACCTCCACTGAAGACTCTAGATTTAAATGTCTATGGTAGGAGGAAGACCACCATGTCTGTGATTTGGATATACATTTAATTAGATAGAGGTATCCCATTCATGTGTGACCAAATGGGTAGGGTCATTGGGATTCATGTGACTGTGATTTCCTTCTATCAATAGGACCACATCCCAATGGACAATGACATGGATCCCACTGTATAAAAATGGGGTTGAAACTTGTGGATGCAGTATTGTCTCTAAGACTATGGACATCTATTTCAAGGATGGGAGGGTGAGGATCACTCTAAATTTAACATGGAATGATATACTTTTGCCTTACCTATGAAAATATTTTAAGGAATCCCTCCTAGATTAACCCCTATCATATCTTGAAGGACCTCTCTTTCGTCAATCATTTCTTCTTCTCGATGCCCATGGGCTATGGCTACATAGAACATCAAACATGACTATCCTGATTACCAAAATAATAGGTGGGGGTGTAAACTTCAATGAACTCTATATATCTCTATGTGTCTAGGGTATAATAATGGGAGGTAAATGGTGCTAGATCCTTCTCTGTTTCCTATTTCATTTTGTTCATACATCATTCACTGACTAACAATGAATATTTTGTGGTTTCTCCAAATCTACTAATCCATATTTATTCCCACACCAATCATGACTCAAATAGTCTTAGATGTTAGTGGTGATGGTGAATATACATGTTACTAGACCAGTGGGCCTCCTATTCTGTATAATCCATATTCATAAGAAAGCATCTGGGCATCATTCCAATCATAATCCCAAAACAACCATCAAAATCCTACTTGATATAATCTGATACCATGTCACCATACAACCTCCAATTGTATATATTCCATGTATAAAAAACATGAAATAATGTAATATTCTTCAATAATAATACATATCCTAATAAACACATAGGATCCATGTCACATCTGATACAATCCTTCAGTGTGCTACCATAGGCACGTGTCCTCAAATCCAAACTATGTGGGAATTGATTCCTGTTGAAATGGGATATGTAGGAAGCATCACTGAGTTCTAAAATCGACATACAAATTCCCCTAGAATTCACCATGAGACATATTTAAAATTGGTTCCTATCCAAAATGGGAATCTATATCCCTCCCATAATCCTATGGAAACATCCATATAAGTCCCCCAGAAAACATTTACTAGGAATCATTCGTTGAGATGACCATGACACATGATGCTAAACAATTTAGTTGGTTCCTTTTCCAATTATATTAAATTGTAATATGTGCCTCATTAAGATGCCTTTAACTACATGGGTTATGATTACATTCAAAAGGATAGGCTAGAAGAAACATCTCATGGGATTGATCTCTATATCAAAACAACTAACATATCCCTAGATGATGATTCACTATTGGGTACCAAATATGTGGCTCAAAACTAGCATTGTAATAATATTTTGAAGAAATTTATAATCATTGAACAAGAGATTAAAATTTATATAGAACCTATAATACATATATATATTTCCATTGATGAACAAATTTAGATACATACAGATGATTCAAAATTACATACATGCTAATAATTGATTGTTACATAAAAGGTGGCCTAAACTATACTTGGAAATTATTGAAAAATTATTGAACATACCATAAATATATATTAGTGTATAGGTTTTGTAAAAAATTCCCCAAAATTGTATATGATGTGCCCAACATCCAATTCAATCAACAATTTTCAGTTTTTATATATCATTGGGAAAACACCCCAATGGAGGCCTTCTTTTTTAAAAACGAGTACCTCATGAATATAAAAACATTTGTTATTTTTTTTTCTAAACAAAAAATTTATATTGGAGACCATTAAAAAGTTGTGAAGTTGACATGATTTATTTAAAAAAAATTGATATAATCAATCATCCGGTGCTGTAGTTTTTCATTAGAAATAGTGTGTGATAATTTAATCTCCCTCTATAGGAGTCTCCAAGTGCTATTATCGATCTACATGATCAACTAAAAAAAATAAATGATTCATATAAGATATGTTGAAGGATAATTATGGCTTTATCCCATGCCTATCAACACTACAAGTAAAATAAATAATATAATTACCTTGCCTATAATAATTGCAATAGCCACTCGGTCAAAGTACACATATTCTTTTTTGGTTCCCTCATCACTAACCACCATCTCTGTTATCATGGAATGGACTACCCAAAGATTTTGGTAGAAATAAGAAAAACCATATTCAATCTCTATATTCTGTTTTTACTATAATTCAATGTTTCCTTCCTTTATAAATCATTAATGTAGCCTCAATCTATACATGGGAGGTCCTTCAATAGTCTCTAAATCATCCAATATGATAGGTTAGAAAATCCCATGAAACATAACCCCATTCATCATAATAGAATCTCCCCTCTCTCCTAGTTGACTCGATCCTTCTAAAGAGAAATGTGATATAGACCCCATATCCTAGGATCATATCATGATACATCTCACATGACCATAACCCCCTTTATTACTTAATCTATCAACTAATTATGTCTCAAATACAATTTTCACATTACCCAAAACTAACTATCATTATCTGATCACACAAAAATATCTACACCACTACGACTCACTAATGCAATCAAAAAATAGATGGGAATACTAAGAGATATTACTATAGAAAAATTATCTCAGTGTATGCCCATTTTGAGAGTTTCTGTATATAAAAATGGATCTTAAACCTTGTCTATAAAGTGTCTTAACAGGTTTTTGGACCACAATTAATAATCAAGGATGGTCATATTGTTCTACTAAATATATAGAATATCCTATATGGGTAAAAAAAATTCACAATCAAACTCTTCCCCATGGAGTCAGAAAAATTATAGCTAAGACTAAGAAAAATCATGATGTGATTGAGTCACCAGTCCCCACCATATCTAAATGGATCCAATATTAAGACTCACTATTAAAAGAATTATGTAATAAGTATGTTTACTAAAAAGGAGGAAAACCACATAAACTACATCAATTCAATCCCCAACTGCCTAAGGTTCTAGATATCCAAATAACATAAGATGTCACCACCATAAAAATTCATGAATTACAATCAGTATGAAGACATCCTTAGTTGGTAATAATAGTAAAACCTTTTACTCAAAATGTGTAATCATGTTATTCAAACCACATTGAGGTACCACATCCTATATAAAACCTTATACTGAAGACTTTTCCCTTGGAGGATCATCCTCACGATCTTACTGTAGATTCCAATGTTCATATCTTAATGGTAGAATCTAGATATAATTTCATGACATACCAAAATCAAAGACTATAACTGGGGAGCTATCTCAAGATCTAGATGGACACCACAACCCATTCTTATATGATTCATGTATCTACAGTTTCCTTGAATCCAGTGAATACACATACTATGTCATGAATTCTGTTTTTATATTCATGGTGAATGGACTTTTTTGTGGCTATAAAGACGTCAGTTTATTTGGAAACTAATCTAAATTCAAACCAGTATAATAAATTTTCCTTAACTCATAGATCAAACCTAATAACTAAAAACCCTCGAAGCCCAAGACATAATATAAAAAATCTATGATACCACTATGTTACTAGCTGGTGTGCTAGGAACATCATGGTTGCTGAGAAATAATGTGTGATACATCATGCCCACCTAAAATAGGATATGGGTTGAAAACTAGCACCAACAAGACTTATCAAACACTTCGGAGGCCTGATCCTCTAGTACCAACACACCCACATTAAAAATATAATAAAATTCCAAAATCTAAAATAATACAAATGAAAAAATAAATTATTCAAAAATTTATACAACACAGTATGATGAAGACAAAAAGGTTAAAGAAATCAGTGAAAATACAGGAACAAAAATCTAATAAAAGGGTCCAAGATGCTTAGATATAAGTGATTGTTAACAACAAAAACAACAAGTATAACCACAATTAAATGATAAAACTATTCTCTTAATGTTCTCTATTAACCTTAGACACCACCAAAAGGCGTGTATTATCTAATTGTCTAGTCATGTGATAGTAGATAACATGTAGATTTTGGTATATAAATACCAATTACGAAACACAGAAATAAGAAAAAAATAATCATAAATAGAGTCTTATGCTAATGAAAATTTATCTAAAAGTTATATGTTACATAACAATATGAATTATAAATAAGTATATATTTCCATAATATTATTTAAGTATCAAGGTTCCAAACCACACTACTAACCATAGGATTCTTCATGAGGACTCATGCTAATGCACTTCCGAGAGAATCAGCACCATGAGCCATGCTATCACTAATGGATTTTATTGGAGAGGTCATTCTCACTAGGACTCAACAAACTAGTACTCACTAGATCCCATAGGATATCATTATAAAAAAATCAAACCACATCGCAAGAAAACTAGTGGGATCTAGAAACTCATTCTAGAATTAATGTCTATATAGAAGATTTATTCCCACCGAAGATGGTCAGGCCAATGCCAGAAACCCCACCTACAGAAAACCAATAAATGATAGAGGATCCCACCATATTACCATGATGGTATAAACTGAAATATATTCAATAATAACCCATATATAAGTCATAATACTATTATGAGAATGAAATTACCCAGCTTTCCCTTTGAGGGATGGGCCAAGGGAACACAATCAATGGAAACTGGCTGAATCTGAAATTTTGGTTGGACTCAACATGTGCCAAAGAAAGTATACGATCCATACTAGGGTAAAATTATTATTTTTCCTAACATGAGTTTTCCATTATAGTCCCATATTACATGGATTATATTCCTAAGTATATGTGATATGGTTTCCCGGGATACCTAGTATGTAGAGGTCTAGACCACAGTCTACTTTCTTCAAACCCATTCCCTTGTTCATAGATGTGTTGTTGCCTACGTATCCATATGACATACATTGAGCATCCATAATTGGGTCATATGTTGGGTGATATTTTTCAAATGGTTTTTAAATTGAATTTAATATATAAACCCTATCAAATATTTTTGGTACCTCACAACATGGGTTCTTCAGATAAAAAAATGTGTAATGTAAAATCATCCAGAAATCAAAATCATTCATGTTGTTTCTATATGTTTCTTAATTACAATAATGTTATCTATCTATAATGATCATAGATACAATATCTATAACTGAACATTCCAGATCCATATTTAGTTGATTAAATTCATCTATAAATCTACCCACAACACATCTCCCATCACATAACCATGCTAAGGCACCAAAACCCACTAATAGAGATCTCCAAATCAAATCCAAATAAAATGTAATATCTAATAATTTAAAATTTTGAATCGATTCCCATCAAGAAACAATAATAACAATATTTTTACCAAATAATGATTTCATAAGGATCATTTAGATGGTATTTCTCAAACTGTCAGGGACCAGCGTTAACTAAGGTGATAGTTGATGAGGGAAGTGATCTGGGGGATCACATGAGGATTATTATTTAGTAAAACCCTCATATGGGATAGAGTGTTTATCCTAAATGGTTTGAGTAGACCCTCTACAACCCTGTGGAGTGGGTCCTCAACCAATATAGTGGGACCCCAATTATCATGGTCCTAGTTCCTATACAACTATCGTCTATGTGGACACGACAATACTCACTAGGGAACTTGTCCTTGATGACTATAATGAAAAACCATGTTGTACCAAGCTATGTATGCTCGATTTATGATTGGAACCCACTATCAGATAGACTGCGGGTCCTTAATGATCAATGTGGAACCCTATATCACACCATGGTATAGGCGCTCAAACTATAGAACAAAACCCCAACTTCAGATTGAGCATGGGTCCTCTACACACTGAGTGGAACCCTGGTATTTGATAGGGAATCAGTTCCCATGACACTAGAGTTGAACCCCAATGGAATGAGTGGGGATCCTCTATAGATAATATCAAAGTGGAACCTCATAGACATACTAGGGAATGAGTCATATACTTTCAGTTTCTTCCCACTCGACTATGTGTCACCTGGATGTTGCATGCCTCTAATTATATGATTACTTAAGGTAAGATGCCTAAGAATCATGTAATTTTTGACGAAATTTTATAACTATTATCTACACTTATTATTGGGATGATTTGTGATATAGATATCCCCTTACTCTCTCGATTTGGATTATGTTGATGGAGTATATATATTATTATTTATCCCCCATATGGATTTAGTTACTCTTCCTCTAAGAGGGGTGAATATTAATGGGGTATGGCATGTGATTTTTGTGTTTATATTCTCATGTATGGATGAGTATACTCTACTAAAATATGTGTCATATAATCGACAAGTAGTTTATCTACTAATCCCGTCATGCCGATTGTTTATGGATGAGCTTAATACTACTCTTGGTTTGGGTTGATCTATTTTTCATTGAATTTATCTTGTATATCCTCTCTTACTTTCCAATTGTATCTCTTAATAATCCCATTCAACATTTGTGGAATCCTACAGGGTATGCATATACTCACCCTTTCTTGGTATTTTCCTGCTTGTGTTGTGTGTTATGAAGATGAAAGATAGGTTGAACATGATTATAGAGGATCTTAGGGATACATGGTAATTTGGACCAGAAATAGTGGTAATATCTTTGGATTCAATATATTCCCCTCTCCCAGTAGTATACATTTATAATATTTTCATATTTGGAAACATTTCTGGTTGGGAATGTACTTTTCTCCTTTATCTTATGTTTTCATTTTCATACTATTGTGCACACAAGATTTTAAGCTTGTTGGGTTTTGTTTCTAACCATGATTCATTATTTACTCTTTCCCTTGGAAAATTTTTACTAAGACGGATATTTCTTGAATATAGGTTCCTAGGAAAAGGCCTAACATAGTTAGTTATTCCTTAAATGATTATTTATACCCATGGCATATGGATGAAAGCTTGAGTTAGTTACAACATGAATCATTTATTATTTCGGGTCATTATATATTGGCGTCATAAAAATTTATTTCCTTGTGATATTGTTCATATTAGTCCCAAAAAGTGTATTTTCTTGGTATTTAGGAAAAAAATGTTAATGTGTCTAATGTTTGGCTCTTAGGAAACAAAATCTAATAACGGTGTGGAATCTGCCATATCCATCCCCAAGATCTAGACTACCTATAACTTCGACTCAATGCATCAACACATTGATTTCAAAGTTTAATTTTACATGAATCTTATAAGGACGAACCTTTTATTATCCTTATTTAGTCATATCCCCATTATATATATATATATTCTCTTATAAATGGGGAATATCATGATGAATATTAAGATGCCTCTTTGATGATAATTATCTAGTATAATAGATCTGAATCGTTATGATGTATGGTTGACCATTGAAGATTCAGTTTAGGGTCCATCACATAAGCCATTTCATCTTGGTGGGAATGTTGAAACACCTCCCTATATCGAGAAGTATATCATACTAGCAGATTAGGTTAACTATGTTCAATTGATTAGAGTTCTCTATGAGCTTCGGTACAAGAGGACACTAATAGTCCACAATAAGAAAAATTCCCAGGATACATAGGATTGCATAAAGATGGCGGTCTACATATTCAATAATATTAGGACCATGAGTGATTAGGTGGATTTACTATTAGATATTATTTTACATGAATTATTTTTAAATTTTTGGAGCCTCGTAATAAAGACACATGATGAGTCAACAAATTCATTGAGTGTATTCTTGTATTTTCTATGATGAGTACTCTCCCTCATTTTTAAACTCTGATTAGATTCAGAATCATCTAGAACAACAATAGGGAGATATTATTGTGGCCATGTACATAGAAATTTTTTATAGTCCTTACAAATGACTATTATTACTTGATCCAAGATAGCTAATTCTAGGAAAGAATGTTTGAGATGGGATTCTTTTGGGAGATCTGTGTTAGTGGGGTTCCATTGTGAATCAACACTAATGGAAGGGTGTTGGATCAAGCACTACTGAATGAGATATTTCTATATGAGGGATGCATGATAGATGGGGAGTGATATGAGAACCAAAAATCTGAGTCTTCTGTAGCAGCTAGAAGATTCAATGCACTATGATCTTTATGAAAGATACAACCTCATGATCATACATAGGCACATGGTTAGGCACAACATAGAGGATCAAGAAATCCCAATGAGGGGGGGGGGGGGTTCTTCACATCCGATGAGATATATCACATTGTGTGATACTTCCCAACATGATGTACCAAGAAATTCTAGGATAATAATGATGAAAATCCATGATTGATTTAGAACCATGATTAGTGATCTCATAGGTGAGGAAATGTTTTTTCATAGGGAAGCAGAATTAGTAGAGGAGATATATTATCTATGGGTGATGCATAGTGATCTGAGATCCTTTCACCACCACCACTACTAAACCAACATCGGTCATAGTGATCTTGCAACAAGGGAAATATATAGTAATTGTCTCTAGATATTTATGATTCCATAGTTCATGAGATGATTGGGGGTGAAATCTGGTTTTAAAAATATTTCATAAAAATTATTAGACACAATTTTTAGTCATTCATTAATATATATACTCCTATTGTGAGAGATGGAGCTCCCAATTGTGGTGATATGCTAGTGGCTTTATCATGAGGTTTTTACAGGGAACATATATTTTTTATCTTTTATTATATACATGTGGGTGATATTTCATGGTGGATAGATATTCAAGTGAGACCTTTTTTCATCATGAAGGTGCCATATAACATCATTTGGGTATGGAATTGTTTTCCTGGGTTGGAGACTAGATTGGTTATCAACGCAAACAAGTTAGATTCTTATGAAATAATAGGACAATATTATAATTTTATGGATGGAGAGATATCATGGATGTGATAGCGGGGTTTGTGGATATAATGTTGCAGCCCATCACCCAGTAATTGGAGAGTGTATCCCACGTTACAGAAGGCCCTCCATGAATAGTGATTCTTTTAGTTTTTAATGATTATATGTGATCCACCTATATGGCATTGTTAGATTACATTTGAGACCAGATATGGTGTTTTTTATCGAATATCATCTCAACACCACTCTGATATCTTATGCTACACACCATATAGCTCCTACCATGCTATAGGAGATATAGATTGAGTTGTATGAAATTATAGAGAAACATTGTATAATACCTATTGTGTCCCCTCGGTGATTCTAATAATGATTTTGAAGTAGTAGGATGATATGTTATAGATTTTCATAGAATATCATCACCTAAAATAATCTATGATAAAGAACATATTCCCATTTCTAATGACTAAAGGCATATGTTACCCATTGTGAGGTGCAAGATGGTTCATGATAATAAATATCAGATTCAGCCACCACCATTCGAGTCTTAGAGTGGCTAATACTTCAAATATTCCATTCTGATATCTCTACAGACATTATGAGTTCCATGTGATGTTATTTGGTGTGATAAATGACCCCTTCATGTCCATGGATTTTATGAACCATGTTTTCCTGTCGGACATGGGATGGTTTGTGGTCCTCTTCATCGAAGACATACTCGTCTACTCTATATCATGTGAGGAGAATCAAAATCATTAAAGGATTTCTCTATAACTTCTTAAAGAGAACCATTTTATGGGAAACTCTCAATGTTCTAGTTTTGGATACATAAGGTTCACTTTTTTGGAAATTTCATTTTTGGGAATTGCTTACAAATTTGATCAACTATGATCGATATATATTTTTATTGGTATCCACCTAATAGAGTGTTAGAGGTACACATATTATTTTGATTGTTGAGGTATTACATTATGTTCAAGGTAGACTAATCTATAATTGAATCTTCTTTAACTACCTTAATACAAAAATGGTAGTCGGGACCCTAGTTTCAGTAGTACTAGAGGGAATTGTTGTAGTCGAGTCTAAGGATGATGAGTGATCCAATGTTGAGAATTCTAGAGGATGGCATGGAGGTTTTAGTGTATTGTGATTCATAATTGGATGGTATTGACTACGTGTTGATGTAGAATAATGTGGTTATAACATATGGGTTGAGGAAAAAACTACCCTCTGTGAAGAACTACACAATTGATGACCTAAAGCCGGTAACATTAGTCTTATCTCTATGTGTATGGAGGCACTACCTTCTGGTAGAGAGATTTATGGTTTTCTCAAACAATCATAGTCTCAAGTACTTCTTCTCACATATAGTCTTGAACCAGATACCTCAAATACCATTTATGTTCATGGGGTAATATGAATTCTAGATGGTCTATATACTAGGTAGGGGACGTGTTGAATATGATTCCATTAAATGATGTCGTCTACTTTCTTGGTGAATGGGGCTTGACAATAGATGGCCTCTCTATAGATGACCCCAATGGAGTTGGAGGGTATATATTATTGTACTCGATGGTGTTGATTCCACTACATAATGATAATATGAGAGAGTTGTAGTGGGGATATATAAATGAAAGGTCTTATATGATAAAATATCCAAAGGCAACCCACTAGATGGATATTATGATGGATTCAATCATGTAATCTTTTTCCATGGATGGAATATGGATTCAGTTATGATGTTAGAGAAGGTATTATAGGATTTACACACTTCTCTTAGATTTTCACATCCTATTGTGGGGAAGATGTATAGGAACGGTTAGCTATAGTTTTTTGGTTTTGAAATTAGAAAATGATTATATGAGTTTATCTCATAATGCCTCACCTATCATCATGTGAATGTTGAGTACCATTTTCCAATAAGTTTTTTCCGCCCCTTGAGATCCTAGATTGCATGTGGGTGACATATATATAGAATTATTTATAGGGATTCCATGAAAAATGATGTTCCATGATTCAATTTGGGTGATAATTGACTGAAATATGAAATTGGAGAACTTCTTTGCTATCAAAGAGCAGAGTTTTTTGGATAGTTTTCTAGAGTTCTACATACATGAGATCATTCACCATTATGGGGTGCCTCGATGGTTTTCTACAATCATGAAGTAATGTTTACTTAATGATTAAGGGGAGACCTTCAGGATTAATTTGAGACAAAAAATGATTATGAGTACAATATTTCCCCCTATAATGATGGGAAATGAGAGCACACTATCTAGGTGTTGGAGGATATCCTAAGACATATCATGTTAATATTTGACTAGATCTAGTAGTATAACATGATCATTGTATAGATTATTTAAAACAATAAAAACCACTATAAATCCAGAATATAACTATTTTAGTTCTTATAAGGGAGAGAAATTAGCTCATCCTTGTGCAGTATAGAGATCCAAGAGACATCTATTGTGGTCATAGTGATTGTGTAGGTGACAATGAAGAATGCCCAAGTCAACATTTAGAGGATAAAGATAACCTATAATAGAAAAAAAAATATAAAATATATTGACTTATTTACCCTTATTGATTTGGGAGGGATAAAATGTTTACTTGAGTGTCTCTCCGCAATTATTATTATGGAGGCTCAACGAGGGTTGAAATCTATCCACGAGATTCATCAGCCCATCTGAGATTAAACAGAGGGTTGTAAAGGTTTCTTACCACCTCACTCTATCCCAAAAATTATTGGTGGTTCATGAAATCTTCTATGGGTCAAATTTGGGGAGATAATGGAATTACCATATGCACATCATTGACTGAGGTGAACTAGACATTAAGGATGAAGCAATATTTAGAGTGCACTCATTACCGATTGAGGATTTTCATGGGAGGAATATGTGTAGATAGAACATCCTCTTGGTTCATGTGTAATGTCAGCATGGAAACATTTGTGATAATTCTTATTAGCGGGAGAGGCAGATACTAGATAAGTATCCCAAGTTGTTTTTTAGTTTATCTTTTTAGGGATGGAATTATTGAAGGAAGAAATGATGTAGAGACATTATTTTTTCTAGTACGACATTGAAATAGTTCTATATATATATTTCTAAAGCTGGATAATGAGATGCTGTTCAATTCTGATCCCTGGATTCCCTGAAATGTATTTTACAATAATATTAAATTTATTTTATATTGTACTCACATTTGTAATTTTAGAAAATATGATAACTATTAATCTAATCATTGGATCTGAAATATGAGAAAAAAATTGGTATTTAATGTGGTTTATGTCATATTCATGACATAAAATGGTTTTGCATATCGTGTTCATACACCTCACTCATTTTAATTAGGTTTAGTATGTAAATTAATTATTATATTAATTCATTCATTCATTTTGATGAAATGAAATTGTCTATAAGATTAAATATAGGGTGACCTATACATGGTTATCTACAAAAACCCTACGATAATTATAAATATCTTCTTTCGTCCACTATTAGATAATGAAATCATTCAATGATGAAACTTTGGATCAAAGAAGATTTTGATACAAAATACACAACGAATACTTATATTTGTTTGTGAGTGTGTTCTTCATTGAAGAATGATAAATCACCAGGTAGGACTCCTGATTTAGGTGTTTATTCATTATTATTATGTTTATTGTGAAAATACATCCCTATTCTTGGATATGTTCCAATTATGTCATGATCATGTGCCTATGTACATTTTTTAAATTGGTTAGTGAATTGTTTTATAACCATAGTTTCACTGTTCTTCATATTTGACCATGGATACATGGACAACAGTGGGTTAATTTTTTATTTCATTTCAACCTCATTTTCATTGAATTCATCACTTTTATGACCTTATACCCACAGTTCAACGTTGATCGGCAGTACTGAGCCTAATAGGACCCCCAGATCCTTGGTGGATCAATAAAAAAATAAAGGAAAAATGACTTATGGCTAGATCTGGGATGTTGGTGTGGAATGTGAGATTTTTTTAGGATTGGAGTATTAGTCAATGGTGTTTGATGACACAGTGACCTGTGTATTGCATGGAGAGATCATCGGTGAAGTAACAGAGTAAATTTATAGAGATCCACATCAAGAATCCATGATTCATGGCCCACAATCCATGTTTCAGAGGGAGATAGAATCCTTTTTGAAAAAGGCAAGCATGATTCAATGTGTTAGGACTAGTTATGTAAAATATATAGAAAACACCTCTACAGATCGTGTACTAGGTTAGACAAACATCATGTATCCCCCTTCGTGGCCATAGCTAGGGTTTTTGAAAATGTAAGGATGACACAATGTGTGGACATATTGCACACTATGTACCCCTTCCACCCAGGGGAATCCTGTGAGATGGCCCACACAGTCAATATCCCATGTAGATTTACATCTCTAGGGACACACAATGTTACAATGTACATGGACATGCAGTAAGTATAGGGGAATGAGGTCAATAAACATAAACCACATACATGGTAAACATACATGGCCTATAGAACATTGATTAGTCCCTATTAGTGTGAAAATGTTGGGTAGTCAACCAACAAGACATGTAAATCAACACAAATAGGGATCCATGTAATACCTAGGGACACGACCAAGATATGGATATGGACCACATGTTTTGAGGGTCCCCTCACACTCTGTGTACCCCTTCTTTTCTTCTTAAGAAAATTTATGTTTCATATCTACATCATTTGAACTCATATTTTGGTACTTGAGTAGTATATCTTTTCTGTCACTCATGAAGAACATGATGGTTCCCTTGGTTGTGGATTTCTATATACAATGTGAAATTATTTGGGAATTATTCTATTTGAGGTGAAAAAAAGAAATGATAGAGATCATATAGGATCCCCTGATGATTCTTACAGAGTTGAATCCCCTATTAGATTGGGCCTGAATCCTCGATGATAGATTGGTTCCCCCAACCACACCAGGATGAGGTTCCCCGACCACTGGAGTGGAACCCCCCATCATTATGGTCATAGGTCTTCTATAAAATTGTTCTAAGAGAAACCCCTTGACACAGTAGGGTGAATTTCTTAGATGACTAACACAAAAACTTCTTTCTGTACTAGGGTTTCGGTCCTCGACATCTTATTGGAACCCCCGATCATATAGAGAATAGGTACTCAATTATTATAGTGGAATCCCTCTACCAAACTAGTGCATGGTTCCTCAAACAATAGAGTGAACCCCCCCCCCCCCCCGATCAGCTTGGGTGCGGGTCCTCTAGACACTAAGTGGACCCCCTATCAAATAAAGCATGAGTCATTGTGAAACTAGAGTGGAACACCACATCTGTATGTGTGCAGGTCCTCTAAAATACATTTAGAGTTGAACACCCTAAAGCACTTGGGTTCAACATCTTTACATTGAGTTTATTCCCACTCAACTGTGTTGTACTATTATGTGGTGTGTCTTAATTTTTATGATTACCACTTGGAAGACAAGTGAGCTGACAGGTATCATTGATTGAATTTTGGAACTATTGGATACTTTTCCTCATATGCTGAGCTAAGATATGAAGATCACCCAAATCACCCAATTGTTTTTATTTTGACAATGATTATATATATATATATAACACCCCAGGTAAATAAAGAATCATACATTTTCACATTTATCCATATTTGTGAATAAAATATTAATATTACGTTAAAGGGGGCGCTATGCTAGATGGTGTACCCAATACGCAACGGCGAGTTTCTTGGGAATCATACGTTGCACTATAATAATAAAAAAATATTATTTTAAATGGTATTTAACTCCTAGCCATTGTAATGGAGGAAATGAACAGAACAAACTACAAAATGATTATATATGTTTGTCAAATATTTTTACTTTTTAAAATAAATGATAAAATGTGAATGAATCCAATTTTAAGCGTAAATATTCTAATATTCTTTAAAAAGTCGATTAACCGCCTTTTGATGGAGAACCCATTTTAAATCCATTTATTGACAATTTTATATGTTATATTTGACAAAATAAAATTCTTTTTAGAATCGGGACATCAAAATTTACTTTGTATAAATTTTTGGTATTTTTCTGATAAAGTATATTTTTTAATGAATAGTGAAAACTGTTGTATTTTAATTCAAAACCTCTTTTTAATATAATTTATTTATATGATTATATTACCTTTTGAATTGGTTTTAAAGTGAAATTAGAATATATTTTTACCATTTAATCTAATAGTGGTCATTGGAAATAATTTCACGTTGAAATTGGACTTAAACTAGTGTCAATATTTTGATATATATTGTTTCATAAAAACACTATATTTGTTCTGACAGCGGGAATTAATTATTAAATTAATTAATGTAACATATATGTTTTGAATTTTGTAAAATAGAAATTATTTTTGAATTCGTAATATCAAATATAGCTTGAGGTGATGTTTTGGTATTTTTCTGAAAAACTTCAATTTTGATGAATAGTGAAACCACTAAGTGGTACTTAAAAAACGGATTTTTCGTTTAAATTAAATTTTACCACCTATGTGTTTTGAATTTCAAAAATCCGACATACATGGTTGTTATTAGGAAGTAAAATGTGGTTCAATGGGATTAAAATAATTTTTTGGGGAATAGTAACTTTTACGTTTTAATCGCGATTAGAGGTAATTAGTGTAGTTTAAGGTAAAAATAATGTTTTAATAATATGAAATGACATTGACACATGTACTAACCTTATTGGATGTGTCATGGCAGAACAAGACAACCCATGGGTTGATTTTAGGGACCCCACATAGCCACATGGGTATGATAATGACATTAATGCCTTTTATTTAAAGTAAAAGTAAAAATGACACAAACATGTGTTGTTTTACTAAAACACTTTTTACATGGGATTATACAAGTCATAGTTTTGACTCTAAATATTAAGTGGAAAGCTAAAAATATTTCCTAAATCATAGTTTTTTTATAATTTTTATGCCATAAATAAATTAAATTATTTATGACATCAGGATGATGCAGCGATTACCTCATTATTTACCGATTTAAATAAAATGAACAGATAATGTAAATTCTAAGACCTAAACATGTCAAAAACCTATTGTATGGGTGGATTTCAAACCCTTATCACCTTATCCTCAAAATACATCAATTTGGGACCTTTATAATCCGAAACACATTTGAAAATAAAGTTACATTTTATAACTTTCCAAGAGGGCCCCTCCTTTTCTCTTTTTAAAGGCCCCCACCTCTACCACCTTACCCACACATCTCAAGCATTTGGCTCAGCCAAACCCTTCCCATATCATCTCTCCACATCCCTCTCCTCATCCTAGAAGCCTTACCTTAGGTAGTAAGCTCCTCACAAAACCCTTTTGATTCGAACCAATGGGAATTACCCGATTTTAAGGTAACGTCTTCACTTGTGTCCTTTTGTTTTATTTTGCTTCTCCAACCCCTAAACACTTATTATTCATTTATTTTGTAACAACATAAGTATATTAAATATACTATGATGTTTTTATAATAATTATTCAAGCTACACTTATACACACATACATCTAATGGTTAAAGAACATACTGTTTCTGTGGATGATGAATTTCTACCTCACGAAACGATGATTGTTCAATATTCGTTTAACACCTTCAAAGGTGGCCATTAAGATGTCACTATATTTATATATGATATATAATATGTTTATTTTTTCTTTAATCCTCTGTATTTTTCATTTATGTCATACCTTTATGGCTTCAATTATGGGTAAACGCGATATCTTCATTTTAGGAAGTGCGGACTACCGCCCCCTCAATGTGATTTGATTCGTTAATACCATATGTGGTATGTATAAAGGATATATTTAATGATATTGTATATGATTCCATACTTGAATTATAATAATTTTATGTATAATTATGTTTTAATTCCATTAAATATGAAATATAAATGGAAGTAGTGTTCATGTGTACGCACGGCTTACCGTCTCCATGAACGGTGCATTTTATTTCTTACCTCTAAATGTTATGTAATATTATAAATGCATGTATATAATGGATATATATATTATATATGATATATACATAGTGAATATAATTATGGATATAATGGATACATTACCCCATGAACAAACTTGTAATTAGTATGAGTTTACTTTTGACTGAAGTAGCAATATTCGACAAAACGACCATTATTAACATAAATAATTACATAGTGTTCACAACATGGTAATAAGTGATATTAAAGGAATAATGAACTTGAAAAAAACTTCTTAAGCAAGTATAAATAAATAAATTATACTATTCATGAGGTTAAAGAACGATCAAGTCAAGTCGTACCCGAGTTAAGGGATCCAAACTCTCTTTTTCTTTCTATGTTATCACTTTTATGTCATTTATTTTAAGCACATATTTCTTATTTTTGGGGTTGTTATTTTATATTCCTCATACTGTAATTTTAATGTTCATATTATGATAGACCCTATTTGATCTCATAAATCCATTTTTGGAAGTTTTAAGTGGCGTCGTTAGGCTACCGAGTTTTCGTACGGGATTTTTCATTTCACTTTTATTCGCGTGACATTAATGCGATGTTTTCCACTATTTCCTTTGATTGGTGTATGTACTGACCATTATTATAAATTTTTTGTAGTATAATTTCATTTATGGGTATTTAAACATTCTTTTTATGACCCTTCTTCCATGTGGTGTACGTTTTGAAAGTTACCCAACTCGGTAAGGGGACCTTTCACCCTCTTCTTTTTAAAATACTTATTTTGTTATGTCTTTTAATTCACATACTATTATGTTGGGATATGTTCTTATATATCCTTATATATTTAAATTTTACATCCAAGTGATTAGATACCATTTTCTCTCTCATCAACTCATTTTCTGAATTTTAATGAGACGTCGTTAGGCTATCGGATTTCTGGGAACTTCTTAACACACTTTAAACTCTTTGGATTAAACCTCTACTTCTTGATTTTATTATGCCAAGATTATGTGTGCAATATCTATGTTGTAATTTCCACAAACCTTTGTGTGGGTATAGTATTTCTACACATAATCATCTCATTGATAAATTCTTACAAACTTGTATGGGAAATCATAACTCAATCTCATTTCATTGAGTTAAATATCTATGTAATTGGTTTTGTTTTTCCAAGATTATGTGTGAATGACCTCTAATTGTTTCACACTTAATATCCACTTATATTGGGTGTATTTATATTTCTCACACATAATTATGTGATAGATTTATCCTTAATTTCGGGATACCATCTTTATAATGGATTTCATCTCAATTTACATTTCCATTGAGACTTCATTGTTATTATGCACCAATTCACGCTTATATGGTGTGTATACTATCCTTTGACATATTATATCATGAATCCCTTTATTCTCGTAATATTATAATGTTCAGATTAAATGTTAATCTGCAATTATTTGAATTCAAGAGTCTCTCATTTTGTTAAAGACACTTTAACAAAAATATCGTTTTAAATGTTTTAAAGATTCAGTACTCTAAATATTTATCTTTAATGTCCATGTTTTCAAAATGGTTTTCAGTATTTATTTATATGGACATTAATGTTATAATTCCATTAAAAGATTCAAAGTCGTATGATACACATTTATTCAAAAATCTCTTTTAAATAATTTTTGGAAATGGATTGATTAATTCAATATTGTGGAATTACTTATTGTGATTGCAAATGAAATTTTATTATTGAAATGTTTATATTTTCAATATTTTATGTGTAATGATGGTACTTGGACATTTTACGGGTGGTTACGTGATAAACCATATGACAGGTGGTGCCGTGAATACCAGTATGGGTGGTTATGTTATAACCTTCAATGCATTGGGTATGGAAGTCGGCCGTATAGATATTCAATTAAGTATGTATGGATGTCGGCCATATGTCTATTCCATTATGTATGTGTAGAAGTCGACCATATGGTTATTCCATTTAATTATGTTTATGTCCCAAGTTACCTTTATATGTTATGTGTTATTTATATGGGTTTTATGGTAATCTTTTGGTTTCAAAAGGGTAGGTAATGATCTTTTATTCAGTGAAGTGTTTTTTTACTACTTCATAAAGGTGAAAAGTATTACTTTGATAAAGTATTATTGGTTTACTTGTTTTTTATAAATAACAGTTTTCCGTCTTTGTGTATCCTTTACTGGGATTTTTATGCTCATCCCAAGTTTTTGAAATGTTTTCCACAGGACATAAAGATGAATAGGGTCAAGGATGGGATCAAGGAAAGACATGCTATCTAAAACATGGAACTAGACACGTTTCTTTTTAAGAGTTTTTATTTTATGGAAACTTAGTAGAAGTGTATACTTTGTAATCTTTGAGATCCAATAGCTATGTTCTCATTCTCTAAAACTCTAAACCTGAAAATATACTCAATGTGAATTATTCATTTAATTCAATAATAAGTAATGATTAAGGACGAGGTCTTATAATATATCTGTATCCACACCTTGTATTTGGTTACTCTCTATCATGGAGAGGCAGAGATGATTGGGGTATGCCACATGCTTTCCATGTATATCTTCTTATGGAAGGATTAGTCTATCCTTCTTTAATATGTGGAAAAGAATAATTTTGTTGTTAATATACTCACCATCTCGATCCCCTTGTGGTTGGATGAGGTTAATTCTACTATTGGTTTTGGTTAGGTTGTTTTCTTTGATTGCATCTATCATCTACTATCATTCATTCCAGTTGTATCACATACTACCCCCTAAATCATTCAGGATGTTCTAATAGGTATGTATATATTCACCATTTAATGGGATTTTACCACACATGTTGTGTCTTATTTAGTAAATAGATAGGTTGATCGTGGATGCAATGAATCTTAGGGATACCTGGTACTTTGCACTGGGTACTGTTGTCATATATTGAGATTCAAGAGGTGGTATCTATCAATATTTAAATCTATTTAGGTTAGGACACATTTCTAGTTGGGATTCTATTTTCACCCTTTGCATTCATTTTTTATTAATATACTCTTTTATATCATAGTGTTTATGAATTCTATATATACATTATAGATTTGTTGCAAATTTTACACATTCCCTCTTCACTTTTGAAACGTTTTGGCTATGTGTGTGCATACATGTACTTAGGAAAAGGTCTCCCTAAATTATTTAAGCCATTAAAACATGACACCACCCCCTAAAATATGGATGCGTCGAGCCTCGACTTGTGATTGGTCATGAAAAGTTCATTTTCATATAAAATATTTTTTTGATAAAATAATATATTTAATTAAAATAAATTTTAGAAAATTTATTTGATAAAAAAATGAAATTTTTAAAAAATTATATCAAAATTATTATAGGATGATTTTTTGAGAAATTTATTAAATTATTGATGTTTCAATGAATAGTTAATATAATATTTTTATAAAAAAATATATTTGATTTTTATTTATTTACAACATAAAATTAGGCATTGGATAATTTTTAAAATTTGATTATTTATCATATATTTAAATTATGAGTTTTAAATGGATTTTATAAGTTAATTTACCATAAATATGTAATATATTTAAATACAGAATTTTTATAAAATACTTGTTTGTTGTTGTGATTGGATGGATTAATTAAAAAATTATTTCATAAATTTATATGTTTTCTACTTTTAAAAATTATTTATATTTAGAAATTTGAAGTTAATATTTAGTAAATATTTTCCTTTAATTTTTTTTCAATATGAATAGTAACCGAATGAAATTTGTTACTATAATAAAGTGTAAATTTGGTTATTAAAGATAAAAAAATAT
Source organism: Viscum album (assembly GCA_963277665.1). NCBI lineage: Eukaryota > Viridiplantae > Streptophyta > Magnoliopsida > Santalales > Viscaceae > Viscum > Viscum album. The sequence goes on along the minus strand of OY728119.1, from coordinate 1,346,574,895 downwards.
TAGAGGGATTATAAAATGACCATAAAACTTTCAATGATTTTTTATGATTTATTTTAATTAATTGTTATCCATGATTTGGTTATATGTAATTTTATGTCCATTTGGATGAAATTATGGTCACTATAATATTTTATTTCAATAAAAGTCAATCAAGTAAAACAATAGTTTTTAATATGTTACGACCCAAAGTTTCATTAATGGAAAATCCCTCTTGATCCTGTTAAATTTATCTTTATATAAAATGTTATATACAATTTCAACTTCTTTGGTTTTTTGTTTTGAATTTATTCCATTGTTAATATAGCTATTGAACAGTGATCACATGATTAGTATAAAAAGAGTACCTTAACAAATCCAATTTACTCAGAAAAAGGAAGCGATGGCCTCATCCAGTAGAATTTCCCCATACGAAGCCCATTTGTAGGAGCTCGGAAAAGAGGTGGCGTCTTTGGGCAACACCCTTGACCAAGCCCAAGCTGAGCTTCATTATGTCAAGCTTGAACGTGACCGTCTACGGGAAAAGTGGAAGTTGATAAAGATTACCACTCGAGCGATGTTATCTGAGCCACCCCATGAGTCTGTGACCATCGCACACCTTACCCTTAGGTCTTATGCGGCTGTTTTAAGGGGTTATGTAACAAATAAGTAGTACTATGTTCATGTACATTATTTTTGTATATAATAATGAATATAATTTATAGTCATTTTTGATACCTTGTAAATAGTTTTAAAGTACAAATGGTGTTTTTAGTTATTATTTAATTAAGAAATCTATTTTATTAAATTAAGGGTTTTCTTAATTAAATGATATTTTAATATTATTATTATTATTAAATTAATTTTTATTAAATATTAATGATCTTATAATTTTATGAATGCAATTAAAATTTTATATTAAGGTTTGAAAACCATTTCTGTCAAAACCCGTGAACATTCGATAAATGTTGGTTTTTATTTTAAAAGTAAAAATTAACATATTTAGAAATTTTTTTAAATAAAATAAATGTCATTTATGAAATCAGGACGTCGAAATTATCCAACGGTGAATTTTTCATAATTTTCTGAGAGAGTCAAATTTTTGGGTAAAAAATAAATACCGTTTAATATATATAGTGTGTTTTATGACATCATAATGACCCAATGGTGATGTAATAAAAAACCAAAATCCTTATGTTCTGCCAATATATGTTTTATAATTAAAATAATGTGATTTTGGGTTTTTTTGACTTATTTTTAAAAGCATTAATGAACCCCTCAAGACTTATTAAACACTTTGCCTTTTTAAATTAATTTCCATGGGAGTGTGACTCACCTCCCCATAAGAAACCTTATTATTATAATATTTTCGGACCTTGTCCTTGTAAAATATTGTTTTCCTCTTCCCTTTGGCAAAAACCATGGGCAAAAACCATGGGATGGTTTGTTGTTTGGATTAATTTATTGTAGGAGGACCCAAACCTAAATAATAAAGAATTCCCTCACCATTCCTATATAAACCCACACAAACTCTAACTTCCTCCTAAAATAAATCCTTTTGAGTTCGTCCAAACTCTGCCCTACTCTCTCTATAATCCTCCCAATGTGCCCCAAGCTCCCAGGAAGCCTCTCACAAGCCTCTCTCTAGCCATTGGAAGCATACTTCCAAGTAAGGGTTTTTTCTTCCTTTCTCATTTTTTTCAATTTTCTTTAAGTTGTATTGCCCTTTTAATTTCAATTATGAATGTTGGGGTATGGTTTATCACCTCTCCCATACTTCCCTATTATTTTTTTAATGATGGTGTACCCCTTTATCTCTCATTAAATACCTCTCATGTACACCCATTACTATGCCGAAATTCATAAAGGATCTTCTCTCTCGTCTTTTACATTCAAGCAATTATTTTTTATCATGAATCTTAATTCCATTAAAATTGTTGTTACATGAAAATTTATGACCTCCTTACAATCCATTACATTTAAATATGATGAAGAACCCCTTTCTCTCTCATCAACCATTTTTATGAATTCTTATGTCATGCCGTTACGCTACCGAAATCGCACCGATTTTCAGAGCCAATGCCATTGTGTAGTGAATACCATGCCCATTTCTCCATCTAGGTTATTCAACTTTCTTCACATTTACTTATTTATTATAAAGTTTCATGTATCAATTCCACATTACATTATCGTGTAATTAATGATTATGTTTTATGAATCCATTTTTATGATCCATGTGGCACACTTATCCATGAAATGAAATGTTTAAGAAAGGTGTGCCCTTATAGCGGTCGAATGCATTGGGTAAAGTATAGTATCACGATACATCATGTGAAATGAGTGTTGACTCATGATAATTCAAGTGAAACTAGGGTTTACTCATGCTTCATGTGAAATGAGGTTTTACTAATGCTTTATGTGCAATGAGACTTGGCTCATGCTAATTCCATGGTAAGTGTTGTTGCCACATTTCCATGTTATGATAATCCTGATTTATCATGACTTTATGTTAATGTTTCTTTTTTTCTCTATTGATATGCCTATTGTCTAACATGTATTGTACTCCTCATGTTTTTCTATATGTACTCCCTTACTGGGATTTATAGCTCACCCTTTTCTTATGAATGTCCTCAAGTTATCCCATGAAATGCTAAGTATGAGGGAATGTAGTGGTCTTGTAAAGGAAGTTTTAAATAAAGATGTTTTATTTCATGTTTCATGTTTTTATGTATTGATCCTAATCCCCAAAGACACTAAAACTCTCTATCTTCTTTTTTGTATCAAGTGATGTTTTTTGTAATAAATCATGTTTAAGTTGTAATAAAAAGCGGGGTTGTCATAGTTTGTATCAGAGGATAGGTTTAGTTATTTTTGGGATTAGGAAACCCTAGTAAAGCCTTAAATACAAGAATTAGTATAATAAAATCATCCCTATGTTTTGGTTAGTACTGAGTAAGTGGTTTATCAAACAAATACATCCCTGTTTAGATATGAGCAGGTAGAGGTGGCTCTGGCACATATGTATTTTTGGGGTAAAACCCGAAAACACCGCTTTGAGCTAGACTCGAACGAGAACTGGTGCACGAAAACGGGCCTTGCTGCACTCTTGGTTACGACACTCCCGTGGGATATGTTTTGATAAATTCACAATCTTAGTATGAACCCTTATTAAGGGAAAAATGCCGCAAAGAATATATTTTATAAAGTAGATCATGAAAATCCTAGATTGAATCCTATATACTCGTGAGTTAAAGACATTAATGTTTATTTATAAGTCGTCCACTTTTGTCTTTGGATTACCCTTTATGTGTTACCCCAAGCATTCCATTTATTGCAGCAAATAGGCGGTAATAGTAGGACTCGGGCGAACACCCGTTGTGAAGATCAATGTGATGATTGTACTAATGAGATGCCCAATCCAATGGGAGTTGGAATCGGGAACTTTGTCATGCTTATCTCTCAGCTAACTCAAGTTTCCAATAGAATCACGGGTCAAGAGGAACGTTCAACCCCACCTAAGAAAGAACTTGTCGCAATAGAGAGCTTCATGAGACAAATTCATCCTACTTTTAGTGGATCATCTGATCCCACGATCGCTGAACAATGGTTCAAATCCATTGAAAAGATCTTCTCCATCCTCCAATGTTATGAACAAGAGAAGGTTCTCCTGACTGCTTATCGTGTGGAGGCTGAAGCTGATCAATGGTGGACATTGATCAAAAATATGAAGCCTGAGGAGGAGATCGAGGATTTGGAATTGAAGGAATTCCGGAAGATGTTTTTTGATAAATATTTTCTGCGCACCCTCCGGCGTAAGATGGAAATGGACTCCCTTTCCCCCAAGAAAAAAGTTGAAGAATCTGTTGGAGCATAAGAGGTAAACTTCACAAGGCGTGCACGATACGCTTTCAGCTTTTTCGTTACCCCCCGAATTCAAGGTTGACCGCTTCTTTGGTGGGCTGAAGCCTAGCTTGCGGAAAGCATTAGTGATCTGTGACTTTGACAGCTATGAGGAAATTGTCTGATGTACCCTCAAGTTCGAAATGGAGATTAGAGAATCAGAGGGGTATCATGGGGACAAGAAGCGTAAGGTGGACTTCAATGTTGGTGGTCCGATGGATAAATCCAAGAGCGCTAAGAAGTTCCAGCACCCCACTTTCCAAAAGTGCAGAAAGAAGCACCCTGGAAATTGCCTTAAGGGGACGAGAAAATGCTTCAGGTGTGGAAGAGAAGGGCACCTAGCTGTTAACTGTCGGAAGAAGGACCCGCGTCTGCGACAGAGGAGAGGAACACTCCGTTCGAATCTCAACGTGTTGTTCAATGCTATAAATACAAAGAACCGGGTCATTTTTAAAATTAGTTCCCTAATCCAAGGGTTTTCAGAGGCAACCAACAACCTCCAAGACAGCAAGGAAGAGCTTCTTCCATCACTTCTTCCGAAGTGAACCCCAACAACGAAGTGGTGATAGGTACGCTAGTTATTAATTCAAGAATAGATAACGTACTTTTTGATTCAGGTTCTATTCATTCTTTTATATCTCGAAAGTTTAGTAGAACAATCCCAACACCACCACAAATCATGGAAGTCAAGATGTCGGTGAGTACAGAAAATGGGGCAGTCATTGCATCCCAGGAATATAAGTCCTCCCCTGTTATAATATGGGGATTGAATTTCCCGAAAAACCTCTTCATACACCCTTTGGTGGAATTCGATGCAATTCATGGCATGGATTGGCTTTCCTTATATAGAGCCAACATAAATTGTCGGGAGAGGGAAATTACACTCCATATGGAGAATCAACCCCCGATTCATTACAAGTGTCAGGAGGTGGATGAATCTCCTTTAGGTCAATCATCTCAAGCATGGATATTACTACCCTATGAGCACTCGTATCTGGCTCAAATGATTGAGTCCAAAGAAGAAACCATCCTTGACGAAATGCCTATTACGAGGGAATTCTCTGAAGTGTTTCCCGGGGAACTGACTGGTCTTCCTCCTAGAAGAGATGCTGAGTTCTCAATTGAACTTATACATGGGGAATTACCAATATCCAAGACTCCATATAGAATGGTTGTTGTTGAGCTTGAAGAGCTGACGAAACAACTATAGGAGAATCTGGATAATGGGTTTATACGACCAAGTGCTTCACCATGGGGTTCACCGGTCCTCTTCATTAAGAAGAAGGATGGGTCAATGCGGCTTTGCATCGATTATCATGAACATAAAAAAATCATGATGAAGAACAAGTATCCTCTCCCACGAATTGATGACTTGTTTGATCAGTTGCGTGGAGCACAATACTTCCCCGAGGTGGACTTACGGCCGGGATATTATCAAGTAAGGGTGAAGAAGGAAGATATCCCGAAGACTACTTTTCATACAAGGTATGGGCACTATGAATTCATAGTAATGCCTTTTGGACTCACCAATGCTCCATAAATATTCACGGACTTGATGAATAGAGTCTTTAGAGATTACCTTGACAAATTTGTGGTTTTCTTTATAGATGATATTATAATATTCGCAAAAACCAAGGAGGATCATGAGGAGCATTTAAGAACTGTACTAGAGACTTTGCGCAAGGAGAATCTCTATGAAATGTACACCAAGTGTGAGTTCTGGTTGAAGGAGGTCTCATTCTTGGGCCATATCATCACAAGCATTGGGATATCTATGGACCCCTCCAAAATAGATGCAATTGAGGGATGGCTGCTTCCAACATCGGTAATGGATATCTGTATCTTCTTGTGGTTAGATGGATATTTTCGACGATTTGTGAGAAATTTATCATAATTGTCCAACCCTCTTACCAAGCTAACTCGAATGGGAGTAAAGTTTTCTTGGAGTTATGAATGCGAAGAAAGCTTCAAGGAGTTGAAAATGAGGCTTATCGCTGCACCCGTTCTCACTTTACCCACAAGTGGGGAGCTTTTTGTGGTATTCAGTGATGCTTCGAAGAAGGGTTAGGATGTGTGCTGATGCAGAATGATAAAGTGATATCCTATGCCTCAAGGAAGTTGAAAATCCATGAGTGAAACTATCCAACGCATGATCTGGATTTGGCGGCTGTGATCTTTGCCTTGAAAATATAGCCGCATTATCTCTATAGAGAGAAAAGTGAGATATATACTGACCACAAGAGTCTTAAATATATATTCACACAAAAAGAGCTTAATATGGGCCAAAGAAGATGGATAGAGCTCATCAAGGATTATGACTGTTCAATACATTACCACCCTAGGAAAGAGAACAAAGTGGAAGATTCCCTATGTAGAAAGGATCATGCGATTCTATCAATGATGAGAAGTGAGAAGGATCCAATCTTCTTAGACATGAGGAAGATGGACGTGGGAATCATAAAGAAGGGAATATCATCAATCCATTCACAAATTATTGCTCAACCATCTCTTTTGGAAAGGTTAAAGGATGCTCAAAAAGATGATTTGGGAATTCAAGAAAAAGTGGAAGCTATCAAAAAGGGGAAATCCTCGGAGTTTAATGTTAATGAAGAAGGAACTATGTGGTTTGGGAAAAGACTATGTGTTCCATCAAGTCAGGAGCTGAAGAATGAACTTTTGGATGATGCACATAGTTCAAATTTCTCTATTCACCCAGGGAGCACAAATATGTTTCGAGATCTCGGAGAAAACTTTTGGTTAGATAATATGAAGAAGGAGATCGCTGAATATACATCAAAGTGCCTAGTGTGTAAGCAAGTGAAGGCAGAGATACAAAAGTATAAGGGTATGATGCAACCATTGCCCATACCATAATGGAAATGGGAGAACATCACCATGGACTTTGTCACCGGACATCCAAGGACATCCAAAGGCAACAATGCAATCTGGGTTGCTGTGGATCATCTTACAAAGACTGCACAGTTCATTGTTATTCGAGAGGATTTATCATTGGATCAACTGGAACGGATATATATTAGGGAAGTGGCAAGGTTGCATGGAGTACCACTATCTATTGTGTCTGACTGAGATCCAAGATTCGCCACTATGTTTGGGATGAGTCTTCAACATCCTCTGAATACTGAACTGAACTTCAGTACGACCTATCATCCTCAAACTGATGGCCAGTCCAAGTGGGCTATCCAAACACTTGAGGATATGTTGAAAGCGTGCACAATGGACATTAAACGAGGATGGGATCAACATATTATTTGGTTGAGTTCTCTTATAATAACAGTTTCCACTCGAGCATCCAAATAGAACCATATGAAGCCCTATATGGGCAAAGGTGTAGAACACCGACATGTTGGGATGAGGTCGGTGAATGTAAGCTGGTTGGACCAGAAATGGTCGAGGAAATAGTGGAGAAGGTGAAAACCATTCAGTAGCATATCGAGGCAGCCCAAAGTCGACAGAAGTGTTATGCAGATAATCGTCGATGAGACCTTGAGTTTAAAGTTGGATACATGGTGTTTCTACGCTTATCTCCAGGGAAAAAGGCCATGAGGTTTGGAAAGAAAGGGAAGTTATGTCCAAGGTACATCATCCCCTTGGAGGTTTTTGATCATGTTGGGGTTGTGGCCTATCGACTAGAACTTCCACATACTATGGCCAAGGTGCATGATGTCTTTCATGTATCCCTCTTAGGGAAGTACATACCGGACCCTTCTAATGTACTCTCTTCCGTGGTGGTACAATTGGAAGACGATCTTTCATATGAGGAGTAACCAGTGAAGCTCTTAGATCATAAAGAAAAAGTTCTACGAAATAAGACAATGACCCTCATGAAGGTGTTGTAGAGAAACCACATGTTTGAAGAAGAAACTTGGGAATTGGAGGATATGATTAAGTTGAGTTACCCACGTTTGTTTTAGTGTGGGAAAAGTAATATTTCGAGGGAAAAATTTCTTAAGGTGGGAATATTGTAACGACCCAATGTTTCATTAATGGAAAATCCCTCTTGATCCAGTTAAATGTATCTTTATATAAAATGTTTTATAAGATTTCAACTTCTTTGGTTTTAAGTTATGAATTTTGATCATTGTTAATGTAGTCGTTGAACAGTGATCACATGATTAGTATAAATATAGGACCTTAACAAATCCAATTTACTCAGACAAAGGAAGCGATGGACTTATCTAGTAGAATTGCCCCATACGAAGCCCATTTGTCAGAGCTCAGAAAATAGGTGGCGTCTTTGGTCTTCTCCCTTCACCAAGCCCAAGATGAACTTCATTATGTCAAGCTCGAAGGTGACCGTCTACGGGAAAGTGGAAGTTGATAGAGATTATCACTCGAGCGATGTTATCCGAGCCACCCCAAGAGTCTGTCACCATCGCACACCTTACCCTTAGGTCTTATGCGGTTGTTTTAAAGGGTTATGTAGAAAATAAGTAGTACTATGTTCATGTACATTATTTTTTATATAATAATGAATATAATTTCTAGTCATTTTTTATACCTTGTAAATAGTTTTTTAAGAACAAATGGTGTTTTTATTTATTATTTAATTAAGAAATCTAATTTATTAAATTAAGGGATTTTTGAATTAAATGATATTTTAATAATAATAATATTATTATTAAATTAATTTTTATAAAATATAAATGATCTTATAATTTTATGAATGCAATTAAAATTTTATATTAAGGTTTGAAAGCCATTTCTGTCAAAACCCGTGAATTTTTTATAAATGTTGGTTTTTATTTTAAAAGAAAAAATTAACATATTTAGAAATTATTTTAGATAAAATAAATTTCATTTCTGGAATCAGGACGTATAAATTATCCAATGGTTTATTTTTCTTAATTTTCGGAGACAGTCAAATTATTGGGTAAAAATTAAATACCGTTTAAATATATAATGTGTTTTATGACATCATAATGACCCAATGGTGATGTAATAAAATACCATAATCCTTATTTTCGTCCAATATATGTTTTATAATTAAAATAATGTGATTTTGGGTTTGTTTGACTTATTTTTCAAAGCATTAATGAACACCTCAAGACTTATTCAACACTTTGCCTTTATAAATTAATTTGCATGGGAGTGTGACTCACCTCCACATAAGCAACCATATTATTTTAATAAGTTCGGAACTTGGCCTTGTAAAATATTTTTTTCATCTTCCCTATGACAAAAACCATGGGCAAAAACCAAGGTATGGTTTGTGGTTTGGATTAATTTAATGTAAGGGGACCCAAACCTAAATAATAAAGAATTCCCTCACATTTCTTATATAAAACCACCCAAGCTCCAACTTACTCCTCACTAAAATCCTTTGGAGTTCGTCCAACCTCTGCCCTAATCTTTCTAGAATCCTCCCAAGGTGCCCCCAGCTCCCAATAAGCCTCTCTCAAGCCTCTCTATAGCCTTTGGAAGCACAATTCCAAGTAAGGGTTTTTTATTCCTTTCTCATTTTATTCAATTTTCTTTAAGTTGTATTTCCCTTTTAATTTCAATTATGAATGTTGGGGTATGGTTTCTCAAATATCCCATACATACCTTTTATTGTTTGAATGAGGGGAGACCCCTTTCTCTCTCATCAAATACCTCTCATATACACCCGTTACTATGCCGAAATTCCGAAAGGAACTTCTCTCTCCTATTTTACATTCAAGCAATAATTTTTTATCATGAATCTAAATTACATTACAATTTCTTGGACATGAATCTATATGACCTCCATACTATCCATTACATGTAAATATGATGAGGAACCACTTTCTCTCTCATCATCCATTTTTATGAATTATTATGTCACGTCGTTACGCTGCCAAAATCGCACCGATTTTCTAAGCCAATGCCATTGTGTAGTGAATACCATGCCCATTTCTCCATCAAGGGTATTCAACTTTATGCACATTTACATATTGATTATAAAGTTTCATATATTAATTCCTCATTCCTTTATCATGTAATAAATGATTATGTTTTATGAATCCATGTTTTATGATCCATGTGGCACACTTATGCATGAAATGAAATGTTTAAGAAGGGTGCGCCCTTATAGCACTCCAATGCATTGGGTAAGGTATAGTATCATGATATGTCATGCGCAATGAGTGTTGACTCATTATAATTCAAGTGAAATGAGGGTTTACTCGTGCTTCATGTGCAATGTGGGATTACTCATGCTTTATGTGCAATGAGCCTTGGCTCGTGCTAATTCCATGTTTAGTGTTGTTGCCACATTTCCATGTTATGATTATCATGCTTTATCGTGCATTTATGTTCATGATTCTTTTATCCTCTATTGATATTCCTATTGTCTAACATGTATTTTACTCCTCATGTTATTCTATGTGTACTCCCTTACTGGGCATTATATCTCACCCTTTTCTTATGCATGTCCTCAGGTTATCCCATGCAATACTATGTACGAGGAAATGTAGTAGTCTTATAAAGGAAGTTTTCAATAAAGATGTTGTATTTAATGTTTCAAGTTTTTATGTATTGATCGTAATCCCCAAAGACACTAAACCTCTCGATCTTCTTTGTTGTATCAAGTGATGTTTTATGTAATAAATCATGTTTAAGTTGTAATAAAAAGCAGGGTTGTCATATAATAACTGTTATTTTTGTACTATGGGGTTATATAGAAGATATTTTTGACGAAACATAATCCTTTTAAATCAGGTGTATTTTTATTCATAATTATAATTACATATTAATTTTTATTTATGATATTATTAACTTCAATTCTCGCACAACACAAATTTAATAATTATAAAAATAATAGAAGAATTGTAAAATGTTATTAAAAAAGTATATTAATTATAATATAAGATAACTAAGGACATGCATTAATTTTTTATATTACCTTGACATTTTAGGGATCTATTAAAATAATATTACCAAAATATTTGTGTGTTCAAGATGTTATTAAATTGAAATTATTTAATAGTGACAAAATTGACAATAATGATATTTTATGAAAGTAATATAGTATTAATTTGTTTAAAAATTACTATAATATTAAATAAGTTCAGAGTGGAATATATATGGTATAAAGATCCACATCTTATAGTTTTATGTGTAAATATATAACAAATATCAAAAATTAAAACTATTTATCAGTGGAAAATATGTTACAACAGTTAATGATAAAATTGGTTAAATAAGCGATTAAACTAAAATATAATGCTTAAAATATCACATAAATATGTATACATTGATTTTTTGATGAAATTAGAAATAAATTCTACCATAGGTTCTGAATCATGATCATTAAGAAGTTTTTGTATCAAGAATAATCTTATTTTATTTTATATTTTAACAAAATTCGATGTGTGACTGTCCATTCTATTATAAAAGATAACCTCAATTCTCACTTATTTATACCAATTAAAGAATTTTATATGGAAAATTCCTTGAATATTTCTATTATAATTTTCCAAACTACATTAAAATGGTTATAGAAATCAAAAAATAACAACCATAGAAAACATTAGTAGATGTCTAAAGGATTAGTTTCAATGAAGATGCAATCATCTTAACTAATCATATTAATTTTTAACAATTATTTTACTCCAAAACATTATGATATTTATTATAAAATAAATAAATAAGTATAATAAATATTCATAAATGTTATTATGTTTTGAATAAAACCATTATAAACTATCTTTCCCATCAATGAATAAGTGAATGTGTCGCTCCTACGTATTTATATCTTTCCTTCTCCATGTAGCGAAGCAATTCAATTTTCATCGCCATATTTTATGGGATGGTAAAGTTATGGGACTAATTAATATATGATATTTATTAAATAATTATATATCTTTAATTATAAAAAAATTATACCTTCTTACCATTCAATCCATTGGGAAATTATAACATCATTCGTGTGTAAGCATAGACTACCACCTCAACTATTCGATGAGATTAAATTTTTGGTTATAAATACATTTTATGTAAATAAGGATAATTTTTATGAATATAAATGATATAAAAATTTATATTTGATGGCTAAATATTATTTATCATTCTTTCATTCCATCAGTCAAACAAACGGAAACTACATTCAAGAAAATAATGACTAATCGTCTCCATAAACAACATAACTCACTGTTCATTATAAAATTGTTAAGAATGTTTATAAATATGTATATAATTAATATATATTTATTTTTAATATATATTTTAATTCATGAAAATATGGTAACTTGATCAATGTATAACTTCTAGGATAGAAGAACCAAAAATTCTAGGAAGTCGAAGTAGTTAAGACATAGAAAAGTTATTTTAATGAAAAATTATTAACAAACATTTGATAAGATGTTATAAATATAACATAAATGGTAATAAATGATTGAATATTTTTTTAACGAATTTATAATAAATAAATATTTATTATATCGAATGAATGAATGTGACTTATGAAATCTATGACATTAGGTAAGGGTTTATTTCAGAATGTCATCATTATTTGATATTTATTTTTGTTACATATCTAATATTGAATATTTCACTTAAATGTCCTTGGTTTTTAAAAATAACTAATTTAATGTTTTAATATTTTCCTAATATTTATTATAATCATTGTTAACAATGTTTTAATTATTTATAAAAATGTACATTAGGATTTCTCTATCATTTTCCAAATAAAGTTCACTATGACATTTATGAAAATATATATATATATGAAAGTAATGTTTTATAAACATGTAAAGAATTACAGGATTGATCTAATATTATGATACCAAATTTATTTCATGATTTAATTAATTTTTTACAAATTTAGTTTTACTTAATATTTTTTATTTATATGTGAGCAACATTATAAAAATGGAAATGATTTTAAAATTTAAAAGTTGGTTTCATCACAAATTATTATATATGATCATTAAAAATAACTTTCCATTTAAGATGAAATATTTAGATATTACTTATACATTATAGGGAACATTGTCTATGTATATCTTAATAATTCATTCTTTATATGATTTATGATTATGATGAAAATTTAAAATGTTTACGAAAACAATTTCTTTTTAGGTGTTATGATTTGATGAATGTTTTATATTTATATTGTACACATATGAATCATTTTTGTTTATTTATGGGCGGGTTCAATATATAACCCAATTAATTTTAAGAATATTTTTAACTCATGACATAGTTATGAGACATATGTTGATGTGCTCGATCTATTATGTGAAATAAGTCGATGTGCTTGTTATATTGTTGGAAAAAAGTCATTATTCTTGATCCACGAAGGAAAAAGAGTGTTGATTTATGATCCTATGGTATTTGAATTTATAATTTATAGATTGAATATATTATATACATATTATGGTAGCACATATATATATATCACATGAAATCCTACTTCATTATTGTGTTATGTTAATTTTTATCAATGTTATTCATGTCTTTTGAAATGATACTGTTTTATTCCATATTCATTTTTATGATCAATGTTATATTGGGTATGAAAATTTTATTTTAGTAGAATGATCTCATACCCATATGCATATCATATTCTTACATATGATCATCGATTGACACCTCCCATATTTACCCTTACTGAGCTTTTGCGTTCATTATTTTCTTATTCTTTGTTTCCCCATGTTATGAATGTAGTATTTTGTAGAGAATTTGCATAAATAAAATCACGTGGGTATATATTTATTGGATATTTATAATATATTTCAAATAATAATAATAATTTTTTTAATATCCAAAGACATGGAACCATTACTGTTTTCACACAAATCATATTGATTTGTATTGAATATTCATCTAAATAGATTTAATATTTGTTTTTATAAATATAGATATGCTATAGTTGGAATCATAATAGGTTTTAAATAATTAAATGATATTCATGTTATAAAAAAGCAATTAATAACTTGGGTATTAGTTAATGTACAATATAATATGCTAATATTTTGGTAACACTCATAAATTCCCTTGGTTAAACATAGGATTTCTTAGAATACATTTTCACAGTTTTGACATAGGACACTTGTTTTAGAATAATGAGGGTTTTCACTATGCTTAATGCTTCTAAAAATAATATATTGGTTTTACTCATTTTTTGTAACCGGAAGGAATCATGTTAATATTGAATGTGGTGTGAAATGCATTTCATTTCCACCCACGAAACCAAATGTTTTGGGTGATGGAATGGAAAATAGTTCTTTTATTATCACAAAATTGTCTTGGTTTATGAATCATTCCATGATTCTAAATGATCAATGGGGGGAAAATGTGTTTTTTAATACTTTATTTGGAATCATACACCCTAGTTTAGTCAATATTATTATCTAATAGTGGTTGAGGGATACATGGAAAATATTGAATTTTTTTTATATTCTTTATTTCTCCTGGAATGAAAACGATGACCCACCTATTTATCTTCGGGAAGGAAAACCAGAATAACTATGGAATATTATCATGGAACTGAGGCAATGGGATGAAATTCAATGCCTGTAATTGGATTAGTTTTGAAAAATATTATTCAGTAAGAACTTTTATCATATTATATATACAAATATAGAGAAGTTATTTTTTATATTGAACCCAAATATTGAGGAAACCATTGATACTTATGGGAAATATTTTATAAGGAAGTTATGGTCTGCCTCTAGTCTAATTACCATCCCTCAATGTAAAATTGATCAATTCTATAGTGTCCAAAAACTATGCCTCTAAAAAGAATTAAATTTAATATTCTTCAGTAGTAATGAAGATATCGTTATATGTGAACTGAATGTTGAAAATGAAATTGGAGATTCCCACTACTAGCATTGTTTTTATAATAAATAACATATTGAGACTCATGAAAACTCAAAGAAACCAAATGGTGGAATGTAATTACAGGAATCTACATGACATAAATATGGGAAGAATTTTCAGGGAATGTGATTTAATGGAATGGTTATGCTCATTAAATATTGGATGGAGTTTCATAAAGCCCATCAGTTTATAATATTGACAAATAATACAGTACATGAATAGGTTGATAATATGACTCCAAAATATGCACTATCCACGCTTTAATGATTTATATTAAAGGAGAAGGGAATTATGACAAAAAGGGTATGAATATAAAGGTTACATATTATCATTTTGAATAAAATATTAAGATCAAAGATAGATGGAAATATCATGTGATCATGATTACTGATGTGGATTATGATATTGATATTGTGAAAGGTAAAACTATTATTTAATCTTGAACAATGAATATCTTATTTGAGTTTTGATCCACCAAATAATTTATTTAAATATAATTTTATAATTTTATCACCATATCACCTCCACAAATTGTTTTTGATTTATCTGTGAAATATCGTATAGTGGAAACCATCTCATCTCATGTTTATTGTTCTTTTTTTATTGAAGTTTGAGGGAATGTTCAACCTAAATGTTTTTTTATTCTCTTATTAGTTGAATCCATTGTAATTCTTCGCTTGGATTAAATTATTTTATATGGGGATCATATCAACTATTGAGTAAGGGATGTTACATTTCATATTATGAATGAAAATATTATCATTTGTCGATTCAAATATGATTTTAAATTTCCAATGCAAATTGATCCCATATTTTGGGGCTTAATAATTTATATTATGATTTTATATTTCATATGGTTTTGGATAAATTTATCTGTAATTATACAGCTATTAAATATGATTGTTTTGGTGACATTTATTAATAATTTCTGATTCATCAGAAAATTCAGGATATTGAGTTTTCCATTGAAATAATACAACATTCTATGAGTTTTCTATGGACCCCTTATAGCATTGAACCAATTGAGTAACAAGAGTTAAATAAGAAGTGGTGGTCAAATATTTGTAAGGGGTTCCTAGTCCACATTGCATCCCCATTGTGTATACCTATTCTTTTTTTAGGAATAGAAAATTTTTAATTTCACTATATAATTATTTTCAATATCATGACAAGACCACAATCATGAACAATTATCATCTCTGACATATTGATGAGTTATTTGATAAAATAAACAGTGATCATTACATTTCATTGACTAAAAGTAATTTTGGATATCATAAATGTAGGTTCAAGAAACGGGATAAATCCAAAAAAATTATAGTGTATGGGAACTGTGATTTTATGTTAGTTCCTTTTTGTTTTACAAAATATCTCTCAATGTTCATTGAAATATTGGTTATAATATTTTGATATTTTCATGAATAGATGGAGGCAATAATTATATATGTTATTCTTGTACATTCAGATAGAAAAGAAGATATTGAATATATCTTTGAGATTATGATGAAAACCCAAAGGAAGGAAAATAAATATTATAAATTTACAATGTTTTAATTTTGGCTTCACAAACTGTCATTTTTTAATTCATTTAATAACATATGAGGGTATATCATTAGACACTTCAACACCATAGCTTATTGAGATAGGACCTATGACAACTCCTAAAACTGAAATATATAGTTTTCATATATTTTTTGCATATTATAGATGTTTTTTGAATGATTTATCTTTATTATATAATATAATCCTCATAATTAATTAGAAATATGTAAAGTCCATATTTAAGATGGAATATAAAAATAATTCCATGGAGCTGAAAAGAAGGTTGTT
Organism: Viscum album; assembly: GCA_963277665.1. Lineage (NCBI taxonomy): Eukaryota > Viridiplantae > Streptophyta > Magnoliopsida > Santalales > Viscaceae > Viscum > Viscum album. Next base: position 1,346,558,383 of record OY728119.1, on the reverse strand, counting down.
TTGTGAACCTAGGACCATACTACTATGTAGTGGAAAATCATTTCTGATATTCAGTGATGCATCTGAGAAGGTACTGAGATGTTTTATCATTATAAATTATATTTTGGAAGCTTATTAATCATTCCAATTGGAGGTCTATTCGAAAATAATACCCAACTCATGATTTGGGATTAGCTATGTTATTTTTGTATTAATGATATGGAGGAAGTTTCTTTGTGAATAATGTTGTGAAATATATTATGATCAATTTTTATTAAAAAATATTTTTAGTCATTAAGAATTACCATGCACTAACGAAGATAGTTTGTTGTGAATAATGAATATGACTACTCGACACATTACCATACATGAAGGGTGAACAAGGTGAATGATTCCTGAGATGAAAGGATCATGCTATAATATCAATGATGAGGATAAAAAAGATCAAATACATATGGACTTTTAAATGTTGGATATATATATATATATATTAATGGAATGAGATAAATTATTATCAAGCTCAAAAATTGATTGTCCATCTATCCATCAGAAGATGAATGTGGAATATAAGGTAGATATGGAGATATAAAAGAGGATGGGAAATGTTATTATGTACAACATTGAGTGTTATCGAATAATAAGGTTTAGTAATTATATATTTGTCCCACAAAGACTATATTAGAAATAGTATCTATTGCATGAGTCTCATTGTTCACCATTCACTATTCATCCTATGAGTAATAATATTTCTAGTTACAATAAATTTAATTTCTACTGGCATGGATTAAAGGGAGATATTGCATAGTACGTTTCTCGGGGCATTAGATTTCAGACAGTTAAGGTAGGGAGATATAAGCCTATGGGGATATTAAATATTTCTATCGTATGTGAATGGTAATAGGAAAACATCCCCATAGATTTTATCATCGGACTTCCAAAAACGTATATAAGACATAAATTTATATGGGTTATAATAGATCTAAATATGAAGTAAGAACACATAATTTCTATTAGAAAATATTTCTCTCTTGAATAACTTTATAGAATACATATTAGGGAAGAGTAAATATATCATGGATTGACACATTCCATTATATCATATCAAGATCCATGTCTTCCTTGATGTTATGATGATGTTATTAGTAGTATTTGGATATACAATAAAGTTTTAGAAAAATAGTTCATCCTCATACATATTGATACTCTGAGAAGAAAACTAAATCTTGAGAGGTAATGTTATGATATTCCACTATTCATTTCATATTTGGTTGCGATCTACACCTTCCTGCAATAGAATATTCATACTGAAATAGTTTTTACAATAGTTTTCAGATGGCTCTATATTAAGACCTACATTGATTGATGTGTGAAACATTATCATGCTAGAGTGTTTTTAGGGAAAGAAAAATATGGGGACCAGATCATGATGATGAAATTACATAAAATGTTTTATCAACTCAATAACCTATAAGAGAAGATTCGAGTCAAAAAATAAATTTTACTACAAATTATATGAAGAATTTAGAGTTTGAAGTAGGTCATACGGTATTACGTAAAATATATCCATGGAATAGAGTCATTTGATTTGGAAATTTGGTAATGTTAATTACTAGGTATATCCATCCTTTTTAAATTCATGAAAATATCTAGATTGTAGCTTATCGCTTGGCGCTTCCATCGAATCTCTATCACTTTTATGACGTGTTCGATATATCTCTCATGTGGAAGTGTATACATGATCATACACATGTACGAAAAACATTATTTATATATTTGGCGAAATGTATTTTTTTGAAATAAATTGATAGAGATATTGGATTATAGATAGAATCTTCTACGAAACAAGACCACTCTCTTATTAATGTTCTGTTTGATACAACCAATTTTATGAAGATACATGGGAACTTGAGAATGTGATGAGGTAGATGTGTCATGAGATTTTTGTATTTCAGTGAATAATTTAAACATAAATGTTATTTTTAATTGGGGGATGTAAAATGAAACACCCTTATATCTTAACAAAATAATATATTTTAAATACTTTTATTTCTTTAGTATATTTCATTTCATGCAAAGTCGAGTTTAGTCGAATCATGAAACACTCTTTAAATATAACGTGTTTTCAATATCAATGTCATTAAATTTTAAGGTATGAATAGATAAATATTACTTAAGAATCATATAATGTTCTTATTCATTCCAATTTTACTAATTATTTCTTTGTAAAAAGACATGGTTTTTTTAATAATTCATTTTAATCATAAAAAAATTCATAAAAGCTTATTTGGAATTATTTATCATAGAAAGAAAATATCATAATTTTATGTAAATTATAGAAAATTTAATTAATAAAATAAAAAATATCATTCAAATCCCAATGTTAATATTTTATCATGATGAATTTTTAGGGATTTTTTGAAAATAATTTTATTTCAATCAATCACTACCCTAAAACCAGTTTTTCACAGCACCCCCCTTTATCAACACTAAAGAAAAAGTGATGATAAAGGGACCCCCCTTTATCAGCGCTTTTGTTAGCGCTGATAAAGGGCCCCCCTTTATCAGCGCTTGTTTAGTAGCGCTGATAAAGAGGGGGCCTTTATCAGCGCATTTTTTAAAAGCGCTGATAAAGGGTCTGCTTCAATTTTTTTTTAAATAATATATTAATATATTAATATATAAATATAGTTATATTGATATATAAATATAATATATAATTTTCAAATATATTTTAGATAACTATAAATGTACATTTACATTATTATACATAATATGTGAGATATTTAGTGAAAATGGTTTCATTAAAATTTTAAAAAAAATTTAATTAATAATTTTCTAATAATTATGGAGTAATAGTCATTTAATAACAATTTGAAGACTAAAAAAATTAAAAAAAGTAAAAAAAGATCCAAAATATGTTGAAAACGCAACTCAAACTTCAAACGGCCATAACTTTTGATCCGGGTGTCTGTTTGAGCTCTACCACATATCAAATCGAAGTCTGTGATGAGCTCTATGTCGCTGTGACACGGGGCGATTCTGGTCAAGTGATTTTCGAGGCCAAAAGAGGCCCATAAGTCCTCCAAAACTAAGTTTTTAGTCGGGGTACCCCGATTTTTTAACATTTTGTGGATTTTCACACTCGTTTAAGGGGGTATTATTGGATTATTTTGGTGGGGTAAGATTTTATTCCAAGTTATTACATTCATTTTGATTTTATGTCTTTGAAATTTTATCATTTTTTATAATGCACTGCTATTTATAATGAAATATATAACAATATATTCATATTTTTTAAATACTCACACCAAAAAATTTAATTATAAATATAAATAATAAAATATATTTACATATAAAATATATTATATTTATGTAAAAAATAACTAACATCCATTTTATTTAAAATAAAATGAATATTTATATACCTATATATAAATCAAACTATATATATATATTATTCTAACTATATATATATATTAATCTAACTATATATATATATTAATCTAATAACTATATATATATATTAATATAACTACATATATATAAATTTGTATTACTATAAATATATATATTAATATCACTATAAATATATATACTAATATCACTATATATATATATTAATATAACTATATAAATATATATTCATAAAACTATATAAATATATATTCATATAACTATATATATGTTAATATAACTATATATATATATATTTTAATATAAATATATATTACTATATGAATAAATATAACTAAATATATATAGATATAGATATAGAAATATATTAATACCACTATATATATATATATATTAATATTATTATATATATTATAATATAAATATATATATATATTATAATATAACTATATATATATATTAATATAAATATATATTACTATACGAATAAATATAACTAAATATATAAATATATATATATATAGAGATATCATGAATTGGAAAGCAAATCAAAATAGAGTAGTGGTAAGGGCTTAGGTGCGCAGGGGGGAGGTCTCCAGTTCAAATCCTGGTGGAGGCAGGGGTGCGCGCGCATGGGGAATATTGGAGCAAGCACTGTTAAAGGGGTTATATATCAGCGCTTTTCGGAGCGCTGATAAAGCCCCCCCCCCTTATCTACGTTGGCTTTATCAGTGCTTTTCTAGCACTGATAAAGGCCGTTTTTTGCACTGATAAAGGCTGTGTTTGTAGTAGTGAATAGTGAGTATAATGATTTATAATTAATAAATAATATTATTTTATTATATTTATGAATTAATTTTTTTATTTGATTAATTTTAAATTTTCAATATTACTATTGGATATATATATGGTATTTTAATTTTATTTTATGGATTAACATAGCATAAATAGATTTCATATTTTATAAGGTAATTTTTAAAAAAAATTGTTTTTTATTGAATTTTTTCATTTCAATATTAAATTAATTTCTTAAATTTATGTATTTTTTATTTAAAAAATGCATCTCATTTTTGGAATAATTATTTCCAAATTAATAAAAAGATTAATTTTTTTGTTACTATGAATAGTGACCATATTAATATTTTTTACCATGGTAAAGGGTAAATCAGGTAATTAAATTTAAATAAATGATACAGATTATAGAATAATAATAAATCATTAGTTTATTTTATTTTATTTGTTAATATTGTCCATATTTATCCAAGAGTTGGTTATGTGACATTTTATGGCTATTTGGATTACATTATGACCACAATAATAGTTTATTTAATGTGAAGTAAAATAAGGCACACTCTTGTTTTTAATAACTATTGTATTTTTAATAATGGTTTAACGAGAAGATATTATTGTATATAAATATAATTTTTCCACTATAATGGATTTTTTCTCATAATCTAAATTTGTTTTTAATTTTTTTTAAGAAATAATTAGATTAAATGCTTACATGTCATTTATGAAGTATTAATTTAATTAATTGGAAAATAAAATGAAGGATATTAAAAATACAAAAACCCTTATAAATTAAAAAAATCATGGAGATCCTGGATGTTTTTATATGACACAGTCACTTTTTCTATGATTTATGACATATTATTTGAATTATAAGTGTTTTTTTATTTTATTAAATTAAATATAAGGAATAATGTCAAAATTAAAAATAATGATATTTTATGAATATAATATTTTAATAAATTTCATAAAATTAAAAAGTAAACAAAAATAAAATAATATCATACATTATCCATTTTTGATTGAATATTTATCTTATATATAAAATTATAACCTTTTAAGAGTGAAAAATATGTCACCATTGTTAATTTTAACAAAAGTTAAATAAAGAGTTAAACCAAGTGACACAGACTAAAATAGAATATAATCTATTAAAAATTTTATAGTTCTATGATATCACAACTATTAGAATCCTTAGGTTTCAATTCATGAAAATTATGATGTATTTGGATCTAGAAATCTATAATTATATTTTATTATTGATGAAAATTCAAGAGGTCCCCCTCTCTTACGAAAGGGTACTTATTCCCTCACCTATTCACACCATTGGGAGCTGTTTATCAGAAATTTAATCTTAAAATTTCACTTCTCAACATTTATATCCACATTATATAGGCACTATTATTACTAAAATACTAACACTATATGCTTTTATAGGATATCTAAAAGAGTCGTACCAAAGAATAAGTAATAGCATTAATTGATCATTTTAAATTTAGAACTCTTATTCACCTCCACTAAATATATTATTTTCATTAATATAATAATATGTCCATAAAATTAAAATTTTAAAAAAATTATGATTATTAAAATGCTACCATACATTCTTGTTACCTTCAAATGATTAGTTAAAGTATCACTCATTCGTACATACGACACGCCATCTCCACATAGCGAGGCAATTAATTTTTTATCAACATAATTAATGCATGTGTATTATGAGGTTTTAGAAATTATATATCATATTTATGAAATAAATTTAATTTTTAATTATAATATCATTTCTACCTTCTTAAGATAATATTTTTTGGGAAACATTAATTTTGTTCATGAATATGCGTAGACTACGACCAACATAATGCAATGAAATTTTTATTCTTTTTTGTTTGACATGGATGGTAATAAAAATAGATTATATTAATATATATGATATATATGATATTATAATTTTTTTTAAAAAAATAATTATCATTTATTTTTCATTCACTCCATCAGTCAAAAGATGGAAACTACATTTATGCATACGTATTACCTACCATCTCTATGAATGATGTAATTATTTTTTCTACATCAAATATTTATGAATGATTTAAAATATGAATGGAATGAAAATATATTATGTTTATACATTGATTATCTTTTTTTGAAATTATGTGGACAATATCAATATATATGGACTATGACTACATATCCCACACATGTTTTAAAGAGTAAGAAATTATCATATAGAAATGTAATTTATATAAAAAATTTAAATGATTGGGTGAAAATGTTTATAAATAAATAATAAATGTTTTTATTCATATGAATATGTTTGTATAATAAATTTATAATTAATTCATAATTATTATAAAATATGCTCTAATGTGAATAATGAATGGTCAAACTTGAGGTAAGGGTTTATTATAAAATCTCATAAATATTCCAAATTGTTTCTGTTTAATTATCAACTAAAGAATATTTCAATTTTATGTCCATGTTTTCTAAAAAGATATTTTATTTAATGTCTTCAAATTAATATATCTTAAATAGATTCTAAATATGTTTTTATTTTTTATAAAATTATTTGAAAGGAATCATTTTTTCATTTTCAAAATGCAGTACCTTGTATAATTTAAGATAATACAGAAGGAATGTTTTTTATCTTATATAAAATAATCATATTTTACAAGCATCAGGATGCCTCATTGATTTGAATAATATTTTATAAATTTAAAATTTTATTTTTATTGATTTTTTTCATTTATATGTGTGTATATTTTTAATAAATAGTAGTGATACTAAAATGAAAAAGTTATTTCCCCCAATAATTTATCCAAGTGATATATCAAAACAATTTTCCATTAACATTTTCATCATTTAGTATTACATAAACATCAATTGTAATATTATATATGGATACCTTACTTGTTCATTATCTATAAGGTCTATGTTTTTAATGAAATTATGAATATTTTTAAGAAACCTATTTTTATTCATGTGTTCTAATATGATGAGTGTTTTATGAAACTATTGTACATAGATGTATTTTTTTCAATTTTTGATGGGTAGGACATATATATCCCACAAATTTATTTGGTAAATTATTAAATCTCAGTATATAATTATGAGAAATATATAAATGTTCCTGATATGTTATGGTATACAAGATAGTGTGAATGATCATTAATGAGAAACAAGTTCATGTGCTTGATCCATTATTGGAAATATGATTTTTTTCTAATATGATTTTCTTGTAAGATAACCATGATATATGAATCACATTATATATTTATTATGTTACGTCCCACATCTATAAGATCAACTCATGATTCATGATTGAGTTTTGATGAAATATAATTCCAATTATTCATGTAATTTTTAATGATAATGTATTATTAAATTATTAATGTTTATTATGTTTGTTAGATTGGGTATAAAATTTTATGTTATGTTCATGAAATTAAACTCTAATTTTTATTTTATTCTTGCATATGATCATTGACTGATATCCCCCTAATTTACAAATACTATGTTTCTGATCTCACCCTATTATTATGATATATTTCCACAAGTGAAGAATTCAATTTTTTAGTAATGTATTTCTATGATGATTACTATGAGGGGTGATATTTATATGTGATGTTGTAGATATTTTATAAATTAAAAATATTGTATATATAATCTCTAAATACTAACCAAAACTTCATGTTCTAAAACAAATTGTTTTGTTTTTAGGAATTTTCATCTAAATATATTTAATAATTTTTTAAAAAACATCTAGATCATTGTATAATGTCAAATTTTGTAATGCATTATATTTTTAATCGAGGTTTAGTTCATATATTTTGGTTTAATTTTTTCATTAGAAAACATTCAATTTTATCTCACATGAGGAACCCTACACCTTCAAACTTAGATCATGAAATAATCTGTTTTAATTCATATATTACATGTCTCAAATATAATCATTATTCAATATGTGTTCTTGAATATATTCCATGAAGAATCCAACACCCACATCCACCAACACCGATTGTCGTAAACTACATTTTCATACAACACATTGGATTCATCTAATCTATAATCTGAAATATTATTTTAATTTTTATTTTGTATTGATTTATTCCATTTCCCCTACTTCTATGATATTTTTTTTTCAATTCTAATTTTCTCCTGATGTTTCATTAGATTTATTTTTTCTTCCCCCCCCCATCATCAAATATCACCCATCCTTGGTCACTTCATGAACCATCTAATCATTGTGGTTTCATTATTATTCATTCTAGTTTTTACATTACAATGTCAACAAATATATTTTTTTTGTTTTAATTTTGTGTGAAAAACAATATTTTTTTTATTTATGTTTTCAATTCAAATTTTCCATTGTTTTAATTTAATGTTTTCTATGAATCAAACACTTCCATACACTATGAGCCGTAATAGGGTTCTTCAAGTGACTTTTCCCATTGGTGTCCCCTTATCAATAGTCCATGTTAAAATATTAGTTCATTGTTATTGTTTATTTGTTAGATATTATACGAATCCATGGAATTATCATTTTTATTTACAGTGCAGTTTTTTCCAGCAATGCCTCATTATATTCAATTTTTCTGATTTCTAGTAAGGATTACATACACATACTAGTCATTCTTAATCAATAAATGGGTTTTTTAGATTGAGATTAATGATTTCTCTATTGATTAAAGATAAATAAAAATATTCAAGTAGATTTTTTTTATCAATTATAATGTATTTAATTTTTAAAAATATTTTATTTTATTTGGTATTATTTTAATACACGTTTATTTGAAATTAAATTATAAAATATTATAACTTTTTTTAAATCTGTGATATTTTTTTATATAAAATTATGAGTTGATTTTCTATTAATGTCTTACAAATTAGTGATGAATATGTGTAAGTTTTCTAGGATTTTAAATAAAAATTTCTAAATGATATTTTCTAAATGGAATGTTTTTCTATCCATTAATAGTATGTTTATTTATGTAAATGTTTAAAAGTAGAGATATCAAATAGCACATAATATCTCATGGTTTCAATGCATGTCTAAACCATTAAATTTGTAACGGTGAAACTTGGAAGTGTTGTAGATCTATTGAAGACAATGATTTGAAATATGATAATATTTTTTAAAATTGATGAAAAACTCAGGAAAATGAATTAGAGGCCACTGTGAAATGATCAAAATTTTATTTTCTATATGGTGATAGAGAAAAACCATTGTATTTGTGGTGTAAAAATTTTATTATTTATCAATGGTTTCAAGATGGGTGACCATTATGGTGCAGAATGGATGTAGTGATAACATATTTAAAAAATTTCGAATGTTGATTAAAGAAATAATTTCTAAATGAAGTGATCATTCAAGTCCATATAATAAAGTGAATAAAGTGTTGTTATAGATGGTTTTGGGGTAAATGAAAATAAAAACCTAGATGAATGATTATATTCAATATATAAATGAATAACGTTTTCTGTCAGAGTGTAATAAATTAGTGATGTTATAGTTAAGTGGAATGAATAATTATAAGATGAATACATATTTATAGAGGCCACATTTAACAATATTTGGTAGCTTTTATTAATTACCCTTTTTGATGGTTTTGTGTAATATTAAAATGATGAATAAAAGGTTAAAGTCGATTGAATATGACAATATACATGATGGAAATTTATGTACTCCAGCTAATTTTCGATATCAGAAGTCAAATGATAAACAATTTCATAAATTAGGAAATTAATATAGAAATATCATACTTGGAATGTGTATATATATAAGAATACATATCTAATCCTTAGTATAACACATATTTCATGGCCTATTTTAATGTCAATCTAAAAATTATCTGATAAATATTCTGGGAAATTTTATAAGAGTGAGTTATCATGGTGTATGTTTTTTATAAAATGGATTACATGAATCAAAATCCCATGATTATGTTCTCAATAAATGATTTCTCAGTATATGAAATTTTTATTTAGATATAGTGTTGAGCGTAGTAAATCAGGCCCTATTTCTCAATAAAAGGTTGTATATTATCAACTTCAACATGGGATAAAAACAGTATTTATGGGACATCAATTAATTTTTTCTATGTATTACTGTTATTGATAACTAAAAATTTCATTCAATGGATCCAAGAATTTTATATTTCTCTAATACCACATTCTACAATTCATTACTTTTAGTTGGTGAAAAAAAATTGACCTCATTTTTTAAAAGATAAAAAATATTTTATTGATTTCAATTTTTGGTTGAAATATTCAATAATTTTTGATATATTATATTGAAGATATAATTATTTTTAAGGTAATACTAATTTTATTTATGTGGTTAATAAATTTTTGACTGTTTTTGTTAGAAAATTATTGGATATTAAATGAGTGACTAATGATTGGTTGAATATATGATTTGAATTACTCTTAATGGGAATATGTTTGTAGTTATCTCGCAATCTTGATGGATGTAGAATATACCAAAATATGGATTGGTGTATATTATCCTAAGAGGGAGAAAATTAATTTTTTAAAATGCCTCAATTATATCAATGTTTTTCAAAGATGTTTATGAAATATAATAATTAGTGACTAAATGTTTTACTTTGTAAGGCATGAAATCTCGGGATTATCATATCTTGATGAAAAAAACCACAATAGTTTCATTACATGTAATATTTAACATAAATTACATAATGACCTTCATATAGGTGAATTAATCTTTCAGTTTAAATTTATAATGATGTGATTGACATGAAAAAAATCGATCAATCTGGAGAACAATTCAGTTTCTAAACAGTGTGAACTAGAAATGTATTTTTCTCCATATTTTTTTATAACATGGCGCAAATATATGTTAATTAGTTATGATAAATAAACCTTTATAGACTTATATTTTAATGTTTTTTATCCATTTATATGATATATTATGTTATTAAAGGGACATTTTTAGAATCAATAAAGGCCTAAATCGTCCACTATTGGGAAATGTATTTTAGGAAGATGTAGAGTTTTATAAAGTTCATTTTTCTATAGTGTTGTACATCAATTTTCCAACATCATTCCATGAATGAGACAATATTTTTAGAGAGGACATCTGTCACTTAAAACTAAAATCATTGATGCTGGCATAATAAAAAGAAACTATTACACATCATTAATAACATATATTGATATAAAATATATATAACATGTCATATAAAGGTGTAAAATAATGTTATCCAAATAATAAATATATGTTTATTTTGAATGAGAATTTTTTCCTTGGTTTAAATAATCCAATCATTGAAGATCAGATCCTTTAAAAACATGTATTTGTTTAAGAAGTGATCTATGATTAAATTTTATAAAATGTACTAGGTAGATGATTAATAGTTATAAATTACATAAAATTGATAATGAAAATATGTGGGTGGCCAATAATATTATTGTATTGTTGTTCACTGATGGAATGAATTATTTCAGTGTGAAAGAAAAAAACCCAATCTTTGTAGTTCGTTTTATCAAGTCATTTAATAAATATGTGAGTGTTATTTTTTAGAATTTTGAGTTATAATATTTATCTTCAAAAGAATTATTATTAACAACATTTTCATATAAGTTAAATTTGTTTTGAATGTTTTTAATAATAATAGATTGGAATACACATTTTATCCTTTTATCGTGGAAATACAAGCTAAAAATTTCATTTATATTGTTGATCTATTCAATATGAAGTGGTCTATCATTTACATACACAGATAGTATGTTGATTTTTAAAAACCTGAAAACATGAAGATTTCTGTTTTATCCCTACACTCATGGAAATATTAATATATAATACTAATAAGAACATCATTCAAATGGTTTTTTTCGATACAGAATGACCATGAGGAATTAATTTTTGAAAACAACCCTTTAGTAATTTCATTGTATTATAGGTAAAATCTATTTATATCATGCTTACTTTTAAAATTTTATAAAATTTAATATATATTATTTGTATTTTTGTTTTTATAAGACATATTCTATCTTATAATTATAGTTGATTTGTAATTAATTTAGTTTTGTTTACTTTACCATGTAACAATTACCTACCTAATTTATTTTTTGATTTAAGAGAAAGATAAATACATTTAATATAATATGTTACGTAAAATTATAAAAAATATATAAACTAGTATATTTAGGAATATTACTTTTTGTGTACAATATTTTGTAATATTTTGAATCATTTTAACGTTTCTGACACCATTTTTTGAATTTTTTGTTTTATTTATGTCATTTAATCCCTCATTAATATTTTCATCAATTTAGTGAACTAATTTAACAAATATGAATAAATATTTGTTTATTTTATTTTAATTTTTGTTGGTTTATTTTGTATTTTGTATTTATCTTTTTATGTTAATGTTTAATTTTATATTTTTTTGCTTATTGTTTATTATTTTCACATCAACATTAGATTTATATTAATTATTTTATATAATTTTAAATATCGTAAATACTTCAACAAAATTACTTAACCATTTCAAAAATTAATAAAACATAGTTTTGTTTAGTCTACATTTTGGTTGTTGATTTTTTCAATTTTTATTTATTTTATATTTAATCGTTAGATTTGTATATTTTTAAGTAATTTCTTATTATATTTAAATGTATAATAATTGGAGATAAAACATAAGATCCACCTCTTACTTCATTGGGGGATTCTAAAAATACTTCTGGAGAGGAAGATGAATTTTGTAATGCTATGGAAACTCTCATTCCTTCTCCATATGTTCCACTTACATCAATAGGGGAAACAATAGTTTGATGGATTGTATAAATGGATGAACACATTTATGAAAGTTAGATTTTGTACATAGATGGTTATAGAGAATACCCATTGATTTTAGTTATAATAAAATTCAATGGTGTCTAAATGAAGAATAATTTAATACTTTTCATGCATTATAAACTCATGGAAATGGTATTATTTATATTTATAATGGGATATTATTTGAAAAATATTCTAAATCATAATTATAAGAGATTTTTTTGTAATGTAAATTTTTATTTAATTACATATTTGGATTTTTTTACAAATATATGTTTTACCACTTCCATTCTAATGATATATGAAAAAAACAGATTTTAGAGGAGTTAGAGAGAAATGATTACATTTAGATTCTGAGAGATGGAGGGTATAGTGACCAGTTATTATCATGCCTAGATATTACATATTTATAGACTAGTATTCTATACATTACAAAAGTACGTTATTGAGAACCGTAATAGTTTACTATCTATGGAATCTTTGAGAAATAATCCTCTATCTTGGTGAAATAGCTTTAAAATCACCCATTAATATCTCCTTTAGTACTTCTGCATAAATCATTTCTTTCAAAACTTGGGTAAATGAAACATAAGAAATGGGTGATGGAAAATGTGTAATATTGATAAATATGGGAGATATATGTGCATAGTTATTACCATAAGGCTATTGGAATGTGATCACGAAAATAAAAGATCATACCTTGTATATCAAAGATCATATATTTGATTCATAGAATAAATCATGGAAGTTCATAATTAATGAATCATAAGAAAATAATAAATATAATCCATGAAATCATAACACAGGAATAAACATAGGATTGTGGAAGATACATAATAATATAATATGATTTCTATAGTATCCAAGGCAATGCTACCAATACTATCCTACTAGTATGGGTTTAATCCCCACAAAATTTTAGTATTCATGGGTCACAACCATGTCCATCATAGTAGCATGATTTCACACCACATACTATCTTGGAAGGAAATGTTCACTGCCCTTGACATCTTAGTAGTCAATGATTACTCCCAAGACTATCTTAGTCTATCTCGTGATATATAAGTCCTGATCTAATGCATTATATGGAGATATGAGTCCCACATTTCTCATAGCGAAATCATACATAAAAGTTCCTCAAAATCATAAACAATCATATCTAAACCCATGAAACTAAATAGGTGTCATAAACTTATAACATTTCATAACCTATGGAAACGATATAGGTTTAATAATAATTTCATTAAAATCATAACTCATTAAAGAGAAATTGATTTCATAAACATATAACCTATGAATGTGAAATGGATTTCAAAAACATAATACCCATGAAAGAGAATTGGGTTTCATAAAGTTTATGAAATTAAGAATAATAAATTCATATAAATGATATAAAAATAACCTTTATTTCATATCCTAGAAGGTCATGAGTGACATCGATAGTTGTCATCTTTGATAGAAAATAATTTTGAAATAACTTTAAAAAAATTCTTCATGAAATTATCATTTCCTCATTAAAATTTGAATAATTCAGAAAGATACAAGAATAATCCATTTAAAACATTAGTAAAGAAAAAATGGTAAAAATTACTTTTAATGATCATAGGATATTAGTAAAATATTCATGGAAGAAATTTTTATATAATATGGCATTGAAGTAAAATTAATTTCCGACCGAAGAGAGAGTAAAGTTGGGAATTGTTAAAACCCATTTATTAACTTGATTATATATCAAAGAGTAAAAAATGGTTCCAATACATTAATAAATAATGAATAACCATAACTAAAAAATTCAACAATGTATTGAGAGATAAAATATATGAATTCGTCAAAGAAAGAATAATTGCATACAATCTCGAAAAGCAATGAGATTTTCTTTGTAAAATATTATAACATCGTATCTTCAGATCATACTCTCCATGTAAGAAAAATAAATTACACGAAGGTTGAAATATAATGAAAATATGTATATTTTTTATATATCATAGAAAATGGTAGAATATACAACTATAAAACTATTTTATATGTATAAGTAACATGAGAAGAAAATAAGGGAAATTGAGGGGAAACATTTTTATAGATTTGGTATCTTTTGAAACATAAAACCCATTAATGAAAGTAAAACAAAGATATTTTAATACACCTAAATTAAGGTATAATATATATATAATAAAATGTTTTACAGTACTTTAACCTCACAAAATCAAAGAGTGGTGATCATAACACTTATCTCCCAAGAATAAAAAGTATGATGAAATCCCCTTACCTTATTTGTTGACTCACGTCGTAAATGTTCAAAACACATGTATAATAACTATAAATTAATTGTAATTATTTTATAGAACCAAATTATTATATATAATACCTTATATTGTTTTATTGATAATTTATATTACTCGTTTCTTAACAATTATATGTTAAGGTTTAACTTTTTTTTAATAGTCACTTTATTATTCCATAGTGTCATATTTTGTTATATATTTGGTATTTTAACTTTATATCATGATTTAATGAATTTAAATTTGGATATAAATATAATTTATATAAAATATATGTGTATTATAATAATATATATAATATATTAGTATGGAATGGAATACACCGTTTGTGGAGATAGTAGGTCGTACGTACACAAGAAAAGGGGATGCTGCACTGGGTGAGGATCCAGAGGTTATTGTGATGTCTGGGCTAGTCAAAGAGGCTTCATGGTCCAAAGCTGAGGGAATTCTTCAATAGATTCCTATAGTAAAGTACCTCCTAAAGGATTCCCATAAGGTGACGATAATGGATGTTCACACTTCTGAAACTCCATGTGTTATGGAAACATAGGTTAACCCAACGGTAGCGGAGGTTTTCAACAGGTTATTGAATGATTTGGAGGGCTCCTATAATCCCTTGGCTCAAAAGGATTCCGGTTCAGCTTATAAAGAGGATTGTTTGGAGAAGCGCATGGGTAGGGAGAATACAATTAAGGAACAGAGGGTGGGGAGAAAGGGAGCTACCTCGGGCATGGACAGTCTGAACAGTGTTGGGGGTTCTAGGGGATTATACACCTCAACTATACCCTTCCTCATGCTAACCAACCGATTTGAAGGCCTTTCGGAAGAAATGTTTGAAGAAGGTTTGGATTCTGGTCCTATGCTCGGTAGTGATGCTAAGGGGGCCTGTGTGGGAGGGAATGATACAGTAAGGCTGGGTCTAGAAGAAGTCCCTATGACCGGAGAAGAGGATGCTACAGAGGTTGGTTGTCTTCCCTCGATTGATAATATCATACTGGTTACAAGTAGTGTCAATACTTCGGGTTTTAAGGATAATGGCCCGAGGACCGAAGGGAGAAATGTTTCTTGGGTAAATAAGGAAAATATGACTAGCCTATACTTTCTGTAATACATTGACATTATACAGATTGAGATTGGAAGGATGACTGGGTGTAAAGGAACTCTATCTGCTACACCAATAAGACGAACATGGAAAGACTACTCTTATCTTCCGCAACTGATGTGTACAAGAACTTCCCTTAAGAGGGACAAAGGTGTGATTATTGCCTTCCAAAAAGAAAGATTGATCAAGCATTCTTTCCCAGTGTAACCTTTACTGGACCAGATGTGGAATATTGAACAATGTATTTACTTCTTGAGGTGGCATAAATTAGCCTTTGAGTTGGAATCGACTACAGAAGAAGGGGATTCTTGTGTGGGATTTAGAGATTATTATGGGTATTATGATATGTAATCCCATGGTGAACTGGTTGGTTTGTGGTTGTTCTACATATTTATTTTTTGTGAATGTTTCAAGTCATGATCTGGTTTTTGTTAGGGGTTGTGCAGTTTCTCACTTTTCCTAACCTGTTTGGAAATAATAAATTTTAATTTTCACTCAGGGGGTTGTAGTCCACACATCCTCAAACGAAATTATCATATCAATAAAATGCAGAATGCATCAAATATATGTGTCATAAAAATGAATAAAAAAGATTAATATTTTAAATAAATTTAATATATTACATATATGTATACCATAATAATAGCCACCATGGTAGGTGGAAATGGTAAAATTAACAATAATTGTTTCATGATGTAGTATTTCACCATACACTGAAATAATGTGTTTGTAACTCATTAGATGGAGGGGAGTGTAAGTATCTGTCAATCCAATTACATAAAAACATCCAAGTAATTTTATGATAACGGTTTTTTCTTATATAATCATATAATAATGATATTTTTACGGTGTGTATATTTAAAATAAAACATAGGACTTGAGAGAATATGTTACCTTTTTATTGGGTAACTTTTTTTGGTTTGTGCCAAATGGATTCATATGATTTATTTCTACCCATGGTATGAATTATATACAGGAATGGAGGATTTCTAAGAAGTGAACTAGGTTGTTGTTGGACAAACTTATGATGTTTTAATGTTTTTAATAAGATTGATTGGTGGTGGTTGATTATAAGGAAGGGAAATAACTCACTTTGAATGTTTGAAAAAATGTTTGGTGTACACATGTCATTAAAAAAATATAAAGACATAAAAACACCAACACAAATCAATAATTGAATGTTTATAGCATAAATATTGATATAAAATGTGTTTTGGACAATTTTATTGGTCATAAGGGTCCTTATTTTTAAATTTTAGTCCCTAATTAAACTTAATTTTTCCTTAATCACTCTTATGAATTTTAAACACTTTTGATAATCATTTTATATAAAAATTTAGTTGATATTATTAGAATATACAAATTATACTAATCAAAATGGGTTTTTAGTATTTTTAAAATAGAATTCTCATTTGTGTGAAAATTAAGACTAATGCTAATCCCGTAGATGTAATGAAATTATTGGTTTTAAAATTAGAAACATGTTCAAATGGTTGATAAATTTTTTATATTAAATTTAAAAGAGAAAATGTTTATAATGATATAAATTTAAGTAAGTTATGTTTAATTGATCTAATTTTTTCATAAAACAAATTTATGTCATAATTTAACCTTAATTAGTATTTAAACACAAACAAAGTTTTTAACTAAAACGCATTTGTTTTCACTATTCATCAACAAATGATGATTCTCAAAAAAAATTCCAAAAATTACACTAGGATAATTTTAACATGAAGAATTCATGAATGAAGTTTATTTTTTATAATTCAATTTCTTAAAGATTCTATAACTAAATTTTCCAATTTTCATAGATTGACCTGAAATGTAGTTCAAATGAAAAAATTTAATGGTTCAAACTAATAAAGGTTTAACTAAAAAGTATATTTTTATTATCAATATGTTTTATTTATCTAAAAAAATAATAAATATATTTTAGATTTTATTATAAATATTAAAAATATTATATTTTAATTGATAGGTTATAACATACTCGATTAAATAATTATGACAACAAAATGATGTTTCATAGAAACTCAGTATTGCATGTAACGTATGACAAGTTGAAGTTCCATGTGAAAGGAACATATGAATTCCGGAATATCAAGACATAAATGAAAATTTAATTTATTAGGTAAAAACATCTTTGTGACCAAAATAATATTTCATTCTATATTAAATTGGTTTTTATATTCATTCGTAATTAATTTTTAACCTATGAATTCATATTTTATTATTTAAACCATATATTTTTATAAATTATTTAATAATTTTAATAAAATCTCATTTAGTCACATTTTTTCTATCTTTTTATATGAAATAAGTTTATTTTAATAATATATTATTTTTCTGTAATCCCCGGTCATTCATGTTATGTAAGTGATCGAGGAAAGCCATTGTTGTGTATAATGTAAGTTAACCTCAATGTTTAATGTAGAGCAGGATAATGTTTATATAGCATGTAGTGCATGATTAACATGTTGTTGTATATAACCCAAACCAAAAATTTTATTTAATATTAAATGGACTATCTTCAATTATTCATGAAATAAAAATTAACAAAAAGGTAAAATTAATTCAAAAGAATTCACAACATCTCAAGGTGTTACAATATGTCCCCCTTAAAATGAATTTCTCCCTCGAAATTATTATAGGTTATCAACTGTTTATATATTGAATTTTTAATTCATATAAACCGACATCAAAAAAAATTAATACTAAATAATCCCCTAAAAAGGAATATTTGGAACCAAAATGGTTACCCAAATTAATACATTAGTGGGTTTCCCCAAAAGATATCATAGGATGCGAGTGATGATTTGAAATAGAGGAAAATGGTAAATATATAAAGATATTGATTAATTACATAAATTAGAATCTAGTGAATGATCTATGAAAATATTATGGCATTGATATCATAAATTTCTTATGATTTAAAAGTTCATTAGTTCATCAAAATAAAAGGTATTCAGAAAAGAAAAATTTATCACTTTCAAAACATTGAGTAATTATTTATATATTTCTATAATCACAATTTCATTCATTATTATTGATTTGATAAATATATAATATATTAATTACCTCAAGAAATGAACGTATAAAATTTAACTTGGTTTCACAATGCACTAAAATACCCATTTAACAAATCTTAAAACCATAAAAATTGAAAAGTATAACTATTTTTCTCTTAAAATCAATACCCATTAATCTATAAACAAAAAAACAATCACTACTAATTCACCATTAGTATTTATTCTTTAAAATTAATTATACATTAATGAGGAAATTTTGTAGGCCGATTGTAGGCATGAAACACTTATCATCCTTTGGTTATGGGTTTAAGACCCCCAACCTTGCCGAATATGATTTTTCATCACCCGATATATATGTTGTTCTTTTGTAAAACCACATTAATATACATTTCAAAAACAAATATGATGGAAATATTTAAAATGTGGTTAGTTACTAAAGAAATGTCCATCTATGTTTTATAATACATATTTAATATATAAATACCTCTTTTGAAGTTGAACATAAATTTTCATTATGGTTTTACTTTATAACCATTATAAAATATGAAAATCCAAAGTATTAGAAATAAAATCATTAAATTAGCTTAACTTGATCCCCCATATATCAGAATGTAACACTTTCTTGTCACATTTCAAATATGTGAATTTACATTTTGTATATTCTCTTTAAATATAGAAATAACCATAATTACCATAAATCCTTTTGTAAAACATGCATTCTTTATTATTCCAATGTATTCTGGATATATTCCTTAAGTCGAAAAATATAATAAATATTATCAAGGATAGAATAACCCCTAGATTAAAAATTCATTATTTAGTTCCATGATAATCAATAAATCATATATAATTATTCTTAATATAATTCCCTTTCTATAGTTAATGTGTTAAGGGTTACCTTACCTTAGACAATACATCACATTTTTATTAAATAACTACAAATATTTATCAAAACAATTCATCATAAACTTGTAAATAATTAGTGAAAAACATAAGTAGAACAACCCTTGTTTATTTGATAATTCATATAACTTAATCTTTTATTCCAATTTCATATAGAATTTTATTATTCCATATAATTCTTATGTAATTAACAAGGATACCTCAATTTATTAGACAATACCTATTTTCTATTACATTTCATCTATAGTCTCTTCATCCTCGACAATGTTACCATTTATGACACCACTTTGATAATTCTCTTTAAAAGCATTCCTCTCAAGACATTTGGATTCATTATGACCATATATTTATCATTAAAATCAATTAACCTTCAATTATTTCTTAGAGTTTCTAATATTTTTATTCATTCCATTATCCAAACTTTTCTTTCTTCCATTACATTCCTTTTCTTTGTGTCTTTCTTTTCCACGGTCAAAACATCATCATATTCCCCAATAAAATTTAATTAAGTGATTCCTTTCACATTATTGAAACAAAAGAAAACTGAATCTTATTTCCCCCATGGACTCCATTACACTAACTATTAGTTAACTTCTTCATTTTCTTCCTTGTAGAGTCTGAGAGTTTGTTATGGTATTCATTTTCAATCATGACCCTGAAAACTCATTTTCAATCCTCACAAAACCTTTCACTACAGTGATCATCCTAGTAATATACTCATAATAAAATTTTCCATTACATTAAGCATTTATCTAGTTCTTTCCAGTTCATTCAATTGAATAAAACTATAAGTATATTTTGAGCATTTCATATCATTTTAGAATAAGACATAGTTATGAAATGATTTACTTATGAGATTTATAAATCATGAAACCATATTTAATATATGAAACTCTTGGATAATCATAGGTTATTTATAGAAAAATTATATAAAAATAAATCATGGTGGTTTGTGGAGATATTTTGAGTATACAAATCATATCCCCTTGGAGTGTCAAACCAGGTTTGTAGCAAGGCTCACTAGCATGTACTAGTTTACACCTAGTCTGGACCAAAATATATATATATTCAAAGTTTTTAACCCTTAGTACATATATTATATAGCCACATCCACTTGTAGTATCTAGACATGGATTTATTTCTAGGAATCCACTGACTCTATCCTTTACCAACATTCCAAGACATTTTCCTAAACATCGACCCATACTTATACTAATCCTTTGAGACAACCCTATTCATATCCATATAAATATACTGAAGTATCCCACTATGGTTTTATCATCATAGTTTCAAATGGTTTAGTAAACCATTAATTTTATACCAACTATAGTGACTCAATCTTAACATTTATGGATAATACATCATTTATTATGAATATTTTATACATTAAAATAAATACATGCCCATGGACTGTAATATTTTATCATTTTTTAGAAACATGGAAACAGAATATTCTATCATGGTGAAGTATCATTAACTTATCACATAATTATCTCTACATTTTATAACTCCAACATAATACCATTCTTCATAATCTAGGGAAAGAAAAACAATGAAAGGGGTGAACTTAAATTCACAGTAAGGGTAAATAAGGAAGATGTGTAATATTATTTATATAAATAATCATATTAGAACATGATCATGAATGTAAAATATCTTACAATGCATATCTTAAACCATATACATGAATAATTTCATAAATAATGTATGTTTATAATATATTAATCATATGGAAATAACAAACATAATCCATGAAAGTATAACATATGAATAATATATCGTATTATAGAATATAAATAATCATATAATATGATTTACATACTATCCATATAATTAATTTCAAGATAATATTGGTTGTATTTTTTCACACCCCATTACATCTCGGTAGTCATGGTTCACTCCCATGACCATCATGGTAGCATTCGTTCACTCTTCACACTATCTTGGTAGTCATGGTTCATTACCATGAACATCTTAATATCATGAGTTCAGTCCACATACTATCTTGGTAGTCATGGATCACTCCCATGGAAATATTAGTATTCAAGGTTTAATCCCAAGAACATAATAGTTTATCTCATGAGATATAAATATTTACCCAATTCATTGATTGTAGATATATGTCTCACCCATATCATAAAGAAATCATACATCAAAGTTCCATAAAATCATAAAAAATCAAATCATAACCCAAGAAATTAAATGGGTATCAAAAACATATAATCATATCTTATCATGTGGAAAAGAAACATGTTACATAATGATTTCATAAAATCATATCTTGTGAATGATAAATGGATTTCATAAACATATAATTAATGATAGAGAAAATTCAAAGACATGGAACCTATGAAAGGGAAACATGATTCATAAATACCATGACAATAAGCATTAACCCATTCATAGAAAGGATATTATTATAACCTTTATATCATTTCTTAAAAGGTCATGAGTAACATCATTATAGATGAATTTTTTTTATTTTCATTCATAAAATTATCTTGAGGGAAATACACATTATTCATTAAAAAAGCTTTTTAATAAATAAAACAATTTTATAATCATTTTCATAAAAAATAAAAAATTAAAATATAAAGAATAAAGTAAATATTTTGAATTTTTTATTACATATAGAACAATCTTCAAATTATTTTTAAATCCTTTTTCATCTAAAAAACAATGAAAACATATAAGAAAATATTGATTTTTTTTTAAAATAATTTCTTTAAAAATAATATGAAAACATACAAATAGTGCATGAAAATGATTTCAAAACTATTTGGCATAAAAATATATTTTAACACTATATATAAATATTTAAAATGTTCTAGAAACCATATTTCATGAAAATAGTTTGAAAAGTTATAAATAATTAATAAAAACATTTTGTAATCCATTTTCCGTGAAAAATTAAAAAATAAGTTTAAATTTTTTTAAAAACCATTATTTTAAAATCCCATTTAAATCAATATTCTCAAAAATTGATCATTAATCATGAAAATAAAACATCAATGTAATGATTGTGGATAAATCTATACATGTCGTACGAGCTAAAAAGAACATTCCTTTTGTGTTATTAAATGGATAAAAAATTACCACATTAAGAAAGTGACAAGAATATTATTATGAAAACATTGATAAATGAGAAAAGGGTAAAAAAGTTTAATTATAATATAATATTAGTGAAATATTATTTTATGGCCTTTTTATAAAACATGATTTTGACATAATATAGATTTTTGACCGAAGAAAGGGAAATGCGACGCTTTTTTAAAAACAATTTGATAACTATCATATATATCATAGAGTTAAATTTTAAAAATAAATGAATTTATCATGAATAAACATAGTAGAAATGAAAATATTAATGTCTTGAGACATGTAACATAATAATTCAATAAACTATTCATAATTGTAAATAATCTCAAAATTCGATGAGATTGACTCAATAAACTCTTTTATTATGGTAACATGCGATCATACTATCCATGTATGAAAGGGAAATTAAATAAAGCTTAAAATATCATTTAAATAATTTTAATCATTATATATCATGTAATATTGTTGTATATACACCTTGAAAAAGAGTTTATATGCATAATAAAGCATGAGTATCAAAGATAGAGAATTAAGATTAATCATTTTCCCGATTCGGTAAATTTTGAAACATAAACCCCATAAATGAAATTTCATAAAAATAATATTTGAGTACCAATAAATATTGATATATTATTAATATAATAAAATCATGTATAGTACTTACAGCTTAAAAATTAAATGAGTGGCGTACATATTATGTATCTCAAGCTAATAAAATTTTGGCTAAATTTCACTTACATTGTGTCTAGACTCTCATCATACACATTCAATCCCCTTATGTAATCAATATAAATTTATTATAAATAAAATACAGAACCGTATTATTATATATAATAAATCATATGGTTTTATTATGACCTCATATTACCTTCTTGTTAAAAATTCTATGTTAATGATTCACTTCATGTAATATCCGCTTTATTATTCTCATGCATCTTAATTTGTTATATCGTTGGTAGTTAAATTTTATATCATGATTTATATATTGTAAAGCATGATATAAATATCATGTATATACAGTATATGTGTATTATAATAATATATGGAATATATAATTATGATTTGAAATACACAGTTCATGGAGACAATAGTCCTTATGTAGGCATGGATGCTATTTTCTTTTAATTATTGTGTTGAAAGAATAAATGTAAAAGGAATATATATATATATATAATTATTAAATTATATTTTATATTATCTAAAACCATCCATAATAAAATTCTTGTGTTGTATGAATGAATCATGTCTCTTTGAGGGGGCGATAGTCTTCACATCGTCAAACTAAATTATCATATTAACACAAAATTTAAAAATAGGATATGTGTTGTAAAAAGGAGTAAATAAGATTAAAGACATAATTAATTTCATATATGAAATACATAATCATATTTAACATCATAATTGTCACCATGGATGGTGGTAATGGAAAAATTAACAAACATCATTAACAGAGCCAGCAGTTCGCCTTACACAAATCTAATATTTTTGTTACCCATTAGA
The DNA here is from genome assembly GCA_963277665.1 of Viscum album. Lineage (NCBI taxonomy): Eukaryota > Viridiplantae > Streptophyta > Magnoliopsida > Santalales > Viscaceae > Viscum > Viscum album. Next base: position 1,346,533,492 of record OY728119.1, on the reverse strand, counting down.
TAAAGATATATATATCTAACGGTCTATAAATTTAATTAAAAAATAGAATTATATTGGGTATACTTTTAATTTTATATAATTTTATAATAAAGGTAGATTAGGGTTTGAACAACTAGTATAAAAGATAGGACTAGATAGAATATGTTACCTCATAATCGGGTAACTCCTTTTGGTTTCTACAAAGAGGATTCCTTGGATTGAATTATTCACAAAAGATTATTATAGTTTGATGATAATATTTATGGGTAGATTATTATTTAGTTATGGGCTTAAAATAACAGGTTTTAGAGGTGTGAATTTGAGGGAGATGTGGTGGCCTTTTGTAGGGAAGGATTGGGACCGACACAGAATATTAGAAAACACGTTAGGTGTACACATGTACTTTCCTAAAAAATGTAATATAAATTGAATAAAAATAAATAATAGATGATTTATATGAGAAATATTGGTTAAAATGGGTTTTATATAAGATTATTGGTCATTTAGGTAATTAATGTTTCAATTTAGTCTCCACATATTTTTAATTTTACCTTAATCACTATGATTAATTTTTATCACTTTTACTAATATTTCATGTCACAAATTGAGGTTATATTATTATAATATAAATTTAATAATGACTAAAATGGTGTATTTAAAATTTTTAAAATTCAATTCATAATCATGGGATAGGTAACATTAATTCTTATCCCACTGACTTGATAACATTACGAGTTTTTAAAGTACAAAAATGTTCAAGAGCTTATTGTGTTTTTATATTCATTTATAAAGTTATTATTTTAATAATTACCTTAATTGTATTAATAGATGTATTATTTATATAATTTTACATTAATAAAATTTTAGTATAATTTACGATTAATAATTTTTTATTAAATAAGAAATTTTAACTAAAATACAGTAGTTTTTACTATTCATCAAAAAAATAATGTTTCTTAAAAAAGTACCCAAATTTAACATTGGATAATTACAATGTCCAAAATTCATTAATGATTTTCATTTTATCAAATTTAATTTCTAAACAAGTTATTAATTAATTTTTTTATATCTCAAAGATGGACATGAAAAATTGTTCATTTGAGAAAATAGTATTTTCTAAACATATAATTGTTTCAATATAAAATATATTTTCTATTATTAATATGATTATTAATATTAAAAAATTATAATAATATTTGATAATTATTTATGAGTATTCTTATTACAACGTTTTAAGGTCTAGGTTATAACTAACTCATTTAAATAATAATAATAATAATAAATGATAATTATTGGAAAATACTTATTACGTCAAACATACTCCAATTTGATGTTTTATGTTGAAGGAATGTCTCAATTTGTGCATTGAATGAAATAAATAAAAATGTAATTTATCAAGGTATACTAGTTTTGTGGCTATAATGATATTTCATTTTATTTTCAATCGGTTTTCACATTTAATTATAATTAATTCGTAACATATAAATTCAAATTATATTATACAAACCATATATTACATAAAGTTGTTAATAATATTCATAAAATATTTATTAATTTCATGGATTTATATTTATATTTTAAATCATCATAATTTATTAATATATTGTATTTTTGGTATTCCATGGTATTTCCAAATATACATTTCATCGAGGGATGTCATTGTTGTTTATAACGCAAGCTAAACTCGGTGTTCCGTGTTGTGCCGGGCATTTTTTATATTGTGTGTAGTGCACTATTAACATGGTGTTCCATAGAAAAAAAGGCAAAATTTGTGATTTAAAATCAACATAATTATCTTTAGTGTGGTATGAAATGAAAAATATCAAAAATGCTAAATTAATTCGACACAACCACACAAAATATAAAGGTGTTGCAGTTGGATTATAAATCATGCCTCACAAAAAAAATTAAATATTGGGTATAGGAAACATTGAAATCAATGTAATATACATCAATTTAATGATTTAGATAAATTTAAGTTGTTTTTTAAATGTAGATGGCATGAATCATTATTCATAAGTGAAATACAATATTTTGGTGTTTTTATATTAACGATCTTATTAATGCTTTCTTTATTCAAAATTTCAGTAAACAAGGTGATATAATTATTATACCCATTACGGAAATTTATTTCTTCATTAATCATCTCATTGAAGGAATATATAATTAGAGAAAAAATTATATATGAATATATTGAAAAACATTGAGTCGAGCCTTCAGGGTCCATAGAGGTCAACACACCTCCCCAATGAAATACAAGAAAAATAAATGTGGGGATAAGAGACCAAAATGGGGAAATATCTTATAGAAGAATCATTATGTATATAATTTTATTATAAAAAGATATTTATTTTATATATGTTTTTCATGTTATATAAAATATTTATATATTGTGATTCACTCAATAATTTTTTCAATATTCAACACATGATTTTATTTAGGAGAAGAGCACAAGTAACACCTTATTAGTTGAGGTTAGAAAGATATTTTAGCTACAACATTAGGAATCCCTGAACACATGGGTCATGTTCATGGATACCGATAATTTTTTTCCGAATAAAATGTGGTTGGTCATTATAAATGTCTTTTAGAAGTGGTTTTCTATAAAATAAAATAGTTTCTTTGTAATATATTGTTCATGATATGAGAGTTAATATGGACAAAAGGATTAGAGAATATGTATATTACATGTATGCAATCATATAAAAACTATTTCATGATGCCAATCCCACTCATGAACCACTTCTTGTAGGTATCATTATTCCACCACCTTATACAAATCAAACATCAACACCTTATCCTCCACAAAATCCCATTTGTTGTTTGATATATGTCGATGACCCACAACAATAAATTGTTTCATATAAGATTTTATAATACAATAGTGATACAATTATCATCTATTGATGGGGATAAGCAATATTTGTGTCACTATACAAGATATAGATGAATGATTAAAAGGAATACAATTTCATATATATGAAGTCAGTATATCTAGAAAATGCATCAAAACTTTTATAGATGTTCTATATTGACATGGTCGGAATATTAAAAGTGTGGTATTTTTAGATTATATCCCTTATTTTTTATTGTTTTTCAATTTAATTTATCATTTTAATGTTTAGATAAATATTTAATTTTTATCAAAATAAAATAAAGATAAATACCATCTATCAAAAATTGTAACATCTCTACCCAAATGAGAACAAAACTGAAATCCATACTAGTTCCCAAATAAACTCACAAATGCTATTATATATTCCAGAGGTTCCTTACTAATACCAAGTGGCTAATGGTTGTACATTTGGGAGAATATACACTCATGTTCAGAGGCGCACCATAATATATCAAGAATGTAAATAATAAAAATTATAGAAACTGTTAATAAATGAAAAATAAGTGGTAAAAAAATTACAAATATTGAGTTGATGTAAATAGAAAACACCAATATATGTAAAAATGAAAGAATGTTCAAATGATGATACAAGATGAAAGTATCAGGTACTGTAGGCTTTATAATTGAATGAAAGGAAATTATCCCATATTCTTATACCACTAGCATCCAAATTATTAGTTCATTCCTATGCTCCGTAGATCCCGAGTACATAGCATAGAATAATAAATCAATCCACGTACCTTCAAACCAGCAGATCTAATCAGGTACCCCAGTTCAATGGACAACCGGGTTGGGTGTGAGAAATAATCTAAGAAGGCCAACGCCAATTATTTCATTATCAATCTAGTTTCTGTGAAATAAAATAAATGGTTTTTCAATAATGGTGAATTGAATGTAATAAATATGTAAATAAATAACACATCTGTCGAGGTTACTATCAAGACACCCAATAGGTTCTACCTTTTTTTGGCCTATTCTATATGTATAAACTGTGATAACCTGTAGAAGAAATATATTATATATATGGAATCATATACATATATAAATCCTATGATTGTGATTTGGATTGGAATTCCTACACCTAGGACATCTTATAAGAATTTATATGTCACTTGGTAATTACATCAACAATAAAAATAAACTACAACAAGAAAAAAGTACAAGTAATCCATTAAATCTTGTAATATAAACCTGATCCCATCCATGGAGATTTGAAATTGAATCAACATTGTTAGTACATGAGCACTCGATATAACCAATACAACTAAGCTCATCTTAGGTGACCTGTATTAGCATACCTCATTTCTCTAATAGTATAGTAACTCTATGACTGTATGAAGTATCTCACATAGGGGACTAGGTATCACATGGTGCATGGCGTAACCATCTTGACAATGATCCTATCCATTATTTCTCCCATCAGTAAATTGTTTCACTTACAATTATAGAAAAAATCCTAGAGAGACCATCCGGGAAAAATCCAATGAATCTATTCTTGAACATAAAGTCATACTATGACATTCATGGTGAGTTCATACATGTCATCATTAAATCGGAACATGTGTTCTCCCCTAGCCTGAAAACATTAACATCACCCATTAAAAACACATAGCATATATAATAAAAAATAGGGATAGACAAAAATTTAATCAAATCAACATCTTTGGAATAAGGCCTCAAACAAAAGGCATTTCACAGACTCGCATCACTAGGCTACAAAACACACAAATATTACATTTTCCAATTACATAAATCCCACCTCATTACTGGGTTTTATTAGAAAAATATTTCATTGTTAGTGAAATATTCATTTATTTCAATTTGAATAAATCAATTTCTCTGTAACGAATAAATTATATAGCATGCCACACGAGGTATGTGTGTGAGGAAATATGTAAGAAAATAATTATATACAATTCATATGAATTCAATAACAGGAATAAGATATTACCAGTAAGAATAATGTAGTCCAACTATATCATTTAAATAATATTATTATACTCATTCAATTATGAAATTTAAACCTTGGAATAAGTGAATGATCATAAGTAAGGGGGCTAAAAACTCATTGTCCACATACAATCAAAATTTATTTCATTATTGAATGGACATTTTTAAAGGTGAAACACACCCAAATTGTGTTATAAAAAATGAAGGTTCTCAAAGTCATTGCATCCCAAATGAGGATCGATGCCCCTCAATGGGGCATAATCTAAGGCGATTACCTATTGAGTTAAATCACCACTATATAAAGTCATATGAGACATGTTAACATGTTTCAAATAAATAATTTATAAAAATGAATGTGATAAAGAAATATTATAGCGTGTGGCACAATGATGCTCAGAATAAAAATAAATGAAACTACAAGAAATATGCTTGATGACATACCTTATTTTATCGATGGCTCATTTGTATGATATCAATCATTAATTTGTATTGGTCAGATAGAAATAGAATGAACCATCTCACTCCTTAAAAATAAGTGAAAAGGAGTCATATATAAATAGTGAAATAGAGGATATAAGAAACTCAAAAGTGATGGGAGGTGATGGTAGATCATACTAATAAATTTATGTTTCCTCTAACTATGATAGAATCAGACGAGAAACAAGGTAGATCCCATGATCCCTATGTAGAAATAGAGAATAGCTACATCCATTGAGGGAGGAGGATCCCATTTCAAATAGAATATGAGTACTAGAAGGGTCTAAAGAATTTATATCCTAAATGGAATAATGTAAATATCACAATTAAAATTTGGTTTCATGGTTTAGATGCACAACTGTCTAAACTGTGCACCAATTTCACAACTCTTATTTCTTAAGAACCCTTCCTTGCATGATTTCCCTAACCATGCCCAAACTGTGTGATGAATACTCAAAGAAGACATTATATTTTAAAATATGTGTGTATACATGGAGCACAATTATGGTAAATAATTTTCAACATAGGTGGTTCACAACTTCTCACCTACAATATGCATATGGTTTTCATTGGTGGGATGCATGGTTTCAGACAAACCATTCAACCTTACAAGACCATCCAAACAAGAGATTTCTGAGCCATTGTGCTCTGAAGACTCAATGAGACCCTTGAGGGACCCCACAATAATTTATGAAAATATAAAATCAACTAACATGAGTGTTATAACACTCATAATTAAATTTTTATTCTTATTTTACAAAACAAAATTTCCACAAAATAAGAAAATTCAAATCCATTTGGACTTTAATCGAACCCAAAAACAGGAGACAATACAATAATCCAACCATAGAACTACTCATCCCTCATAATCCTTAGGAAAGATGAATAAAACATCACATGACCTCCTCAGGTTGTGAAGTCATATTAAACTAACCACATTGCATATCCAAATTCCCAATATACATTCAAGCTTCATTGTAACATATCGTACAAAAACCATATATACCTAACCCAAAACTAATTTAGCTAGACTAAATAATTGGAAAGGGCTTACTTGTGACCATAAAATTAGATACATAAAATCAATTTAATCACATTAAACATATATCCTATGGATATTCCAGTCTATGGTATGACATTTAAGGGACCATTTCAAACACGTTATCTATACTGTTAGATTTGTATTTGGAAACATTCATGTAGAATTAAAATAATACTCATGAATCAATACGTGACTCAATCTAAAGATTGATTCCAAACCGAAATTCTATAAACTGACCATGCCATCCCTACCATGAAAATATATTTTTGATAATTACATATCAACAATCTGACCCAACATCATGCCATTTAGTGGATCCTCACTAGCCATATATGACAAAAAAATGAATCAAGACACACCACCCATAGTCAAAAACCCTAGAGGAACACAACATAGGATTCTGACATAATTAAAATTATAGACCCAATGATATTAGAAAAATAAACCTTAAGGCATTTCCAATCATTCCCAGTAATGCATCTAACCATGTTTTGGTGGAATCTCAAGTCAAAATGTCACTTTAAATCATCCCGACTAAGCATGAACCTATGAGAATTCTTGATCTGACGTATTTGGATAATTATGGCTAAAGGAGCACATTTAACACTAACTGATGTTTGTTGTATCCCAAAAGTCAAAAAAAACTATTCCATGGATATTGAACAATAAAACCCACATTATGAACTTAAAAGAGAGTTGTATGTACAATTATAATATCCATATAATAAGAACATAGATTGATCAAAAGTCTATATCTTCCCAATGATCAAGTATATAAAAAAATTAACATATATTAGTATATCCATGGTGTTCCCACTTGGGAATTTAGGTATAAATTGCGATTAAAATTTACTATAAATAAATCAATTATTATAATGATAAACTTTTATTGAGACCACTCAATTTCCCCATGGAAATTAAGGCTTACTATAGAGAATAAAAAATGCTCTATCATATTACCTAGATAATTTCATGATTGGGTCCATGAGAATCATTGATCTATGAGTACAATGATATAATTTTAAAAATATCTAAAAGGAACCCTATACACTCCAACTACCTTTAGAAAAAGTTCTCAATAAGGTTCCAAAACAACTATAAATGAATAATGATAATGATGAGTACTCAAACATTCACTTGAAGACTTTATTTAAAGGAATATCAGCTTCACCTACTGATAGATCACCATCCTGACCATGGTATCTCCAACACTTCAGATATCCCTCAATATATGAATAAAAGCCTTTGATATTATTAATAACTAATGACATTTTCAAAAAATATGGTCCTAAATTGTCTCTTTATAAATGAAAGGATATATTATACCAGAATTGACATAGTAATCACCTCCTTAGTAGTTTCATTATACTCGAATTTACTAGAAAGGGAAAGTCAAAATAAAAAATGTAGAGATTTATACCAGATTGGTAGATAGAACATCCATATACAAGTGAGATAGATCATTTTTACCCTTAACGTACCCATGTTATTCCACTAAACATATGCCCATGCACACTATGAAATGAAATATTAGGCACAATGATCCATCTAAATTAATATCTGTTTCAATACATGAACATCCTTGTATTTTCAACACAAACACTAGGACAACTAAACATCCTAGAGCTCGATCAATCAATTATTGAGATGACATGAGAGTGAAGTAAAATATATTATGGATTAAATGGGTACCTATGAACTCAAAGAGTTCATTTTATGCTTTAACTTGTCAATTATTATTCGATGTATCTACGAATACCACCTGAGGCCTTAGAAATATCATGACATAACTGTCACAATATCCACAGGTGTAGTCAATCCATATTCAATCATGTATCTGATGACCCACAAAATATTGATCTCAATGTCATTCCAATCCATATGACTATTTACCTGAATAATGATGTATCTTATTTTCGATCAATAGAGAGGAGGAATAAGGGTCACATGACATACCAAGTGGACAAATATGACATGTGAATGTCCAATATACTAAAACTGAGGAAGTCTAAATGATCACGCATGCAAAGATTTTCAAAACACTAAACAACCACCAGTTTAAACAATGGTGTCATTTGTAAAAAAAAAGATTCCAACATGTGACAAAGACACCTAAATAACACAACAAAATATAATTTTATTTATGAAAACTAAAATGTATTTAATGATATAAGGACACTTCTTACAAAGGGAAATATACTTTACGTAATCATAACGCTTCAAATAGATTGATATCACAACAAAAAAGTCACTTTGATTAATAGACCATTTTTAGATACTCTCTTATAGATGGATAATCCTATGAAAATTATCACATTACATATCATGGAAAAACATATAAGTGTTTATACTGAACATAAAAGAAGGGTAATACTGAGAAAACCACATAAAGATTCATTTTAATGCATTAAACCTAAAATTATTTATTTCATTAAACATTTCAAATTTTATATTTTACAAAAAAAACAACACTAGTCACAAGGATAATGAATCTGGTTACAACCTCAAAGAAACACATACAATCCTTATTTTGATTTATTTTAAACCAAATAATTTATTGTAATTCTCATTATAGCTATACATTATTATCAGATAACCCCATTTTAATTTTTTTTCATTTATATGGTTTTACACAATTATAGGTCAAACCAACGAAAAGGTCCCTCATTAAATAAATATGTATATTTAGATGGGATTTCACCTTATATATACATGATAAACATGATATGAAGCTATAAAACATTTAGATTACATAACAAATAGCATAAGGTCACCCACATGGGGTTCAAGCACCAATGAATAATTAAGGTAATGGAAACCAAAGAGGGTCATATTCATATATTTTAAGTTCAATATAAAGAAACCCGAACTTTTAAGCATTATATTTAAAAAAATTCATAACAATTCATTAGATAAACATCTTGTCCCAACTAACCTATTATGGTCCATTTGAATAAAATGAATTTATCCATACAGACCATTAATACCAATTATAATAATATAAATGACATAATAATACATCCAGTTAATTTAAAGTCAATTGATTTTATATTTACTCGTCAATCATTAAGTACAAGGCTCATAAATGGTAGTCCAGTAAGATGTGTCATCACTTCCCATTTTGGGAATTTCTAATACAATTTACATATTCCATGAAAATTATTATCTAACCTCACCCAACATACATAAATTTATGGAAAACCTAATAGAATTAATATTTTTACATTACCCTATGAATATATATAAATCATATCATTAATTGTACAATTACATGAGTTGCACATTTTCTATTCAAAAATCACCGATATACATTACATATTAGAAATGTTCTATCATATCTACGAAACTACGAACATCTCAACTCATGAAAAACTAGTAAAAAGACATGAAATTTGTAATAAAACCCATTATTTAGTCACTTAATCTTGTTAAACAATTAGATATGAAAAATAAGCATGATAATGTAATTTAATAATATAATCATGGAGTAACATTCAATGAAATCATTCAAAATAAACACTTTTAACATATTACATACATGAATAATGTATAATACATAAGTTGTTAAAATCTCAAAATGCTACTAAAACCGCTAAAATGGGATGCAAAAGGCAGGAAAATGACACATATAGAACATCAATAATTTCTAATGTACTATAAATGAAATCTATTTGGCATTGAATAATCATGGCATGAGAATTCTTATATTCATATTATGACTTATGTTATGATACTTCATTTTCCAAAACTAGCCAAGGCTAAATATTATAATATCATCAATCAATAAATAGTGGATATTGCACAATTTATTTACAGTGAAATCATAATTAGTTGTAATAGAAAAACATCATGAGCATCTATCCCAAACTGTGACACAATGAGTTTTACATATATGTGGTATGATCACTCCCAGGAACATACATTTACCATGCGTCGAAATATTCCTAATGTCTGGTATAAAATCCCAAAATATTATGTAAAAATTAATATGAAGGATCATATATGACTTTGTAATAAACCAGCCTGATTAAACACTAAATTAGTAGTTAGAACGGTTTCTACATGGCCTCATGGTGCCTTCCCATATTATTGAGGCTATAGAATAGAACACAGGGTATAGTCATGGTATAATGGGAAGACTATACCCTCATGATATGATTCCCAAAATTGTATATCATGAATGTAAATAACAGAAAGTAGAGGAAGCCCTAATTGATGAAAAAATAACAGATGAATAATTACAATGATTTATTAAAATTAAATGGACAATACTAACACATATAAAAATTAATGCATGTATGATCATTTAACAAGATACAGGTAAGGGAAAAAATATCTGGGACAACGCAATAATATAAAAAGACACAACATGTTAACTCCATGAGCATTCTAAGTACTATCTCAGTCTGGTGCTCCCTATCTCCCATGTACACATCAAATAGTTATCAATCAATCCAAGTACCAACACACATGATGATCTTTTGGGTTACCCTAGTGTAATGATGGTCCATGTGTGATGTGATAAATAATCTCAATATTCCTCTACAAATAGGGTCAAGATCAATCCACTTCATGCAAGGTAAAATAAATGGTTTGTCTATTAGGGTGAATACTTGTTGATAAAAAAATAAATAATTATTGCATTCATCTGGGTTCCCAAGTGGACACCTGACCATACCTACAATCATTGGAATAAGAAAACTGTATCAAATGACATAAAATATATGTGAAATATGGTATATACATTACATAATATATATTAACAAAAAAAGTGGGCCAACCACCTATATTTTATTTTTCATGGTGGTCACACCACCATGACATCTTAAAAGAATTTAGATTCCACTTAAAAATAAAAATAATAATAATAAAGAACTACAGGAAAACTATATGAGTAATTCATCAAATCATGTAGTGGAAACATGAGACCTCCATGGTGATTCGTAATGGAATCCCTCAGAGTGCTACAGGTTCCATCGATATTACCATTTCAACAAAACACGTCTCTGGTGACCTGCATTAGTGTCCCTTGTATAACTCATGGTATTATAACTACGATTCTGTATCAATTTTATCATATAGGTGATCTAGTATCACCCAATTCATGGATAATTGTTCTTTTCAATGACTCTTTTCATGGTTTCTCCCCTAGGTAACCAGTGTTAATCACGATTATATAAAACATCCCAATGATCCCATCCAAGGGAATGAAAAATGATCCCTTCTACTACATGATTTCCTACCAGGTCAAGCCTTAATATTCCATCCACGATTTACTTAAATATATTTTCGTGCTCTCCACTAGCCGGCAAGCAGTCAATATCTCACATAAACAAAGAACAACATATATTATAGAAAAAGGGATATCCAAACATTTAATCCAAACCAAAGACTACTGAATCTGATAATAAAGACAATTTATTAACCACTACAGAAGCACTAGGTTACTAAGAATAAACATATTATCCATTCGAATAAAAGACACCACACCTCATAGTGGGGTTTTATTAGAATAAATTTTTTATTATTTAGAAATTCAATTCATTTAATTTGAATAATTCAATTTCATCACAAGGAATAAATCATATTGTATGAAACATACAGATAGAGTGGGGGGATTGAAAAAAAACCATAAGTCACAAAACATAATAATTTAATAGTTGTAATAATAGAATAAAAATAATAATGAAGTAATGAAATAGTATCCATTAAATAAATTAATCATATTCATCCCATTTAGATATTTCAACCATGGTATAATGAAATGGTCAAATGTAAGGGGAATCTCATAGTTGACATCCCATACCAATTTAGTTCAGTAGTCTGAGGAATTTATTATGGGTAGAAAACACAATAATGGTGATTAATAATATAAATATATCAAAGGATTCGTGTCTAATATGAAAAAACATGCCCCTCGAAGGGGAATGAGGAAAGGTGATCAAACAAAGTGGTGATTTACCACCCTCAAGGGCCATACTTTACATGATAATGGGTTTAAAATAAAATATTTGACAAGATATAAGTGGATTTATAAGTTATACAAAATAAAAACAATTTTAATCAATAAATGAAGCTAGACCACTGACCTTATAGGATGGAAAACACACATTTCTATTATAAATCATTGAATTGGTATGGTTAATGAGAAACTGAATAAACCATACAACAATATAAAAATAGAGAAAATGTTTCACATATAAATACCATAAAATAGGATGTATTAAACTCAAAAGATAATAGAGAGTATGATATCAGTTACTAATAGCTTTCTATGGCTTCTAACAGTGAGCCGATCAGAGATAAAAATAGGGTGGTCCCTTGATCCCTAATTATAATTAGAGGACAACACCATGTGTGGATAGAGGAGGTTCCCATAATAAAATATAGTAGGATATTGAGTGTTTAAAATATTTATGTTATTAATATTAGAATGGAAAATTGATCTATAAAATTGTGTCACATTGTTTTTCTACACAATTGGCCAAACTGAGTACCAACTATGCAACTACGTCTACACAGCTACCCTACCTCAAAATGGTTACAATGTGTGCACCAACCATGAAATGAATAGTTCTTGAATTCATTATATTTTTAATTAAGATATTAGATTGGTTGAAAAACTTTTCAAACCCATGTGTATCCCATGCACTTCATAGATTCACACCCGCATCTTATGATAGGTTTTCATTGGTGGAATGATTGACTTTAGAAAAACTGTATGCCCATACCAGAACACCCAAAGTTTTGATTCCATGCCCCTAATTCTCCTAAGAATAAAAGAAATCCTGGGGGACCCCTCGGACATTAACTAAGTCTAAAATCAACGTAATAGAGCATTCTAACTCTCAAAATTCCATTGAAAATATCAGTTTAGAAAATGAATTATCCACCAAAAAAAATTGTAAACCCTATGGATTTTTTGTCACGACGCATCCCCGGGGGCCTGTTCCCTGAATACCCTAATCCCGCCTTCCATAGGAGACTAGATGGAGACTAGGACCAAAGGAATAAATACATAACTAGGAAGACATTTCCTTTATAACTTGAAAACACACAAAATAGAGTACAAGCTGGAAGCCAAACACGAAGTAAAAATTGTATAAAAAGTTTACCAAAAGTAAAGGGGTCGGATTTGAATCCCAACAGGAAAATACATGTTCAACTGAAGAAAATTAATGCAGCTACTAGGTCATCCTCCATGTATTTCTATATGAAGGGTAGGTATTGGTAGCCTCCTCATCATTCCACGTCCATCAGTATCATCCATGTACCGACTCGTCGTACAGTCCACCTCTGGGTACCGTCCCACCCAGCTACTCTCATCCTCAGTCAGCGATGTCCATCGTCAGCAACCAACACAACGAGGTACGGGCATAACCTCGTGCAGGGGTGAGTATAGCGATACTTAGTAGAGACCTTGAGACCCTCATGGTCACACAAAATCTAACAAGGATAAACCACAAAGCATAAAATCAATAGATAATCCCACGTAGTTATATTCCCATACATATACCTATGTTATGAAGTAATCCATCTCAATCATGATATAAACACAAATGTTACGGACTCAGCTCAAACCAGAATTTTATTCTAGGGGGTTGTATCAAGTAACATCCCTAGTCATAGTGTCAAAACATCAGATGCTGGAGAACTCCTCCTCTATCGAGTACAGTGGACCTTCCGCATCACATAGATGTTCTTCCTACTAACCTTGTACTGCTGAGGTACTTCTCCTATCAAGTATCGTGGGTCTGCTACGTCACACAGAGGCGCTCCCCACCATGGGTCTGCTGCGTCACACAGAGGCTCTCCCCCTCGTAGCCGGCTGATGTACTCCTCCTGAAGATTATCATGAGTCTACCGTATCATAGTGATGTGGTCCCCACTGTGGCTCTCCATTGACACCAAGGTGTTACCTACTAGGCTAGTTGACTCCCTCCGAGTCGAATCAGTCAGTATTCCTCAGGTCTCATCCAGCTACTAGGTCTCTACGTGATGCTCGCCCATCACCAGGAGGATATTCTCTACAAGCTACTGGTAAATTCTACAACTGACTTTAAGTTCCACGTAGAAGTATCTCAAAATTCTGCCACTTCATAGGGGTCTCAATGCAAGAGGCAGCGCTTCAATCATACACCCAGTCTGTGAGTTATTAGCCTTTTAGTTCTGGGGGCCCAGTTGGATTCATACACGATCCAACCTGACTGTATTTTCAACATTACCCCGAACTAAAGTGAGGTATACTCAATGTGGATGTCGTTCTCGATGAAAAACAGTGCCTCTGACGGTTCGTCAAATAGAATTTGGGTGCCAAAGATATGGCCAAAGAAAATAAATGGTCAGTAGAGGGCCCAGGTCCTGTCCGACCCAGTCGGGGCGGACCCTGTCAAACCTGTTTGGTATGGCCCCACCCATTAGGGGGGCTAGCCTGTTAGGATCGTCCAGGCATGTTTGGCCCTGCCCAGCAGGCTGCGTGGGCGGTTCCTCCCGGGCTCGGGGCCAGTTCGGCCCAGAACGTCGTGAGGGCGTGTGTCATACTAGAGGGCACCGACGGGCCTGTTCAGCAAGGACATCGTTAGGGGGGATGCAGGCATCACGAAATACCGATGCAACAAGGGTGCCGGTTCTATCAGGGGTGACGGGGTAGGCTGGAAGGCATTCATCCTGGGCACAGATAGGTGGGCCTACGGGCGGCTGGGCAAGGTGTGGCCAGGCTGGCCTGTGGGTGGCCGAGCAAGGCCCGCCCAGGCGGGGCACGTTCTTTCCCGGGCCGGTGGGGTTCGGTCGGGGCACGCGGGAGGCTGATGATGGTTTGGCTGGAAGATCTGGCTCGGTCAGTGCACCAAAACACCATGGGGGCGGCACGGTTCGCAGAGGCCATGGAAAGCATGGCATTTTCTTGTGCCTTTGTCGCCTTCAATGCTGCTTCGTCTCCATGTCGAGATAATCACCAACAAGAACGGCAGATGGGCGGAGCAATATTGGACTGGCCCACACCCTCCGTGTTTAGGGTGGTAACACTTGGTTAATCAAAGAGTAATAAAGATGATAAAAAACTATTTCACAACCACACAATGATCCCTTTCCAATCTGAAGAAGCGAAAATGAAAGGAAAATTATACAAAATAAATCTCCTACCATTGATCATTGGTCTTCGACGATGAAGTCACAGGATGATGAAAACGGAGTTTTTCCATCGTCGTGTTTGCCATACACTTCTAATACCAAGCTACGTCGTCTCGTTGAAGATGATGTTGAGGGTTGTTCAGTCATGGAAAACACTCCACATCGGTAGTATCCAAGGAAGGAAGTCGAAGTCACTCCTCGTCGACGTTTTTCATTATTCGTTCTTCGTTCTTCATTGGGTGCTTTTCTCCCAAGCTATTCTCCTCCCAATCTCTACCAAATGAGAAATGAAAACCAAAAATAATAGATTTCCTATTATTTTAGTTGTTGGAACAAAATTCAAATTTTTGAATTAAATTTAATTGTCCCCACCTAATTAATGTGTGAGTGTTATCAGAAATTAATTATAGGACTTGGCACCAATTAATTAAAAGGGAGGTCACGAGGCTCTCCCTCGTTAATGAGGGACATTTGAGAGGTTTTACTCTTCTCCCATTAATATGGGTCAGGTGGTACCCACCATTGTTATTCAAAATGGTAGGTTATGTGGTCTCTGGTGGACCCCACATTGTAACCTCTTGTGGGAGGTTAGATTTGGGTGGGCCCCACCACCAAATCCTATCATGGTAAGTTAAGGTGTGGCGGTCCCACCTCCAACTTCTATGAGGAATTTTTAACCACCAATCACCCACATGGAGGATAAAACAAAAATAAAGTGATGCTCGCATTGTATTATTGCTTTCCACGAAACCCAAAAAACTAACTTTTATTCTCGAATAACTACTGTCGAGGTGATAGTCTTCTTATGAGAACACAGGTGATACAAGTTCAATAGTGTCCTTGAATTTAAATTCTGAGTACCAGTCCAAAGATATAAAAACCTTCTCATATGTTTACTGAACGTACATGAATGAAACTTCAGAAATTGATTCCAGGCACACCGAGCCTCAGAATCAGGCACTGTCAATTTCACAGACTCATAATATTCCCATGTATTTAAGAAAAATAATTTCACAGAATTCCTGGGACTTTACAATCTCCCCACCTCGGTGATTTATGTCCCCATAAGCTATAACTCAAACTATGGAAATAAGTGGGGGTACTAAGAAAGCATTTGAGCCTCCTGCTTCCATGTGCTTTCCTGGAGGTTCCAATTCTGCCACCGAACTCGAACCAGAGGTATCGACCATCCACATTGGACCTGCTCCTATTGATCCTCAATCTCCACTGAAACATCTGCGAAATTATCCCCATCGTCGACGTCTCGATATCCATGGTCAATTAAGTGAGAAGGGTCATGCACGTGTCTTCTCATCTGGTATATGTGGAAAACATCACGCACGTGGACCAACTGATGTGGAAGAGCTAAGCATTCTGGCACCTTGAAAACTCTGCTGAGGACTTGGAAAGGTCTTTGATCCATGGATATAACATTCCTCCTCACCCAAATCTCTGTAAACCTCGTCGAGGTGAGACTTGGAGAAAGATATCATCTCCATCCTCGAACTCCATAGATCTACATCTCCTATCATAATATGACTTCTATCTGCTCTCTACAGTCTCCATCAGCTCTTGGAAGATCTGCACCTTCTCCATGGTAGCTCGTACCATCTCCCATCCCACCAGGGCTGACTCCTCGGGGTCAGTCCATCACAAGGGTGATATGAAAGGTCGCACGTACAACGCCTCGAAAGATGCCATCCCTATGGTGGAGTGATAGCTATTGTTGTATGAAAAATCCACCAAAGGTAAGTGATCCACCCAGCTATGAATGATGTTGTCAAAACAAGCATTCATCATGTCCTTGAGGGTCTGAATGGTCCGCTCAGTCTGGCCATCCGTCTGAGGATGGAAAGCGGTGCTCAGACGAAGTTCTGTCCCAAAAGCCTCTTGCAACCCCTTCCATAGCCAGGAAGTAAACCGTGTGTAATGATCAGAGATAATAGAAGAAGGTACTCCATGTAAACGCATAATCTCAAGTAGGTAGATGCGTCATGGGCTTTCTACTAATCCCTGATCTCTGATAGGTAGGAAGTGGGCCGACTTGGTGAGTCCATCAACGATAACCCAAATAGATTCACAAACCCTGAATGTTCATGTAAGACACATCACAATGTCCATGGATATTCCATTCCACTTCCACTATGGGACCTCTAAAGTTTGAATCATGCCTGCTGGTACCTGGTGCTCTGCCTTCACTTGCATACAAGTGAGGAATCGGGAGAAAAACTCTGCTACTTCCTTCTTCATACATGGCCACCAGTGCTGTTATCGATGGTCCTGCTATAACTTCGCCACTTCTAGATGTACCAATAAAGTGGATGTGTGTTACTCCCTAAAAAAATCATCATTAAGTGACACTAATATCATAGTAAGACCTCTATAGATGATGGAATGCTCCCCACCATCAGAAAACTCATCAGGTGCATGCCCTATGGATACCTGAGCACGTCGCGTCTCGCAGTCAGCATCCCCATGTTGTCGCTCCATAAATCGCTGAATAAGTGGGGGAGTGAATGTAAGGGACTGATGGAAAGCTTCTCCATCTCTATCTATAATGGATATCTGTAAAGCAGTCAGCTGCTCCGTCGCCTCGCCTAGAAGTAGTATGCCAGATCTCATATTGAGTACATCTACTACAACGTTCCCCTTTCCAGGAGTATACACTATCTCGAAGTCGTAATGCTGGAGGAACACAATCCATCATCGTTGTATCAGGTTTAGGTCTTTTAGAGAAAAGATATAACCGATACTCTAGTGATCAGACTACATGGTAAAATGATCTCCCATCAGATAATGTCGCCACATCTTCATGGAAAATAGCAATGCTGCTGACTCCAGGTCAAGGGTATAATTGTTCTACTCATGTTGTTTCAGCTTCCGAGAACTATTCGAGATCACTTCTCGGTCCTGCATCAAGAGACATCGGTGTCTGGTCCCTGATGCATCATAGTATACTACATACCCTATGCCTTCCTCTGGAAGCCTCAAGATGGGGGCACTACCCATCCCCTTCCATAGCTCTTGAAAGCTATACTGGCATCTCTCCGGCCACACAAAGGGTTTCCCCTTATTCTTCAAGGCTGATAGTGGCACTGTAAATATAGAGAATCGTGGAATTAACCTCCAGTAGTAACCATCCAAACCCAAGAAACATCGTTCCTCCATCACACTCCTGGGTGGCTCCCAAGCAATAAATGTCGCAATCATCGCGGGATCCACTGCAACTCTAGCCTCTAAAACGACATGTCCCAAAAACATTTAACCTATCATATCCAAAATGTGAACTTCGAGAGCTTACCATAAAGCTGGTGCTCTTAGAGTGTGTCTTGTAATACATAAAATGGTAAGCATGCTCCTCCTCAGTAGTTTGTTAGATCAGAATGTTGTCGATAAAGACTATGAAAAAGCGATCGAGGTAAGGCTAGAAGATCATGATCATGAGTCCCATGAACACTGCATGAGCGTTGGTTATGCCGAATGGAATAACCAAGAACTCATAGTGCCCAAAACGACATCTTAAGGATGTCTTCTACACACCCTCATCTGGAACTCTGAGCTGGTGATAACCTGATATGAGGTTTATCTTCAAGAACCATCATGCTCACTTCAGCTAATCAAAGAGGTCATCAATACTAGGTAGTGGGTTGTTGTTCTTCATGGTCATGTGGTTCAGGAGACAGTAGTCGACATAAATCCTCATGCTCCTATCCTCCTTCTTGGCGAATAGAATCAGGGCTGCCCAGAGAGAAAGACTAGGCCGGATGAACCCCTTCCCCTGCAGGTCCTCTAGCTATACCCACAGCTCACGAAGCTCCACGGGAGCCATCCGATACACTGGTGTAGATATCGGTGCCATCCTGGCATACAAGTGAATGTAAAATTCCACCTCTCTATGAGGAGGTAAACCTAGGACACCATCAGAGAAAACCTCCTCGTACTGGTCCACCACTACAGGATATGTTGGACTCTCAACATCAACTACTCCGAGGGTAAGGCAGGCTATCTGATTAGTGATCGGCTGCACTCTCTTCTGGGGATGTCCTTCCTGTGCTGAAAAGTCTTCCTTCTCATCGGTGATGTTAAACCTGGTCCCATCCGTATGGACACACTGCACTTTGTGCCTAATACAGTTGATCTTAGCATTGACTGTATATAACCAGTTTATAACCAAGATGACGTCATAAGACCTCGACACCGCTACTAGGAGATCCCAGCTAAATCTCTTATCTCATAGAGTAAGCTCACACTACCGGCACCAGTGCATAATCGAAGAGTCTAGGTCCATAGATGTCTCCAGCCGTGAGGATCGAGCCAACGGCTCCATCGGCATCTCCAAGATCTGAATGAGGGATATGGAAATAATAGAGTGACTGACAGCCGTGTATATAAGAATTGTAGCTATGGTGGAGTGGACAGAGAATGTACCTAAAATACTCTCTAGAACACCGTGATTGTAATCCTCAACTACCTAGATCTGAGCTATCCGATGTCCACCTGCTCCCTGCTGTCGGTGTGAACCTCCTGGTGGTGGTGGCGGTAACACCTCGAAACGTCGTCCACCGCCAGCTGCTCGACTAGATCCTCTGCCACGTCCGCCTGAGCCCTATTGACCTCCTCGATCAAATCTATGTCTCTGCCTAGGTGGTAATTCGACCATCTACTGATCATCCAAATGGTGAGTCAGATATTCATGATCCATGTGACCCTGGCTGCCTCATGAGTAACACTACATGTTCCTCAAATGATTGGTTTTGTCTCGTGTGCCTCGCACAACCGAACCCGAGTCCTGAGGTCGTCCACTAGATGGTATGTCTACTTGTACCTCTACGAAATATATCTAATGCTAGCTTCCAAAGACTCCACTACATGTCGACTAGTGGTGGGTCTTGACGCTAGAGACAACTCGGCAAGGAAACTCTCCACTAAGAGGGCTCTCTCTAGCACCCACACCTGCGTTGGGATGCTGAGTGAGATCATTGAAGCCTTGATCTCTCGCCTGAGCCCCTGATCAAAGGTATGGGGCCTGAAAAAAGGGTCCCACACCATATTTGTGGAGTATTACTAGAGGTTTGTGAACCTTGTTGAGTATTGTGCTACCGTCATGCTGTCCGACTGCAGATGAAGTAACTCCTGAATATGCACTGCGCGGAGAGTTGCTGGAACAAACTCTGCCCAAAACAGGCTCTTAAAGTCTGACCAGAGAAGAGTCACCTCTTTATTCACATAGAGCATCAGGCTCCACCATAGGCCTTCTTTTTCTTGAAAGATACTCGCATTAAGGATCACAATAAGGTCAACTGGTGTCCCTAGCAGTCTGAAGACTCTCACCACAACCTCCTACCAATCCTCATCTTCAATTGGGTTCATATCTCCCTTGATTCTGGGTGGCCTATGGCATTGGATCTCATGCAGCACCCCCAAGCGGCGTGCATCATTTGTTGCTGGGGCTGGTGGCATCAGTGGCCCAACGGGAAGTGGTACCACTAGTGCCTCTACTGGAAAAGGGCCCTGCACCGTGGCCTCATTCCTCGGTGGGATATACACACGTAAAAAACTAGGGTATCTATCCGGTCATCCACACGGAAGCATACTAAAGGAAAAAGATGTGACACCGTCAATGATTTATACCTGGTGAGCTGACATGGTTGAGCTGACTTAAAGAAATCTGTTCAATACAGACACGCAATCAGTTTTTTCATGCACTGAGTTAGAAATCAGTAGTCATGGCCCTGCTGTGTGGATACATCGCCCGCCACACCGACACAAGACTCCCTAAACTAAAAACCACACTTAATACACTCAATACTATTACTTCACATAAAAGATCATAGTACTATGTTTTATGGAAGAAACGACTTCTCTGATACCAATTTGTCATGACCTGTCCCCTGGGGCCCATACCATGAATACCCCAAGCTTGTCTTCCATAGGCGAGGTGATGGAGACTAGAACCAAAGGCGTAAGTCCTCAACTGGAATGGAACTGCCTTTATAACGTGAAAATTCACACAACAGATTACAAGTTGGAAGCAAAACACTATGTAAAAACTGTATAAAAATGTGTATTGAAATTAAAGGGGCCAGAAAACATGCCCAATAGGAAGGTACAAGTACAACTGAAAAACAAGTACAACTGAAGAAATGTAAAGCAGCTACTGGGTCGTCCTCCGGGGATTCCTACTTGAATGGTAGTTATAGATAGCCTCCTCAGCACTCCATGTCTGTCAGTATCTTCTCTGTACCGACTCATCATAAGGACCACCTCAGGGTACCGTCTAGTCCTGCTACTCTGATCCTCAGTCAGCACTGTCTCTTGTCTGCAACCAACACAATGAGGTGCGTAAATAGCCCGTGCAGGGGTGAGTATAACAATACTCAGTAGGGACATCAGGACCCTCAAGTCCTCACAAAATCCAACAAGGACAAACCAAAAATCATAAAATCAACAGATATCCCCACATTGGTACATGGCCATACATATACATAATTTATCAAGTAATCCATCTCAACCATGAGGAAAACCCAAAGTTACTAACTGAACTCAAACCAGGATTTTATTCTAGGTGGTAGTATCAAGTAACATCCACAGTCACACTGTCGAAAGCTCGGCTGCTGGAGAACTCCTCCACAATCGAGTACAGTGGTCCTGTTGCGTCCCATAGAGGTGCTTCCCACTAACCTTGGGCTGAAAAGTACTACTCCTATCTAGTACTATGGGTCTAACACATCACACAGAGGCACTCTCAACCATGGGTATGCCGCATCACACAGAGGCGCTCCCCCTCGTAGCCTACTGAGGTACTCCTTCGGTTGAGTACCATGGGTCTGCCACGTCACACAGAGGCACTCCCCACTGTGGGTCTTCCGTGAAACTAAGGAGCTCCCCACTGGGCTAGTCGAGTCACTCTGAGTCGAATCGGTCAGCAGTCATCAGGTCTCAGCAAGCTACTAGGTCATTGTGTTATGCTCGGTCATCTCCAGGAGGATCCTCTTCACAAGTTACTGGTTGAATCTCCAATTGAACTGAAGTCCCACGTAAAAGTATCTCAATGGTCTGTCACGTCACATGGGTCACAATTAAATAGAAGGTGCATCAATTAGACCCCCGTTGTGTGAGTTATTAGCTTTTTAGTCCTGGGGTCCTAGTTGGATTCGTACACGGTTCAAACTGGCCGTCTCTAAAATTTACCGCGAACTACAGTGGGGAATATTAAAAGGTACCATCACGCACGATGGAAACCAGTGCCACTGAAGGTTCTTCAAATGGACGTCTGGTGTAAAAGATATGGACAATGATAGTAAAGGGTCAGTAGAGGTCCTGAATCCTGTTCGACCTGTTGGGTTTGACCCAACCCATTAGGTGGGACAACTTGTTAGGTTCGGCCCGGCCTACTGGGCCCATCCCAGCACGCCGCATGGGTAGTTTGACCGGGAGCGTCGCGAGGGCGCAACCCAACACTGCTCGGTCCGGAGGGCACGACCTTGCCGGTTCGGCCGGGGCATCGCGAGGGGGGCGGAGAGAGGAACGAGATTCTGGCATGGCTAGGGCCCCGGTTCAGTCGGTGGGAGACCGGGCAGGCTAGCAGGTGGGCTAGTAAGAGGCCGGGAAGGACGCCATGCAAGTCGGCGGGTGACCAGGCAGGGCGCGACCATGCGTGCCGGCGGGCGGTAGGGGAGGGTGTGGCTAGGCGGGCCGGCGGGTGGCTAGGTATGGCATGGCTAATCTGGAGGTGGGCTGGCACGGGCCATCGGGGTGCGCGGGAGGCCGATGATGGTTTGGCCGGCGAAGCCGGCTCGGTCAGGGCACTAGAAATCCGCGGGGGTGGCGCAGTTTGTGGAGACCACAGAAAGTGTGGCTTTTTCATGTGCCTTCATCTCCTTTAACACCTCTCCATCTCTATGTCTAGGATAATCAAAATCAAGAATGACGGAGGGGTCGGACCATGTTGGTTTGGCCCTCACCCTCCGCATTTTCTGTGGTAACACTTCGTTAGTCAAAGAGTAAGAAAGATTGTTTCACAACCATGCAACGATTCCTTTCCAATCCGAAGAAGAGAAAAATAAAAGAAAAACTACACAAAATAAATCCCATAACATTGATCATTGGTCGTCAACGATGAAGTCGTAGGAATAAGATGAACGAGTTCATTGTTCTTCATGTCTTCTAAACAATTCAAATCCCGAGCTGCATCGGCTCGTTGAAGACGATGCAGAGGGTAGGTCGGTTATGGGACATGATCCATGTTGGTAGGATCCAAGGAAGGAAGTCTAATTCGCTCCTTGCGGGCGTTCTTCTTTCTTCGTTCTTAGTTGGGAGCTTTTATCCAAAGCTCTTTTCTTCCCAAGCTCCACCAAATGGGAAATGCCAAACAAAAATAATAGATTTTCTATTATTTTAGTTCTTGGCATAAAATTGAAATTGGGGAATTTAATTTAATTGGACCCACCTAATTAATGCATGAGTGTTAGAACAACTTTATTAGAGTAGTTGGCACCAATTAATTAAAGGGGAGGCCAAGAGGCTCTCCCTAATTAAAGAGGGAGAATTGAGAGGTTTTACTCTCCTCCCATTAATAGGGGTCGGGTGTTCCCCACCCCTATCATTCTAAATGGGAGGTTATGTGGTCTCGGGTGGTCCCCACATCATAACCTCTTGCGAGAGGTTAGATTCGGGTGGGACCCACCACCATAACCTATCATGGGAAGTTAAGGTGTGGTGGTCCCACCTCCAACTTCCATTAAGAGGTTTTAACCACCAAACACCTACATGGAGGCTCAAACAAAAATAATGTGAAGCTCACTTTATTTTATTACTTTCCACAAAAACCCAAAAACTAAATTTCATTCCCGACTAACTGTGGTCGAGGTGATAGTCTTCATAAGTGAATACAGGGGCTATGAGTTCAATGGTGTCCTCAGATTTCAATTCCAAGCACCGGTTCAAAAGTTATAAAAACCTGATTGTACATTTACTGGATGTACCAGAACAAAAGTTCAGAAATTGATTCTGGGCACACCGGGCCATAGAATCATATGCTGTCAATTTTTGAGGACTCGTAAAATTCCATGTATTTACGAAATAATTTTCCACAAAATTTCCACGTAGTTAAATTTTTTTCAAATATAAAAATATGGTATGATACAACAACCAAAAAATATATATGATGTTATGACTTCAAAAACAACTTCATTAGGTGTTGATAAATTATAATGAATTTCAAATTTTTTATTGGAAATTTATGGCATTCCAATAGAATACAACATTTTGGGCCATGAAATGAATCTTATGATTTTCAAAAAATAACATGGATCTTGTAACTAGATTATGTGTTTGCAATCAACATGATGAAATCATTTTCCATACATGTTTATTATAATATATCTATTAGTTATTAAATTTTATTGAAACATTATACATTTGTTTTTTTAGGTATAATTAAACAATTTTTATACAACATGGGACATTATCAATATATAGTTTTATAGACTGCCAATTTATTTCATCTATTTTGAGGATAATTAATTTTTTATGAAATCAAATTATATTTAACAATGATTTAAAAACAACACAATTATTCAATTATTGATTCTTCATTATTATCAATTTTATGGAAATTGTATACATTAAAAAATTCTATCTCTTAACAGAATAACCAATAACATTATATTTTTTTATATATTTGGTTCCATTTGATGTTTGTTGCTTTCTGTCTAAAACGCATGACACATTACACATTATTCTCCACAGAAGGTGAAATGTGAGATAATTTTATTAATTCCTTAATAATGTATGTTTGCATAATAGAATACTATTTTATATTATAATATAATTTATATTTATTTCATACCAATTATTGTAATTAATTTACCAGAATCTTTATATATTATAGTCTCTTTGAACAATAAATCACTATCTTATAATCCTAATGATATTTTATGTTTAAAATATTATAAAATTAGGAGAAAGTCGTAAATAGTATTATCATATATTATAAGTGGAAAATTATATTAAATTTCCATTTTTACCCAAAAAAACTCATTGAAATGAAATATGTGTTATTTTTATGAACAATAAGAAAAATTATCATGTACCCATCATCATTTTCTGCACTCTTTCATAAAACATTTTGTAAAAAATTTAATGTTGGATTAGTGTAATATATCTATGTGGGACATAACAATATAGAAAACCATTAGTATATTTAAAAATAATAGAATCTATGAAATCAAATATCTTATTACATACCTTTTTACCATGAAAATTGAATCATCATTTTTTTTTCAAAACTTCATTATCCTATATTTTATAAAATTAGAATGATTCCATGAAAACTCATTATAAGTATTAAAATATTTATGTAGGTGAATTTTGAAATAATATTTCATAAAACACTTACAAGTGGAATAACTATTTTGGTCCATATCCATCATTTGATTACAAATTTCAATAGATGTTAAAACATAACCACCCATACATGGTTTATTAAGGAATCTCCAATAACTGGTTAGTAATATAACAAAAAATACTTGGATTATCATCAAACCAATCATAATTGGTTTAAAACCAAACCACCCATCATCATTAAAATTTCACATGAACCCTAGTCGATTCATAAAACATGAATGTTAGAACCATAAACATACTATTTGATTAAAATAAGCTTCCCATTTTAAAATAATTTGTTGAAATATAAAAAAATCACATATATTAAACATATAATTTAAATAAAAAATACAAAAAAATTAATGGAATATTTTAATAATTAATTAAACAAGATGGATGGAATATCCTATCATGCAAATATAAGTTAAAAATACCACTTCTGTATTTTATTCAGAAAATTCATAGAGTGACCTATTTATAAAATGATAAGAATATTCCATATATTTTTTTAAAAATATATATTATTTCTATAATTGTCCTAAAAAATTAATAATAGAATAGTTCAAACCTTCTTGAAATTATTTTTATGTTACAACCACATAGATATTAAATAAAAAAAGAGTTATAAGAGAAACATTGGAGATAATATTTTAAATGAATGGTCCTTACCAACAGTCAGGCTCATCATGTTTGTGTCTTATCTTCCATAATAAAAATTTAGACAATTTATTTACTTGTCTTAGAATGTTTTTCATGTTTATTATTCCATATATAACCCTTATTACCATTTTATATACAATTACATAATCCCTTGTGTTCACGCTGGATGATTGGATGATATTCAACACTTATGTCCAAAATGAATTCATTATGTAGACTATGGTCAAATTGGAGATCATTAGATAATCTCTACAATAGTATTAATTTCATAATTATATTTTTTATATATCAATTATTGTTTTAAATAAATTCATTAAATATGTTTTTAAAAAATGTAACACATTACAATCATGAAGACAGTAAGCCTTATGTACGAATAAGTAACATTTCAATTTTTAAATGATCATTATGAATAGAATATATGAATTATTTTACCTTTAAAAATTTATCATAATATCGTAAATACTATTTTAGGATTATAAATATACTTAATGAATCAGATCTCTTCATTGAGGTATTAGTCTACACGTATACACAAACAATAGTGCCATTTTTTAGTGCATGGAAACGTAACAAGGTAAATGGTTTACTTTTTTAAAATGATATATATTAAATGAAAATAAAATATTGAAATTTATAACATACTTATTAAAAAACGTTATTTATGGTGATGGAAATCAAAATAAACTTATTCACTCAGTGGTAGTTCTCCGTACACACACATGATGTATTATTTTGTTATTTTTTGGATGTGGAGATGGATAAATTTGATGAATCTAACATAAAAACATATTATAATGTGTTTGATAAATTATTTATTATTTTATGATGGTTGAATAATATTTAAGGTATTTGGATGATGAGTAAATTTAAAACATTAAGTTAAAACTACACCTTTTCATTGGGAAATTATTTTTTCTTAACTCCTTATGATATATAATATCATAATTATGACTAAAATAAATCCTCTATAACAAAAATATTGATTATAAAAAGGTATTTTAATATTTATCAGATGAAAAAAATGAGTTTTTATGTGTGATAGACTGAAAGGAATTGGTTCTCTATTTCAAGAGAGTATAGGTGAACTCAATGCATTTCCCAAAATATTAATATAATGTTAAATAATATTAAAATTAAAATTCCACCAAGGATATTTTTTTAAATATAATGTGATTATGGATATAAACACCACAATAAAATATAAATCAATCTAGTTTTTACTATACATACACCATTATAATTTAGTCTTTATGTCTATTTGACTCATTTAACTTATACAATGACAACATGGATTTTTTACATCACAAGGGTTAATATAGTTTCTATAAAATTGAAAAATAACAAAAAATGGACATTATTTGATATTTTAATCATTACCCTAATGCCAAGAAATAATTTTAGATTTTTATGAATTTTATATCAATTATGAAAATATTAGTTACTATTAAATATCCTTAATGTCAAATTTAGAACTACTAATTACCTAAGCTTTAATAATATAAATATAAGAATAAAAATTAAGAAAGGTTATATAAAAATATATATTAAATACTAATGGAATATATAAAATTTTATAAATTCATTAATTTTCTAAAATTAAAATACATATAATATTTTTAACATCATTTATTTTTTTACATTAATTGAATAATTACTGCATCAGTGTTTTGTAAACATTTAACGTAATTAATTATTCACTATAAATTATAAATATAATAACATGATTAATATAATAATACTATATTTTTAATAATATATCTAGTAAAACATATCATCTTGGTAACACCATATCAAAATATTATTCCTATGAATAAAAAGAATGCGACTAGTTTGACTTTTCATTAAATAAAATAAAATGAAGATCATAATCTCATAAATGTGGCTGTAAAAGGGCATAAATAAGACATTCATGATGAATATAAATGTGTTATTATCGTAAAATAAAATTTACTCAAGTGTTATGAAAATTTTAGATTCATTATCATTTCATTTTTAACCTTTAATTACCAAAATCATTGATAACCATGGTTAAAAAATTTGTTAATATTACTATTACTATTTTAAAAAAACAAAAGGGAAATATTTAATAAATATTATACCCAAGAATAAAAAAATCAATCACATGTTTTAGAATCTATTTCATAGAATTTTCAGAAACTAATTTGAAATTAAAATAGTAAATCAGAACAAAAAGTTGTTTTTTTTTGTAAAAATATTGATTTAAATATAGATTTTCATACAATAAAATCAAGTATAAAATACATTTCAAAATTAAAAATGGGGTAAATTAAATAATTTTGATCTTAATAAAGTTTAAAACTAAACAAATAATATTTCATTATAAATATATTAAAATATAATAATATTTTTAATAAAATTCAATACTTTTTACTATTCCATGAAAAATTAATTTAAAAAAATAACTATAAATAATTAATATTAAAATAACATTTACATCCTAAACTTAACAAACAATATAATTTTTTCCAATTATAATTCTATAATTTTAAAATAATTTTTTAAAATAAATACTAATATAAAACTATTTTAATAAAACAATTTACATTCCGATTTTAATAATTAGTTAATATATATATAATGAATATAAATACATAATTGGGAATAATAATACATTTTAGAATTATTTATTAAATCATTACCTGAGGTTTTTTATTATCACTCTCTAATTTTGTAAATTACACTATCATAATTTGAGACTCTGTATCAGTAATCAGTGTTCTACTATTCAATATACATTTGTTCAAGTCCAACATTATAAAAATTATTAATAATGAATCCTCTTGAATATATATAAAATGAATATATGATTTTTAATTAGATTAACTCACTATAGTATTAAAATTTGTATAACATATGTTGTAAGTGAAAACATATATATGTAATAGAAAAGTAACTCCCGATGACCGATATATTGTGATCTAGAACATGGTCAATAGAATGTTAACCATCACATATTAAAAAATATTTATGTGGCTAAATTCCATTAATTTATTCATGACAAATTAAAATGGAAAATGTTTTTATTTTATGATAATTTTTATATATTTGATAAATTCTATTACCATTTTGACAAATATCAAAAGGAAATATAATTACATGGCAAGTAAAATTTATTATATTAATCACTTTCCACCACAACACCATAGTTTCTCCAAACAATGATTATTCAAGATGGATTTTTCATGTCTAAAGCATTATAATAAACATTAATGGATTAAAAAATCTACAAGTTAATTAATATATATTCCTTATTTATTTAGTATTTTACCAAAACTATATCTGGTGGCACATTATAAAAAATTTCAAAATGATAAAACCATAAAATGTAGAAAAAAAAATTTAACATCATATTTTTGACACTAATACCCAATGTTCAATATAGATCATTGAACAAATTACTATCGTTAAAACTCCTCTTTATATTCATGGGTATTATTTAATCCTAAAAAATATAAGGATTTTATGACATAGTATTCTAATGAAAATAAATATATATCCCAAAACAATACATAATAATCTTAAACTCTAATTAAAAAATATATTTTTCCAAATAATATAATTTTCAATATATATTTATCCATTCTATAAATCACCAAAATGACGGTAATGAAAAATTATTATCATTTATCATTCCAAAATATTATTCAACCTTCAATCCTCAAGGAAAATATAATAATATTCTAATAACTATAATCCTATAATGTTCCCATGAAATTATAGATATATTATTTTAAAATAACAATAGTCACTTTACACCAAATATTATCTGAAAATAAAATTTTATCTATAATATAAAAAATATTTATCCAAAATGAAATTATTATTTTCCATAACATCATTTCATGAAAAATAAAATTTCATAAAAACAAAGAATTAACATAGTCCAGTGGTAAGTGATGACACCTTATTGCTCATCAGTTCTGGTTTCAAACATAATTTCCTTTCTTGATGTGAATTATTGACCCCTAACATGTGTTTTGTAATTTTTTATAAAAATATTTTATTATCATCCATACAAAATAAAGAAATTTTTTCTAAAATACCCATAAAACCCTAAAAAATTCCAATATTATTGAAATGTGTTAACATCAAAGGTTATATAAATAAATTATTTAATAATTAATGAATTTATTTACCCATAATTAAATAAAATTTTAATAAGTCCAGAAAAATCTTTAGGAACATTCACATTTCATAACAAAAAGCCTCAATAGGGGTTTCAATGAAAATGAACTTAACACCAACATTTTAATTTTAAACCATTGATTATATCAATAAATCTTAATAAAAACATTAATGAAATAATTGTAATATCCAATGTATTCTAAACCCTCTTTTGATTTCAACTATATGGACCTGACCATAAGCTTTAATTATTCTAGTGTCTTTGTATTAGAATTCACATTCTTACAATCTCAATGTTATTTTTGGATTATAGTTTTATTGAATTATGATGGACTCTTACATGTTAAACCCATACATTATATATGGAATATTATAATAAATATCATTATTCCCACAAAACATAACTCTTTAAAAAACAAGATTTGTTTTCATGAAAAAGGTTGAATTTTCTAATATTGACCTCCTCCTCCTCCATAATCTTCCATAAATATCTATGAAAAAATAAAAAATGTTGAATGAGTACTATAAGTCCAAAAAGGGATATAAAATAAAATCAAGCAATTATTCTATTGATAATATGAAATACAAAAAAAATTCATACAACATATCGTTTAACTAGAAAAAAGATAATTATATTTATTTATCAACATATCATTATCATAAATTTTCGAAAATCCAATATATTATAGGAGAACTGAATGCAAATAATAGAATGGTTATGATGATATCATAAGATAACATGTTTCCATATCACTCTTACAATTGGTATAGAAAATATGGAAAACATCCATCTTCGGAGTACCAAAATCATTGGAGGTTATTATGTAACAACATGTCCTTACATTATCACAGAACTACCCATCTTGGGTTGATAATGTAACATGAAATCCTTAGTATATCATGGAACCACCATTCATATTTTTATATTGGAACCACCATTCTTTATATAAAATCCCATTAAAAATATCATAATCCTAAAATATGAAATATTTAATCATAAAAACAATTATTGGTTAAAATAACCGTTCAATTTGTCAATAATTCTATAAAATCATGTCACTTCAGACATAATAAAAGAATATATTTCTGAAAAAATAAATTATGAAAACATGTAATTGAAGATAAACATTATTAAGGAGTCATTGTGGCAGTAATGTATCCTCATGTTCCATATGATAAAACCCAATCCTTCCATAGTTTTTTCAAAACTGTAAAAATATATGGCATTAGGAAAACACCATGATTATTTCATTTAAAACAATATTTAAAAAAATAAATCGTTTTTGAAAATGATTTTAAAAGAACATTAATATAATAGAAATAACAATAAATAATTTTTTTTAATACCAATTAATTGGATATGAATGAAAAATAGGGTTTTATGGGAAATTTTATAAATTTTTTTTAAAAAGTCCCTTACCTTAGTTTTGAAAAATCATATTCATTCATTATCTTCCTAAATAAAAAAACATAGGCTAATTATATACTTACATAATATCATTTTTCATGTTTATTATTAAATATATATAATTTATTACCATGCGATATATAATTAATTAATATCTTAAATTCACATCGGATGATTGGAGGATATTTTGTAATTATATCCAAAATGAATTTGGGTTGTTGACTTTGGATAAAGTGTAAAAATAAAAAATATTACAAATAAAATCCACCTTTTTTTAATTAAATGAATTATTATGTAATATGGTTATAGAGAAAACATTAACTTATATTGTTTTATTGTATTTTTATGAATTAAGAGATAGTTAAGAATCATTACAATTGATAATATAGATGTTTAATTTTGATCACATTATTAGTATAAAAATAGTTTCTTAAAAATCCTATTGGAACATATAAATTAAGTAATGTCCTCAGCTAGTAGGATCATAACCTATAAATCCAATTATTTATATCTTTTTAGGTATATAAAATCTCTAGAGTTTTTCCATGACCAAGACCAAACTGATATCTAATAACTTATGCATGATCAAAAGCATTTACAGGAGAAGATCATGTTCATCGTGATCATGTCTTAAACCATGACCACCGAACAACCCCATGAAAATATTCCATCACGCACCTTACTATTATAGATTTTTTGGGTTTATTAACTGAATATATATAATTACCCTAATAATATAAATATATACATTATTGTTTTTAATATAATGGATATATTTTAATCCTATTATTATTACATTGCCAATTAAATTTATTTTAATATTATAAAACAAAAATTTATTTATGTGTAATATTAAAAATTAAATTAAGGAATTTATTTATCCCAATTAATATATTTTTGACATATATATTATTTTACTGAAATAATTTTTATTAAATATAAATTATCATTTATTTTCTATGATGGGAAATGTTCTTTTTAATTGTCTACAAAAACTATTATTATAAAAAAGCACACCATTTAATAATAAATGCAGATTTTATTTTTAAATGAGAACATTCATATATTTTGAAAATTATTTATATAAAATTAATATTACATTTGGAATCATATCATTGAAATTATCATTTGGTTTTTTTATTATTTTTTTATATAGTCAAATTTCTGGGTAAAAATTAATAACTATTAAATTATATGGTGTGTATTATGACATCATAATTAACATAAAGTGATTTAATAAATAATATAAATATTTTTAAAGACTAAATGTATGTTTAAAATTTAATATATTGTGATTTTTGGTTCTTTTTATAAATACATTATAAATCCTCCAAAACCATTAATATATTTTACCTGATTTATATCATTTATTTAAATGCATAACTCTCATCCACATAAGAAAGGGAATTAATTTATTCTCTCTATAAAATGTAATTATAAAAAAATTTCAACCAATTCCATTGGGAAGATTCCATGGGATGTTTTTTCTTTTTTGGTTATTTTATTATATAGAGTCCAAAACCAAAGTTTGATAAATATCAATGCAATCCCCGCCCATTTCATATATAAACCAACCGAAGCTCCAAATTATATTCACTTAAAATCCTTTTAACTCATCCTCACTCATACCATACCTCTATAGAGTCCTCCCTTGTTTCCCTTAATCTCTCAATAAACTCCTCCAAAGCATTTAGAGTCTGTAGGGTCCTAAAAAATCCGCAAAGGGGAATGGTGAGCCCCTTTAACTCAATGGAGATTCTGCCCAATTTCCCCTCAAAGGGATGGGAAAATGTAAGCAATACTCATGGATGGTGAAGGTGGAACCGGTCCGAGGACCGGCCTAATGTTATTGATGCACGGCTGGTTCTGTGAAGCATCCCCCCATCTGTGGACCATCGTTGTTCGCGGAATAGAGGTGGAGATCCTCTGTGGGCACGAAGCAGGGTGGGCGCCAATCTGGTTCACCGACATGAACCGCCCCAGCTACGAGCTGTGTCAGCCAGCCCAAACCGCCTCCGCTGTCGTTCGCAAAATGTATACGGAACCCTATGTGGCCATGAATCACTCCCCTCGTTCGGTTCGTTGGGGGGGGGGGGAAGCGCTCAATGCCCACCGTGATTTACGGATTGACCATGTCAGCCATAAATCGCGTATTCGGTCATGGGCCTCCAAAAAAGGTGTCACGTGACCACATATACATGTCCTTCTCCACTCTATAAAAGGAGACTGAGAGATGAAGGATTTGGGATTCAATTCGGATTCGGATGAAGGGGACGGATATGATATCATTCAGAATCGGGTGGAAGGATTTTAAAGGAAGGATTAGGATTTAGAAAGTTCCAGTTTGTGAATTAGAGCAGGTATAAACCTACGAACAAACTAATAAGGAACCAAAAAATGCATAATAATTTGGTGAACTGAAAACTCAAAATAACCTAAAAAGATAAGACAACTAACCATGGCCCCTCCGCGGATGCACCCCCCGCAGACCAGGGAGTTTATGCCTCTTCTCCGATCTATTGCGCCGCGTAGCACCCCCTACACGGGCGATGCCTCGACGGATGAACCCACGACCGGCGCCGCCCTTGTCCATCACTTCTCGCGTGGAACCCTCTGCATACCAACCTCGTACGTGGGCTGAACCCCATGCCGTGAACCCTCTTTGTTCACGGGATGCCAATCAGTCCACGGAGCCTCGTGGTTCATGGACGACCAATCAGTCTGTGGTCCCTCCTAGTTCGCAGATGACCTCTCAGTTCTTGGACCACCGTGGTTCGCGGGAGGCCTCTCATTCCGCAGACCACCCTAGTCTGTGGATGACTTCTCCAGCCACGTAGCACTTCCCTACGCGAAGAGCGCCACTACCCATACACCTTTGTGGTCCGCCGAATCCTTCAGAGTTACCGTTTTCCAAGCCACATAAGATCATCCCGATCCAGCCTGATCCTCTATGACTCCTTCACTAGCCTACTCATCGGCCCCGAGACGAGGCATCCACTAGAGCCACCAGATCCATGTGGTGTAACCCTCGGGTGCATCAGCGTGCTGTTTTGATATTACAAACCCACTGTAAGTAGAGGCGATGGGGTTGCCCGACCGTTGAGCAGATTCCCGAAGCATTCCTGGGTTCAAATTCCCACGGTAATGTGGAGTCTGAGATCGAGAGTTCCCTTTCTGCCCCTCCACTTGTTAAGGGTTCCTCAGGGGTATTAAAATACCAATCAGAAGGAACCCTCAAGCACTGCAAGAGAGGAGATGGGCACATGAGCACCCCCATTCCCTCTCCCGCTACGCTTTGTCACCATGGGCGTCCAACCCGGAGTAAGACCTGACATTATGGGCCTCCCTCATGCATAAGCCCTACTCTACTTCTCACGGATGCATCATTTGCAACGTGATCCTCTGGTCCCTGCTGCCTCTTTTTTCTCACACCGAGCATTGCTCACGTGTGCTTAGAGTATGCATCGACCATGACATCCTCTTATGGGCCTCCTCAGAGTCTATGCCCCAATCCATCACCCTGGGCCTCCTCAGAGTGTAAGTCCCAATCCATCTCCTTGGGCCTCCTAAGAGTGTAAGCCCCAACCCATCACTCTGGGCTACCTCAGAGTGTAAGTCACATACCAATGTGAACTATAAGGACTTTGATTCCCTACCACAGGGATACATAGGAAACCAACATGAGGTTCATGCCCTATCACCAGCGGACCCCCAGGTCCACCTTCACGTCGGTTCTTCGAAGGTCCCCATATGAACTACATGGACTTTGATCCATATCCCCTAGTCAGTGAATGTAGGAAGCCTCCATGAGGTTCAACCCCATCAACCGGTCGATCCGACACTCTTCACATCAGTTCACCGAGCCACTCCTAGTGCCGCCTCAATGGGTTCCGACTCCACAGGGTCATTAATACAATGAGGGACGGTAAACCTTAGACCTAAATTATTCTAAACCCCCTACATCCATTTGACCATTTCCCACCAGGGTTAAATCCGTGGATACTATGTTTGGGCATAATCCAAAGATTCGCGAACATATGAATACGTCTTAAATCTATAAGAGAGTCCCAAAACAGGAAATTATTCCCCCCAAAAGGGTGTGATGATACTGAATTCCCATTCACTCGACCAATGTGAGTTCTTAAGCATCGCTGGTCAGACCATCCGGATAATGCCTTCCTTTGGAAATCCGGTCCACGCATCATCGGATACGGAACCGTTGGGCATTTCGAGACCAAAACCCAAAACAAAAATGTTGAACCCGACATGAATCTTTAACCAAGCATGATATATTTAACATAATCCCACCTTGTGCCCCCTTTTACTCATAAGGAGGGCCACTCATGGTCATTAATTACGCATGGGATCATGAGATGCTACTTTGACGGGTTTGTTGCATGTATTTACTATAATGTTTGGCATGTACTACATTCAGAACTCCCTTCGATCCCATGGCGTCCCGAAGGAACTCATAAGCGCGTTCTTCAAACTATGCAATGACAGGACTTCCTCACCTATAGAGGACCCCATCACCCACCCATCATATTCAACGCTGGGTCTCATACGCGCTGATCCGAGTGTACCACATGAACGATACTCTCCTAATGGTGGAGGAGGCTATGGACTCCCTCCAATCCGCTAGAACTCACTGGTTGCCTGCCCAGAAGCGGCCGTAAAGGCAGATCCAGATAACCCCTATTGTTGTCTCCAACCATTTAGGGAGTCTATCCCTGGAATGAGACAATGCATACCTCCCTTTTATTAGGGAGGAGGATGAGGTCGACGTTGAGAAATTCATCCCCACCGAAAGGGGTTCCGCACCAAGGCCCACACCGGATGGCGTCATCTCGGTCACAATGCAACCCAAAATCCTCACACCGAGGAGGATGTCTCCAAGAGGATTAAGGACCATGCTCCCCAAGCTCCAGCCGCTCGGACCGCCCGACGAGGGAGGCAGACATACAATCTGGGACCGGTCATCACCCTGGTCCCTGAGGTGGAGCTCCGCTACCCAGCCACAGAGATGTACCACGAATAGGAACCTACACCTGTTCGCAACTCTCGATCCCGCCATCCAGACATGGAGGCATCATACAAGCCGGCGCACATCCCCTTCAAGCTCTATCAAGCCAGTTGCTCATAGAGGACGACACATACCAGGCAGGCACCTCTCCCTGCCCAGGGTCATGAAGCCCACCAGCTTGACATGGTGGTGACTCGGCACCTGCAGGACCAGCTCCTAGAAGATGCTTCTGATGCCTGCCATCCTGATATGCTGGTGATCAACAAAGCCCACCACCCAGATGTGAAGGAAATTAATAGGCGGGCACATCTCCCCACCAACAAAGGCCACCGAATCGATACGGTGGGATACCAATATATGCAGGGCCAGCTCCCTATGGATGCAAGTAATGTCCACCATCCCGATTTGGCAGGAAACAGAGAGATAAACTGGCGTATCCCAGTACAAGGGCAGATTTGTTAAAATTCCCCAACACAAGAGAATTTTTAGTACCCACTGACCACCGAAGGACCGGAGCAGGATATTCCTACTCTGATACCGGAATGGTCCTTCATACCCGTTCCATCCAAATACGTCTCTCTACAAATCTTGGAAATGATGGAGGGGAAGGTATCGATCCCAGATCATATCTTGCAGACTTTTGAGAATGTAATTGCATCAGCGGCAACAGCAAGGACTCGAGCCTGTTAGCTTGTCTCCCCAATTAAGGTGACTCATATAAGAGACATGATAGCCGCCTTAGAGAAGATATGCATCCCTGTTTCTACTCTGGATGGTCACCGACCATATTCTGTGACGCAAGGGCAACGAGATTGATCAGCTTCACTCGTTCCAACTGGGGGATACTCGTCCATCACTGTGGATGCTCCAGAATAGGTATATATCCCTGCTAAAAGTCAAGATGTTTGTCGGCATATCCTGGTAGCATCACGATACCTAATTAGATAGTGACCGAAAGGTGAAGGCCATTTTCAATAGCAGATGGCCCCCACTGCCCGCAAAAGAGCGCCCCGAATGCGCCAAAGGAAGCAGGAAAATAATGAGGGAGTTCATGACTCCGCTCTATTGGAATATGGGGTTCCCAATGCCGCTAATCATCCATCAAAGGATCAGAACCCTGCCCATCCATTACCAGATTATGGTAGTGGCAGTATCAGTTGCGATGGTCCTCCCCGCAATGTCGGTACCAGTAGCTCTGACGGTCCTCCCCAGAGCACCCATGGGGACCTCCCCCATGGGCATATTACGATCAACCACAAGAGCTCCTTTTTTGTTGCGAGTCATGGATACCCTCCATGTGACCAGAAGATCGACCAACATGAAGGACTACCAATTGTTGCGGTCCACCCTGAAGGTCCTCCCCGGGGTATACACTGCAATCACTCTACATGCAATGGGACCACAAATTATGATATTAGTCCTCACTATCATAGTTTCAACTGCGGAGGCCCTCCCAGCATTAACGTCTCATCACGACAAGAAGGTCCTCCCCTTGTCGTAGCCTACCATGAAGGTCCTCTCTAGGGGTTAGGCTACAACGAAACTCCACGCAACCGGGCATTAGATCAGGGTGGTAGTCCTCACCACCCAGATAACGGAGGTCCTCCCCTTAGAGACGTCAAGCAACAAGAAGGACCTCCCCTCATTGCGGTACATTCTGTAGGCCCTCCCCAGGATGTATCCTACAGATATTCTCCCTACAACAGCAGTAATAGTGGTCCTCACCATTGTCACAGCAGTGATGATAGTCCTCACCACAATGGCCGCCATTGTGAAGGTCCTCCTCACATTGGCCCCAAGCAACAAGAAGGTCCTCCCCTTGTCGTAGTGTGTCATAAAGTTCCACCCCAGGATGCACATCGAACATCATTCCATGATGGTCATCCTCACCATGATGGTAGTTCTTGCGAAGGACCTCCCCATAATGACTCTACAGAGCCAGAAGGTCCTCCCCTTGCTGCGAAACACCTTGGAGGTCCTCCCGAGGATTTTTACTACAATGGTCCTCTATGTAGTGAACCATAATGTAGTAAGGGTATTCCTCACCTATATGGCCGCCATTGTGGAGGTCCTCCCCTCGATGACATATCATATCGACATGAAGGTACTCCTCCTTCCGAATTAAGCACTGAAAAGCCCTAGTATGCTAAGGCACTTAGAAGGACGGGATCAAGCATGTCAGATTCCCAGTTAGTCTCCAATGATATCCTTCTACAATCAAGAGACGGTCTAGGGATGTTTTCATCCCTTGAACCACCTCCGAATCTCCCACATAATGATTCAGCACCTACCGGTCCCACTACCTCGACATGGAAGCTCTTCCTTCATCCCGGAAATAGCGACCCGAGAGGCATAAAGGAAACATGGAGATAGCTTGCCTCCGCGCGCTGCACCAGCTGCACCACCTCATCAGTGATGCTCCGTTATGAGTCTATATCAGGGGATGGGGAGAACACGGAGATCTGATTTTGACTATGCTCCCCTCCCAGAAGAACCCATTCAGCATGGTTTCTTGCAAAGTCATCACATCAAGATGACAATCGAGTGGTCTCGCTGTTCAGAAAAGGAAACACACCCAGCAGAGTCAGGCCTTGAGTATGTCTCAAAAGCATCAGGCCCGAAGGGAACGAGCCATTCAATAACTCCTGAATCAGGCCACCGAGAGAATACAACATGCCTCTTGCCTATGAGAGGCCAATCAATGATTTTTACATGCCTCCCTAGAAGGGATTGATTCACAGAAGAACTCCGCACCAAACCTAGTTCACCCCCGAATGGGGGCACCCAAGATTCGGCAGGTAGCGATAGCCGTAGCCACTGCCTCAATCTAGGGTCAACCCCAGCCTGTAGGGCTGGGGGAATTTTTAACAACAAATTCCCCTGTAAGACCAATAAAATTGGGAAGAAACTCAATGTCCATGGAACGGAGCCAACACAAGCTCTACGGGCTGGGGGCATTATTCCCCCTAAACAAAAACCTCCCCCATGAGAGTCAGTATTATCTCATCTAGGAAGGATAATCAGAAGTGTAGGTTCTCATCCTATCACGTCATTTGAATCCCCTATGATAGGAAGGCGCACCGTAAGGTCGCATCAATGAACTCTTCGTGTCACCCTTTGTGAAGAAGTTCGAAGGCAATCCCAGGTCACAAAAGGGATATCCAGCCGACGACGCGAGAGATCCTTTTTCTGTTTGGAAGATGACATCTTCTCCTCCCCGCAATATGCATCAATCAACGTCATAGAGGTTAAACCCGCGAATGACACCAGAGATGATGCAAATCAGTGTGGACCAGGAGACGATGGTTCCGGTTAGGTTGTGACTCACAACCAACCCCCAGGTGTGCACACACAGAACTAGAGGGCCGCCCTAAATATGGTCTCCCTTCTAGCCAACCCTCCTCTGCCT
The DNA here is from genome assembly GCA_963277665.1 of Viscum album. Taxonomy (NCBI): domain Eukaryota; kingdom Viridiplantae; phylum Streptophyta; class Magnoliopsida; order Santalales; family Viscaceae; genus Viscum; species Viscum album. The sequence goes on along the minus strand of OY728119.1, from coordinate 1,346,492,984 downwards.
ACCCTTCAAGCTTCCAAGAAGGATAAGAATAATAAACTGTTTACCCTTAACCCACCTCCTTCTCTCGACAAAGATGAGCCACTCACACTCAGAGAGAGATTCTCTAGACAGGAAGAAGAGTTGAAATAAATGAGGCGGCTCAATACCGAGCTACTCTAGAGGAACCACCTTATTGAACGTGTGTTCCAGGAGGAGCCACATCATGCACTCCCAACAAGTACATCTCACATACTAATATTTTTCCCCAGCAAACAAAATACGGTCAGGGTTCCTGTCCAATGAGGTGCTCGGCCCATCCAACTACCTAAACGTAGATTAGGATGTATACCAAGACTTCCCTCCACTCAAGAAGAAACCAGAGTGAGTATGCCAGAAACCTCCGAAGGTGCCACAAACGGCACATGCACCCCTGGTGCCGGCCTATCCGGATCCTCGAGCGATGCCTCGAGCTACGCCATCCCAAGACCAAGCCCAGCATGATGTATACTAGGGTCTCATGAACTCCATTGAGGCACTAACAGCTCGATTGGAAGCGATGGATGTTCGACACGCGATGATACAGCCAGAGCGGAAACCCTACCTAGTTTGGGTAAGCAACACACCGCCTCCACCCAATTTTGGGAGCCCTGTATTCCCTATCTTCATGGATCAGGTGATACGGAAGAACATTTGATGCACTACGCATCCTATTGCGACCCTCTGATGGGGACTCTGGAGCAACAAGAAGCCGTGAAACTCAGATACTTTGTACGGACCTTTCAAGGATCCACCTTCTTCTGCTATATGATTCAACCAGCCTAGGGAATAAAGAGCTGGGAATAACTTCAGTAGCAGTTCCTATTCCACTTCAGCTCAACGTTTCCTAAAACAATGGTCAACGATCTCATGAACTGCAAGTAGAGAGAGAACGAGAGGGTCTCATATTTCATCGCCAGATGGAAATTTTTGACCTATTCCCTGAACAGGCCAATGCCTCAAGATGAGATGCTAGCCATATTCATTGATAATCTTCGAGATGATCTGCAAACACCGCTGATACTAGTGGAGTGCACCACTGGCTTCTTCCATCTCTCGGTCGTTGCCCAGAGAATTGTGTACTCCCTGTAGTGGACTAATTAGTTATACAAAATAGCCTCGTAGGCTTCTGCGAAAAGATCCCCTAGAGCTGAAGCGTCCACTTTCACACTAAAGCCGGCCCTTGTGGCCGCTCCACCGGTCAGGCCTCCACTAAATCATCATGGGCCTCCTGAATATCAGCAGCCACCACCGCCTAAACGGTAGGATCAGCGAGGACCGAAGCGGAACCAGTTTGTGGAACGAAGACAAAAATTATAGTCATTCTAGGATGATCATGTCCGCAGATAGTTCATTTCCGCCATGAACTACAACTCTCTCCGCCTTCCAGATCCGAGGAAACCTGAAGAAGTCGGCTGCAATGACTGGCCAGATTATTGCCCCTACCATAAGATGTTGGGACATAGTATCTGAGAATTCTTTGTCTTCAATGAACTCCTGCAGAGGATGGTAGCCTCCAGAGAGGTCGAGCTGGGAGCACCCCCAGCACATGTGGCATGTATCTCTACCACCGACTACGACAAAGGGGAGCGGTGGAAGAAAGTCACTAGCAATTAGGGGAAGAAATTTGACAACTGCACGACTCAGAAGACTATCAACTGAGCCCAGGGCATACTCTAATCTCAACTACAGCAGCTGGTGTTGCCACCAACATCCCCTGAAGCCGTAGAGCTGACGGTATCGACCTCACAACCCTCCATGAGCCAGTCATCCGGGCATAATCCAAGAAGGATGTAACAATCGCAAGAGGAGCTGTCCTCGATGGGTCCAAAGTTAGTCCCAACCCTGGCAGATTATATGCCCTCGAATTTGCTACGACGGGCACCGACACACCAAACAGCACCATCAGGGACAACAGACCAGGTTGACCTGTCAGAGGATGAAGAACCAATATTTGGTTCCATTAACGTCATCCATCTTGTGGAATCACTCCCTGATGAATTGTATGGTTACGAACCCGAGTTCCCTACACAAGGAGCCGAGAAGATGAATCATAGAGGTAGGGGATACCTGGGGAGGCGCAGCCGCGGACAACACCAAACATATGGTTGGACGCCGACCCAAACTGTTAGTATCATAGAAACCCATGGGAGAGACCGTCAATGGACTCAGCAGAAGAAAGAATCCCCCTCCACCTCCACAAGAAGCTACTATGGCCCTGTTGTTCTGCGATATCCGCCAGAGGAGAAACAAGTGTCAGGCCGCCTAGTTCGTACAAATAGACCGGATGGGATAATTCCTCAAAATGCGGGAACTCCACTGATATCCAACCCTGAGGCTGGTCCCTCCTCGTCCAATGCTCCATCCCCTAAAGCACCTGCTAAGGCTCTCCCGCCAACGGAGAAGTGTCCGCTGCTGGAGCAGAAATATGATATCCTTAATAAGCTAGCATCGGTACCAGCCAAGCTGTCAATCCTCGATGCCCTAAGTCTATCAGCATACCTCAGGGAGGTTCTTATAGAAGCATTTATTAGTCCCCAACAGTTTCAAGATGATGTAGTTTCCACCAAAATTTACCGGACAGAGACTGACCCGAAAGAATGCAATGAGGTGATTTCCTTCAACGATCAGGATGAAGAAGCCATCATCCAAGGACACATCAGACCACAATATGTGTCTAGAACACTTAATGGTATTGATATCCAGAATTTATTTATAGACAACGGCTCTGGAATTATCCTATTTCCCCTACGGGCACTCCATAAGTTGGGCTAAAGTAAGGACGACCTAATAACCACGACCACAACTCTGTTGGGTTACAACAAGAGTGAGTAGAAACCAATGGGACAAATTAAGCTAAAGACCCATTTTGGTGACCTGGTAGCTTACACATAATTTCTGGTGGTCTGGAAGATCACATCATTCAATGCCCTTTTGGGAAGGTCATGGCTCCATAAACACATGGATGTTCCTTCATCCTACCACCAGTGTATCAAGTACTGTGTCAATGGACAAAGTGAAACGATGCACATCGACAAGGCCCCTTTCAATCTCTCCGAGTCACATTAAATTGATGTCGGGTTCTATGAGAAAAAAGAAAAATAATCCTTTGGTCGATGGTGTCGACTGGATCCCCGCTCCAAATGGCCTAGAAATGGTTCCTGATGACCCCCTCATGCAGCTTGGAAGAGATTGTGTCCATCCCATCAACCATGTTGAGAGTAGGAGTTCAAGTATTAACACACATTCAAATGTCCTCATGACTTCATCCATGATGGATGAGCACGACAATGCGGTAACATCCTCCAACCATCGATTTGGGGATGAATACTCAAGTGGGGATGCCCACGATGCCTCTTCCTAAAACCCTCGAAGGCTCATACCAGAAGCTCTCTCTTCGTAGAATCAAGAAGATTAGGACATGGGAGAAGAAGAGGGGGGAGATCTCAAGGATGTACCTATGGAATTTGAGGAGGGTATCTCCACCATGGCGGACAAGATCCGGGAAACAAACCTGGGTACCGGGGAAGATTTGAGGCCTGCTCTCATTAGTGCATCCTTGTACCCTGAGGAGCAGGAGGCATATACCTATTTCCGGAGGTAACATGGGGTTGTTTTAGCCTGGAATTACACAAAAATGTTGGGACTCAATCCTAAAGTGGGGACACATCACCTGGGTCTTGCAAAAGACCACCGGGGCTATAAACAGGCCACCAGAAGGAGGTATCCCTCACATACCGCCAAAATAGAGGATGAAGTCGATAATCTCATTAAAGAAGGCTTCTTTCAAGAGGTCCAGTACCCCATTTGGTTGGCCAACATTGTCCCTATCGAGAAAAATAATGGAAAAATATGCATCTACATTGACTTCAAAGATCTCAGTCGGCATTGTCTGAAAGATGATTTCCCTGTCCCGATCATAGAATTATTAATCGATGCAATGGCTGGGTACGAGGATCTATCCTTCCTGGATGGATATTATGGATATAATCAAATCAGGATGGCCTGAGAAGACGAAGAATCCATCAGCATCAGGGTTCCTCAAGGGGTATTCTATTACAGGTTCATGCCCATTGGTCTTAAGAACGCTGGCGCCAAAAACCAGCATGACATGCATCAGATCTTTAAACTGTTATTGGGGAAATTCGTTTAATGTTACTGGGATGACCTGGTGGTCAAGTCCAGAAAGCGCTCAGATCACCTATCAGACCTTGATACCATCTACAACAATCTCTGACAGCATATCTTGATGATAAACCTCATGAAATGTGCCTTTGTGGTTACCTCAGGGAAATTCTTTGGCTTCATCGAACTCCATCATGGCATCGAAGTAGACCCTGAGATGACAAAGGCTATCCTTGACCTGCCACCTCCCCACATCATCACTATGTTGAGGGGATTCCATGTACACCTAGGCTATATTAGGCGGTTCATAGCCAACCTAGAAGGCAAATGTTTTTCCTTCACCAGGATAATGAAGAAGGGGGTCACGTACCAATGGACTAATGACTGCCAAGAGGCGTTCGACAACATGAATAAGTACCTCTTAAGAACACTAGTGATAATGCCCCCAATTGATGTATGACCTCTCATCTTGTACATGACAACCTTAGAGCGATCACTGGGAACCTTCTTCGCACAAAATAATGACCCGGGCAGTGAAAACAACCTCTATTACCTCAGCCGAACAATGATTCATGTTGAGACTCGATACTCAAATATCGAGAAGAGTTGTTTGGCCTTGGTCATCACTATTCAAATGTTGTGACATTATCTGTAGCATCATGAGGACCATTTGATCTTGAGGAGTAACCCGCTCAAGTACATCCTCAGCCGCCCGATGCTTACCGGACGCCTATCCCTATGGGCGGTCATCCTGCAACAGTTTGACATCTAGTTTGTGCCTCAGATAGACATCAAGGGTCAGGAATTAGCATAATTTCTATAATAGAACCCTTCGATAGGGAACACTACACCAGATGCTAAGCTACCTGATGAAGACATCTTCTCGATTCAAGTGGAGTTCCCAGCATGGGGAATGTACTTCAACGGTGCATCCCGAAGCCCAACGGAGAAGAGGATGGAGGATCAAATATTCAACAAAGTGGGTTTCAGAATAATACTCATGTCCCAAGAAAAGGCAGTCTTTCCATATTCCTTCCTCTTATCAGAGGGATGTACAAAAAATGAAGCGGAATATCATAATCTCATTGCAGTCCTGGAACTCGCACTCCAGTAATAAGTACAACACGTTAAGGTAAAAGGTGACTCAGAACATGTCATCAAGAAAGTCAATGGTGACTATGCTATTAAAAAGGAGGAGATGATTCCCCTGTTTGATGAGGGTTAATGGCAGAATTCTTCATAGAACCAACATTGACCTATATTTCCCGGACCAAGAACGTTCAGGCCGATGCATTAGCCAACACGGACACAGCCCAAGCTGACCCCGGCCGGGATGAAACTGTTATCAGGATTGCTCACCATCGAATGGTATTACCTTTTGTTCAGACCATGATAGAAGAAATCCACGAATTCAGTCCAGTCCCTGAGCCATATGCTCCTGCCACTGGCTAGATGAACCCCATTGCAAACTACCTTCAACGTGAGTCATTAAGAGGTCCTCTACAAATGAGGCCTCGATGGAGTGCTCCTCAGAAGCATTGATGGAGAAGAAACCACACTCGTAATGAATGAAGTGAATGCCAGAGCATGTGGAGCACATCAACTGGAAACCAAGCATTCCTATCAGGTTCAAAGGCTTGGGTAGCACTGGCCCAAAGTGGCACGAGACTGCGAGCATTTTACCACGAAATTCCACTCATGCCAGATTCATGCAAACTTCTTACACCAACCCCCATAGTTAATTCATCAAGCCAAGTACTCATTGCCATTTTCTGTTTGGGGAATGGACATCGTGGGACCATATCCTCCTGCCACAGCCAAATAGCTGAAGTATATCCTCACAGAAACTGACTTCTATTCCAAATGGGCAGAATCCATAACCCTCAAGGAAGTCAGGGCCAAAAATATCGTCAGATTTTTGAGGACCAATATCATCACCATATTTGGTGTCCATCATACCATACTGACGTACAATGGCACCAACTTCTGCTATGCAGATTTGGAGAAACTACACCACGAGTATGGTATCATGGCTAACCACTCATCCTACTACCATGGAGCGGCCAACGGACATATGGAGGATTTCAACAAGAACATGTACAAAATTCTCCAAAAAAGGGTGGACAAAGACAAGAAGTCATTGTCGGAGAATATCCTTCATGCATTGTGGGCATATCGAACCCCAATCTGCACAGCTACTCAGGCTACCCCTTACTCATTGGTGTACGGCACAAAGGCAATCCTGCCGATTGAACTCCAACTTCCCTCACTCCGTGTTTCCATTTGTGATCAATTATCCAATGATGAGCAGTATGAAAAAAAGCTAGGTGAATTGGAACAGCTATATGAGAAGCGATTGCACGCTTTGCACCATCGTGAGGTATACCAGAACCAGATCGCATGGGCCTTCAACAAAATGGTTCGTCTTTGGTCTTTCTTGGAATGTGAATTAGTGTTGGTCCTCCAGGACCCAATGATACCTGATAAGAATCCACCAAAGATAGATCCAAAGTGGGAGGGACCACATGTTGTACACAAGGTCTACTCCAATGGATCATATACCATGATCTCCATAACCAGACAATTTACAACCGCTCCTACAAATTCAAGATTTCTAAAGAAGAATTTCGCATAGAGAGCATGTGTATTTATCTTCCTTACCGCACGATGTTAAACTACATGGATAATAAGAGTTAATAATTCTCCCTCCCCCGTGTATGAAATAGACTTGCATGGGGTGTATTATTCGTCCGAGCTGCATGACGACAAACTACCATGAACCCAACAGTCCAGACTCTATAACCGTAAACAAAGAGCATTCCATCCTCACCGCGTGACATTAAACTGCACGGAGTTCGTCCTTAGCACATGACGTTAAACTACATGGAATCTAATAATACCCCTCTTCCTTACCACATGATGCTAAACTGCACGGATTTCATAGAACTACGTACAGCTTGATTCCTACCCTCGCAGGATACGTAGTGACGCCGGGATCCCCAATCCTGACCCGACCACTCCCAAATAAAAGTTAAAAATGCCTTATTCCCCCCGTGTATGGACAAGACCTGCACATAGTGTATCCCCCGTCCTCACTACATGATGTTAAACTGAACAAACAAGATGTTTTAATAATACCCTCTCCACCCGTGTATGGACCAGACCAACACGGTGTGCACTTCTTTCAGAGAACTATGTATGGTCTGATTCCTACCCTCGCAGGATACGTCGTGACGCCAGGGTTTCCCATCCTAGCCCAGCCACCTCCCAATGAAATAAAATAGAAGTTAGAAAATGTACCCTTCCCCGTGTATGGACCAGCACTGCACGAAGTGTACTTCTTCCAGAGAAATATGTGCAGCTTGATTACTACCCTCGCAGGATATGTAGTGACGCCAGGGTTCCCCGTCCTGGCCTAGCCCCCTAAATAATAGATAAAAATGAAATTTCCCCTCGTGTACGGACCAGACAGACAGGAGGTGTACTTCTCTTCCTTACCACAATACATAAAACTGCATGGATAAAAAGATTTAAAAATGCTCCATTTTCCCCATGCATGGGCTAGACCTGCACGGGGTGTATTTTTGCGTCCTTGCCGCATGATGTTAAACTGCACAGACACTAATGTTAAAAATTCCCCCTTCCCCCGTGTACGGACCAGACCTGTACGGGGTGTATACCTCGTCCTTACCACATGGCGTTAAACTGCACAAACTTCATCCTTACCGCATGACGTTAAACTTCACGGACTACGTTGTGACCCACCCAAGACACACGACTTTATGAGATGGAGATACTCCAGGCACATTTGTATACATCCTCTCCATACATCAGAATCCATGACCCGGATAATTATGGATCATCATAACCACTCATTGCCATCAGATGTTGCAAGTCAACGACCCGTGGAAACCATTGCATGACTATGCATACCATGCCCTCAGTGGCTCTGTATATTGATAGCCCCTGGACCTTCTACCAAAGAAAATATTTCCTCGGGTGACACTCATCCTAGCTCCGTAGGCCTGCCGGCCTCAGAGCCCCCGTATCACATCTCCTGATCCATGAATTTATGGAGTAGTGGTTTACAAGTTAATTCCTCTTTTCACATCCTTGTGTTGCCAGGGTATCCCTATCTAGCTAGCCTATGTGTCCGCCGGTGGTTCACGTAGCATCCTGCATCAACGAACATCAAGCCCGGACTAGGCTGCTTTGACTCAATAGACATATACAGTTAAGATGTTTCTTGTATACTTGGACACCATTTTCCCCACGTGTCGAACTCTACACTGTGAGCAATCTCATATTCTCATAATCATTCATGGCCACAAGAAGTGGAAAGTTATCGACCTAGGGACACCTTTGTACGACTACGCATACAATGCCCTCAGTGGCTCTACATAATGATATCCCATGGCTCATCCATCAAAGGAAATATTTCCTTGGGCGGTACTCTTCCATGTTTCATACGCTTACCGGCCTCAAAGCCCCCACACCACACTTCCTGATCCGGGAAAACTCAAATTTGCAGTTTACAACCTTCATCCCCTACCTTGTTCCAGGTATATCAGAACATGTTGACTCAGTTATCCTTTGAGTGACCACAGTAATAGTCACCCAATGGTACGAGCTCTATGACAGCTAAACTAGGAGTACCTTGTCCTTATAGCATGACGTTCCACTGCATGGAATAAAGGTATACCCCTTCGTGAAAAATAAATCAGTGCAGGGAGCACTCTAAGCTTTAACAGCAACTAGGGCCGAGTATGCCCGACATGTTCAGACATTTCCTTCCCCGATGACAGACTTCGTGGCCCAGATAATTACTGATCTTCATAAACATTCCTGGACATCGGAAGTGTAAATCCATCAACTTGGAGACACCATTTCATGACAATGCATACCATTCCTTCAGCGGATCGGCATATTGATAGCCCTTGGCCCGTCTACCAGAGGTGAGATTTCCTCGGGCGATACTCTTCCTAGCTACATACGCTTACTGGCCTCAGAGCCTCCATGACTTCTCTCCTGATCCAAGAATCCACGGAACCATGATTTACACCATCAACCCCCTCCACTTCTTGGAAATGATAGGATACTCGGGCCCACTTACATTATAATAAAGAGCATCCTTTTTAACTATGTCCTTACCACACAACGTTAAAATGCACGGTCAATCATCCTTCCTGCACGATGTTAAACTGCACACCATTAGCAAAAGAAATAAATATGTCCCTCATCCTCACTGCACGATGTTAAACTGAACATCATTATTTAATAATTCTCTTCGTCTTTAATGCATGATGCTAAACTGCATGGTCAAACCCGTTACAGGTTTAGTAAAGAAAAGAGGATCTTTTCTGTCCTTCAGTGCACGGGTCAGACCGGCACAAGACACCGTCTCACACCCACGTGAGAAGGGATTACATAACCAATTCTCAAAAAGTTTATTCTATTTGTTTCCCCCGTATCCCGACACCCTCTCATCATAAACCATAATCTGTACTCAGAAAAAGCTGGACTCTCATAAGGCACCACTAGTTGTCCCATATCTCAACTTCACTAAGGTTTCTTGGCTATCGGGGGAATACAGTCATTGACCAAAAGACACCTTTTCATGACTATGCATACCATGCCCTCAGTGGATCGACATATTGACCACCCCTGGCCCGTATATCAAAGGTAGGATTTCCATAGGCAATGAATCTTTTCGTAAGCCTTTTGGCCACCGAGCCCCCATGTCTATCCTAGGATTCAGTAACCCTCTGAGTAATAGTTTACAAACCACTTTCACAACCCTATATGAATATGGTGGAATGTCTCTGACATGATTACTGTGGACCAGGAGAAACATGACCATTCCAGATGATGACCCAGCTGCATGATGTTAAAAAGCACAAAGCCCCAACTTTCCTTTATGCTAGATAAATGCATAGGGAAGGAACCTTGCTTCCACAATCCTGATTGATACAGACGTTCTCAAAACCATTCAAACATCACATAACCTTTCCGAAGCCACCCTCGGTGGTTTTCATAATCCTCCAAGCCACCCATGGTGGTTTCCATAAGATGGACTTTCATGAAGTCCTATGGAAATCAGAAATGGAGAGTCGTTGACTTAAGGACTCCTTTACATGACTATGTATACCATTCCATCAGCGGCTCTTCATATTGATCACCCTTGGCCTATCTACCAAAGGAAATATTTCCTTAGGCAATGCTCCTCCCACCTCTACACGCCGATACGACTCCCATGCCTTGAGACATGCCCTTCATGCCGTTCAAACGTAACCACACACCCTCCAAATGCATCTGAAGGACACCGAGATATCTTTTAATCAACCAAACCCCATTAGGGACCTTTCCCCAACATGTCTGGTCAAATATGTTCGACCAAAAACCCCAGTAATGATATTATTGATGGCGAGACTTTAAACCACCATTTAAAAGAGGCACAAAGCATGTTAGGCCGAAAACCCGAAAATGGAGACCTAAGCAAAATTCAGGCCATATGCGCTGGGTTCACACTAAATGAGTCTAGAAAAAAATAGGGTATGAAAAGAAGAGACAAAAAGTTTTAGGGATTTTCTAAAAATCCCAAGAAATAGTCAATATATGCTCACTGGACCCCATGGTTTAGGCAAAAGTTAGAGAATTCAGTGAATTGTTATTTACTAAACAATTGTTCTAGTAACAATCAAATTTCACAGCAAAAAGTGATTGACAGAGACTGTATTTCTTTTGAACAAAAAGGGAGGATGTCCACAAGCTGGGGTCTCTCCCTTGAAAAAAAGGGGATAGGGGTAAGTGAAACAGAGGGTACAAGAGTGGATCTGATACTCATAAAGGAGCCTGACTCACTCTCTCCACCATATCAGTAACCGTGCGGCAGAGGTCGTTGCAAGACTGTTCCAACACGGCCTTCTCCCTGGCTTCAACCATGGCCACTGGATGAGTATGATCCACTATTGTTTGGAGTTCTTTGATCCCTTTTCTGGTGGCTTCAATATGTCCAGTCACAGTTGACAACTGATAACTCAGAATCGCTACCCGTTCTTCACATTCATGCAACTCAGAGGATAAGACGACCACCTGATCTCGAGAGGTCGCCTCCGGTGCTATCATCTGATGGAGCTGTATCGTGGCATCTTATAGGGCTCGGGTCCCACAATGAGCGGCAACAAACAGAGGAAGTTTGCATTCACTATTGGAAGCTTCCTCACGGGCCATGAAAACTTGGAAAGCAAGATTATGGAACTGTCGATAGTGAAAGCCACCTGACCCCAAACTGTGGAAGAGCTGTCGAAGAGATTTGGTCTTAGTTCCCATCTCAGCTAGAGACGTTTCAGCAAAAATATCGCAAATATGAGGCCAGGCCCACCGGTGCACCGCCCGGTGGTCCGCCATGGCATGAGGATCATTGGTAACCTCACCAGAGAGCACGAGAATGAAATCTGGCATTACAACTAGTGCAAGCATGTGCTCGCTAAAAATTGGTTCCATAGATGGAAAGTCTGGAGCCTCTAACCCTAGTTCAGGCATGGGGATCAAGGGGATAAGCCCTATATCAACTGGAAAAATTATGGGATTACCTTTCTGGGACCCAGAACCACAGGGTCATCTTCATCCACGTCCATGAAGGATGAAACTGTCTGAACTTCGGCCACCACAGCACTGGGAGAGGAAAATCCCCTGAGCCACTTTGTTCGACGAGCCATTAGTTGATCCTCCATTAGAGATGATGAGGAAGGTGTGGTGGATGCAACATCCACATTACCTCCTGATTTGGGAACCTTCCAGACAGCATTCCCTAGGATCCCATCAGGATAATATTTTCCCCGCGCCTTTGCATACTCCATGGAATGGCTGACAGCCACCCCAACGACATGCATGTGAATGCTCGTGTCAGATCCCTCCCACGTCATCATTAGCCACCATTGACGAAGTATGGCCCGGTGGAGTCCTCAGGCCTGAGGAGGGGGAAGGGAAACATGGACTTCCATGCACCCTAACTGGTGAGAAAAATGATACGAGACATACAGCTCACACAGAGGAACCCTATCGATCCGCGCAGATAGAAATCTGTCCCGTAGAGAGATCATGCAAGAACGCACCTCCATGCACCCCCGGAGGTTGTCAACTGAGACACTAGAAGGGGTGGGGCAGGGATTCAAAGAAAACTGGGAAAAGTCACTTAGAAGCTCAAGTACTTCACTAGGGATGAGGGATTTCAAGTGAATTGTAGCTATATTAACCAGGGTATGCCAAAAAGTTGGAAGCGGGATGGTCGTGTTGTGACGATACTCATAACAGCGACAACAATATGTTATCTAGCCATACAAAAATTGAAATGTCCCACTCATACAGAAGGGTTAACCTCCCTTCTGCATGTGACCCAGCAGTTCATAAATAAAAGCAAATGTGGGAACGGCCAAATTCACCAGGCGGCACTCTGCTAGCTCAACTGCCATCATCATGGTGCAATCCCTGATGCCAGGATTAATATCCCAAGAAGGGAATACCCACCCACTCAGGAACATAGAAAACAAACTTTCCAGCCGAAGCATAGGCAGTACACCAGAGTGCACCTTGTAACCCCATGAATTGTAGTAACCCGACTCCAAAACTACCAAGTAGGAACCAGTGGAGTTTCGTGACTGTTGAGAAGGATGATTCCTGGGAAAATTAATCTTCGTCACAGGACCAGTGGTGTTCAGAAATAACCCTATCCAGGTACTATAGGGAATAAGAGAGTGGGCACGCAAGGCCTGACCCAGTGATTGCTCCACCATAACCAATAGATCTCTCTCCAATAAAGGCACTTGTTCGACGTCGTCCCATACATCAGGGGCAGGCATGAATTCTTCATACATTTCACCAATAACCAGGAGCCCTCCCAATGGATGGATATCACACAGACTAATGCCAACATCACCGTGGGCAAGGTGGAAAGTATTAGTGCTTGAACACTAGCGACTGAGTAGGTCTGGTAGAAACAATGATGGTGGGTAAATAGAAAATTGGGAAGCTCACACTACAGAGTTTAAATTGACTGCTTCCAGTGATTTTGGATACTCTCGTTAGTGATGATGGACCAAGAAATCCCAGGTCCAGTCATTTGAGAAGAGCCCGCCAGACCGAAGATCCCACCTTGGAATCCACCCCTCATCGGGATCTACTCGAGAAAGGGTGATAATAGAATGGTAACTCTTGAAGATAACTTCCTGAGAAAAGTTTCTGGCGTGGTGATCACTTTGGGTCCAAACAGAGCCTCTCATAATAAAGGCATCTTTCTGGTTAGAGTCGGAAACCAACTACCCCAATTGGTTATGGTTTACCTAAATATACTTGGACGAAGCTTCCAAGAAGGGAGAAGGAAGACATGAGAAAGTGGGGGGAATAGGGACACCATCATGAAGACCAAATCCATAAAGCGGAAGCCGATTTGATAGTGGATAATCTAGGAGCTCAGGAGGGACCAAGTATTTCAAGATACCATCTTCGGGAATAATGGACCGACTAGGGCCCTCTTGGATGTTCTCTGCTCTGCGAATCATAGATAAATATCTCCCTGGACCAATTGAGAGAGGCTCTACAGCAGGCCTTGGTGTAGAATGAGGAGGAACCATATTTTCTCCCTGAACGACGTGAGACAACAAGCGCTTAGTCTGGAATATTTTTTTTTTCGAACAAAAATACCAAATATATGTCTAAGGAGCCCTCGTAGCAATGTCGGTGAGGAGGCCTCGAAGGATGGTTCACGATGAAGCATCTCACAAACCATCCCTTCATGAAAGTAGTCCGCAAAACCCTGGCCCACGAAGCGTTGGCCAGGAAACCATGGACTATGTTGCATCGCGGAATTTCAATCCCGAATTTAAGTGGATAATTTCGGTAGACTTATGAATATTTAATGTCCAAGATATTTTAAACCCTGGAGCATCAAGCCCGCAAAGAATTGGAACCACAGAGCACCAAAACCATGAAGTGATTTCCTACGTGGCCCGTCATAACATACTTTTTAAATAATTGAATGTGTTAGTTCATGGCTGGGACGTTGATCCACAGATAAAGAATGGTGCGAATGAGATATGGTTTGTGGAATTATCAACTGGTTCGCGGATGAAGCATTTCACGAAGGAACAAGAACCGCACGCAAAAAATATCTGGTTTCGCGAAGAATTTTGTAAAGGAAAAATGAAGGGCCCCCCATATTTATAGGTGTGGTCTCCTACCGGGTCCACCTCTCTAATGAGAAGTACCCGAGTTTCAGGACCACTCTGCATCAGAATAGCTCCATCTTCGTTCCGATCGGACACCATTCCGATGGGGGGCATTTGTAGGGTCCTGAAAAATCCACAAAGGGGAATGGTAATCCCCTTTAACTCAAGGGATATTCTGCCCAATTTCCCCTCAAAGGGATGTGAAAATGTGGACAATACTCAAGGATGGAGAAGGAGGAACCGGTCCATGGACCGGTCAAATTTTAACGACGCACGACTGATTCCACGAAGAATCCCTCCCTCCACGGACCGTCGTCGTTCGCGGAATGGAGGCGGAGATCCTCCACGGGCCTGAAGAAGGGCGGGTTCCAATCCGGTTCACCGACAGGAACCGCCCAAGCCACGAGTTGTGTCAGCTGGCCCGAAATGCCTCCACTGTCATTCGTGAAATGGAGGCAGAACCCTCTGCGGCCACAAAGTCCTCCCCTCGTTCATTTCACGGGGTGGAGGGGGGTGTTGATAAGCGCTCAATGCCCACCGCGAATTACGGATTGACCATGTCCGCCGTAAACCGTGTATTCGGTCATGGGCCTCAACAAAAGGTGTCACGTAACCGCAGATACATCTCTTTCACAACTTTATTAAAGGAGACCGAGGGGGAATGATTAGGGATTCAATTCAGATTCCATGGAAGGGGATGGAGAGGAGATCATTCAGATTCAGGTGGAATTTTTTCGAAGGAAGGATTAGGATTTTGAATGTTCCAGTTCACAAATCAGAGCAGGTATGAACCTGGGAATGAACTAATAAGGAACTGAAAATGCATAATAATTTGGTGAACATCGAACTCAAAAAAACCTAAAAAGAGAATACCAGGAACCATGGCCTCCCTATGGATTCACTCCCCGCAGATCATGGAGTTTATGCCTCTTTTCGGGTCTGTTGAGCCGTGTAGCACCCCCCTACATGGGTGAGGCCTCAACCGACGAACCCCTAATCGGTGCCGCCATTGGTCGCTGTTGCTCACGTGGAACCTTCCATGTATCAACCTCGTACGCAGGCTGAACCTAAACCCGCAAACCCTCTTGGTTCGTGGGATGCCAATCAGTCTGTGGACCCTCCTAGTTCATTGATGGCCAATCAGTCCACTGACCCTCGTAGTTCGCGGACGACATCTCCATCGGCGGACCACCATGGTTCGCGGGCGGCCTCTCGGTACGCGGACCACCCTGGTCTGTGGACGATCACTCCATCCACGTAGCACTTCCCTACGCGAAGGGCGCCACCACCCATACCCCTGGGTGGTCCATAGAATCCTTAGTAGTTCCCATTCCCCGAGCCACATAAGATCCTCTCGATCTAGCCTGATCCTCCGTGACTCCTTCACAGGCCTACTCATCGGCCCCAGGCCGAGGCCTCCACCAGAGCCACCAGATCCGTGTGGTGTAACCCTCAGGTGCATCAGCGCACCGTTTTGAGTTCACATACCCATGGTAAGTATAGGCAAATGGGTTTTCCCGACCCTTGAGCAGATTCATGAAGCACTCCTAGGTCCACATTCCCACTGTAATGTGAAGTCTGAGCTCGAGAGTCCCCTTTCTGCCCCTCCACTTGTTAAGGGATCCTAGGGGTAGTAAAATACCCATCAGAAGGAAGCCCTCATGCACTGCAAGAGGGGATATGGGTACAGGGGTGCCCCCTTTCCCTCTCCCTTTGCGCTTTGTCGCCATGGGCGTCCAACCTGGAGTAAGCCCCACTTTATGGGCTGACCTCATGTATAATCCCCACTCCACTTCTCATGGCCGCAAATTTCACGATGTGATCCTATGGTCTCTATTTCCTCTTGTTTCTCACATCGAGCATGACTCACATGGTCTTAGAGTAAACATTGACCATGACATCCTCTTATGGTCCTCCTCAGAGTGTAAGCCCCAATCCAACGCCCTGGGAATCCTCAGAGTGTAAGCCCCAATCCATTTCCCTAGGCCTCCTCAGAGTGTAAGCCCCAAACCATCACATTGGGATGCCTCAGAGTGTAAGTCACATACCAATGTAAACTACTAGGACATTGAATCTCTACAATAGGGATATGTAGGAAGCCTCCATGAGGTTCAAGCCTGATCCCCAGCGGACCCCCGGGTCTACCTTCAAGTCGGTTTTCCGACGCTCCCCTTTCGAACTAAGTGGACTTTGATCCTTATCCCCTAGGCATGGTATGTAAGAAGCCTCCATGAGGTTCAAGCCCAACAACTAGTCGATCTGACTATCTTCACATCGATTCTCCGCGGCACTCCTAGTGCCACCTCAATGGGTTCCGACCCCATGGGGTCATTAATTCAACGAGGAATGGTAAACCTCATGCCTAAATGATTACGAACCCCCTGCGTCCAGATGACCATTTCCCACTAGGGTTAAATCCGTGGATACTATGTTTGGGTATAAAACAAAGATTCATGAACATATGAATACGTCTTAAATCTATAAGAGTGTCCCAGAACAGGCAATAAATCCCACCAAAATGTTGCGATGAGCCCGACTTCCCATCCTCTCGACCAATGTGAGTTCTTAAGCATCGCTGGTCAGACCATCCGGCGAATGCCTGTCTTTGGAAAGCAGGTCCATGCGTCATCAGATATGGAACCATTGGGCGTTTTGAGACCGAAACCCGAAACATAGTCACACATTCAAATTAAGGAGATTTTCCATTCTCATCTTTATTCATGTATCTTATTTACCTTATATATTTTCTCTTCATTTCCATAAGATATGTATTGTTATTAAATATCCCCATTACATTACAATTTATTTCGAAATGATGAGATTCCACTTTCTCCCTCTTTATCCTATTTTATGAATTTTTAAAAAACAATGTTATACTGCTAAAATTTAAACACAGATCTTGAAGCCAAAAAAATGTGTTGTGAAAACCATGCACATTTCCTATCAAAGGAATTGAAAATTATATACATATACTTGTTTGAGATGGTACGTACATGTTTTTATTCCTCACACATTAATATTGGTTTAAAATATATTGTCGAATGGATCCATGTCGAATCAACTATGAACAAAACTTAAGCGTGAGACTGAAATGAATGTGACAGGTGCTCCCAAAATAATGTAGCACTCAAAATCACTTGGTTAATGATTAATCTCATGAAAGGTTACAATGGGATAGTTAATTAACCTTATTCAATTATGGGAATTTTCAATCCTAAATTCTTGGCAGTTATCCATGTATTATGTTTATGATGCACTCTAAATAGTTTTTGTATCATTTTCAATGTTAGAATTATCATGATATATCATGAAATATAAAATAATTTCCTTTTATTACCAATATATGTTACTATTTTATAAAATTTATTTCCTTTTGAAACGATTATTCCCCTAATGGGACTTATAACTCTCCCATATCTTATTTTTTTCCAGGGTATCCCATGCATGTTTAAGTGAAAGCTTGTCAAGGATGTTTTCAATAATGATAATGTTTTCCTGTATAAAATTTTTAAATAATGTATCTAATCAAAAAATACACTATAATTATCAATTATAATGGTTTTATTAAGTGTAATTTTAGGTAATCAATCTTGTATTAATGTAAAACAAGGATTAAGGTTGTTATTGTTATTATTAAAGATAATTATTTTTTATTTTTGATATTAGGATTACCAAACTGTAGTGAAAGCCTTTAAGATAAGACAATGTATAAGAAAACATACCAAAATTTTCGTCATTATATATTAAGTGGTTTATCATGAAAAAATATACATGCATTGATACTATATGTGGATTTGGTTCTGGATCATGTGTACCAATATGTAACAACTCCTACAATGTTTGTCGTTCTTGACTCAATGTAGCCTAGTTTAGGATAACGTTCCTTACGACACAACTGGTTTCACAGTCCCGAGGTATATTCTTCGGAAAAATAAAATCCCATTATGATCAATTATTAAGGGAATAAAAAATTTCCACAAGAATATATGTTAGAAAATTTATCAAGGATAACATAGATAGAATCCTATAAATTCAAAATTTATGAAAATTAATGTATGTTAAATTGTATCCATTAAATGTCAATAAATTCTCTATTATATTGTTAATTATTTAAAAATATCATCACTAATTTTATATTCATTATGGAATATTAATTGAAATAGGTGGAAGTGGGTAAAAAATTAATGTGATAGGTAATTCGATTACTGTACCAATGGAATTCCTTTTCTGATGGGAGCAAGAATCGAAATAATTATGAAAAAAATATCTTAGCTGAATTAGGTTTTGAAAAGAATCCCTGATTAGGAAGATCACCAAAATATCCCAAACAAATAACAAGTTTTAATTGTTTACTTTATGTGTCAATGGTCTCTCAATAGTAAATTGATTGTCTGATTTCATAATTTTCGAACAATTTATCAACTTTAATGATAAGATATTATACATCATTCAATATTCTGAGAAATAGAATGTTATACTTGTTGTTTGTCATATAGATGAAGAATATGATCAATGGTTAAAATTGATAAAAAAATAAGAAGCCCATGGATGATATCAATGGGATGGGGTGTATAGAATTTCATAAATATTTTTTGAAAAATACTTTCATTGTACTATATAACAATAAATGGAAACAAATTTCCTTACCCCCAATAAAAAAGACAAAAAATATAATAGGGATCAGGATTAAAACTTCTAAATACCTTCATGATATTCCTCATGATTTTATGAAACCCCAAATTCATAGTTGATCACTTAACTCTGGGTTAAAACGTATTCTATGAAAATACTAAGTGATCTGAGACATTAATAGCTATTTAAAAATAATATGTAGTTCCTTAAAAGTTGAGATAGAGATCAATGAATCTCAAAGGTTTCATGGGGATAAAATTTGTAAGGTGAAGTGCAAATATGGTGGTCTGGTGGAGATATTTAATAATGCCAATAAATTTCAACATCCCACATGTGAATGGGTTGGAAAGAAGATCCATTAAAATTGGAAATAAGGAATGGAGAAATGATTTTGGTGTGAGAAGGAAGGAGTTTTAGCTAGCATTTACTGATCGGACAAACCCACTAATTATTTAGAGGAGATTAATTCTCTAGTTAATAAACAATAAATTGTTCATTGCATCAACTGAAAGGATACAAGGATGTTTGAAATCTAATTTACTATGCATATTGTTTTTAATGGAGAGAAAAAGTATCAAAGGTAACAAGTGTGATATTTTTCAATCACATCTACTGAGGTGGATCCCAGTAATGTAGTAGTGTCAGATACATTAATTATGCATTAAAAAATAGAAAAAAACACTTTTTATTAAGGTTTTAAACATCCCGTCATATTAGGAATGATTAATATAACTTTTTAAACACCGCCAAAAGGCATGGAAGTAGATATTTCAATGAAAATTACATGTGGGAAAATTATTGCATCCAAAGTATATAAACCCTCCCCTATCGAAATTTGGGGGGCAAATGTTATAGTGAACCATTCCATATTTCATTTTGTTGGATTTGATTCAATTGTAGGCTTGTGTGTAATTTCCCTTTATAGAGATAAATTAATTTATTGAAATTGAAATAAATCTCTATATTATAAATTTTCCGTAGTTTCTGTGCTATTTAAAGGTGAGTGGTACATCTTTTTTAGCACCAAAATATCATGAACGGATATTATTTACCTATGAGAAATTGTATCTTACTCAAAATAAAGAGTTTAAGGAAAATATCATCATGGAAGATGTTCCCATTTTGAGGTAATTTATAAATGTATTTCCCAAGGAATTTTATGGTCTTCCTCCTAGAATAGCGAATGAATTTCCTACCAAGGGCGGTACCATTCTCCAAGAATCTATATAATTTGAATTTTATGTAATTTGAGGAGCTAATGAAATAACTCCATGAGAATTTGGATAAAGGGTTCATAAACCCATGTGCTACACCATGGGATGAACCAGCTTTCTTTATCTAGAAGAAGGATGGGTCAATGTTCTTTATCATTTGTTATCGTAGGCTCAACAAGATCAAAATAAATAAAGTGTATCTCATTCCATGGTTTGATGTATTTTTAGATCATCTATGTTGATAATAACACATCTCTAGGTTGGATATGTGTTCTAGTTATTAAGTGGATAGGTTGAAGTAGAAAGATATCCCCATGAGTTCTTTTCGTATATAGAACATGAACTATGATTTCATAGTAATTCAATTAAAAATCACTAATGCTCCATAAATTTTCATGGAATTGTTGAATAGTGTATTTAGATAATACAGTAAAAAATCTATGGATGTTTTTATTAATTATATTCTAATATTCTCTGAAACCAATTATGGGATGGATGATCATCTAACAACTATTCTAAAAATCCTAAAAAAGGAAAAGATTTATTCCAGGAGCCGCAAATGAGGCGTTTGGTGGAATAATTTCTCATTATTGGGGAATAAATTCACACGCAATGGAATATCTATGGGGCTTTCAAAAAAATCAATTGAAGGATGGATGAGGCTAACATATCTGACATATTGCCATATTTTTCTTTGGATTGGCTGGGTTTTTCATTGATTTGTGAGACATTTCTCATCATTATCAAACTCTCACACATATATAACTCAAAATAGAATCACATTTTCTAGAAATGATGAATGTGATGTGATATTCAAGGAGATGAAAAAGTAGGCATATCACTACACCTATATCTAGACTACCCTCATTGGATAACATTTCATATAATTATACGTTTTTAAGAGAAGAGATTGGGCTATGTGTTGATGCATAATTACAATTTCATAGCCTATGTTTCATGGAAGAGGTAATTTCATGAATAGAACTAATAAACACATAATCTAGAGTTGGTTGCAGTGTTATTTGATTTAAAAAATGGATCCATTATTTTTTTGGAGAGAAGTGTGAAATATATATAGATCCAAAAATCCTTGAGTATATCTTTAAACAGAATGAGTAGAGTATACACTAATGAATATAGTAAGAGATGATGAATGACTATGAATGATCATTTGACTGCCATTATAAAAAATAAATAAATGGGAAGAAAATCTATATAGAAAGGTTCCCTCAAAACAATCATTATTGAGAATTGATATGGATCTAATCATCTTCGATTTAGAATTTATTTGCATGCGAATCATAATGGATGGAGATTTATAAATAATTTAACAAATTATTTTCAAACATATATTTTATAGAAAATATAGGATTCTAAAATTGATTATGTTTTAATTCTAATGAATGTGGAAATATTATAAACATGAAATATTAAGAGTAAAATTATAACGAAAAATGTTTTTTTATTTGGGTCGATATAATGTGTACTATAAAATAGTAATCCAAAGTAGGATATGATTGAAGTATATCATACATAAACATTCACTACCCCCCCTAGAAGCACAAAGATGCATCCAAATCTCTACGAAAACTATTTTTGGGTAATATTAAAGATTTAGATCATTGAATATAAATTTATATGTCTTTTATGTTATAATGTGAATGAGGAAAGACAAAAATATAAGGGGATGAATCAACAATTACCCATACCTACACAGAATTGGGAAAAATCACAATTAACATTATCACTATACATCTGAATACATCCGGAGGAAACAATGCTATATAGGTTATCAATGATCTTGTTAGAAAGACTACACACTTATTTGAGATTCGATGGGACTTCTCATTGGATCAAAATGAAAGGATATTCATAAAAAATTGGTAATTACTCAGAGTACTAGTAACAATTGTATATTATCAATTTTCTAGGTTAACCAACATGTTATTAAATCTTTTATAGCATTCTATAAATACAGATTTGATATTTAATATATATTATGAGCAAAAAACTGATAGCCCATCTAGGAATTATATCTAGAAAATTGGGGACATGTTGAATGGATTCTCAATTAACTTCAATGGAGGATGGGATCAACATATTTCTTTTGTCATGTTATCAAAAAATATCTATTTAACATAATAGTTAAAATAAATTCCTATGAGGAACATTACGGGAGGTGGTGGAGAACACCTGGATGAATATATAATGTTGTGTGGATAAAAAATTTTAGGTCAGGAGATAGTTTAGGAAATGATATAAAAGGATAACATTATTCAATAGGAAATCAAAGCTGCTCCATGTCAATAGAAGAGTTATGATGAAAATAATCGATTATACAATGAGTTTGATGATGAATATATAGTATTCCTATGTATATATGTATGGAATATAGTAATGAGATTTCTTATGAAGGTAAATCATTGCCCAAGATACATTATCCCCCTTGAGATCCATGATTGCATTAAAGCGGTGTCCTACTGACAGGCACTCTCAGCTAACCTATCCATGTACATGATGTATTCTATGTATCACTCTTGAGAAAGTAAATTCTATACCCCTCACATATACTAAATATAGAGGTGGTACCATTGGAAATTGATATTTATTATCAAGACAATATTGTGAAAATATTAGATCATAGGGACAAATTACTATGAAATAAGACAATCTACATTTTCAAAGTGATGCAGAGAAACCAAAAGTTTGATGATAAGATATGAGAACATGAGGAGGGAATGAAAAAGAGTTATCCTCAACTATTTAAATATTTTTTGTGAAAATTTCAAGGTTGATTGTTTTGAAGGGTGAAAAATTATAATGACTAAAATTGTTATAAATAAATCATCAAACTTTATTTAATTAAAATTATTGTTTTGTAATATTTTTATAGATAACCAATGAATTTATTTAGTTTTATTATATTATATAGAGTTGATAATTTTATTTAGAATAATTAATATTGATAATATAGTCACTGAATAGTGATAACATTATTAGTCTAAATACAAGTTTTTTAACAAATCCAATTAACATAGATAATGGTAGTAGTTTCCTCAACAAGTAAGATAATACCCAATAAAGCCAATTTATTAGAGATTTTGAGGGAGATAAAATATCTATGATATTACCTTGAATATTTACAATATATTAATGGATAACTTCTGTTTTAGAGAAACCATATTGGTGAGAATTTAATGCTCATCAAGAAACAAAAAAACCATGTTCACCAAAACACCCAAGGAAAATCTCACCATTACACAACATAATCTTAATGAATTTTCTAGTTATTAATGGTATATTTTTCAAGTACATTGTGATATAAAAATGTACAAAATTTTGAAAAAATAATAGATATATTATCATCCTATTATTATTACATTTGAAATGTTTTTTTATTTTGATACAATAAAACATGAATTTTTTTTGGGTAATAATCATAATAAATTAAAAAATGTATTTTAATGAATTTATGGATCATTGAAATAAATTATATTTTATTAATATGTTATTAATTATATAATTTTATCAAATATAAATTATAGTTTATATTTTATAAATTCAATTGTAATTTTTATAAGTGTGTGAAAACTGTTATTGTAAAAAAACTAATATTTCTTTATAAAAGTTTATTTTATTTTTATGAATGAAAATTAACATATTTCGAAAAATATTCTTTTAAAATAAATATTTGTTTGAATAAATTGAAATTATAAAACTATTAATTTTTCATAAATTCCCGAGATAGTCATATTTTCTGATTAAATTTAACCATTAAATATCTTTATGGCATGAATTATGACATCATAATGACCCAAAAGTGATTTAATAAATACTATAAAGGAGATACAAGACTAAATAATTGTTTTCCAATGAAAATAATATGTCTTTATGCTTATTTTGAAAAAATATTATGAATAATCCATAACCATTAATATATTTAACAGAATTGAAAACATTTCATTAAGAATACGACTCCCCTCCACATATATAATGGTTTTATATTATTTAATTTATCCCATGGACTATTAAAATTACAAATAAATATACCATTAGGTAGATAACATGGTAATATCCATTTTAAAGTTTTAGTTTTGGTATATTTATTATATAGTGTCCAAAAATACTGTTTGAGAAATATTAACAAAGTCCACAATCATTTCCTTTATAAATCAATAATGATCCCACTTTTATTTAGTTAAAAAGAATAGATAATGTCATTAATCTACTACCCCTATCCTATTTTCTTACAAGGTGACATCAAGAACTCAATAATATCCTACCAGGCATTTGGAATCACACACTCAAGTAAAGGATATTTTTCATTTTCTTATTTATACAAGTATCTTCTTTACCATATGTGTTTTATCTTTTTTTTTTCTTATGATGGGATATGTTATTCCTTGTCAAAAATATTTAAAAATTGTATCCAAAAATGAGATACATATTTATCTCTCACTAAATAAATTTTTTAATTTTTAATCCATTCTATTTTGTTGCTGATATTTCACCACGAATTTCCATGCCAAAAAAATTGTGTTGTGAATACCGTAAAAATATAGTATCAAGGTTATTTTACTTTATAAACATTTACTTATTTAACATGGGATATAAATTTATTTATTACACACTAATTAATCATGGATTAAATATGATGATTACTATATCCATGTTGGATGATATATGGGTCACACATAAGCATGAGAATCAAATGAATGTGATGGGTGTGCACATAATTATTTTTTAATCCAACTAATTGGGTAATGATTAGTAACATGATACATAATTTTTGGATTGGGAGTGAACCAATTTCCTCTTTTGAAAATTTTTTATCATGATGTCTTGGCGGTTACTATTGAACTATGTTTACAATGTAATATTTTTAGTTGTTTCCACATTTAACATGTTACGATTATCCTAAAATATCATTCGTTATTATTCATATTCCTTTTCTTCACCATTGATAGGATTATCTAATAACATTAATTTCATTAATCCATTATAATTATATAACTAGGAATTATAGATCCCCCTTTTCTTAATTATATCCATAACGTATCCTAAGAAATGTTATGTGAGAACATGTTACATTAGTTTTAAATAAAGATGTTGTTTGTTCTATTATAATCTTTTTTATAATGTACTTATTTCTCAATGTAACTAGACTTGTAGAACTTATAGGTTGTATTACGTTTAATTTTATGTCATAAATCATATATTACTGTGAAATAAGGAGAATGTTTGGTATAAATGTTTTTTTATTATTTAATCATATCTAGAATAAAAATAAAGACATAAAAATAATTATTATAAATAAAAAATACAATTAAATCCATCGATAAAATTTGTTTATAAAAAAATTAACTATCTTACAATCTTAGAGATGGTAGGCCATATTTACACATGTGTAACATTTCCATTTCTATATGATATTTATGGAATGAAAGTTGGCATTATTTTATCAATACTCAAAGATTATAAAATAAATAATATCAAAATACAAATATAAATATACATGTATATTTCAGCCTTATAGTGTTGTGATAGAAAAATAATCACATTGTTTTATGGAGCTGGTAGTACACTAGTACACACAAACGGTATTATCATTTTATGTGAATTTATTTTTTAGAGGAAATTATATATAAAATTTTCATTATGATAAATATGTTTTTAATTTCATAAATATTCATAAATTCAATAATTATAATTATGATTGACTGAGGGTCATGGAAAATGAATCATGATGGTTTACAAGGTGGCAGTCCACCGTACACACAAATGATGCATAATTTTATAATATTATATATTTTTATACACATCTAGGTCATGAAAATAAAATAATAACATCTCAGTATATATAGGATACAAGTGTTATTATTTTATTATTGTTGAAGAAGATTTGATGTTTGTAAAAAATGGAATATAAGTAAAACAAGGAAAAAACTATAAAACTAATTTGGAAGACCACTTTTTATTACCTCTTTAAGGAGTAATATATTTGAATTATTCCAAAAAAGAACTCAAATATTAGTTTAGATATTATTTTATGGGATTCAGGAAGTGATTTTCTGAAATAGATTAGTTTCATATGTGATGGATTTAGGAAAAGAGTTTTCTTTTTATCAGAGAGTATGGGAAATCTTAGTATTTCTCAATTAAATTAAATTATTATATATTAACATTAAATTAAGAATTGATCCAAATTGATTTAATTATAAAAAAAATATGATTATGGAATAAAATTATGTCATCGAATAAAAACTACGCATGTTTCAATATATTTATAACCTTATCTTTTAGTTTTAAACACTTTTTAAACCCTTAATCTCTTACTACAACAACATTGAATTTCACTCTTTCAGTGTCAATATAGAACCTATGAAATGAAAACTAACCCATTAATAGAACATATATTAGAATTAAAATTTTATCCAAATAACATTTCTAGATTTACAATTCTATTTAATGTAATATCATATAAACGTATATTTTCTAAAATAATATATATATATAATGTGAATTTTTAAAACTATTTATTACATTGACATTAATAATATCAACATACCCCCAAAATATTAGAAACAATTATTTTAGAATAAATATATTATGTCAAATTAAAATATGAATTTCATTTATTACATTAATTTTCTCAATGTATATTACTTTTAAAATTATCAATATCATTTATTTATTTTTCCCATTTAATAAATAGTAACTAAAATAGTGTTTGGTATAGAATTTCAGGTAATTATTTCACCACTAAAAAATAAAAACCAATTACCATGATAAAGAAAAATAATCTGTATCTTAAAATAATATTTATTGTCAAACTTATCCTATCGATACAACCACATTACAATATTACAGATATTAAGAAACAAGACTGTGGCATGTTTGAATTTTCAATTAATACATTAATAAAAAGGCAATAATTTCATATATGTGTCCCTATAAAGAAATAAATTATAACCTTATATGAATAAGGATTATATATAGTTATAAAATAAAATATAATCAAGTGTTATTGTAATTTTGTAGTTTATATATATCATTTTGACTTTTATTTTCATGATTTAACCATTACCATGGTAATAAAAACTAATATTTTAACGATTCATATTTTCTAAAATAATGTTTACAAATGTAAAAAATCCAAACCTATATATTCAAAATAAGGGATATATTTTTATAAAATAAAATGATAGTAGAATGACAAATTAATTTAAATTTATACCGGAAAAAATAGTAGTTTTTTGAGAAAAAATACCATATAAAATTTAAATTTTTTATTATAAATTAAATTATAAAAAACATTGATAAAAGATAAAAAAACTAGTTAAAATAAAACTAAACTAATAATAATTTAAAACTAACCTAAAACATAATTTTACTTGTTAATATATAAAAATAAATTAATGTTTCCAATAAAAATCATTATTTTTTCTATTAATATAAAATCAATTATTTTATAAATTTATAAACAATATATCCTAATATAATGTTGACATGATTAAATTAAAATTAAAACTAATATATTCAAATTAATATTATAGAACATTAAAATAAATCATTTAAATGAAATCTTATAGGAAGAATGTTTAAAAAATCATTTTTCTTATTTTAAGAATTGCTGAATACATTTATAATGAATATAACTACATAATTAAAGAATACAAAAAAATATAAAAATTATTTATTTTATCATTAACGTTTTTGTAATTTTTATTTTCAAACATGAAATAGGTTTTCATTAGATTGAAAACAGGAATGTATAGTGAAATAATAATTAATGTAAAAGAAAAAACAAATTTTTGTTTTAAATTACTACATTATGACTAAAATTAGTTAACATTTTATTTTGAATAGATTTTTTTTTCAGATTTAGTTAGAATAAAAAACAATGATTAAATGTATTTGGATACTATGTACTAATATTTATATATTATATAACTTCAATCATGACAATAAATTTTTTTACTAATTTTAGATTTTTATATAACATATTCCTTTAATTTTGCTGTCAATTTATTAAGAATAAATTCTAAAACATCTATTATTAATTTATATATTTTATATGACCATTATAAATAATTTTGAAAAGGTATAAGACACTAATAGTATTAATGGTATAATTATTTCATATATTTTATTGTGTTTTATTTACTCTTATTTTGTATTGTAATATATGAAGTTCATGTTTTAAATGTTTTTGTTACAGTTTCTTTCTTATTTTAGAAGTCATTTATCCGACTGGGAAATATGAATAAAATTCATTTTATATAATTTTTTTTCATTAAGTTTACATAACATACATGAAAAATTTAAAATGAAAAGTTATCATGTTATATTTTTTCAGAACAAACATTATATTTTTTTCCACCATGATTTTTATATAACTGACATAGATAATCTATTGTTTATAAGATGTTAAAATAAATGAAATAAAAAAAGGACCTGATATGTTTTTTATAAGTTATTTTTGTTATGAATTAAGATGATAATATATCATACACAACATTTATAATAAAACTGATAATAAAACCCACATCTGAAATAATTTTTTTGTCTGGTTTTCAACATCTGGTATTCTGTATACAGATAATGAAAAACATCGATAATGGGATTAATCATATCAATTTTCCCATAAACCATGAGAAAAACTCACACAGACACACATATATATATATGTATATATCTATTTATATTATCAGTTTGTATTTATTAATGGAAAAAGTTTTAAAATGATTTTTAAAAAAATCGGGTGGTTTAAACTACATTAAAAAAATCAAGATAAAAATAATTTTTTGTACATGTGTGTTATTCAAAAATTCATATGATTTTGGAATTAATTTTGTTACTCTAATCATTTATCCCTGATCCCAAACCCATCTAATTTTATTTCAATTACTCCTCTCTCAAACTCTATTGTTAGGATACAGATATTGAGAATACACTCTAAAGGTATATTTATAGTGGATATTAGGTTTATTAGAAAAAATTAAAAACAAGTTATTTAATTAATTCAGTTTTTATTATCCCTATAATAATGGTCTTCATCATATCACCTAAATGTATTCATGGATATTTCATGCCCGATTTATAACCCAAATTTCATATTCAACGTAACTCTCTTTATTTCTAGTCTTATTATCTGTTTTAGGGTTATTAAATTATTCTTGAAAATTTTTTCTTGGGTGAAAATAATATATTGAATATTTATATAATACAAATATAGAATAAAAGTGGACCTCCAAATATCACATAATCTCAAAAACTATCTCATAATATACAACTTATTATACGTAAAATTCTTACAATAGATAAATTGGGATATAAATTTTTGATAAAATGACCAAAAACGTATTTAATAAAATCATATCACATTTCTTATATTTTGGTAGGTAATCAAAATAATCAAGATCTATATTCATACAAATGATATAATATATTAATGTAATTTATTGAATTTTTCATTTTCACTACTATAAGCCTTATTTACAAATTATTAATAGAATTTTATAAACTTTTCCCTACAAAGATATTTTTTTGTGTTTTTACAAAATGTGAAAATAATATTTCACTATAATATATAAAACATAAATATATATTAATATCATATTTTCATTATTATTCATTAATAATATTTTATATGTTTTAATGGTTCACAAAAAAATTGAATTCCTATTTTTCGAATATATTAATTTTTGAAATGTTATCATATGAAAATATATGTTTTCTCATGATTTTAATGTGTAATTGAATTGGTAATATAAAATCCATTTTTTGACTATATAAATATATTTTGAGTTTTTTCATAATTAAATGATAGAATATATTACAATAATATCATATTTCATTATCTAGATAGATTATGACGATGATGTAAAATTAAGATTTAATGCATATGATTTTTTTTCAATTGGTTAGTTATGAGATGATGATATGATAAACTTTTTAATGATCTTGTCTATAAATTATTACTGTTTTTTATTATTTAATAGGTGGGTGAATTATATCTCTTTTAAATAATTTATATATATATTTATATCAAATTTTATGACAATGTTATGCATAAAAATATTATCATGTTCAAAAGATAATGGTTTACCCTGTTAATATTAATTAATGATTACAATTTAATGTTTGGACCTATTTTATTTTCCATAATTTATGAAAGGAAATATTTTATTATCCTTATTATAATGTTTGGACTTATTGGTTATTATAATTTATAACAATTATATTTTTTCTATGTTTAATGTTTCTACATTTTTGGGTTGTATTCTCATGTTATTCTATTTGTGTCATGATTTTAGATTCATACAAAATTATAATATTAGGATAATTGATTTTCCCATGAATTGTTATTTATTTTATTTACTAATGTGGTGTAATATTCTAATTTTTTGGTCATCTACTCACACCCATATTTATATCTTATGGTTTCATTTAATCATTTACTAATATCGACCATCATTACCATTAGTGAGAATATGAGTTATCCACTTATTTTTTTATACATTTATCATGTTATGAAAAAGTTTATTGCGTTTTATAAACCATTTTTGTAACATTATGATCATCATTATATTGGAGATATTTAATTTCATTCATTAAAATATATTGTTTATATATCTAATTTCAAGTGACACTAAAAAATTTATTCATTGAGAATTTATTGTCATTAGATTTTTTTATCTAAAATTATGTAATTATTTTGTAAAACAGTCATGGTCCTTAAAAAATACACCGCAGTATATAAATAATTTTTCACAAACATGGATAGAATCAACTGCATAGTGTGTTTCCCTTGCAGTAAATTCTAATTTATTCATATCTATATAATGTAAATCAATAAAAAATAGTGCAACATGTAACTTACTTGATATTAAATGAAAATATATTGTACTCCTAATCCCTATAATTATTTTTACATATGACATGTATAAAAACATAGGTTTTATGATAGATTATTGATAATATTATATGCTAAATCAATTAGCATTTTAAAATATACACTATAGATCATCTTTAGTTGTAAGATGTTTTGTAATCCACCTATATTAAAAACATTAAAAAACATTTATCTCTAATGTTTCATTATATAATTAATTTGAAAAAATTCCATGCATTTATATTACTTGTCATATAATGTAGATTATGTGTGAGTGAATAATAAAAGATGATGATCATATTTGGTAGTTATCACAAGTATAAGTTGTGTTTACCCCATATAGATATTGTTTACATTATTACTTTTAATTGAAATTAATTTATTTCATATTTAAATAATATTTATTGATAATAATATCAAGCCCTATATTGATGGATAAAATGATAAATATATTAATTATTTATTAAATTTAGTTAAATAATTCTTTTTTTCATATTAATAATGAATTAATGAAATGAATTGTCGTTTATTAAATTCTTTTTTGTTTCCGATATCGATGAAAATTAAATTTAATTAAATATGTTTTTTTGATTTCATTTAATTTAATTAGTGCATGAAATTTTTAATTTATTATTATTAATTTAACATGATGTCCAATGATAAATCCCTATTTTTTAATTTTTAAAGACCTATTTTTATAATGTTTTCAACCCCATTACAATTACATTGGTTTCTCTCAAATACATGTGAGTAAAAAATATGTAATAATAGTGATCCAAATCAATTAGAGGTGGTTCAAGATGTTTTATACGTGAACTAATCCATGGAGATAATCATGATAGTGGTGTAATTTAACACATAAGTCCTTGACCATATCATATATATTTTTCCATGGTTCAATGTTTTTTTCTTTTCAACTAAATAAATAAATGACTATATTAAACTCATGTTCATCAAGCGTATTTTATTCCACCATTAGATGGATTTTTAATTTTTGTATTTAATATTACGATAATATAAATAAATGAATTAAATAATAAAGAATCCTTATATTAAATAACATAAATATATTCGTATTGTTATTATACTAACACCAAGTTAATCATATTAGTTGATTCCATGATATATTAAAAATAATTTTAGACATATAAAATATGTATATTAAATAATTATATAAATATCCATCCAAAAAATTATCCCTCATTATCATAATTATGATTTTCTTATTGTTAGTGTGTCTGTTTATCCGATTTTTAATGTAAATTTTAATTATTTGGAGGACATAAGAAGTATAATGTTCTCACAAAACCATAGTTTTATTTAATTTAATAACATTAATCTAACACATAAATATTTTGAGGTAATTTATAATTAAATATTATGATGGAATTCATGATTAGGGATTCCACTCAATGGAGTAAGGAGGTTTAATATAGTTTTTGGAAGGAATGTATAGTTGAATAATTTCATATAAATTTCATAGCCAACAAAATTAATATAAAAAGATAAATAGCTTTCCTTACAACTAGAATTTATATGTAATAATGTATTATGAGTCAAATAGAGTGGGTTATTGGGACATGATAAAATATTGTGATATTAATAGGATAATTAAAAAAATTCAACTCATATATTTTGGAAAAAATATAGTGTACTTATAAAATTATTTTATATTCTTAAAGAAAAATTGGAAATTTGAAAAATGATGCCAAATGATTAGTACTGGGGGTGGAAAACTTCCTTTGTTACTATATCTTCTAGGAAGGGTATAATAACTTTTAAATTATATTATGTAATGAATATAGGATTTACATTGTACATTCACTAGTTTTTTATGCATATTCTATGGAGGTGAGTTTTAAAATGATTCTTTAAATGATAAAAAATTTGTCGATTAAATAATATTTTTAATTGATTTTGTCATCAGTGACTAGAGAACTCTTGCAGCCTCATAAAAATAAGGATTCCCATAAAATTCCACAATATCATTTTATATTTAAAAAGAGAGAAGATGATTGTGATTATTTGAGATATATGTAGAGATCATCGTAATAAAATACACAGAAGATCCACCGACTAGGTTTTATACAGTCAGGATTACTTAATAAATTGGGAATCTCAGCAATACAAGGTTTAAAATTAACAATAATATTTTAATCGATCTCTATCTCAAAAAAATTACTCATACATTACCTTTTTTTAAATATTAATATGAACAACTTTGATTATTCTTCCTTAGATCTCATTTATATACATTGATAGGTGGAAAAGGTCAGGAAGTAGAACGATCCTTCTGTTCTTGTAGTGAACTCTAGGATGAGAAAAATAAAAACCATCTGATTTATATAAGAGAAAACGATTCTTTAAAACAACATTAAATAATCTAAGACGATAATTGGATAATAAATTGATTATAATTTAATTTTAATATCATATAGGAAGAATGATCATTATAATTAATAAGTAATGAATTAAATTAGAAAATAATACTGTAGGTATAATTATCATTGTATTTCATCTCTATGATTTCATTGGAGCCCAAAGAACTCTCTTTGTGGATGAGGTTTCAGAAATAAAAATAATTCAAGTATATTTGGATTATAATAAGTATGATTGATTTTTAAATAATACGAAATATGGTGATTACAATATCAGTATTCATAATTTCATGGAAACATTATTTCATAAAATATTCAAGTTATAATATTATATTTTTGTTGATGATTTTCAAAAAAAAAAATCTCAATTAAAATGTAGAACAAATGAAATATTGTATCATATTTGTAAAAGATTTATGATGATTATTTCTTAAAAAATTAATAATTTAATAATTATTGATTCATAATTATTTGAAATCATCAAATAATGATGAATATAAATAAAACATTTAAAATAATTATTTTTTTAAGATATTTTTTCCATGTAAATCTAATAGAAAGTGAAATTTTTTAGATATATAATTTTATTAAATTACCTTTTGTATTATGATACATGGTATAATGACTAATTACCTAAGAATTTTTTGGGACCTGAAATATTTAGAAATTAATGTACATGAAAAGAAACTATGGTCAGTTCTATAAAAAATTTTGAACTTTTATCAATGTACTCTTGAGATGTATGTTAATACACATTATGAAACTCTATTACAATAATTTATTAAATACTATTAGTGAAATGAATACTATTTTTATTGAATGTAATATACATAGTAATTTCTATTTATAGTGTTTAATAAAAAATTTTTCATTGATCATTAATATTTGGAATGATTTATTTGTCTCAATCTCACATTCAATAATACAATAAATATTTTTATATTAGTAATGTAGATCAATGAAATTTCTTATAGATTGAAAATATTCAATAATATCATATGAGAGAGTTTTGGAATGTACCACCACAACAAATTACTTTTTGTAAACTATATTACCAATATATATCATATTATCCATAATACTAAGGAAACATATACATATATATTCAAGATATTAATTGGAATAATGTGTTAAAATATGAAATTATTAATAGGTG
Source organism: Viscum album (assembly GCA_963277665.1). Classification (NCBI taxonomy): domain Eukaryota; kingdom Viridiplantae; phylum Streptophyta; class Magnoliopsida; order Santalales; family Viscaceae; genus Viscum; species Viscum album. The sequence continues at coordinate 1,346,458,344 of OY728119.1, read as the reverse complement.
GAAATCAAGGGACAAATATGTGTATCTCTATTAATTATACTTTATCATATATGGATATGATTCAACATATTATTCTATAAAAAGTACTAATATAAGATGTAATTTTTTCTCATTTTTAGATAGTGGGATTAGGATATAAATAGTTTAACTATTATATATTTACGAATATGGTTTCAGATAAGAAAAAATAATTCATTATGATTAATTGGATATGATTATTTAAAATAAACCAAACTATAAAATAATTTAAATTGAAATTTGGTTTTATATTTAACCAATTATGACATATTATTCAATATTAATATTGATTTCTATAATTATGTATTAAATTAAACATGGATATTAATGAATAATATATAGATATTCAGTACTGGAATCCATGCAGAAAAATATTGGAGCACTGTATATTATACGTATATAGTCATGAATATTTTATTTATTATTCATGAGAAAAGATCTGTAGATGATATAGGTTTAAAAAAATATTGTTTTTCCGATAAATTAAAAATATATTTTTATGATGTTAATTTGTGTGTGTACATGATGATATTATAAATATAAATTTAATAAAAATAATTTATATAGATAAATATAATATTAAATTATATATGTTTATTTTTTTACATGATCATTTCTTATAGTGAAAATATCATAGAAAATTATTTTACATAAAAACATGTATTGGTTGATCTATTTGACATCACATGAGAAAATAAAAATATTTCATTTTGTAGTTAAAATTGATGAGTTGGAATAATAGTATTTATATGGATATTCATATTTTTCTATCTTAATAGTTATGATTATAAATTTTAATATTGATGAAATAATATATATGAAAAAACTATTACAGGTTAGACATAACACCCAAACCCTAATAAACCATAGACATAGGTTAATTTAAAAAAATTGGAAAAAACACTATGGATTTTATCTGAATATATATAATTATTTACAAATATTTAATGAAAGGATATATATATGATTATCACAATCTATTTTTAAATGTGAAACAAAACATAAAAATTATTATTTGAATTGTACTATTTAATATAATTAATCAAATAAATAATTCATAGATCCCTTTCATTGTATCCTCTAGAATGGAAAACATTAAAAAGATTGATATGATATTTTTAGTTTGGGAAATCATAAATAATATATAATAAAATAAATAAATAAGGAATAATATTTTAGATACAATTAAAAATCAAATATTTAAAATTATTAATATCATATAATGGTAATTAAATCCATAGATGACATAAAAGCATAAAAATCACCCGGATAGAATTTACCTTGTTCAGAATAATAGAATATATTATATTTGACATCATATTCTTACTATCAGGGCCTTGTGCGATGACATCACTAATAAGTAGGCCATGATTTTACAAAACACTTAAAATAAATTCTCTTGTGAGACCAAAAAGTATATTGAGGTTCTATAACTGTCCCATCCCAAAACTTCATAAGCATAATGAATTTATCATGTGAATGGGGTGAATAAAAATATAATACATAATCAACCAAAACATTAAATTTTAAAAATATCATAAAAAATATTAATATTTTAACCAATTAATAAACATAAAAATATGATCATTACAAATCGATAGAAATTTGGAGGATGGTTTTTGAAAATTATATCTTAATTAATCTATATGAATAATTAAGGGATGTTGACATTGATAAATTTATTTTGAAATGATCATTGGATTATATTTATGGGAAATACACATTCTATTCAGATATCACATATATTAAATTAAGAAATGTTCTATATTACTAATAAAAAATTAAATTTGAAATAAATGATGGAAACATATCATGGAGATTAAAAATTAATGAATTTATAGGATAGTTGGATGAGTCATTCATGTGGTGTATATTAAAATAAATATTTTTCTAACTCCTTCAGAAAGAAATTCCTTGTTCTAAAAATCATAAGGGTAATCCGTTTAGAAAAATTATGAGAATATAAAAAATATGTAATATTATGTCTAAAAAACATTTTCCTTACAGAATATTCTTTAAAATAATTCATTTGAAATATGGAAGTGTATTAAAATGATACTCATTGTAATTGAAAAAAAAATCAATATTTCAATTAAAAAATATTCCATTCTTTTTTAGATAGAAGTATGTAAATTGGAAATAATACTTAAAAACCCCATATATAACCATATTATATTAATAATTTTTTATGTAATATATAAGTATCATATTATATCACAATTTGATGCATAAAAATTAATAATATTGAATAATGAATAGATATTGGAATAAAACCTTACATGATGCTTGAAAATGTTTATGTTTTTATCCACCTATATAATTAATATATTTTTATTATAAATATACACCCGATATATAAAAATATTTATAATATCATCTGTTAATAACTAAAAAAATTTCAATTATTTTTTATTAAAATTTCATTATTAAATACATCATTTTCGAGTATTAGCTATTTCAATTTTCATATATAGTTCCTTGTGATATTTTTTATAATTAATTATTTGTCATGGATACCTCATATAACTAATGTTAATAATTATATAAATATCATATGTTTCAATACATAAATATTTAGATTCATATGTTTATGGGAAATATTAAAAATGAATCACATCACTTAATGGTGGTGGTATTCCACCTAAACAGCTGCTAATGATAATCCTTTTTATAGACTTGAATTTTGAGTATGTAGAGGATATATACTATTATTTAGAATAATATTTATCAAAATATAACTTTTATTTATTATTTACTTCAATTTTATAATCATTTATGTAATGGTATGATAAAAATGTTACATAGTTCTATGGATATGAGGTGTCAGATGCACGCAAGAGTGATATAATCATATTCCATATTATATAAAAAAGATGAAAATGAATAATAAATAAATAGTAATAAAATTTATGTATATAGTATATAATGGTGTTCTTTTATAATAATGGATATAAAATAATTATGAAGGTAGGAATGGAGATCAAACTATAACTTTCTTTTGAAAGGTAAACATCTGTATGAAGAAACATCCTTTAGCTTACATCATATTAATTAAAAGAGTGGAGTTTTGGATAGAATTGAAACTATTCGACTTGGGGAAGTATGATAGGATTATATAGGTATAGTTATACTTTTATAAATAACAATCAATCATTGTAACCAATTATGATGATGTGGATCTCTTTTATAATTGAGGTAAAGCCCAAACATTGAAATATGTAAAATATTAACTTGGATATATATCATAATTATGTTAATTCTTAAAAGGGAAACCAATGTTATAAGATAATATTATATAGGCTCTAAATAAAATCAATAAATCACATTTGGACATATTTTGGATAAATTTTAATCTTTGTATCTTAGTTAATAGACTTCAATACCCATTTAACCTTTAATTTGATAAAATATTTCTTCCCTTGATAACATAAATTTATTACCAAAAATAAAAGGGGCCTCTTAAATTTTCTTGTAAAATATTATTCATAGAATTGAATACATTTTATCAGATTAATTATTTATTGGTGGAGGAATTTAATTTTTATAAAATAACATAAGGCCCCTGAAAAATAAATTTTATGATGATACATCTTGTATGGGTAAAAGATAAATTCAACTTAAAATTATTGAAAATGTTGTTTTCATGATTTATTTTTATTTAAATAATATACTAATCAAATTTATAAATAATTTCGGATCAATCCTAAACCGAATTAACTCTTCTATCCATGACATTATATTTATATTACAAAAAAATTAGTTTTTAATTAGAATAAAATATAACTTAATATCAAAATAATTGATAATGAGTTACCAAAATCCAAGTGTTTGGGTGATTTCAAAGATTTATCCAATATTTGTAACCGAGTTTAACCATAATTTACCTTACGAATGGGACTGATGATTACAAAAAATAATATTCATAATTCCATAATATTTTGAGGAAAGTATTAAAAAATATAGTTTTTAATGATTAAAAATTTTCAATCAATTTTAAATTATTAAATGTTCATCTTTTTCTGAAATTAAATTTTATATAGGTGCATAAAATGCACTAAGATTTATTTTTTGTAAAAATATTTTCTCCAGCATAAAAATGAAATTTTAGAATAAAAAATTATAATAGTGATTATAATTTAGATTACTATAGGTAAAATTCAAAATAATATTGGTAATATTTAATTAAAATTGATGATTCATGAAAAACATGTATTTTTTCAATATTTATTGAAAAATAAAACTTCTTAGAAAATAAAAAATTTCACGATAAGATAATTTTGATATGTTGATTTAAAAATATAAAATAATTTAATCAAATTAAATTTATATGTTTTAAAATTTATAGTCGTTCCACATTATTGAATAATAGTATATGTATTGTGATATTGTATCTTAAGAAATAAAAGTATACTATAATTTAATCATGGGTGTTACTTTCTTCCCGATATTCATTTTAGTTTTGAAATATCCAAAATTAAACATCATGATATTATATGGTAAATTATTCTTCATATCATATTCATCTTTCCATGTAATCATTTCTATATTATAAAGTCTATATGATAACTTTACCAACTGAGTCTTTTTATTCCACCAAAATTAATCTATGGAATTATTAAAATATACATTCTTTTCATAGTAATATATATATATATATTATATTCTATTTCCATAGAGGTTATAGCATTTGTTGGAGCATTCATGAAAATATTGAATAAATATATATGGAACACAACATAAACATTAGTGATTCTAGGTGGAATCCCTAAATTGTATGTCAAAAATAATTTTTAATTGAATTTAAAATTGACTAATATACTACGGACTTAGATTTAAAGTCATAAAAACCCTCATTACATCATTCCATATAGTTATTTTAATGAGATGTAAACTCCCATTTGAAATTACAAATCATTCATTCTGTTATCAGCATATCACATTTTCATGCTTTAAGATATTTAAATATGGATATAAAGTCTTTAAACACATTATTGACTCGTCCCAAGTATATTTCTTATAACATTCCATTCACAAACATCATCATAAAATGTTATATAATTAAATCTATTGCACTTTATTACTTATATGGTTATACTTGTATACATGAATTTAATCTGTTTTTGTAAAAAATCATCCAAAGGTAAATATTGATCCAACATAAAAAAAATTCATGTGGGCCTAATTTAACATGTATTCTATTTTTTTAATATTCCTGAAATACTTCCCATCATTACCAAAATGACAACCAGATCTCAAATGATGTTCAATATAAAGAGACATCTATATACTATTGTAAAATTTTAATGTAAATCATCGATCATCATAAGAATCTATTTAACATGGTGAAACACATATTAATATTACTTCATTCATATAGATATTTATAATATTATTAAGATTAAAATAATATATAATATTGAGGAAATTTATGGATTTTGTAAGATGATAAACATTAACCTTGGTTGTATCAATTCTTCTAGAGGTATTTTCTTATCTAGTAAAATATAACATGTATCGTAATCAACATATGAATAGGTAGATAAATCAAGAATACTATAGTCTATTTCCTCTAATAAGTCCCCTATTGAAAAACTTAAAATGTCCCAACCAAATAGAAACCAAAATGGTTCAGTGAGATGATTTTCTATTTGGTCTCATGCATTCATCCATTTATTCCAGAGGCTTCCTACTAGAAGTGATGGTTTAATTGTTTTAGGGTTAGGACTGTAAACAGTCTTGATCCAATTATCACACATGTTAATAAAATGATTAAAATGTTTAAGAGGTACAACTAAACAGAAGTATAAATAATTCATCCTAATAATAATGAATTCCAATGACTAAAAATTGTATCATGAAAAAATTAATTCCAACTCAATACCAAAAACAAAAATAAAATACAAGGAATACTGAATAAAACATATGAATTAAAAAATAAACTAAATACCATTTTTTAACTTTGTGATCATTCTAATCATAGGGGTAGTCTGGTGATCCTAATCTCCCATATCCATGTGAAAATAACACTACAAAAATGAGAATACACATCCTAAAACCATGAGGTACATCTGTGTACCCAATTTTGGCATGAAAAGGGTGTGAGATAAATTTTTTCTTGCACAAAGATGTGGTCTAATGTTACCCAGTCTATGAGTATGAAATCCAAAAGTGTGTAGGTTTAATAACTAAGGAATAAAATTAATAACTATAATCATGTTCGGTTCTGGTTCCTGTCAGTTAGATTACCAACAATACCTTTGTCGACTTAAACAAGAATATTTATGAGATTGTTTCACATAGTTGATAAATGTATATATATATATATATTTGTTTATATATATAGTAATTATTTATATAATTTAATATATACTGTCGAACATATGGATACATAAAAATATTGAGGACTTGAGGTGTAACGAAGGCATCTATACATAATCCCATGATAATCATAAAGTAGATAAGGGAATCCACGAAATAACTTCACTAGAGATACATGTGTAATTACTTATATCATCCTAATTTTTGATGTGAAATCCCATTTCCAACAACCTCAAAGGAAACATGAAACATCATGTCTAAAATCCTAATAGACAATGTGAAACGTCTTGTCCAGTATCTGAGATATTCTGATGTGAAATTCAATTTATAACAACCCAAATGATGTACTATTAGTAAATGTCCAATATTATGTAATATCACACTACATTGTATACCTTACCTAGTATTCCGTTGTGATAAAATATATATCCCTTGTTGGCTTGTTGTAAGCCCATTTTAACTCTGAGTCTATCCATGGAATTTCTATATGGTAATATGTGGATCTCTTACGGAGTAATAATTCATGTGTATGTAGATCAGATTTGTTAAAAAAATATAATACTTGAGAATTACATAATGATATTTACAATCTCTTGGGTCGCATAGGGTCAATACATTATAATAGTCAAACTCAGAAGATACCAAAGAATAAGAGGTTTGTATTGAACCCAAAAAATCATTCACCGTATTATACTTGATTTTTAATTACACATATAAGTATAAAAGGACAAATAAAATGTTAATAAATTTTTTATTTCCATGGGTATATCCATGAATTTATCATTCCATTTGGGATAAATTGTTCATTTATTTTATATGGGATGAACATCGCATAATAGAATTGATGTGGAAAGTATACATATATCATCCATTCTCTTATATTTCATCTATTTTCATTTACAAATATAATTTCTCAAGATTTAATTTGAGACAACCAAAAGGGTAATTCAATTGCTTGAAATATTATAGGTGTTAAAGGAATATAAAAAATACACTCTTAGAGGGTGGTTTGAATAAATGTAGATTACCACATACAATGTAATTATTTGTATGGGGACTAAATAAATTATGGTGAGAGTATATACTTAAAGTGTTTCACATTTATGATGTGATGTATGAAAAGTATGACACATGAAAAAATGTTTTATTTTATAAATAATAAAAAATAAGTAGAAAACAATTATACCATCAGCCTCCAGAAAACAACTCTATATGCCTGCATTATTTGGATTCTATTTGATATCGATCGAGATGAAACAGAATAATAGATAAATATATTGAAAAATGGTCATGCGATGCTCCATTCTTATAGTGTTGAATATGATAAGATAAATGAAGAAATCAATAAATAATTATCAAAATAATATTTAGGATGATCACGTGTGGCCAGCTATGCTTCAATAATAGCTTAGATAGAAGAAAACCATCCATGCCTAGGTGGTGGGGAAAAACTCCATGATGAGGAGGGAGATATTATGCATGAGTGGGTACAAGGACATATCATAAATGTTAAGTTAAATCATTGAGGTAAAGGTAATTTCACATCTTTAACGAAGTATAGAATTTGATTGAATGGCCTTCCAAATCCTTATCCAACCATTTACTAGCACTTTTTAAGGGGACACCCCTACTGACAGCTATGCTCTTAGTTTGAAACACCATGCACAACCAATGCGAATGGCCTCTATAATTTTTATCAGAGGTAATGACTGAATCCACTAATATATAGATATTACATCTAAATATTTTCATATTTATGAATAAAATTCCATAATCGTATCGGTTTAGTGTCTTTGGAAAATTGGAATTAAAATTAGTTTATAAAACCTCAACATTGTCTCCCCCTTATTCATTTATACTAGAGCGATTTTCAACATTTCTAACAGAATACCATTTCTAGAATCATGATGAAATAAAGAATATGGAAGGGTTTAGATCTGATGATCAGTAAGGGTAAACAAGGTAAATATGAATAATAACAAAAATATATGGGTGTGGCAATATGAACATAACATTTGAAAATGGTACCCTGCATAAAAACATCAGAATCCTGAGTAATATAATAATTTATAAAAATTCATAATATTTGACTGATAAATGAATAGCATTGGAATAAAATAAGTAATTTGCGCAAACACGTAATGTAATAATAGATTGAACATGTGTAAATACAGATGGTTTCACTCAATATGTGAAGGACATGAAGCCATAACCTCATATAAACATAATGACATGAATCGAGGTCTAAAAATAACATTCTAAATATTTAATATTATGCATTAATTATATTTCTAACATGTGATCTAGTTCAAGACATACATTTTTAACATGTAATCATGTTGACAGATGACATTATAAATATTTAATCAGGTTTATGTATAATTTTCATATTCATGAGTTATTTTTTATTATATAATGAATTAGAGGGAGATATATATCTCACTCTTTTCATAATGAAGAAAAAAAAGTATTTTCCACAATAAAATAAATAATTCATCAAATCAAAACCTTTATAGAGAAATTAACTGAATAATTTTCAAACCATTATATACATAAACCATCTATAAACTTCTGTAAGTTTCTCAAAATATTAATAATTATCATTAGTAAAAATTATTCACGATGATACTTTTGGGTTGATTTTGATTATTTAAAATGATTGAGGTTTTTAAAAATGGTTGGTTGTCAAAGAAGGAATGAAGAGTTATCATGGTATTTAGATCTTGTGAAATATAAAAATGGCTGCTCTTGATAAAAGGTGAAGTGTTTGATCTCATGAAATGCATGAATGTCCAGAATCATGCAAGGGAAAACTATTTGATCTTTTGAAAAGTGTAATTTTTTTAACTGATCTCCCATTTAGATATTATGATGCACATGATTATCATTAGATCTTGTTATGGGATCATTCAGTCTGATTATAATTTTCTCTGGATCTCATGATGGGATATCATACATACCTCATGATTGTATTTGGATGTCGAGATGGATAATGAAATCAACTATGATTAAAAATCCTTGACCATCTTAATATTGACATTTTTATCTCATGAGAGAAGGATCGTAGAGTCTGTTATGATGTTTTAAAGTACATTTTTCAATGATTTCGGGAGTTAAGGTGGTGTATTTATGAAAATGAATACCCATAAGCCTTCAATAAAGTTTTATGATTATATTCCTAAAATATTTATATAAATAAATATTCAATGATGAGGTTCAAATAGAGATATAATGAAGTAATATCTGTGATTTAGATTCTGTACGTGTTGGACATGATCTAAAAAAATTCGTTCTCATAGATCAAAAGGGGACTCATACCAAGATATCATGTATAATGGGAAAGGGATATCACATCATAGTCTTATAAAAGGAAAGAAACAACAATCTCAGCAGGATCTCATGCATTGAGTGAAAGGGGTCCCACACTATAGTCTCATGGTAAGTGCGAAAGGTGGCTTGCACAAGGATCTCGTGTATAGCGTAAATGGGGGCTCACACTAAGATATAAAACAAGGTGTGAAAGAAGAATCATACCAAGATATAACATAATGTGTGAATGGTGATTAACACAAGGATATTTCACAATGTGATAAATGAGTTACATGCCTGGATATCACACAAATTTTGATTCAGGATCTCTTGCAAGGGTTTACACACCAGGGTCTCACACAGGGGTATCAGACTAGATACGTACATAATGAGATGCATGCATACATTACCCATTGGGTGGTATCATGTTAATGTTTTAATTATGAAATAGAATAATATGATCGAAAATCTATACAATTCAATAATACATTCATAAGATGCTTATTCACTAATAAATTCAAAGTCAATGGAATAATATAGTTCTCATGAAAATCTATCCAATGTAGAGGTAATTGTTATTTCAATAGTAAATAGATTATTGAACCTTTTTTATAGAAATTGTAAGTTATTGTTAAATGATATTTATCATAATTGGATGTGTATACCAGAAGAAACGTTAATATGTCATATACCAACAATGGAGGGTTCATTAATTATTAAAAATGAATGTACCTACATGATATAAAATATGTGTGGATCGTTTCTAGGTAAGTGATGAAAAGAAAGAAAATATGGTGATCCATTCCACCAACTATAAGCTATATAAGGATATATTTTGGGAGTGGCCCTTTGTAAAGAGTGATATAATACTAATCATTATATAGGTAGTATTCCTATGCATAAAAGTGATCTAGATTAAACCTTATTCTCATTAGTAAGCCTTGGTATAATATTTGGATCGACACATTTCCATTGTATTATACTTGGAAGTTTCCTAATCATTGAGAACCAAGTAAAATTTTTATCTATATTTCATGATCTAATTTATAAACATACATTTATATGGGAATGTGAGAGAATAATAGTCTGTTTAAAGAGAAATAAGATCCTAAGGGCTGTTGTTTTAATCATTAACAGACTATTCCCCCCAATAGGGTATTTAACCATGTTGGGCTAACAATTATCATCTCGTAGAATATAATTACCCAACACCAGTTTCCTGGAGTTGGTACATTATTTTATTACATTGTCATGTTCACAAAAAATTCAAATCCCTATGAACAGACCAGTTAAGTATACTTTAAAAAACTACATACACACATATGCTTTACATTACATCTTGAAATGAAATGGAACATATTGTACCCTTTAAAAATACCCATACCACATTTAATATCCCAAAATGTAAATCATAATATAATTCTTCACATACCTTGGAAAATGAAACAAAAGAAAGGAATGATTTTAGATGCTGAGTAAGGATAAACAATATAAAAGAAGCTATGAAAAATATGCATAATATTTTAAGTCATGGTATAAATATGAAAAAAAATAATTTTAAACATAGTATTATTCATAATATGGGAATAATAAATTAAAATAATTCCATTTAAACATTCACATGGATATTCTACTAGTTGAATAATCACATGCAATAAGAATAAATAAGCTGATAACAAGGAAGTTCACAATTCTAGAAAACATAACAATATTGTCACGATCATGTGCCAATGATGATTACTATACCATAAAGGACTTGATCAAAGTCACTAGTTAGTGTCATTAGACCTAAATTTGAATCAAGGGGATATACTAGGCCCCGACTGTCAGTTAATAACTATAGTGGATTCTTCTTATGAAAAAGGAGAAACATAACATAATCATTTTTATTAAAACAAGCATACGAAATGTTAATAATTTAACTATAAACCATGAATGGTATAATCACTTCGCACACATAGAAAAATATATCATTAGACCTTAAATATAATATGTATTACTTTATCATAAATTTTTTTTCTTCAGTTAATCATAAAATCCAACAATGAATGTTGATATAGATGAAAATAACACATTAAATTAATTAAAACTTTTTGAAATAAATTACCATTTTTTACATTAAATACATTCTAAAATGTGACATTATAAAATAAGAAATTTTATTTGAAAATAAAATTATATTCTTTCACATGAATCATTGAAATTTTATAGTGTCAATTCGTCAATAATTAGCCACTCGCACCATATATGTTAAAAAAACTCATTATTTAATTTGTCAAAGAGGTCATAAAGTTCCTCATTTGGAAAATGATTGAAGGATTCTTTTAAACAAAATTGATAAAAATTCAAACATGGATTAAAATTAATTTAAAAAATATTAATAATATTTTAAATTACATTTTGAAGAATCATGTACATGTATGATAAAAATTTCGCAATAGATACATTTGTATAAACAACATCAGATAATAAAATATTGTGAAATTAACCATTACCTTAAACATTACATTAGTTCAGTGTGATTTATCCTCTTGTATAATTGTTAAAATATGTTATTAAATTACATCAGTACTATATCATATTTATTATATAACCTATGATTCTTTTATTCCCTATTGGTATTAATATTTATGTATTACTGTTGTTTCTGGTTGTAGCTGCATCGTTTTCACACTCATGTGTTTTCATGTATATCATTTGTATTTTTAACTGGATATATTTTATTCACATACAGAAGGAAATTATGTTGAAAATTATTATTTAAACACATCATATTAATTTTATAATCCTTCATGATTAGTAAATGTTGAGAATCAATCTCACTGTGTTGTGGATACGATAAGCCATACGTACGCACTAGAGATGATATATTTTTATTGATGGTTAAATGGTATGGAATTATATTATATATTAATTATAAACAATTATTATATTTTTATATTAATTATTTATATCCTTTATAATCATAGTCATATACATACATATAATGTAGTGTTGAATAATAAATTATAGCACGACATGGAGAAGGTAATCCATTCGTACAGACACATGGTATTATTGTAATTCACATGGGGGAAAAATGAATAATATAGTTTTAACATTACTATATTAATATACAATTATATGTATGATATAATATATATATTTTTATAAGGAAAAAACATAGAAAAAAGATGTATAAGAAGAAAAGAACATTGAACAAGGTGATAAAACTAGTACCGCTTTTTCGTGTATCTCTTATTTGTTTTCACAAACGAGCTCCATAGAATTGATTTTTCCAAATGTATGGACAATTAGATGATGATGGGGATGTTGAAGGAGAACTGGATAGATATTTTCGAAGCTAAATGGAATCATAGGAGTAGATTAACAAGAATGAGAAGTTCCCTTTTATAAGAGAGGTGATGGGTACAATTGGATGATCAAAAAATAACAATTTTTTTTAGAAATTTATTTTAAGTTTAAATATTTTTAAAAGTCATTTATTTAGAGTCTATGATGACAATGGACAGAAATAATTTTATCCAATTATTTTTTTGTAGAAAAATTAGGTCATATAAATATATATATCATTTTGGATTAACACTTACTGAAATAGTTTAACTCTTATCGTGTCATCTTGTATTTTTACAACATATGATTAATATAGTTATTTTAAAGTTACAAAAGGACACCATTTTGATAATTTATGATATATCTAACACAATTTCAATCATTGGATGAAACCTGATATTTTTAGGAATTTTATAACATTTAATTAAATATAGTTTATTTTAATGTATCATTTATGTCAATTTTTATACTATTGAAAATATTCATTTTTAAAAATATCAATGAAACATTATATCATAGAATAACTAAATAAAATATGTAACTAACGTGTATATGTTATTAATAAAATTCATGTATTTCATTAATTGCATTATATTATATATAATTATATATTTTTATTATCATTTTGTTGATCCATCCTTTAATAATTCAATTACTATACGAATATTATGTCATAATTTAATTTAATTATTTATTAGAAAAAATTATAAATAAATTAAAATTATGTAAATAATAATTTTAGATTTCTAAATACTATTTATAGTCAACCATATATCTTATATAACCTCAGATTAAAAATGTTATAGTTATTAAAATCTAAATATTACATTTTTAACTCTTCATTAAATAAAATATGATAAATGTATTAATCTAAAACAAGTGTCATATAAAGGATAGTATTTTCTAACTAATGTATATTTTTGTCGAAATACACTTATCCAATTAAATTAAGACAAGTTTTTGGGTAATTTTATATTATTATAATATTAATATTACTATTAATTACCCAATGTTCTTTTAATTGTGTTGAATAAATTAAAAATGTTAGTACTAAAAAATAATAATTTTAATTTAACTAGAAAAAATTTATCATAATCATTACCTCAATTTTTTATTTTTTTGAAATTCAATTCACAAGAGTGAAAAATAGCATGTAATGCTAATCTGCATATGTGGATAGAAGGCAGGTAAATTGGACGTTCAATATTTTCTTAAATTATTTATATCTAATTATATTTTTAAATAATACCTATAAACTATACTGGATTAATTGTCATATTATTTATTTACTGTGAATTTAAAATGTTATTATAGTAAAATAATTATTTAAATGGAAATGTCGATTTTTAATAACAATGCATTGTTTTTCACTATTTATCAAAAATTGATACTTTTTATGAAAAAACCAAAAAATTACCCAATACTAATTTCGATGTTTGGAATAAAACAAATGATGTCTATTTTGATAAATAAAATTTATAGTTTTCATTATTTTTAATATTATTCATAGGATCTTTTAAAATGGCTATTTAGATAAGTCATGGTGGACTAGAACATGATGATGTATGGAACCCAATTAATTGAATTATTTAAAAGTAAGCATACCGTGGAAGCTTCGGGTGTTACCTTATTCCCACCATCAAATAATATCCTCAAAAAATTTATAGAATCTCATATCCTAAAAAGACTCAGGTGGTTCTTCATCATAAGTTTTTTAGGTTCCCATAATGTCGAATCAATTTTATGGGTTCTCCAAATAGACTTTACCATATGACTCATCCTATTTATCAAAACATGTTATTTGTTATCAAGAATTAGGATAATCTATTCACTATAAGACAGATTAGGTTCCAATTCTATTTCATCATCAGTGATTACATTCTTTTGGTATGACATGTATTTCCTTAAAATTGATACGTGGAACAGATCATGAACTTTGGATAGACATGAAGGCATTTATAAATTGTAAGCTACAGCTCCAATTAGTTTCAAAATCTCAAAATGTATGATGCACATGGAACTTCATTTACCCTTCTTTTCGAGTCATACAATACCCATCCATTAAGATACCATAAAGAAAACATTATCTCCCCATGAAATTACAAATCCTTCCATTAGTTATCAATATATATCTTTTTTCAACATTGAGTTGTTTTGTTAGGTATCTAAATAGTTCATACCTATTCCATCATTTTCTAAACAATTTCTTTGATTACGAGTTTTCTTTCACCAACATCATCCAAAATAGTCAATCCATGTCTTCGATTTCTATATAATGCTTCACATGGGGACATCGAAATACATGAATGTAATCTATTTTTATAGGAAAATTTCACTAGTGGTAAATATTGGTTACAAATACCTTGAATGTCAATAGGGAAAGATATCAACATGTTTTATAAGGTTTATATAGTATTTTCATATTGTCCATTAGTTTGAGGGTGGTAGGAAGTGCTCCAATGGTGATTAGTATATAGGTCCTTATAAATACTTTTCTAGAATTGTGTTGTAAAATAGTTATTAGGATCAGACAAAATTGATAGGGGTACACCATGATGTCTTAAAACATCATTAATATAAATTCCAGCTAAAAATTACCTGGTAAATATTCTCTTATAGTTATAAAATGTTATGATTTACAAATATGACCAACAATAAACAATATCACATCATTTATTCTAGTAGAATTTAGTATCCCCATAACATAGTCAATCATAATTCTATTTTTATCTCAACTATTTTGATATCATAAAGCCTCATCTCGAATTTCAAAATTCCATCATCATATTCAAATTTAATTAATTTCCCATAATTAACAGCTTAAATTTTTTTGAAACTCCTCAACATCAGTCTAAAAATATATTATCATTTATAATAAATATGGTTTGTCATCTATTTGAAGAAGTAGTGATGTTTCACCTTCCATGATAATCCCCATATTCATAGTTACTAAATATATGAACATATAATCCCTTTCAACTCTCATTTTGTTTAGAAATTGATAGTCATTTCCATTCAAAGGACCTTCCACCTTATATTCCTTCCATAGATGGCATTATATTGTGCTGGTATAATACTTTAATAGATCAAGACATTTCCTTTATCTCATATTGAGTTCTTTCTATGTGAAAACACATTTTAAATTATTATGATCATTATATATCTCACAAATTTCACCATAAATATAGTTTTTCTATATCATAATCGAAAATATTACTTTAACTACGTGAATATCCAGATTTTGATAGTTTTTTATTGAATTTTTAATTTCCTTGATGGATAAGAAATAACCTTATTTGTGTGCATAACGGCACAATCAAGACCTTTCTTTGATTCATCATAATAAATCACAAACCCATCATTCCTATATGGTAAAGTCATGATATAATCATACAGTAATCTTCTTTCCAAATATTTAAAAAATTTATCACACCCTTATGTCCAAAAGTGTTTAACCCCTTTACATGTGAGTTTGGTTAATGTGGTTTCCAATTGGGAAAAATTCTATACAAAACCCAGTTATTAATATGCTAAACCAAAAAAACAGTATACTTCAGTAATACTCATTAGTAATAGATATTCATTGATTTAATTTTTATTTACATGTAAAAATAGAGATTCCATCCTTGTAGAAAACGTGTCCATGAAAAGATATTTCAGGAATTGAAAATTCACACACACTAAATTTACCATATAATTCATTTCACCTAAGAGTCTTCAGAAAAATCCACAAGTCATTCCCATGGTCCTCATAGATATTGTATTATACCAGGATATCGTCAGTGAATATTATGAAAAAAATCACAATGATAATCGTTGAACACAATATTCATTAGATCCAAGAAAAAATGTTTTGAATTAGCCGATCCGAATGGAATTAATGTAAATTCACAATGACCATTCCACATTTGGAATGTTTTCATCGTAATAACTTCCCTTTTTACACACAATTGATGATATCTAGAATGAAGTTAAATCATAAAAAAATATTGATCCCCATGATGTTAATCAAAAAAATCATCAATGAAAGGTAGAGTATACATTTTCATTATTGTAATAACATTGATTTCATTTAAGTCAATTCATATCATCATTGATCCATCTTTCTTCATAATAAAAATAACCAGGGCTCCCTATGGAGAATCTATAAGGGAATAAAATCCTTTAATACTCAACTCCTCCAGTTGTTTCCGTAGCTATAAAAATTCCTCAGTGGCCACTCTATAAGGATTCTTTGATATTGTTATTGTATTAGGTATTAAATCAATACCAAACTCATCTTGATTCTCTGGTGGATGTCTAGGTAAATGTTTTGGAAATCAATCAATTTATTATTGTACAAAATGCACATCTTCAAATTGAATATTTATATCGTCACCCATTGATGGAGTTTTCTCTTATTCACCTAGAAATTAGTTCAGAAGAGCTACTAGGGGTGGATATAAATAAGAATATGACAATGATATTTTTTATCTAAAGATAAGGTTTTCTACATCATCATTATAAAACATACTATCTTTCTTGTAGTGTTTTTTTGGCATCATAATTTGATATCTAATCAATACTGAGGATTACATATAATATGACCATAGGAATGATGAAAAATTCAGTAGATAAATCACATTTATATTCCATAATGGGAACATCCTGACACATATTTATTGTAATGACACATCCATTACTATTTTTTAATGACAATCACCTTATTAATGTGAATTTGAAATATCTAAATTTTTTAGGAAAACTGGGAACATATAATGGAATTTTATGATGTAGAATCAAATAATGTATTTGATAAATTTGAGGAGAGGATTATAGTACCTTCTACCACATCATTCAGAACTTCATCCTCAACAGTTGTTATTGAAAAATCCTATCCTTGGTATGTTGGCCTTTTCTACAGAAAATTTCATTGAAATTTTAGATAATCCATTGAATAATGTCCTATATCTTAACAATTGTATCATTTTACAATGGTATCATATTTTTTCACCATGCAATCACAAGTTTGGTGGGTTTTTTCACCAAACTTGTAATAAACTCTTATTCACTTTTGGTAAGTATTAGTTTGTTTCATCCCACAATTACCACAAGGCAGAATGTCAGTTTTTCCGTTCTTCACCTTGTTTCCTTTTTATAGAGTGTTTAGAAACCCTATTTTTCTCTTTCATTACATTAAAGTCATAAGAAAAAGAAAAACTTTTTCCATGTTTATAGAACATGAGTATATATCTTCATATGATGAGGTATATTTCAATACAAATGACCATTGTAGGAATGGTTTTAACCCATAAAAGAATTAATAAATCATTCTTATTGGGTTATGTATGTAGTTTGATGCATGCCTTTCTAACCTTATGATTTAAGCCTCATACCTTGAAACATTGATCACTTACAAATTGATGTTTAGTCCCATTTAATGTTAGATGTTTTTATCTCATGAATCATTCTAACAATTATCCTATATGTTGTGAATCATGGTTCTCCATATGGTTATGGTTATTATTCATAAGCTGAGTCAGCTATACCAGTATGTTTATAATCTGTTCATCACAAGTTGTACCACCATCTTCACTATCAAATATATTCTATAGTAGAGAGTTGCATAAACATCTTATATCCATTGATACAATTTCCATTTCTTCCATAAGGAATAACTTCTAAAAAATTACATACACTATATTATGTTATGAATCATAATTCATAATTACAAAATAAAAAAATAGTTAAAATTAATTGACAAAATTATGCATATCTAGCCCATAATAATAAATTTGTTTTCACTGAGGTCATAGAGAATCATAAATTTTTAATAATGGTTAGTAAAAAAATATGAATTATCCTAATCATATCCACTAATAGTGTCAAACCATGTGCCCATTAAGGAATGTTTTCTTATACCTAGTTACCCCTAGTCAATATTGGATCACCTTTTTAGTGTTATTACTCTACAGTACATGTGTGCCTTAACCTTATCAAATTTTAGTATCTAGAAAGGGATGGATTTTCTAGGAATACCTACATAATATATCCATTACCAAAATTCATGAATGTAATTATATACTACTCCTAAAATTATTTCTTAGGTTATTTTTCTCTATTCATGGTTTTTATAAATATATTTTCCATGGTTAGTACTAAAAAGTCACTAATAACAACTATAACAAACAAAAACTAGTTTCCTAGAGTATTTCGTAATTATATTACATTATCATGATCACAAGAAAATCTATTCCCAAAGGACGTATCAATATAGTAAAATTAGAAAGAGTATATACAAACATAAGTTTTACAATGCACTAGTAAATGAAAAACAACATATTATCCACTTTGAAAACTATCATATCAATTAGACTATCTTATACTGTAAATTATAATATACATCTTCACATCCTATGGAGAAATTATCCATAATGTTTTGGTGAGCTCAGATTCTCACTAAGGATAAACAATATCATAGAAGTTATCATAAATAAGCATAAACATTTAATGAAAGTTATAAAAATGAAAGAGAAGCCTCCAAAACAAAATATTTTTTATAATATGTCATGAGTAAGTCAAATAATTCCATTTAAGATTTCACATGGATATTCTACTAGCCAAATAATCATTTCCAATATCAAAAATTAATCTCATAATAAGGAAAAGAATAATGTCGAACATCATTACAATATCGTTAAGTCCTCATACAATGACTATTACCATACCATCAGGGCCTTGTTCAAGAAATTAGGTTGTCTCAGGAAATGTAACAATTCATCTAGGGGATATATATGTCCCAACCCATCACTTATTAAGTCTAATGAATTATTCTTATGAAAATGGTTAAACATAACATAAACATTCATATTAAAATGTGCATATTGGATGTTAATACTTTAACCATAAACCATGAATGGTATAAACATCGTATATTTATTGTCAATTATAACATAACCCCTATAATAAAATATTGTATATTTTATCCTAATATTTCAACCAAAAATAAGAATAAAATCCAAAAAATGATGTTGACATATATGAAATTAATATCATAAATTCATTAAAACTATTCGAGATAAATATCAATTATTTACATTAATTCATTTAAAAAACACATAATCATAAAGTAATAAAATAATTTGAATATAAAATTTTATGAATGTATGAGAATATTCAAAATGATATGGAGTTATAACGATAGAAAATATCTTCTCACGTCATATAAGGAAAAAAGACTAATTCATATTTTTTTTTAAAGTCATACTGTACCTCGTTTGGATAATGATAAAAATGTTTCTTTTAAAAAAATTTATAAAAATTAAAACATAGAAAAAAATAACATGAATCAATTCTAATAATATTTTAAATTACTTTTTTATGAATCAGTGAGAAGGATGGTAAATATGTCCCAGTGGATACTTATGTATAAACAACCTTAGATAATAATGAGTATGTGAAATTAAACCTTAATTTATATTTTTTTTAGAAGAGGGTGAGTTACCCTACATTATTGTGGTTAAAAATGGTATTAAAATGTACCACGACCATATCCATATTTATGATGTCATATATGATCATACTATATCCTATTGGTAATAACATTTCAGTATTACAGTTGTATCGAGGGTTACCTACTACTTTTTCCAATTCATGTTTTGTCATGTAAGTCTTGTTTATTATAAATATGATTTATTTTATTAATATCTAGAATAAATTATGTTTATAACTATTTTAAGCCATCATATTAATTTTATAATCATTCATTATTGGTTAATGCTGAGAATGCATCATAACACAGTGTAGAGATGGTAACATGTATGTACGCACGCACGACGATATCGTTCCCTTTATTGTTAAATAGTAAACAATTGGACGGTAGATTAATTACAAAGCATAATTATAATGTTATATTAATGATTTATATCCATTATAGTCATAATTATACCCATCCAAAAAAATTTTTTGTTGGTGAAAAAATTAAAACACGACGTAGAGATAGAAGTCGTATGTACAGACGTGTGATGATATTGTTATTAGTATGATATATAAAAAGAGGAATATGTGTGTACCATGACTATTATATATATATATATATGTATATGTATATATATTTATGATAATTTATTTTATATTTTTTATGGAAAAAATAAAGAATGAGGAAGTATAAGAAGAAAATTTTAAAGAGGTGACAAAACAGTTACCTCTTTTGGGGTATATCCTTTTGGACTACAGAATATGACCCCATATATTGTATTTTTTTTCCAAATAATGCACTATAGGATGATGTTATGTATGTTTATAGGAGAACTGTAAATGGTTTGTCAGAGATAAAGGGCTTTAGATGTCTGAATTAAAGGGAATTTGAAGTTGCCTTTTATAAAATAGGTGAGGGAACCTTTCGGATGATCTTGAAATATTAATTTATTATAAAAGGATTTTTTGTTTCAAATAGATCCAATGTTATTTATTTATGTTTTAAGGTGATTATACAAAAAAATTATATTATAATTTTTTTTCTATATATTTATGTCACAAATTTATCCTTATTTTTGGGATTAACCCATAGTTAAATAGTTTAACTCTTACCGTGTCTTGTTCTATTTTTACACTATAGGGTAAATATAGTTAATATAAAATTACAAACCCCAATTAGATCAATTATTATATACTTAACACAATATTAGTAATTTGGGTGAACATTAGATTTTTATGAATTTGATAATATTTAATTAAATGTTTGTTATTTTAAAGTATCATTTATGTCGATTTAGTTACTATTAAAAATTTTCATTTTTAAAAATATCAATGTAACATGATAACTAAGAAAAAATAAATAAAACATGTCACTAAAAAGTCTATGTAGTATTTAATTTTTTTATTTCATTAATTATGAAATTTTATATTAATTATAATATTTTTATATCATTTAATTTATTTTTCCTTTAAAAATTCAATTTTCGCATCATTATTATGTCACCATTTAAGTAATTGTTTTCCCAGAATGATAAGAAAATTAAAATTATACATATAATAATTTTATCTTTCTAAATAAAATTTATATTCGACCATATCTCTTATATATCCTCATAATCAAATTTATAATGTTTATAAAATTTGAATATGACATTTTTAACTCTTTTTCATATAAAATATAATAAATTCACTAATTTAATACAAGTGGATCAAAAATGATCATATTTTTTTAAATAAATTATACTTTCACAAAACCAAAATTATATTATTTAATTTGAAAATGTTTTAGGGTAATATAATATTATTGAAATATTAATTTTACATTTTATTACAATATTTACCTTTAAACATGGTAAAAAAAATCCATTAGTCATTATTAAAAAAAATTATTTTTATATTATTAGAAAAAAATTCATACTTATTACAATCGTGTTTTTTTCGGAATATTTGATTCATAGAATCAAAAAAAATTCTCTTTAATATTGATATGTAGATGTCGTTTGAAGACGGTTAAGAGAGGCGTTAAAAAGATTAAGAAATATTCTATATCTATTAATCTTATTAAATGATTACAATTAAGTATATTGTCATAATATATTTAATATTTATTAATTATTACTTTAAAATAAATTTATATTAAACTAATATATTAATGGAAAAAGATGGTTTTTAACAATAAATTAGTATTATACACTATTCATAAAAAATTCAAACTTTTCATAAAAAGCTAAAAAATTTACCCTATGTTAATTTTGCTATTACAAATAATAAAATAAAGTATATTTTGAAGAAAAATATAATTTTAATTATTTTGATAATACTATTCATAACCAATTTTTAAATGACTAGTTGGATAGGTCATGGTTTACTCGAAATCAATGTTTCATGCTGAAAAGGATATAGAATTATTTAAAACGAAATGTACCGTTGATGCTTGGTAAGATAAATAGAAAATTTCATAAAGAGTCTTTTTAAATTAGTTTTTGATAGAATTAAAATGATTTCAAATAATCACAAGAAAATAGAAAAAATATTGTGGAAATAATCATAGAAAAATAAGGGCATGGATGAAAAAGAGACTTATGGGAAACCATAAAAAGTTAATTTCATAAAATAAAATCCCTTATTAATAATGTATTCTTGAATGTTGAAATAATATAATTAATAAATTATGTGTATTATAAAAAAATACATGTAAAAAACAAGAAATGAAATATAATATAATCAAAATTCATCCCACACATAATCACAATTCACTGTATTCATTAGAGTATTAGGTGAACCCAAAAATGTAAATTGGGCTAATAATATACTTAAAAATTTACATTCAGTCAAATATTATCCCACATAAGAGTAATTGAAATGAAATGTGACATTATATATCATTAATATAATGGTATTAATGATATTATAAAAAATTGTGAAGTATATACATCACATAGAAGAAATAAGTTTCGATTAAGGCATATTTATCAAAGATAAAAAAATGAGATGATAAACCATTACATAGTGATTACCTTTAGGATTGAATACTAGAAACTCATATATAATTATTTATATAATGATATTAATTCATTGTAAAAATATTTCCAAAATTACAATACCTTATTTTAATCTTTTATAAAATATCCCCACCCATTATATAATATTTTTTAGGATTTTCTTTGTTTCTGATGAGTTCATTTCTTAAATTTCATGATAAATTCATTTTTGTGTTATTATTTATAATTTAATGAAAAATGAAAAATATTAGAGTAGCTAAATTAAATGGTTTTAATTAAATTATTAAGTTGTAATGGTCTTATATATTATTTTTCATTCTCTCAGGACATTAATAATTTCGATAAAACATTAACAAAACAATTGTAGAGTATAGTTTCGAATTTGTTGACCATTAAACTAATATTTTTATATAATAATATATATATATAAGTTCTATAACATATTATATGTTATAATATATTAATTAAAAAATTAGATAACCATAATTATAGTTTTATTACCATACATGAAGGAAATAATAGAAAACAAACAAAAACATTATTCACTGATGCGATTAACTAACCAAATTTGTAAATAATTTAATTTATTTCAATAAGAGGATTTAATACAAATTACGGATAAAAGATAAACATTATAAATATAAAAATACATTACATACTTCTTTCAGATGTTATAATGCCTTTATGTATTTCAGATATGAGAAAAAATTAGTACATTTTATGAACTAATGAGAGGTGATTCATGGAAAATTACCTCTTGAATATCTCCCCATTGAGAGACTTATGGGGACCTAATATTTGGTATTTTGGTGTGTAGATACTAAATAATATGTGTGGAGATTAATTATGATAGATTTTTTGTTATATTAAATAATCGGCATTTATTTTTTTGTCAAAATGGGGTCTGGGGATGTTATTTATAGTTGAGGAGAGGTGGGTTTAAGTGATTAAAATAATAATTATTTTATATTTATAGACAACCAAATTGAGATTGAATCAATATTAAAGAATTGCAATAAAACTTAATTTGAAATTTATTAATCAAAATATAAAATCAATTTTAAAAAAGTCATGTCACATAATTGGAAAAATTAGATTTAAAATTAATCATGCATACACATCAAAATAGCAGGTGGATGAAGTGAATAGTGCAAAAGATCTAAATATTTTGTTCTAAAATTTCAATGTAAAATTTATTACAATTTCATAAATTGAATTTATTTATGTACAATTGAATTAATAATATATTATAATAAATTAAATAACTAATTTTTCTATATAAATACATTATATGAAATTTTATATTAAATTTAAATTTTGTATTTTTTCAGAAGTCGTGAAAAAATATAAATTCAATGAAAAATACCTAAAATTAAACATAATAATATTTTATATTATTATTTAAAAATAAAATTTATTTTTATAAATAAAAAATAATTTTTTTTGATAATTCATGCTAAAAATAGGTACACCATAAAAAGGTGGAATGTTTTCATTTAGAAAAATATAGCTTTTATGTTAAAAATGGGATTTTATTCTTTTAGAAAGGCAATAGAAAATATTTAATGACATTAAAAAAAATTATTGGAAATATTAAAAAAATATTTTATTAATATAATTCACTACTAGTTATTAATTTATGTTATTAATGTAGAATATTTTTGTGGGAATAAAAATTTTTCTCAATAAAAAACATCTTTTACATTAAATTTGTTATTATTTTCCTTTCTAATTAATTGGTAACCGATGAATTAATTTTATGACCATTTTCAAAAAATAATTTTACAGTTTATTTCACGAAATTAATTCTCTCTAACCAAATATGAAAGAGATATATACCATAATTAAATAATAATATTATAGAGTTTGTTTATACTCGATGATTTGTAGACAGGATTTTATCCTAGAGATAAAATTTATTTTTGAAAATGATATAGTTTAAAATATTATTGTGCTAAATTATACCCGCATTAAAATGAATTTTAATTTCTAAATATTTTTCCAAAATATACATGGATGAGGATATATCTTTCTCATCACATCCTCATGTTCCCATGTTACTTCTTCAAATTGGTGGTTTTCCCTTAGGACTATAGCCATTTGAGTTGTCTTGTTTCATAGAGCATTATCTCTATGATCTAGAATCTCTATTTAGTTCTCTTTATAAAACTCATCATTCCCTAATAGTATGGCCGCTTATCTTAGTATATGTGAAGTATTAAGTATGATCTTTCTTATGTGAGATACGTGGAACACATATGGAACATGGGAGAGATTCAGTGGAACTATAAATTGATTAGCTACCATATTGATATGACCATGAATTTCATGAAATTACATCCTTAGAATATAAAATTTAAAATTGAAAATTAATGATGGATATTTGAAAATAAGATTATTTGGGAAACCAGGTCAGAAAATGTAATAATATAACAACAATTAAAATTAGGGATGATAAAAGGAGAATTTTTTCACATAAATACATTTAAAATTAAGAATATATTATAGTAATGTGAAAATATTACATTGAAGAGAATGATATATATCATGTTATGATGAAGAATAATAGAGAACATGGTCATTAGGATAATAATAACCATAAAACCACAAATTAAATAGGTCTCAAAAAGATCATTGATAGCATTAATATTAATGATAATTATATAAAATTTCATTTGAAAATAATATGATAAGATATTAACCCTTTATTTCATCTCATATGTTTAAACTCCTTGGTGACTGCTTCATTTCGTACTATTGGAAATGATGTTGAAATTTTAGTTCCTGCAAAACTAATCAATAATAATATCTATAAAGGGATGAAAATTCATTCTGTATATCTCTATATATCATCATAAAAAATGGATTGTAAATGTTATTCATTATTCATAAATCTGTATATTGTTAATTAGTACATAAATATCTAAAGCCACATAAAATGTCTAACATAAAAAATTTTCTAAATTTGTTCTCTTATAAACATTCCCAAATATTTGAAATCAAAAACATTAAATTGAAGGTCACATGATTTTAAAAAAGAATCAATAAGTCCCAAAAAAACATGATTTATTTTTTATTTTCACATAAATAACCTGTGGAGATAATTATAAAGTATTATTTTTAAAAATGGTAATAAACTATTTTACTATAAAACCATAGTCAAAACATGATTTAATTCATAAATTAACTATTTCCTAATACCATAAATACTAAATTTATATAATATAAATCTATAAACTACCTTTCCATTATATTACTAATCACATCAAAGTTATTCAATGCTCTCCAATTTATTTTATCATAAAAAATATATTTATATCTTTATTATCACCTCATCATGCTGATATTAATGGTTATCAATCCCTTAATTATGTCTTCTCAAAAAATGAAACTTTACCATTAAGAAAATTTTCATATCCATCAAAATAATTCAACAAATCCTTTCAAAAACGTAATCAAATTCTTATGATGACCAACACTTATATATATCATAATATATTAAATTCAATATAGAAACAATTTATTCACCACACTTCATTCCCATTAAATTAACTAATATTTCCTGTATTACTCCATAACCCGTCATTCATTTTACATGTCCTTGGTAATGTCAACATAACCATTACATATATAACATTATATATTATATTCAAAAACATTCATCCAATGTAATAAATTTTCATAATGCCCATATATTTCACATTTAAAGAATTCATCAGTTTATAATACCTTAGGGAGACGAATTTTACAATCCATTTCATTAATCAAGCTCTTAATTTTTACATTTCCATTACTATATTTGTGTCATTTTCCACTATCAAAACATATTTATTGTCTTATAAGGCATCCAAATGGGTGTTTCTTTCCACATTTTAAATTTTAGTAAATTGAAACATCATTCCTCTATAGCCTCCACCACTCAAACTCTCAAGGAACTCTTTCATTATATTCATTTGTGAGTACCTGAGTTTGTTAAGTCATGCATTGTAAATAAAGATCCTTGAACAATGGTTTGAAATAATTAAGTAGTCAACAAATCTAGTCATATTAGCTTTGAAATTCTCATCATGAATGTTTCCATCAAACATAATATTAACTATATTCCTTCTAGTTACTTCCATTGACTATAACTAAAAATAATTCTATCAGAAGTAGTAATCATACATAGAAAACCAAATTTTCATGTGAAATTCCATATAAAATATTAATTCATGATACCATTAGAAATATCCAATATTATTCAAGAATATTAAAAAATATTATTATTATATCCTAAACATACAATTATGGTACTTACTTCCGATATCTCATCCATTTTTCCAAAGGATAACTAATCATTTTCATTGAAAACAACTATAATGAACCACTCTTTTCACACATAAATATTTCATATAAATAGATGTATATTAATGTTACAAAAAACTACCTTGTAATTGTTAGGGGTTATTTTATTTGAAAACATGGAAAACAAAAAACAAATAGTTCATAAAATAACTATATTGTCTCCTTCTTATTCCATCGTTTCTAGAACACTTTTAGACATATCAAACCTAGTAACATTATTCGAATCATGGGTAAAATAACCATTATAAAATGGTTATATTATAATATTTTAAGGGTAAAAAGGTAAATATGAATCAAAACATTAACACAAGGGTTTGATAATATGAATATATGTTTAAAAATAATATGTAATATATAAAATATCATAAACTTGATTCATTGGATAAGTCAAAAGAATTCATATGACATGAATCATACCAGAATAATGTTTTCATAAAATATATTATGGTGATAGACAAATTTTTTTAACATTGTGAACATGTTTTAATTGAGATAAGTATACTCATTATGTTATGTATATAAAATTAGTCCTTCACTTGATCATATGGACATAAAGATAGGTCCACACAAAACATTATGAACATGTAATCAAGTGTAAACATTATAATGGGGATATTTAAAAATGATTATTCATATAATATAAAAATGTAGTCATTTTCATTAAAAAGATTGTAAACTTTTAATCATGTTTGGAAATAACATGTATTATCATTATTTATCTCTCACTACACAATTCATTGTAGGAATATATATGTCCCTCCTATTAAAAAATGAATACTATATATATGTGTTCCACAAGATCATAAACTACTCATCATTTTCAAAACCAATTGAAATAAATAGGATTAATAAATATCAATAAATAATACACATAAACCAATCATAACATAAACATGGATACATTTCATGAATATTAACCCTATTCATTCAGAAGTAATATCAAATGATTTTATCTTAAATGAAATGTAAATTTTAGATATCACATGAAATATTTCTTGAGGAATGTTTTTTTTTTAATTTGAAAAAATTTTCAAATATTATGGAATTGAAAAATAGAAAAGATTCATTCAAAATAAACATGTAATATTTTTAATAAAGCATCAGTTAATTAATGATTTATGAGGAATGGAATATCGGCTTAGGTTTTATTAGAAAAAAAACATTCTTTTTGTATTGTTGTTGGAAGAAGAATAAAGGGAATATTTTAGAAAATGAAAAAAATTATTTTCAATAAAATTTTAAAACTATGAAAATAAATTTTACCAATAATAGAGATTATAAGAATAAAATTGGAAAAAATTTAGAAATACATGGGAGTGGAATTAAATGTGAGTTTTATGGAAATATTTAAAAATATAATTTTTTTACTATAGCAGAACTGTACATTGTGTGGTTACTGTAGAAAAACTATAAACTATACAGGTTCTGTAGTGAAACTGTACATTGTGCGGGTATTGCAGCTGGAACTGTAGTGGTACTATAGCATGTACTGTTTAGTAATGTAGCAGCTGGAACTATTCACCTTGTACAACCTGTTTGGGCTTGGAGTCCTTAAGGATTTTGGGCCACCAAAGAATTTGGGCTAGTATGAATTTTGGTCCACCTTTAAGGTCTTCGGGAAACCTCAAGGCATTCAAGCCACATTGAGATTCCCCACACACACTACAAAAAAAGTGTAGCCCTAGAAGTGGATTCAGAGTATGGAACTCACCAGAGCAGAGCTGAATTGATTTTTCAGAATGAGAGGGTATGGCTATGCCATCGAGACCAACCTATGCTTGCATGGGAAGCCTAGCGAGATGACCATGTATAGGTGGAGAGCTACTTTCATGATGCAGATTCTAGGGTGGGGTAGTTCAGTGTAGATAGTCTGGTAGATTCCTCTAAGATCTTCGGGTCCTGTAATCTCCTTAGCATATGGTCCATGTAATCTCTGAGCCTACGGGCCTTGTAATTGTTCCTCATCATCCCTTGAAGGGTGGGGGGGGGGGTTATCAAAAATCAATAAAAATGAAGGCCTTCGGTCCATTCATACATTTAAAAAAACAAAATTACACGTCTCAATTCTCATAATTTCATTTTGAATATAAAAATTTTATTTGGACCATCTACTAAATGAAAGAATCCATCTCTGTTGAAATATTTAATGGATGACAAATATTGAACATTATAACCTCCATTATATATATATATTTATCCATAATAATACTTTAGGAATAATAAGACATCACTTTCCCTACATAGTACATGATATTTCTTCTCATATGGTTCTATTTCATTTTAAACACCCAATGTTCTTGTAAGCTTCAGTTCTATCACATGGTACCTAAACTTATAAAAAATAGTCAGTGTTCATATTCAAAACATAATCATAAATGAAATGATTACCTAATCCCATATATACAAATACAAGATAATTTTATCATAAATTAACATATATTTCATGTTTCACTCCACACCACATGTCATAACATTCAATGGCCAATTCTGAGACATATAACCCACACCTTGATGATTTTCATTAAAAATTTACCCTAGTGCCTTAAATATGCTTCTAGAATTGTTCTAAACATATACAACCAATTCAAACACTAGAGGACGCTGGTATTGATCTTAATGTAGCTCTAAATTTTCTAGGTTCAACTAACCAATATTAAAAGGTCTGGCTATCATTTTCAGGAAAAGCCACTTCCAATTCTTGTATTGTACTCATCTCCTCTACTATCAATACTGACACAATTCCTCACATAACCACATTCATCCAAACAAGGGAACTCATGAAAATCAACTTATATCATAATATATTTGAAATGTTAGGATTCATGAGCTGATTCATTTCCAGAACCATATTGTTACACCTTTTACTGGGGAACACTGATGTCATTTCAAGAAAACTAACCACAGTTCTTATATGATAAATTATCAATAATCCACCAAGGAATCAAGAGACACAAGAAATCATTTTATCTAATTCCATATGAATCCCAAAATGACTTTGTGATGAATGGTCCTAGACTAGTGTCATGTCCAACATCATATGGTGGAATTCACACCCGATGGAATTTGTTATATTGCTCCATAAGTGAAAATATGCTGGAGTACATCCATCAACTATAAAAGGAATTGGTATCATTATTTCCTGAAATTTATTATATATTATCCATGTGTATACTAAATATGATGATTATATATGATTAACGATCATCACTAAGAAAAGAGTAAACAAAAAAGCGTATTCACTTAATCAACCATCATAATGAATTCACCACATGCATTAAATAATATAAACAATGAGAAAGATATTTAATGTGGATATTCAATAATACAAAGGCATGTGGATTTACCCATGGTCTAATTTAAAATATTTAAACATGTGTATTTCTAAATGGAACCCAATTAATAGTCTAGTACTCAATATAAACCATTTATAAATTTAAAACATCATCCCTTCGTATGTAAAGCTCATTTAAAATGTATATTTTATCCAAAGGGGATGCCATGCAAAAAATAGGTGGCTGATGGAAAAAAGAACACCCCATTAATGGCTTTAACAATATGTGATGGTCATTATAGACCCTGAAAATATTTATAATAAAATTAATATTTCACATCAAAGAACATCGAAATGTTCCGGCATGTGGTACAATGACTCATTGTTAAGGGATATGAAATAGTGAAAATATCACACTTTGAATGGGTTTTATCGCATGAAAGGGTCACTAAAGACATAGAAATCCATTTAAATTAAATATAATATGTTGTATAAAGCATCTTTGGAATGTATGATGACTGGAAAAACATCATGATATTAAATATGGAAATGAAATAATTAGAAAGAGGTGTAGGCACCCAATACCCCCCATTGGTATTTGGTCCTCATGGACTCGAAATTACCCAAGTAGATAATTGAGATGCTTCCATGAACATTTCCCTATGTTCATACCCTAGAACTTTTATGTGGTGTTTCCATGTTATTAATGAGCTAATAAATTGTATTAAGTAAATAGAATGGTCATAATGGCTTATGAATGACGGTAGTATCCATTAAGGGTAATGGACATGATACATTCCTATGGAACATGTACCTAAAATCAATTTTCCATATATAGGAAAATTAAGTGAGATATCCTTATTTGGTACAACATACCATTATTCTCATTCAATTAATTGAAATGTTTTTGTTTTTATTCCTTATATAAAAAATTGATAAATGAATGTGCATTTTATATGGATTTGGATGAAAAAAAGAATGAGAGGATCATGCCTCATGTATTGTGTTATGAATGGAACTGAATATGTTGATATGACCATACCTCTTAAATTAATTAAAAATTTACAACATAAATTGTTAAAAGATAAGGGTATATAATTGAATTCCATGATTGTAATCACATTTTATTTTATTTATTTAACTTTCATTAGTGACATTTATTTCAGGGCATGTTGATGACATGATCCCTTTAAATTTATTCAATTTATTATGTTAGTCATTGATGTTTATTCCCATGTTTATTGTTTTTAATTATATACCTACCTAGGGATCCTGTGTTTGATATTTGAGTTTAGTTATGCGCTAAATGCCTTATTACATATTGATGGATCTACGTGTACTGTTTGGATATCATAAATAGCTCGTATCGTTGAGATGATTATTTTTTGGCATTAAATTATATATTTTTTAATTCCCATATGTGATATTACATACTTGTTTTAGGATAGAGAGAAAACATTGGTTCCGTTTTAAGGACCCAGGGCTGGAAACCCAACCTCGTTTGTTTAACAACACCACTGCCCATGAGAGATGATTTAGCTTTCCATGCGAGGGAATTATGATTATTTTTTATACTCCAGACTGATATTGGTTCCCTAGGTGATAAAACATTGATGGAATCATTGGGAATATGGCTATTCCATGATTTGGGTGATACTAAGTCCCATGTGTGTGATACCTAGGACAGTCTCAAGGTTCACAATGCCTCGCAGCGATACTTGTGACGCTATAAGGGTCCCCTTGGACAAATAAAACCCCCAAATAGTCCAACTTTGACACACGGTGTCCTCAATGGTTTTTTTGGAAGCTAACCATTTTATATTCGTGATTGCACATAAACACTAAAACATGTTTAAATAATTACATTCTTCAGTGATACAGACACCCCATGTCTGATTCTAGCATCCAAACATGATCCAAATCCCCAGTCACATTCCACATCCTCATTCATATCAATGATTAGATAACAAAACATCATAGACTCATGGGATATTCAATGTTTTTTACCATGTACAAATGGCCATATTTTATTTTTCTCTTCCTAAATTGATGTGCATTCTATGACAGAGTCAACAAAATACTCCTCACAATAGGATCATCGTAGTAATCATTTATATGGAAATGAGGATGATACCATGGGAAATGATCCATCTACTACAAAAATAAGAATGTGGGGAACATGATATTCCCCTGAGAAAAATAGAAAATTGGGGAAAACCATCCACATAAAACTATACTACATATGATTTACTATATATATATATATGATTCTATATTGATAAATGCTCAGGATCTTCTTTAGTATCATGAATTTAATCCTAAACTAAAATGACTGGTAAAATTTCATGTCCCAGTCATTTTTTCAATGTCATCCATCATAATTGAAGTAAATAAAACATCTAAATATGTAATGGTAAATATAATATATGTGTGACCAATAAACATAATGTAATAGCTTATGGAATATACAATTCCACTAAACATATATTTTTTTTGTACCACCATATCAATTTGATGGGCATTAAATGTATCCATTCAAACTAACTCAATGTTTCACTAGTTTTGAGGGAGATTAAATAGAAATATTCATAAACAAATAATCATTTTTAATCTTAGGATATGATGGGTCACCTAAAATATTTATCCTAGTTTTTAATTAAACCATGTGACTATTATATCAGCAAACGACTTACCACATAGTCCATTTCTAAGGACAAAGAATGCTCATATGTCCTACTAAGAGGAAAATGTGTCCTATGTCATATATAACCTATTAAATCAAATAAACTTATGATTCTTACATCCTTAAAATTATTCCCTTTATTACACAGCCAGCTACCCAAACTGTGTGTCATTTCAGAAGTATGAATCTAATATCATGCTAAACAGAAGGATGCCATTTATTATGCCTTTAAATCAAATAAAACATCCATATTTTCTTTTTATTTTAAATAAACCATAAGATAAGGATAACATAATCCAAGATGAATTGACTCTAAAATAATTTAATTCTATTACATAGTCAGTATATTTAGTCAGCCAATATCTAAATCATAAAAATGGATATTTCAGAAAATAATCATGTCTAACATCAATGTTCATATTCATGGAAACAGTAATAAAAAACTTTGGACCTCCCTTATATAAGGTTTAATGCAAAAAATATCACATCATGTTTCATTTCATCCCTTTTCATCGATTCATATTATATTAAACATTGAAGAAGCTCAAATGTATTTAACTCAATTTACATTTAAAAAATTAACTTTACATAGACCATTATTTAGCTAACACCATGTATCATTTTTTTAAAAATATTTAACTATTTCAATTTTACCATTTATTCATCCAAAATGATTTGATGATTTTTATTTTTTAAAGAGAATATCAATTAATATTTATAATTGAAGAAAAATTATAGGTTTTTATTGTTATTCTAATTAAATAAATCCTTAGATAATAATAAAGAAAAATATAGGGCCATAAGTTCTCTATCATATTTAGTGAACTACATCAGTATGATTCCACCATATATTAATATGTTACACCATGTAGGTGGATGATGAAAATTTAATCAAATATCTATATGTAAAATGATTAAACCAACATGGGGAAACGAATGAAGACAATCAAATTAAAGGCAACCTTTGAGGGCCCCACCATTCCAAAACCGATCCAACTATATGAATTCAAATATTAGTTAATTTATTAAAGATTAATCACACCCATATAATATTTTTCAAATAGGAAAATGATATTATACTCATCTTTATGGGATTTTTAATCAATATATCAATCCACTTATATATATTATCATTTTAATGTAATGAAGTTGAAACCAAATTATGTATCAACTGGTGAAAATATAACCAAAATCCATATGAAATAGTTTAAATTTATTATATCAGATTGATTTTCATGAAATTTTAATTAATTCATTTAATATATAAATATATATATATCATGGATCAATTAGATGAAGTAGAATTTACATTTTATAATGGTACAATATTTTATTATATTCAATTGAAACTCATGTAAATGAAATATGGTTTTCACCATTTATTTCATAATAAAACAAGTCTATATATAATGGTTTGATTATATAGGTTATCATTCAACAATTTATAAAGACCTATATAGTGTATATTTTCCAAATTGGCACCCATTTCATCGCAATGACCAATGTTTTATCCTATGAACCAATTTTCCCTGGATCAAAAATATCCAAATCTGTTAGTAAAAAAATATTTTGCCATCGATATTTTGTGGAAAATAATTTTTTATTGGATATAAACACTATATTTAACATTATATATTCCATAAAAATTACAAATAATTCTTTCATATTGTATAAAATATATGTTAACATGGAAATTTAGCATATATCATTTTCTATAAGATTTCGTGATAAATAATTTCCTAAAATTATATATATATATAAGGATACTTCTTATTATCATAAGTCAAAAAGAATCAAATTTTGAGTATTCAGGTAATGAAATCTGCATCCCATGGAATATGAATGGAATTAGAATCACAATGTGCATATAATGATGTATGTAACAATACTTACTTCCATATCAGGCCAAGGAAATATAATATTAATAAATTAAGTTAGTATGTATCATAAATTATATCAATAACTATAGGTATAATAATATTTATAGGTAATAATGAACATCATGATCTATAGTCATATGCTTGGAAACATTGTCTTTCACCTGTGCATGGGTTTATTTGTACTAGATAGATGTTATTTACTGTGTTTTGAGAAATCCTGAATCTTATATCTACCATTGAAAAAATCAACGAAAACTAAATATAATTATATATTACACTATTGTAAAATCCAATCCCGATAGCCACTAATATGGTGGACCATGAAGGTTTACCACAAGGCCTAAATAATACCTTCTCATAAACCAAAAGACGCCGACTAGGAGTTATGGTTTAATGGTTTCATGCTAGAGATATTATAACCTCATGATCGATGTATAAAAGTAGTAAATAAAATTATGAAAAAATGGAATTATTATAATTTAATGTAAGTGGAAATAAATCATCCCATTAGTAATATATTAATAAAACAAGAACAGTATAATATAAAGAAATATTTCAGGTCAATAACAGAAAGACAACATGTAAAAATGGAATCAAGAATACAATACCTGAATAATGAAAATAACTAATTCATAAAAATATTATCTAAAAGATAATCTTAACAACAATCTTAGTCAATTGATTTTAATCTCCCATATCCAGGTATGGGACATATAGAATAATAAATAATCATAATCCAATAAACATGACGTCTGTCTGGGAACCAAACAGAGGTGTGAACATATTGTGAGATAGAAGTAGTGGAATACCACATATGAAATCTGATTATGTCATATTATTGAATATCTAATAAAACCCAATGTATGTATAAAAATTATGGTTGTATATAAATAAACACAATCAAGTGTGGCATTGTTTACTCATGGATATCAAGCCAACTATAGCTACATCGGCGTAATATAGGATATCATGGAGAAGTGTCACCATGTAGACATACACACACACACACACACACACACACACACACACACACACATATATATATATATATATGATTAAGAATCAATTTACGTAGACTATATATGTACAGTAATATATTTTCATATATATAGATACATTACAAATCCTGGACCTGAGGTGTAGCAAATGAATTGATGCCTAATCACAAGAGTATCATACTATTGGTAATGGTATCATCACATACATTTGATCAATGATACTTATATCCTCATATCCATTATCCCATTGAGCTATGTGAAATTAAATTTGCAATATATTCTAGTGTAATGTGTAAAATAAAGTCAAACATACATGAAAACAATATGTATTGTCATGTCCAACATCCAAGAATAAGGGATATAAAATTTCATGTCCCACAACACTAATCGAGAAATCATAGTAAAATTATTATATGATGATATCTCACTCACCCTATGATACCTTATCCAATTAATTCTTTAATAAAGAACCCCATATCAATCAATTTGTAATTTAAATTCCTTTGAACAGTGAGTGCATCCATGATATTCCCACAACAAAATATAGGGTTTTCTAAAGGAATAATAATTCATTTATTGGTAGTTAAAATTAAATAATTAAACTTTGGCCATGATAATTTAATCATTCCATTTTGAATTCCATTTTTCTCTTATGGTCAATTCGTTATACATTTCAAACTCATAAAAGACCAATAACCAAGAGGTGCATTGAAACCACCTAAATATTAATTTCATTATACATGATTTTTTATTTCACATAGAAGTAGGAAAGGCCTAATCAATACACGTAACAATAATTTGAGAAGTGTATTCACATTATTTTATTATTACAGTAATGTTAAATTGCAAAATTTTAATCCATGAGAATCCAAGAATAATATAATAGGATCTAATAAAATAGCATATCACCCACACACATAAATTTAATCTATTTAATTTTATCTATATAATTAAATAAGATTCATGTCTATATTTGTTAAAAGGGTGGTTTAATTACATGATAAGGAAAATTGGCCTTGGTTATATAAGAAACACACATGGAGAGGTTTTTTCATCTTGAGGTTGATGTTATCTTATGTTGTAATTAAGTATATGTGGACTAATTAAATTTCAAAATTTTTATAAATTAATTTCAAAATATGTGCATAGATTAAAATGAAAACAATGTTTATAGGAAAATGTGTTTTTATGCATAAAAAACCTATAAAAAAGTACTATTTTTATTCATAAGTGAACAATTATATTGTAACTAATTAAATTAGGGTTTTTAATAAAGGATTAAATTTAAACATTATAAGGATTTTAAAAGAAAAAAATTGACATTTTTTAACAATTCTATATTTTTTACTCTTCCATAAAAAATTAAATATTCAAAAAAAATTACCCAATGTTATTTTCTAACATGATGAATTAAAAAATGATATAAAATTAATAAAATTTTATAATTAATATTTTAATCACATACTTAAATAATAAAATGTTCATTGGGATACTATTTATCTAGAATGAAAAGTATAATATAACATAATCTTTGTTGTTATATTATAGTATCCATGTCTAAAATAACCATTTATTATATGAATTTTTTTATTTGGATAAGAATATGTTGAAAAATCATTTGTAACATTTTATGTTACTTAATTATAGTATGATAATTTCATTATTATCAAAAATGTTAACAAGGATATTATTTGATAAGTATAATTTTAGATATGGGAATATGAAGTGGTTACATAGGGATTATAATGGTAAAAATCCCAACTATTTGAGGAGGTAAACTCCTATATAAACTTGAATTGAATCCCTTTTAATTGGTTAAATAAATTCTTCCCAATTGTATAAAATGTCTTTGGAGGTGTTCAGGGTGTTTGTGGAATGAATAAAATAATAAAAGAGCCCATTATGTGCTAGATGTACAATTTGTGAAAAACCACTCTTACCATAGACCGTGGTCCAGGAAATTATGTGATCTTATCCCATTGAAAATTGGTTGGAGCTCAAATACTACAGTATTTATGATTTTTTTTGGGTGACCAAGACTAGTCGTCTGGCAAGGGTCCCCTCTTAGAAAGAGGGTTTAACATGGTTGGTGCACAGTTCCGCCAACCGCACTACAAGATCATGCATCATTGTTGGAAAAGTAATAGCCTAAAATCATGATATAGTTGGGCTAAAAGATATATACCATATAATTATTGTTAATTGATGTAGATGTTGTAGTTTACTTATGTTGATGTACTAGATTTTTCATTTTGTGAAAGGAAATTATATATTTGGTGCCTAAAATATGTGTTATACCTTTCAAATATATCATTGGATATGCTATGGAAATTTACATCGGGTCAATATACACCCAAGTGTTGGGATACGCCCATTAACATGGGGAATTATTTTTCTAAATGATTAATTGATGTTTTCAAAACATATAAAAAAATTTATTTGTGTTTATCATGATACGGTGTAATAAAATTGGTGTTTTGAATAACATGAATATGTTTAATGTATATGTATTATATTCATTAATAATATAATATCTATATATCTCCTTACATTAGTGATTTCCAATGTTTTATTTCTATTATCCTTAACCCCCTTCCTATCAAAGGGTGGTGGATCTCATCCCATGTCTTTTTGGATGCACAGTGACATTCCATTACTAATTTATCAGGACCATATTTTATTCTATGTTTTCTAAAGATTTCGATCAATCAAAATATTACAGATCTTCATGATAGTTATCCAAAAAGATCACTTCAAAACTCTATGTTTAGATATTCCTCTAGCGACCAAGATTTGTTAATGGTAGAATGATTCAATTATAAATGGAATTCAATTTTTTCCCTTAATATATTTTCCTATCGAACATGGGGTTTGGAGGAGCTTACAATGGTAACTCTTATTGATTGTTATCATATTGTGATTTTCCATGGTTTATCATTGGATTTGAATCATTCATGGTTTAAAGAACCACACACTATAATGGAATCCATTATCATCTTCTATGGTGGCCCTGTGAATTTCGTTTGAAGTGAAATTCTACCACTATAATTCAATGGGAATATTTTATGAAGTCCCATTACATATTCAAACCCCATATATAAAATGATTCCTTGGATATCTGGTTATTTGATAAATGTATTTGGATAGTAGAATGCATGTGATCTTCCTTATTTTTTCACCATATATTTGTGTTGATATTGACATCTCCAATCCACCGTGGAGTTAGTATAGATCATTGTTAGGGATGAGTTTTGATGCAAAGAATATGACGTTTTTGAATTTTGGATGGATTATTGTATGTCTTACTATCATATTTCCCTCTACACATCTACATTTCCATGATGCCACAATGATTTTCGGGTTTTTTTGAGGTTATGATTCAATAAATGGATGTTTCAAAGAATTTCAACAACCTTACTATGGAATAGATGGAAGATATTGGTCTTGGTCTGGCCTCTATTCATTAGTGGGAAAGATCCATGGATGAGAATCTAAATATTTCCAATTTTTTCAACTAATAATATGTATGATATGGATGAACCTAATTCAACAGCTTCAGTTCACATAGGGCCATATAGAACCTATGATGTGGTTGATGATTCTTTAGTAGAACCAATCCCAAATAATTCGAATGTGATCTCATATGAAGGGGATGTTCAATATAGCGATAAAAATATCCATGAAATAGAGACACACAATTAATGTGGCGGTGGTCTAATGTGATGTAATATTTGATAGAACACAATGAAAGGAAATAAATTTTTTTAAACCATGAATGTTTTCAGTCTAGGAATGGACATGAAATGTTTATGTTAAATGAAAAACTTTGATGGCATGGGAATTGAAGAGGTAGTTTTGGAAGAAAATGAATGATTATAGTGCTTCAATTAAGGGAAAGGATCGTATATGAAAGACTTAAGTGATGAGTTTTAAAGCCAAATATCTGGAGTGAGTTTTGACAAGGTCATGGTACAGGGTTTTACAACCCAAGGAGTTAGAAATGTTGATATGGAAGTTGAGATATTTGGATCTACATTCATGTCAAGGGGGATAAGTCCAATTTAATAGAGTAATATTTTTACCTACCCAAACTATGGGAGACTAGTATTTTCAGGATGATGTGGCCAATAGAGATGATATTTTTTTTCACTGCTAATGATTATGTAACCCATGGTGGGTATCCTAATTAACAAGTTATGGTATGTTATGGGATGGAAGTTCATAGCACGATGTAAGGAGACCTAGTAATGGTGGATTATGTATGTAGGGAGGGAACCAATATCTTTTAATCCTCCATGAATGCTAATATGATTAATTATTAATGAGAGGTATGTTTGGAGTTTGAAAAAAGGGGAAATGTGATATCCTATCATCCAATATTAGGAAGTGATTTGGGATAATGACTTATATATTAATTACACCACATAGTATGGAGGTAGGATTTATGAGAGAATGTTTCTAGTGGACATTAATAATGATTCATGTCATTGGAACAACAATAATGACCAAATATGGACATCACTGCTCAATTGTTGGATA
The DNA here is from genome assembly GCA_963277665.1 of Viscum album. Lineage (NCBI taxonomy): Eukaryota > Viridiplantae > Streptophyta > Magnoliopsida > Santalales > Viscaceae > Viscum > Viscum album. The sequence goes on along the minus strand of OY728119.1, from coordinate 1,346,417,194 downwards.
ATAACTTTAGATTTGTTTATTCAAATGTTTAATAAGATGGATTATAGGATTATTAAACTCCTCAATGAAGACCCTAATACAATGTTATGTGGCCTTAAATGGAAATCATAAATTTATAATACATATAATATGATTAAAATTTATTTTATTGGTTATTTCATCACCTATGAAGTTATATTCTTTATAGTTGTTTTTGGGAGGTTTCTCAATTTTCAATAAAATTATGTGAAAATAATAAATATATAATTCTCATAGATTATGGATTCTAAGTGAGTGAATGTCATAAGTTGTTGATGGAGGTAATTTTCATGTTATGAAATGGTTAGAATGTAAGCATGATGGTTGTGGTTGTGACTTAACGGTAAAAAATAGGCTACTAACTGCTTCTTTTTTATTATAATGATTGTGACGAATCATGAAAATTTGGATTAATTGAATAGGTGTTTCCCGTGATCTACTAATGTTCAAAAATGGTCGTGTGTTAATAACTACGAGTTGTTTTTCAACAAAATAGATTTTTTTCGTGGAGGTCCACACCCTGGTATACGTGATGGTTATGGCATTCCACATCAAGAGTATGGTTTTTCATAGATATACACCCCATCATAATGGTGTTTGTCATGGAATTCCACACCCTTAACATGTTTTCAGTCATGGAGGTCGACAATGGTATTCTGTGTTGGTCAGTGAGGTTTACACCACTATTAGTGTACATAGAATGATCCTATAAATATGGGTACAATGGATTCCCATGAGATACAATGTGGTATAAACTTCATAGTATTATTTTGGAACCTAAGATCCCTTGAGGATAATTAAATAATTCATAATGATGAAAAATATGTCTTTTTTCCTTATTTTCAATTATATAATTATAATTCAACATAAAAAATTATACTGGACATTTTTAGACACCATTTTTTAGGCCACCTAAGTTTTACTGACACAATGCTTGTCACAACCTGACTAACTAATGTATGACCCATTACTACCCCAATCCCACATACAATGGGACAAGAGGAGGGTACTATCTCTGATTCAGAAATCCCAAAAATGAGAGACATTAACCTAAAATAATAGTTCACACACACAAACATCTCCACGCCCACACAACGCTAAAATGTAAAATAGCTTAAATAATGTATTCACACATTTAAGATCCCATAATATATTTTCACATTATTTTACTAGAAATAGAAAATAGGTCAAAAAAGCACAACCAAAACATTGAGGAGTCCAACAAGTACTAAGGGAAATGACTAAGTCAAAAGAATGGTCCAAATAATAACCTTAGTTTGTCAAGATCCTATTATGCTCCACCTTCTCACTGTCCTCAAAGGACACCATCAAGTTGGTTGTCATCTACACAATACACCACATGTCTAGGAAATGCCTTCATAGAGGTGAGTTTTAAAATACACAGTAGGACACCCAGAAAATCTTAATCACTAGGAATAAACTATTTTTTGATCAATAAAATATTTAATAATCAATATATAACAGAAGAAAATCCTTGATGTACTCATGAAAGACACCATGCCACTAGACAGTCATAACCAATTGTCAGCCATAAGATTAATATCGAAGAAATTCCCATTATAGGAGACCTCACTCATTGATCTATGCTACCAACCTTGACACCGATGAATGTTGTTTTAGTCATTTGGCCCCACCCCTAGAATATCACTAGTCCATAGAGACCAAGAAACTCATATAATGGTTTGTACTCATTGCTAATGGGGACACCATGAACTGAGTATAGATCAACTTGTCCAATAGGGGATCATATATCACAGATTCCCCAAACCCTATAAATATGGAATTCTTGATGGAGGATCAACAGCCTACACAATGAGGTAACACTGATTCCAAAGACACTAACTAAGGATGTTAGGGAATCACACTCAAGTCTCGTTGAGGTAAACCAAAGCTCAATCAGAGAATCAGCCTATCGAGGGGATCATATTCAAGTGATGTCGATGTAATGTTGCACTCTACCCTCAAATAAAAGGAACAAGGTAATTCCCTCAAACTATACAGGTCCAAAATAAGAAAACAAAGAGTCAATAACACTCATTATGAGAGAACATGGTGTGTCCCAATGGGTAGATGGTATTTCCAACTATACCAAGTCCAAGCCATGTAAAATATCATCACATGAATTGTAGTATCCATATACACAAAATGTAAAATAAGTACATGGTTCATAAAGAAACCCTATATACTTCTCATTTTTTCTAGCTATTTCCTTGTACCGAATCCATGTTCATGTATAAGTCTCTGAATACGAAGCTATTTCCCTAGAGAAGTACACAGCTTGTCCATTTCTATTTACTCCAAACCATGTCCATGTACTCTCCAATGTACATGATGAGTCAACATGTGATGGTAACATACTATGTTATATGGGTCACATTCTGTGTGATCCTCATATTCGGTCTAAACCCTAGTTTATTAGTCAGGGGGCACTATACGCCGAGTAATCTCAGATTACATTCCATGCGGATAAAGATTTTCCAAAATCCAAAATTTACACTTGATCCATCTTACCCATTTATCCAACCCTCATTTTGGAAGTTTCAATCAATGAAAATCAATGGGAATACTAATTGAGTACCTCCATCAGAAATCATCAATATCCATCCTCATATCTATTGGATGAATGGATCTATGCACCATCCATCATTTTTCTCTAAAGAACACATATGAACATGGAATATTGAATCAATTTTCATATGATTCACTACCCCAACCACCACCTCTCCTTCTTCATTCTAGGTTGATCTCAAATCTATGATATCATATCATTCATCCTTAGAACTGGTGTGGAATGATAGATTACTCGGGATTCATTGAACCCCATTCCAAATGAAGAACTCCCGTGGTGAATTGAAAAATTGGGGGTGAAAAGAACAAAATCAAATGAGAGGATCTATCTTCAATTGATGTTTGTGTCAATATAAAATAATTTTTTTAAAAGATAAATAAATTGATTAGATTCAAGTAATTTTCTTAAAAAAACCCCATAATATACCCTTCCCAAAATTACGCTTGATCCATAGACCAATCCAATAGTCGATTTTTCTGACATCATTATTGAAGTCAAGAATGGGAATGAATACACATAAAAAAATCACACCATGAGTTTGGATAGATCATTTTATGAAAAAATATTGTATTGTGCTCATTGAAAAGATCATCCAACTCTTCTGGACTAAATATTCACGATCTTAATGAATTCTATTATCGTTTAAAAAGAAAGCTATATTCCATAAGTGTCTAGGTCTCCAAGGTTTAGTAGAAATCACTGAGAAAATTTCAAAATTAAATTATTTAATTAATATGTTTGTCACTATGCATAACAGAATACTATAATCATTTATGTTAATTCTGTTTATTATATTCACACCTGTAAGAAAGATTTTAGAAATGAACTACACCTGCTAATATAAGGTCACACATAGTGTAAAACTTCCATTATGAACACAAAGGTTTACTCAAATTTCATATATGAAAACCCATTTTGTATTAATCTACTTTTACATGAAAAATTCATGTGCATTATTTTAAATATATTTATTATATTTCAAAAAAAATTTGGCACACAGTTCCTCGTAATCCCACGTCGTCTCAATGCCTGGTCTCAAAAACAATCCACATAATAAATAAATATAATACATGGGATGTATAATTTGTTATGTTCTCCAAAAATTAAAGATTTACTTCATGGAAATATAAAACTACACAAAGGGATGGGGGTAATAGGCCTGAATCTGGGTCTCATACTTCTAGGTTCTCAAATGGGCATGCAGGCTTCATAGTTATGGGTAAATTGCAGGGTATGGAGGGCCTCACAATTTTGATTATTTAGAGTGCAGATCAATGATGGTTGAGACCATGAGGGTGCAGGCTAAGGTGGCTCAAGGCACCATAGGGTTAGGCTTACCACTGACCCTAATTTAAAAAAATTAATATTATAGGTTTCCTAAATACTTGACTTATTTTAATAAAAAATTATGATTAAACCATGACATATGTTTTCTCACCGCAAATATCATATTAATTTACCATTAATTCACATGTGAATTTTAAATAGATATATATTTATTATTTTCGTATGATATTATAATATTTAAAAAATGGGGTACAACTGCAAATGAGTCACATGACACAAGATTTATTATAATCATCTTCACATGATGTGCCATCCCAACTCTCAAAAAATAGAACCCATCTCCCCTTAACATGGTTTCAATTAAAAATGATTTATTATGATAATATTATTATTTTGGACGATTTAATTTATTTATTTTATAATTTATTTTATTAATTATATAGGAAAGTATCTCATGAGAACCCTAATAGAATACTTTGAAACTAGTTGCCATTTCGAAAGTTGCCATTCATTCTAACTCTTCGCACCACCACATGACAAATATTATCATTTGTTTTCCCTCATTGATCACTCACCTAATTATCATCACAATATATTTTCCCCACATCATCATTACCACATGCCACTATTAACTAATAGAATATAGTTTCATCTCCCTTAAAAATCATGGTAGTGTCAATCCATACTTTATCCCAACACAAAACCATTACGAATGAGAAATAAATACAATATTTAAAAGATTATAAATAGTATTTATGCATAAAATGTGGGTAGCCCACGATCTTATGTGGGGGGTGGGTTTGAATTGTTTTTTTCGAATTATATGAAGGATTTTACAGACAAAACCACACGGGCTCAAGCCCATGCAGGCTTGGCCCACCCCACAACAACCATCCTGTTTCGCATTAATACTTGGTGGATCTCGTATTACCTCCTGACATGGAAAAGGAAAATCGATAACCCCTGAACTATCCATCCTTGATGGTCCTCAATCTACACTAGGTAGTCATAAGAGGTCATTCCATCCTCCATTTCATGCTTTCCCTAGTCGATAAAGAGCATTGGGTCATGCACATACCTCCTCAGTTGTGACATGTGGATGAAATCGTGTACTAGATCTAACTACGGAGGTGGAGATAAGTAGTACACCACCTCACCAACTCTATAGTTTGGATGAATCTCAACGAAAACAACACATCATGGAAAAATAATCAAAATCCACATAAATTTGATACCCTCATGGAAACACAGACATTTTCCTCAAAAACTAAATGCCTTGGTCAGCAATTATAATAAGTCTTTTGACAGGTCTATGAATTCTTCATCTAATCCTATATGATATGTATCTCCTCGTTAGTATCACAAACCAACTCTAGGACCATGACAACCAAACTTCCTAGATAAGTCCAACAATGTTGTATCTTATAGGGTCACCTATACAAATTAACAATTGTTGTCATATCAATGGTGGAATTGTAGATGTTTTTGTAATCAAACCACACCAGTTTAAGGTGATCCCCCGCAAATATCTATAGTCCAACAAGAATTATTGAATAATGTCTTCCAAGACCTGGATAATCTAATAAGTCACCCCAAAGGTTTTTATTGAAACAATGTTCTCAAGTGTAACTGTGTCCAATAAGCCACCATCAATCCCTTCCAAAACCAAGATGTGAAAATAGAATCAAGATATGAAACAGTCATCGATGGAACTCGATGGATTTGAACTACCTCATACATTTTTATGATTCCCAATATCTCTACTAAACATTGTTCTAAATTTTCTAAAATGTTGGGAGATATAGTGAGTGAGTCTATGACCACCCATATGACATCATGTAACCTGGATCTATGTGGAAATCCCATCAAAATATATATAGATATTTCATCCATATTCCATTTTATGGCCAGAAGTTGTTGATCTAAACCCACTAGATCATTGTGATCTTCTTTCGCTTGTTTAAAAGTAATGCATCAAGAGATGAAATATGAAACTCATTTCTTAATCACTGACCACAAAAACTAACATTAGAGGTCATGGTGTCTCTTTTACAAAACTAGATGTAACTAAAATGTATATCTATGAAAAACACGCATAAAGTTATCTCACAATGACCCTGTTAGAATTATATATCCTTTAAATGGAATGATATTCACCCGACCTTTGGAAAAATTTTCAGGAGCATGCCCAGTGGATTTCCTAGTATATATGGTCTTATAGTTTGTATCATCATGATTAGAATAAATTAAATTATTTATAATCCATGGGTTATAAAATATTGAATGATGATATGAAGGACTATACTTTTCCAAAAAATAAAACTGTAATTAGACTAACTACTATGAAACCTCGACCATTTGTTGAGAACAAGATCTCATGCTCAGCCTGTCCGCCACCATGTTCCCCATCCCAAGAGTTTAGAAAAACTCAATTTCATAATGTTGTAAGAAGATTAACCATTGACGCTATCACTTTTTAAGATAATTCTATGAGAATATATACATTAGAATCTTGTGGTCAAAGTATATGATAAATCAATCTCCCATAAAGTAATGTAGCCTAATAATAAAGGTGTAAAATATTTCTAGAATCTCAAGGACATGGGTGACATAGTTCATCTCATTTGGAATCAACAAGCTTGGACAATTAGAAATAAATCCTTTACTCTACATCAGAACAAATCCATGACTCATCCTTGATGTATCACAGAACACTACATACTCGACTCCTTCATCCGGTAACCTCAATATGTGATCACTCGTCAACCTATACCTCAACTATTGAAATCACTAGTGGAACATTTTCATCAACATGAAAGGCTTACATTTATTATTCCAGGATTTCAATGGTTCATTCAATCCATATAATTTGGGTACAAACCTCTGATAATACCCTCCAAATCCAAGGAAAATCTGACTATTGGTAATATTTTTTTTGTGGATACTATGTAAGAACATCATTAACCATTGATGTATCCATTAATAAACTAACCTATGAGACTAATTTTAACATAAAATGTATATATCATAAATTAAACATGAACTTTGGGATCATCCCATAATAATGGATCTCTAAGAGTTTGTATAGGACCATCTTTAATTGTCTTATGTGATCCTCCTCAGATACTGAATACACATGGATGTAAATGTTGAAGACTATCAGAAACCAATCTAATGAATTTTAAATGATCGATTTCATGAGTCCTATGAATACATCTGAGGTATATTTCACCCAAAATGACATTACTATATACTCATAATGACTATAGTGACATATGAAGGTCATCTTCAATATATCCTTGTTCGTACTCATAGCTAGGGATAACATGATCTACGGTCATTCTCGGAGAACCACATTCCCCCTATAAAAAAATTAAATAGTTAATTTAAATTTAGTAGAAGATACTTTTTCACCTTCGCCAAGTACAATAGATGGTAATCCACACATATAGTAAATACCCAACACCCCTTCTTAGAAAAAACATCAGGGATGCTAGGGGATACATTGGGTATTTGGAATCACTTCTCATGCAAGTCCTCAAAATGTAACCTTAGCTCTCATATATCTACTAGGGTATCTGATATGGTGGTGTAGATATCGACTCCATCCCATGATTGATTTAAATTAATAACGTTTCTTCTCATTGGAGAGGTAAACAGAGTACGTCCCCTAGAAATCCATCCTCGTACTCCAGAACCACTACAAGAAACTAATTTCCCAAAGAATCCACTACCCTCTGAGTCATGCTAGTTAACTAGTGAGTAATATATTGTACTCTTCTACACCTGAGTTCATACTACTCTTCCATGGATACCTATTAAACCAATAGAGAATACATAGTATCATTACTTTGAACACACCACATTCTACACCTATAACAGTTAATCTGGGAATGGATTATAGACATGTAGTTCATACCTAATATGATTTTTAAAGGCCTCATTACTGAAAAAAACATCACAGAAAAAAACTATGTCCTCCATGAATGATGTGACATAGTCGGAACAAGTGTGAAACCGGTGTGTCCCCAACTATTTTAGTCTCCAAAAGAAATGACAGGGTCAAAATCCGAACTAAAATCTCTATGTATTTAACCATATAAGTTACATAAATGGAATGGATATCATCCATGTCTATCAATACTACATCTAAAGTTGAAATGAAACTGATCTGACCTCACATAATACATAGATCCTCAAAGAAATAGGCCTCCATAGCCTATAGATGGCCTTATCCATACCCACAATCTCTATGAGCCTAGAATGGATCACATGGGGGTGGTGGTGATAATTAGTTGAACCTATAAACTCCGCCTACAGCCCTGATGAACCCTCTTTCACATATTCCTCCCTATAGACCAAACTACCCCTACTGTTATCATAGTCTATGTGGTCTCTCTACCATATACCAACCAGTTATATGATCAGTCGTCCAATGTCATGCAAACTATCTCCGACTGTCGTAAGATAAGAACCACATGTCCCTTGGCTGATTCGAGCCACCTTAAGAGCCCTGCACTACTGACCTTATGTCCTGATATCATCTCTTGATGCATCTAACATACTTATATCCCGGTTACATCCATCTTCAAACAACCGTTGAAGTCTCAACTATTGGGGGAACACTATTTTATTCTACTCTACCAAAAGAACATTCTACCAATAAGGCTTAGTCATGAAATTCTTCATATGTGGAAATTCTAATGGATAACAAAGACCCACTAATGTCTCAATGAAATTCCTCCTAAAAATGTACAAGTAATGAAGAAGTTTTCCCATACCACAAACAAGTGTAACACATGAGTATAGTAAATATTATTGAATACCATTCCATGTTCACAGTACCTTGTTGTAGATGGAGGAGCCCATGTATGTGTACATATCACATTGTGGATAGATAGAACTACTCTCTGAAGTGATGATCGAAGTCTGTCTAGGAGAGATCTATCTCGTTGTGTGTCTGATTAACCATGCTACACCATCTCCCAATAGATCCATAAATAATTCTTACTACAAGGAATGACATTTTATTAGGAGGCATCCTTAAAAGGTAGAAAATTTTAGTGACTGCCTGTAGCCAATCCACAACCACCTATGGGTTAGGATCACACTGAAACCAAGGAGTTCAATACCTCTAAACCTCATGTGAGTCACTCAACCTTTATAAATCATCATCTAGTTTTGATTGTGCTATTTTCTTCTTGGATGGTGGTGGTAATGCTGGTAAACCACCCATATGTGCTAGATAATGTACAAACCCATGTACCAATGCCTCTTCAATAGGTGTATCATCTCCATGAACAAGTGGAAGAATATGGCATATATGCCTACAAAGCATCATCCTGAAATAAAACAATATGTATCATTTTTTGAGTATTATACCTGGAGGATGAATCAATACAGACATGGAAAACACAACCATTCATATAAAATGCATGTATAAAAAAATTTCCCCACAACTAAATGTTATAATCTACAGAGTCAAAATATATTTGTTCAGAGTCCTAATATATGTATATGATAATCACTAAACCAACTAATGAATCCCAAGCCTACAATTCATACTCAAAATAGCTGATATTTCTTTCCCAAACAAATTTCATAGGCATAGGCCCTATTGTAGAATAAAACTCTTATGATAACACTCTGTCAAAACCTGAACGGCTGAGGCCTCATTCATAATTAAGCCAATACAAACTCCAATGGGGAATTAGTTAGAGACTAATAATGAGTAGGAATATTACAAAAATGGGGTAAATTATCGTATGGTACATGTACACATATGCATCTCCAATCCCACAAATGATAAAATGTAAAACAACTAAAACAATGCCAACATAAATATGAGATCCTATAATTGAGTATTAAAACAATGTACTAAAAATAGAAAAGGTACCAATACAAGCCTTTCCCAAACTATAAAGAGTGTATCCTAATCCATGGGAAATGACTAGGTCAAACACTCCCAAAAAACAAATCATTCATTCACGCTCTAGTTATTCTCTACCAGATCATTTCCCTCATTGGACGCCATTATAAATGTCATCGCTACACAATACATAACACATTTTGGAAAATTCCATGTAGGGGTGTGTATAAATATACTCATTATGAAACCCCAAAAACATAAAAATGAAATTATAGGTAGAGTTATCTCAATAAAATACAAATCAATTAATGGGGAACTTAAAAGAACCACAGCTATACTAAATAAATACACCATGCCACCAGATTTTCATAACTAATTTTGGGCCACATTATTCTGATCAAATCAACACTCATTATTGGATAACGCACTCCATAAACCTAGATACCATTCCAGACACTTGAAGATGAGTTCTGGGTTATTGGGCCTGAAAAGAAGGTTGTTCATTGGTATAAGGGGACCATGTTATAAAAACAAGGGTCACCCTCAGAACTGTTATGGGACACTACAGAACCAGTCTAGATCAACACACCACTTGTGGGATCAGTGTTCAGTGATTAAATAAATTGTATCAATGTAGCATACTGAATGGAGGATCACTTACCTACATTGTGAGGTCACCTAGATTTTAAAAAATCCAACTTTGGATTATTGGGGGTCACACTCCTATATTGTGGAGGGACACCACAAATCAATCATATACTCAACCTCTAGAGGGGATCAAAATGAAATTATGTGGATGTAATATCACATTATACCATCAATGGAAAGGAAAATGGGAAAACAATCAACATATACTATTCCAATTATTGTAAAGGAATAGACTCAATAACTCTTGATGAGAGTATACGAAATGTTATAATTGCTTCATGGGGTGCCCAACTATCCCAAGTGCTACCCATATGAAAGAGCCTATCATGAAATGTTGTCTCTAGATACACGGCATGTAGAATGTGTACATCGATCATAGAGACACATGGTATTATTAACTTATTTTCTAGCTATTTTGGTGTGCTGATGTTGTGTCTCTATACTGGTCTATGTACACCATGTTGTGTCAGTGGTGGGGTACGTAGCATGTTTGTGCTCATGTAATCCATCCCATGTCTATGTACTCTCTATAGTACATTCCATGTCAATCGGGGTGGGTCACACACTATGTGATAGGGGTCACATGTCATATGATCCTTAACTTTGGATGAACCCTAGCGCTACAGCTAGATCCCCCCACAAGTCGAGTAATCCAGGATTACATTTCGTGTTTTGTGGGATTTCCAAAATCCCAAATCTGAACTCCAATCATTTTCTCTCTTTCTCCCAACATCATTCCTTTCGCCCCTTACTAGAAAACTCAAAGGGAATCATCGACTATGCCTATACATTAACATTCATCATTCGCAAGCCACAAATCTATTAGAAAGATAAATATAAGTGTCATTCAACATTGTTCACTGAATAATGCGAAAGAAAGTGGAATCAGACATCCATTGTCCTATAATTCACAACCATAAACAATTATTCACCTTATTCAAGCCGTACTAATAATAGATCTAGGATATTGTATATTTTCACTAAAAAACATGTGCATAATTATCTATCGATTGGGATCCATAAAACCCCATGAAAAATGAAAAATGACCATGGTTAATCATTAAATTTAATAAACGAATCATATAAAAAATGAATGGAATTGGGATCGATCGATGTTTGTATTATATTTATTTTTTGGATAAGATAAATTTTGAAAATAAATCGTGAAACTATCCCAATAAACACATAATATACCCATCCCAAAATTACACATGATTCACAGTCCAATACAATGGACGATTTATTTATGTTCATCATATAATCTTGATCGGGGAAGAATCCACATAAAAAAGAACATACATGAAATTTGGATAAATCTTTTAAGAATAAAAAGTTATGTTTTCATCATTAAAAAGATCCTCCAACTCCTCTGGTTCAACGATGCACTATCTAATTCAGATCTGTTGTTTTCTACCACAAATGTCTTTTTCGAACAACATCTAGTCCTCCATGGATTAGAATCAAACCATAAGAAAAATTTTGTATCCATATATTTATTCAATATGTAGGTTTTTATACTGAAAAAAGTGAAATAAAATATAAATTTAATTTAGATTATTAATTTTTCTCTCATGAAATCATATACACAAGAAACCCATGTTCGGTAAGGTTAATTCATGCCTAGGATAAAAAAACATTTCAAACTCAACTTTGACCTCATATTTATGATGTAGGTAGCTGAGTAAGAGTTATTCCACTTTTTTCTAGAAAACTACATGAGCTGGATATTAAATAAATTTAATATATTTACATCATTTAATTTGAGCACATTTGGAATCCGAATCGCACACTGTCTTAGTGCCTAATATCAAAAAAATCCATATAATATTTAAAAAAAAATCAAATCTAATTATTTACATTTATTGAGTCTCAAATGTGTAGAAATGTAGATATCATGGATTTAGTTAAGAATACTGGAGAAGTCCCTATGATAGACAGATGAGTTGGGATTTTGGGATGGATCATAGTGAATGTGACCAAAATATTGTCGATATCCATTATATGTATTTTTTCATTAGTCTTATTTTTTATTTTCATGTGACACATTTTACTACAAGGATATTATATGTTTATTTAACATGGTTTTGGCAATGTTTGAAATTTTGAATCTGTTATAAGAGGCATGATTTATATTGGTTATTGATTCTTTTTATGTAGTTATTTTAAATATATATTTTTTATCTAATATACAATTCCTCTATTTCTGTATCTCATCCTAACACACTGGTCATGCTAATATTCCCTGTATCATTCCATTTTTATCAGATATATCCGGAGAGAGTTATGTTGTTATTATTTGTCTTATTTTATTATATTTACTCACTATGGTAATGAGAGATAGTATGATAACATGTTTCATTAGACCATCACTGCTGCATATTAGCCTCTAGTATACAGGGAGTCATGCTTCTGGGCATGTGGATAACTATCTCAGTGAAACTGTTTTGTGGATATTGGGTTAGGGCGTTACAAAGTTGTATCAAAGGATTTTTATTTATAATGCATTAATATTTGAGAAGATAGATTTGATATTAGAATGTTTTGGGTTGTGTTAATAATCTCAATAATAGGGTAATCTAAAACATGGGTGGCATAAAATGCTTATACCGAGTGTGGGATTGTTGTTCTATATGTTTTGTGTCACCATTTGATGATATTTCACTATGGAAGGCACAATTGGTGTGAAAAATTATTGTTTATATGATTTATTCAATTATAGAAACGTCAATAGGTTCTAATATGAATTAATAATTTCTGTAACATTAGATTATTGTGAAATTTATCATGTTATTAAGTGACATAAATGAATATTATGGTTTCTTATGGGAAAGTGAAAAAAATTTCTCTACAGTTATACCAATTTCTAAAAATAATGGTTTCTAAAAAATATTTGTAACTAGTTTTAATTGTGATGATTAAAATGTGAAAGGTTTGAACTAGTGTATAATGAAATGTTGATGATGATGTATGTTCGGTATGTCCCTTTTTATCCATGGCCCATAAAATGGATAGTTGAGGTTAATGTGGGGGTGATATTTTACCCATTAGAATAGTGTGTGTAGGGTGGTTCGGTTGTGATCTTTTAATATAATTATTTTTTTTAATTATGACACATATAAATTATGTGTTTTTAGTATTTTTGTTGGAATTTTTGAGAGATTATATTATGATGATTTTTACATATTGGGAGATTATTGGACATCACTGGGTACTATCTTCTATTAGTGGAATATAAAACTCCAATTAATTATAGTAATAGAGAGTTAGAGATGTTCTGTGAGAAAATTTATTATTTTATGAAGAGTATAGAGAGAGTCCCAATGAGTTCTGTGAGGAGTAAATTTAACTAGAAGATAGATTTTCAATTGTATCATAGTCTAAAAATTTCTAGAGAGGCTAAACCAGAGGCAGTTGGGTTATAGAATTTGTCCTTCCAAACTATATAGAATGAAATAGATACTCATCCAATAAAAAGATTAAATTTTGAATCATATAATATATTATGGCTAGTGAAATAATGATGAGATATTACTTCTTGAGATTAGTAGATTAAGGGTATGGAGTGGATTGAATTCAAGGAGAAGTATATGGAGAACTTTTACCCTAAGACATCTAAGGAAAGTTACGTATAAGGGTTAACGAGTTTGAACCAAAAATTTATGATCATGATAGATTATTATGGCTATTTAATGGTGTAACAAAATTTTTCTTGTATTTTTATAAGATATTAGGAAACTGTAATAAATTCCTAAATAAATAATTTTTTTCAAGATGTTGGATAAGGTATTTTAATAGTATCTCATTTATGAGGGTATATTAATGGAGGATTCTGGTTATAAGTGGATTTCATCAGTTAGGAAATTGGGTGGTATTTATTATAATATTAAGACGTATCGTCATAAGAATTTTATTTAGGTTATTTGTGTAAAAGGAAACCAGGGTTGTGATATTACCTCTTACGACATTAGTCTTGTGATCCACCATTAGTGAGGATGTCCTGGCTACATTTATGGCTAGATCCTTTAACCCTCAACGTAGTGTAGACATTTTAGTAAGATTGGTCACATATAGTGTCTCTACAAGAAAACATGGATGATGTGAAATGATTCATGCTCTAGAGTAGTGTATTTATCCAACCTGGGATAAGAATCTTATACCCACCACATGATTGGAGTTATAATGGTTTTACAACTTGGGGTGGAATATTTGGTACTCTTGAATGAGATTACCCATGTAAATAAGGATTTATAGGGATATGGAATTAGAAATGGGACTATGTTAGGGTAATAAGAGTGTTGAATGTTATTCATCCTTCATAGTTTGGACATGAGTCCAGATCCTTTGTTTTCTAAGGTGTGATTCATGTGTCTACTTCCATATCTTGTAATTTATTTTACATAGGATAACTATACTCTTAAAGATTTACTAGTTTTTAATGTGGGTTGGGTATGGTAGGGGATTATACATTTGGGATGATCTCGAATGAAACAAAATTTGTGGCGTGATGAAAATGTATCTATCAAAGTAACTAGTGTACTTGATGGTTTTTGGGTACCATCTCATTGGGTACTTTATCATTCCTAAGATGATATTTGTTTACATAACACTGGAAATAAACTGGTTTGTTACCCATAATGATGAAACAAATTTTTACAATCAGATATTGTCCTTCACATCAATTAATCATGACACATATATCCATAGGTGGAAATGTAATGTCTTGAAACCATATTGTGCCAGTTCATCCACAACATTGTGAGAGAATAACCCATGTTTCGACCCAATTACTAAATTATGAGGGATAAGAACTTCATGAATTCCCCCAATGGTGGATCAATTTCCCCAAATGTTTCATTAGGACATCCATGGACATCCACATAATAGAGTGGTTTAGTCCATCATTAAGATTATTTTTAGTGTTTAGAATGATTATATTCATCCATATATAATTTTCCTAATACAGACTCAAGAGTTAAAAAAATATCCTAGAGGAATTGGATACTATAGAATTTATCCACATGGGTATGAGAACATGGGGTTCCCTTATTATTTCTTTGAAGGATAATGGAATGTTGCAGTTTTGTGATGATTACCAGATGTTGAATTAGATGATTATTGATATGTGTTGCCCTCTAACTCAAATGGACATCAATTATGAATAGTTGAAATGTGGTTTTATGATCTAGAAAATTGATCTGAGGTTCGGTTATTATCAGTAATGGTTGATAGCATCAGATATAAGTAAAACATCTTGTAGATTAAGATATGGTTTGTATGAGTTCATCCTGATGCCTTTCATGATGATAAACTCACAAGTTGTATTAATGGAATTGATGAACCAAATAATTCTACCCAATAAATAGCTATTTTATACTTCATTTAATGCATATTGGTGTAATACAAGACTGATGTTGATCATTCCACATATCATGATATTATCTTCAGTACATTGAGAGAGTATCAAATTTATGGCAGGCTATCAAAGTGTCATTTCTAAATTTATTGTTTATATTTTATTGATCACATCATCATTGAGGAAGTTGTGATAGTCGAAGTGGAGAGTTTTCATACAGATGTATCTTTTGTGAGTTGCCCAATTTTTTTTGATATGATAAAATCTATTCTATTATCTATTATTACATAAGTTTCATTGAATTATTATATCATTTTGAATCACCAAACATACTCTTTATCTAGATGGGTATATGGTTTGAGTGGTATAAATCATGTCAAACAATTTCGAAGAGCTACTGAAATTATTTAAAAAAACATCAATAATGATTTTACCTTATCTAGAATTAGAATTATACAATTTTGTTTATTAATCAGGGATTGTACATGGGACAGTTTTAATGTACAGAGATAGAGTGGCGGCATATAAATTAGGGAATATATGTACACATTAACAGATCTATCTTATGAATGATCTGGAGTGGTCCTTAGTGGTTTATTTGTTTAAATGATGGAATTAATATATTTTGGGTGAGATTTTTATGGTTTATACCAACCATAAAATCATTAACTATATCTTTTCACATTTTTCCTTCTATCATTGATAGTAAAGATGGGTTGAGTATATAAATATTTTTACATTAAACTAGGTTATAAAATAGTGGAGGGAAACATTTTTGTCAATGGATAGCATAGAAATACATAGACATAAGAAATTAAGGATTATAGTTCCAAATAGATGATGATGGATTTCTTTACTGATATGTTTCCAACAGTTCCAGAGGTGCAATATCCCTTTACACTTATGTCCCTATCTATTGACAAATATCTTATAATTCATTTTATGATAATTTAGTAAGACAATATAGAATTTATGTATTTGAGAAATTTATTAGAAGGTGTGTATCCATATTTTGATAATACTATTGAAGAGGATGTTATTATTCAATTACATTGTAGTGATTTCATGAAT
Organism: Viscum album; assembly: GCA_963277665.1. Lineage (NCBI taxonomy): Eukaryota > Viridiplantae > Streptophyta > Magnoliopsida > Santalales > Viscaceae > Viscum > Viscum album. The sequence continues at coordinate 1,346,400,358 of OY728119.1, read as the reverse complement.
ACATGTATACGAGAATATATGATGTGTGTGTTTCATGCATCAAGGTGGACCGTAAACCCCATTTTGACTAATATGTATATTAATATTCAGAGTTACTGAAGGATGTTAAGAATGAAAAATGATATTCTACGATTCATGACCCAATTATACACTAATGAGTTTGTTAAAGATGAGTATTAGTGGATCTGTAGTTTGTTACAACATTCTCATATTCTGAAATGTACGTGGAAGGATTTTACCATGGATTTTTGGTTCATACATCTAAGGAAAGCATAGAGTAGAAACACAGTTTAAGGGATTATTGATTATATTTATAGGGTATGTCATTTAATTTTTAATGAGGATAATTTTACTATTTAGATGTTGAGAGACCATTATGTCCGGAAGATAGTACATTTTCATTTCTACCTCAGAGTATTGATTCATATCATGATCCAAATTTTACATTGTACATATTGAAATTATTGAATTAATATATCAGTAACCAAGTGATTTTCAGAATACATTTCAACATATAGAAAATGATGAATTTCTATCATACTATCAAGTTGGTAGGTAGAGGGCATATTGAGTGAATGTATCATCGACTAGTGGATCCTTTGAGAAACACTATGTGCTATTTGATTTCTGCAATATTAATAGTTACCAAGTAACTATTCAGATAAAACCATATGATTCACTCTATTGTAGGCCATGTAGATCTCATTTATAATGGATGGATGTTGGGGAATAAGAGTTGTTTAGAATGGGACTAATAAAAGAAATGTTAGAGATGTTTTACTTATTTTAGAAGCTTATATATTTGGGATATAGTATAATAAATACTTATAAAAATCAAAATTTTCATCCCTTATGTTTATTGTGGGTGACCATGTATTCCTTCATGTTTCTATGAGATTGGATAACCATCGGATTTGGGAATATGGCATGTTAGCACCCGATTTTTGGGGTCTATTTGTGATTGTGATAAGGGTCAGATTAATGGTGTACCTATTGTCTCTTAAATAGTAATATAGTGTAAGGAATTATGGATTTCTTGTTTTATAGCATCATAAATATCAATATAACCACTCTAATGTGATTATGTGGTGAGGTGGATATTGAGGGTGATCCATCCCATAAGGAGAAAATGGTTCTCCTTATTGATGGCAGTGAGAAATATTTGTAAGGTAAGACCATGCTATTTGTTCTTGTGTTGTGGTAACACAGTAATGATTACTAGAAAATATGAGAGATAGAAGAAAATGTATTGTTCTAGTTCCCCAACCATTTGACTATAGAGTCTTTAGGATGTTTGTGATTTCTAATTTAGAATGAGATGTGATAATATGTGGAGGTTATAAGAATATATCCCTTAATAGATGTAAGTAACTATATTAATATTGAAATTAATCAATTTATAGTTTTCAATGATGTTATTACCAAGATTGTAGGAATTATTGGGGTTTATTAATGGGTTTTATGAATAGAAAAAGGTTGGAAGGTGACCTTTCTATGGTGGTATAATTGATGGCACATGGTTTGAACTAATCATTCATTATAGGTCAGGAAAAAATGATCCCTGGCCCCCTTGGAAGTTTTCTATTGAGTGGAACCCAATGATTTTATTAAATGATGATAGCGGCATAGAAAAAAATTTCTCAAGTGCACATATTGGATATAGGGTGCCACATAGTTGCAACATGGTTTCAAAAACCGTCCATCCAAACTACATGCCTCATTAATGTAGGGGAAATTACAATTCCCCCTTGGGATTTAAGGGTTAATACCCTATATTGAAACACATTACTCCTCTATTATCTTAGGATATGAACCAAATCCCCCCAATATTCCCAAGGGTTCTAATCCATCAATTATTGGTCATTTGAATCATTATTTGTTACAAATAGATGCTTTGGGTGTGTCTCTCACTCGTCTTCCATTCATTTTCTATAATTATCGTATATCCTTTTTTTATCCATGTTCATGTGGTTTCAAACATTTTCCATTTTTATTGAATTTAATTCTATATGATTAATTGATAAATTTGTTGTCTAAATGATATGTTTTACCTTTCATTATGTCCCTAGAAATGTTGTTGAAGAGTGGACTAGGGATACGACCACATAGTGATTGAGACACTCCCTAACACATGGGAATTGAGTTGTGAATTATGAATTTATGGTTCAATGAGATTTAAATAATAATAATTTTTTTATCAGGATACCCCAGAATAAATTTGTTATTTTTTGTAAAATTAATTATATCTATTATTATGGAATGTGATTGGGTGAATGTGATAAATGGTCTACGGGGGGCATGGTAATGTTAGAAAATGGCCATGATGTGTTTTTGGTGGTTATTATTTTGAATAAATGGAAACAATATGTGATTTCTAGATTGGGTTTATTTCAAATGAATATGACGAACCACAGGTTTTATGTTAAATAGAAGTGGTTCTTCCCTTGAAGTATGAATTTTTTAAATGAGTTAGTTGTTCTAAACACTAATTAGTGTTTTTTTTATGAAATGGATGTCGGTGTTGTTCTTGTAATTCCACAATCGTCTTTATATGTTAATATGTGTGTCCACATTTGGAATGGGGGTTGGTCAAGTCATTACAATAAAAGGTAATGATGTTTGTATTGTCAATCCATGTAATATAAATGATGTTGTCGATGGTAGTCCACAACAAGAATTGGATATTATAATAGGGGTGAAAAAATTAATCTTTGTACCTAGACCAAGGATCCATGGTATATGGTTTTAAAATTTACATTGTAAAATAATATTGTTCAACATTTATGGTATTATTTTTCAATCTAAGAGCCCTTGGAGATAGTTAGAAACTTCTTAAAGATAAATCCATTATTTTTTCACAACATGAAAATAATTTACTTATTATTACAAATGATATGTATTAGACTTTATAATTTGTAGACACTAATTGTGATGGCTTATTGAGGAGTAATCACGCCATACTCAATTATCCAGTGGGTACCTAAGAAGATTTTATGTTTTCATGTCTATATAATATAGATGACCCTAAAATATATAGATTATTTGGGATTTTGGGATGGATAAAGGATGTAGGGATATGGATGTAATAAATACCCAATATATGGTTTTTATCAGAATGTATTATTTTATTTCTTGTGATGCATGACCCTAAAATGAAATGTTATATTAATTGTACTTATTTGTGGGAATGTACCAATTTGGGAGCTGTAATTTGATATATTGTTATTACTGGTTATAAATAATTATAACATTGTCATTATTTATCTTTTTTACACTATTGTATCTCTATAGTAAATAGTTTATTGTCTATCCATTTATCTTATTAGAACCCTTCTCTTTGGTAGCATCCTCTAGTGTATTAGGAGTTGTGCATGAGGTCTTGTAGATATCATGCTTGAGGGAACTGTTTACGGGCTCTGAGTCCAAGATGTTACAAAAATAATGAAGGTATTTTATAATATTAGTTTTGTTTCCTTAAAAAGTATCACTGAATATTATTGTGGAAATAAAAATCTTAGTTATTGAAAAAAATTTGTAGATGTAGATATATCCATACATATCATAATCATGTTTAGGATGTTATAACTAAATTGTATGCTCGTAGAATGATCTATTTCAAGTGGGAAAATATTGATGTTGTTCCACTATAATTAAATACATTATAATTAATATCACATTTATATTCATTAAAATCAATGTTAATTAAAGTCTTATCACATATTGATTATTCTTATATACAACATTATTTTGATAATATGTTTTAATATCTTACACATTGAAAACAGATTTAATTTTTTCCCACTATAATTATAACCTAGACATACAATGCCAAATTTTTTAGTGTATTCATCCAATGGGTATAATAAATCCTTAGATGAGACACATATGATGTAGAATTGAAACTATGAGTATATATAAGAGGACATGATATCATATCTAGAATTATAAATTTGAAATATACCAGTAAATATATAGTGATGAAATCCCCACAGGTATGAATTTCAAATGTTATGTGCCACTAGATAGTATAGTATGTGAAATTGAATAATTATACTTAGGCTTTAACATTTTTTCATATATATCGTGATCTATTTACGTAGATGTATTTTCCTAAACTATGATTAAAAAGGTTAAATAATTTTTGGGTATGTTGGGCACATCATGATTGATATATTAATAATGACTATGTGGATGATTTATTTTTACCTTCTGTTGTAATGGATGTTGATGTCAAATCCTTCTAGTTTATGTGTAATATTTACACTATATTCCATGACCATGGTTTTTGGAAGGTTTATATTTTAGAATTTAATGAAATATATATCTGTAATATATCATGATAGCATGGGTATTCAACAATTTAAGTGAGATATTGTGAGAGAGATATATATTTCTTATTGATAATTTGTGTTTTTATGGTTGGTGTTGTTGTTTAAAATTCCTATTATTGGGTGTAATTACATGTCTCTAGTTTCTTATATTAGATATTTTCTGAATGTATCCAACTCCAATAGAGACGAATCCAAAATAGTATCAAACATAATGTTTTTAGTAATCTACAAATAATTCTATTCCATATTAATTATTGGAATAATAAGTATTTTTTAGATTGGAAAATAATATTTATTTATTATTAGATAATGAAATTTATTTAGTAAATAATTTAATATAATTTTAATCATTAAGTATATACACTAAATACTATAAATATAATTTATTTATTTATTTATTTATCAATCAAATTAAATCTATTCTTCATGGAATATTTAATTAAATTGATGATGCATTTATCATTTCTAGGTGTCCTTTGTAAAAGGTATACATTATATGATTTATATAAAAAATAAATAAATTAAAATAGTATCTTTAATTTATTTATGAGAAATGTGATTATCATGGAAATAATAATAATAATAATAATAATATATGGGATTCCCCATGGATCCTGAAATTTAACCAAGGGACTAAGTGAAAGTATTAATTCCCTATATATATATATATAAATGAATGGTTATATCATTTCATATGATAAGATGAAATTACTACACAATCATATACTATATCTATATTTCTTTAAATGAAGTATATTTCTAATGTTTTCTCCCATGAATAAGAAAATATCTTTAAACTACACCTCCATATCATGAAAAAGGGGACATTAATCAATTATTCAAACAAAAAGGTGTATTGTAATCAATGTCGAGTTACATATAGGATTTGGTACCACTGTGCTAAAATTTTAAGCACTATCGACAAAACATTTTGATGAAGGATCCCATGTGGATCAGCAATAAAATAGATTATTACATATATATTCATTGTGATATTTATGTACAACAATATAACTATTCATATATAATCAACATTATCTTTAAATATGTTGTTCAAGAGGGAGTTAAGTTTTTATTTTATATTTATTATAAAAATTTCAACAAAGAACCTCATTCTATGATCATGATTTATATAAAAATATAATGCTCATTCATTGGTCATCATGATTCTACCTCCTATAAATTGTATACAATTCATTAAAAATATCAAAAAACAAGAAAAGAATTTCCATAATCTACAACATAACAAAAAGAAATATCAATATTATAGAGGTATATCATATTGAATCTCTATATGCTTGATCATTATTTATGACATATTTCATTATTGGATTGGATAAAACTATTTCTCACAGTTTTCATTTGTTTAGGTTACCAACAGATGGAAATGAAAGTGGAGGAGACTCTATTGTATGTTAACTCAATGATGATCTTTAATACTTACATGAATAAACATAATTATTCTACATATCTCAATCAATTAGTATTGTTCAAAATCTTTTTCATGCATCTATGCTATGTAAATATCTATCATACCACACAAATTGTCTTATATTACATTATCCTTCGAGGGTTCTTATATAAATAATCTTAACAAAACATCAGGTCTAATATTAATCTTTTTCATGGAAAATTCATTCCATTACTATATATTAGAAGAAACCATTAAATATTATTGATGAATACTAGAGGGATGAGTGTTAAAATTAAATTAATTTTTGTAGGAATATAATCTAAAAAAATTATTTTCTTATCATGTTAGTAAACGTAGAACATTTCAATGATGTAGTGACACATTTTATTATGGGATTTAATATTTTATAAAATTTTAAATTCATTACATTTAAATAAAATACATAATTTTTTTCAAGGATGATTGTAGAAATTAATATATCTATATAGAAAATATAAAAATTAATGGATTCATAGGTGTCATTGGCTACCTAGTTGTAAGGTATAGTTTATATGGTTGTCATTATGGTGGTTATTAGAGCCAATATATAGTTTAATGGGTAACTACATAATTATAAATTGTACATTCAAATATTGTTACAATTGTTAATGAAAAATTATGGGAAATTATAAAATTACTTAATTTTTTTTGTGAGAAACCTATTTAAAATAATATATTTGGAAACGTTATCTGAAATATTTTCTCTCTTCCTATCTCATCTATTCCAATATTTTTCTATATGATCCCTATTTTAATTTTTAAATTGTAAAATAAATTTCTACAACATGTATTTTAACATTGGTGAATTTAACATAAAGACTCTAAATTATTCCTTTTTATTTGGTGTATTTTATTTAATTATATTATGAACAAAAATTACACATCTTATAAATATTAATATTTTTCTTCTATAAAATGTGGTAACTTTTCAATTTTAAAGAATAAATTTTTAAATGATAATTATTGTGAAATATTGAATAATTTAACAATATTCCTGAATTTCCATTTATATGTAGATGAAATTACAAGCCCTCTTTATCATTTAATTTTAATTCCATACTATTTTTTATATACTTCATTCCACAATCCATGTTGATCATGATAAAAATATTAAATGGTATATGAAACATTATCTCTCATATAACTATTATAGTTTTGGGATACCCAAGGTGTTGCAAAAAAAATAATCCAAAAAAAACCTATCAGGGTTTGGGGTGAATTACGATTTAAATGTTTTATCTCATCTCAATGGAACCCTATATAAATTTGATACGAAAATATTAGACTAGTATCAATTATATACAAATATTCCATTAAGAGATATAAGAAATATAAAATAATTTTTAATAATTTTTATTCAGTCACTGATAAGGTATACATTAAAGGGAAATGCCCCTATAATATCATTATGTACAAAAAAGAACCATGAATAACAATTTTTATTGATACAAAGTTTATCTTCTAGTCTATATATTCAAGGAGCATTCCCATTAAAACATTGAGTTCATGAATTAATTCCCCATATCATTTGGGAAAATATAAAAGACTCTATTATTAGACATAGATTTGAATTTTTATATTATATTTTCATAATGGAGACATTTCCATATAATAAATAATAAAAATTCTTATTTTCATAAAACAAATAATGACTATGAAACTCAAATAAAATTCATGATTATAAATAGTATTCTATATAATAAAGTAATAACATCATCTATGAGTGTGAAAAAGTCGAGAAGTACATATGTTTTTTGAAAATAAATAATAATTCTATCATATTGTGTACGTTTTGTTTTTTTAATACATATTTTCAATGCATAAACTCTACTTACATAAAAATCATCACAAAAATATTTCTTCTTCATAATTTCCTTATAATCATATTTATCACATATGTTTTCCAAGGGTACGCTACAACATTGGTTCGTAATTATAATTTATTGAATGTATATTTATCCAATTTTTTTCTATTATATATTTACATCATGGCTATATTAGGATAGTAGGTTCATGATTATTCAATATACCACGTATGATATTCATGGATCTTGATGATTCAAAAAAAAATAAAGATATTAATTCACTACAATTTTCACATTATGACTATTATATATTTAGTGTGGGTTTTAAATAATTATTTATTTGAAATAGAACACATAAAATTACTTACCAAGAAACTATTTAGTTTTTAAAAATATGAATCTATCTTACTAGTATTACCAAGTACCAAATAATAATTTCTTGAACCTCATAGAATATCATAATACCATACATTCTCAGTCGAAATAAAACAAATGTGACATTCTAAAAAATGGAATTTACTCTATATTACTATTAATTAAAAATATTTTCATTTTCATTTTCATTAAACACTCATAACTCTTTCACATATCTACAATAATTTTATATTATATGTTGCACATGAAATTATTTTTCCTATCACAGAAAACACAAAAGATACATAATTCATTCATGAATCCCAATAAAAATATTTCATTCATTATTATTTTCTTCAGTATAATTATTTTTATATATCCTTTTTCTAAAAAAGTATTTGAAAATTATTACCATATATTTCATTCATGATATTTCTAACAGTGATTAAGATATTGGAAGAAAGGTCATCATAAAATACATAATTTCACAAAACTATAAACCTTATTATAGATTCACTTATACATGATGAATAATAATGATTTGATAATTTTTATCATTTAAAAATATATTCACAAAATATTTAATTTCCTATCATGATTCAATGTTTTTTTGAAACACTGATAATAATATATAATTTCTATAACATCTCTATTTGACTTAAAACACTTTTTTGGCCACATATGATAAACCCAAGAAGATGATTTATCGCTTAAAAATCATTATAAATCATGAAATTTCATCTTTTATATTACATAATATTAGAGTATGAATTGGAATATTTTTAACTCTTCACTGATATTCTTTCTTCAAACATTTTACCCATTTGATTTTTTTTGGGGTCCAATTAGGAATTAAATCCCAAATTATTAATGTAACACTATTATATATTGTGAAATATTTGTTTTCAATTAAATTTAATAATTTATATTTTTTTCATTTTATGTACTCTCTAGTATATCTTTCAATATACATAACACCATTTTGATCTTTCACTACATGAAACACAATATTCTCTTACACTACTCAAGACAGTATGTTTTAATAAACCCATGATATTTTAATATAATAGTAATTTAAACACAACTGTTATAACATATCCATTATACATTGTGAAGCTAATATTTAAAACTACATACTAAATTTTAATTTTTTAATTCTGGAATCATATTTATAAAGGTGTTTTTTATTTTTTGAAAAGCCCATGTAAAAAACTAAAATAATATATTCTAAAAATATGATTTAAATTTAATTTTTGTACCTGATATGAAAATTATTTTTGACATGGTTAGAAAAATAATATGATAGATGTATTAATAATTTTATAATTTTTTATTACAAAATTATCTTAGGATGATTTTTTTTAAATTTTTTGGAAATGTTTATTTTGATGGTTTATAAAGAAAAAATATAAAATTTTATTTCAAAACATCCCTTTTTTTTTAAATTATGTATAATATTAAATTATATTTTTAGGCGGTTTTATGGTATAATTATATCAAATTTATATCAATTAATCAAGAATTTTCATTTTAATATATTCAATATTTAATTTTAATAAAAAAAATTTCCAAAATTTAATCTTTTTCTCTTTAAAACCCTGCTTCGTAATATTATTTGTGGGAATAATTTTCATTTAAATGTATCCACATACATAAATATAATTTAGAAAAATGGATTATATAATTTTTTTTAAATAATTTATTATTTCGTATATGTTGAACAGAACATTTGACTAAAATTAAATGAGAATGCAGTACAAATTAATAAATAATGATAAGGTATATAACAGATTACCATGGGTTAAACTGGAGTGACAAGAGTAAAAAATTCCTTAAAATAATTTATTAATATTGCTGACACTAAAAAAGTCATCCGCAAAATTTTTCATATGCTCCCATAAATATTCCAAGAGTGTATCATGTTTTGTAATCATTGATTTGATAGGTATTAGAGCCTAAACGGAGTTACGGATTAGGAGTTATGGGCATTTGAAGTTAGGCTGTAAAACTGGTTTGTGAAGACCATTCGCGAAGCTCCCTCCACGATCGAAGAGCCCCGCTACGAAGCAAGGAGGCGGGACAGCTCCGCAAATGCTTTGACGTTCACGACCCACCGTGGAGCACACTCTGTCTTCACGCCGAGGGTGCTCTGCTTCGCAGAACCTCTCCCCAATAAATACCCAGCTCACACCCCTTCACAAGGAGTCCAGTTCTCCCCTTGGGCGATCGATCTCCTGGTTCATGGTGCTCCGCTTTTCTTCACAAAGCGTCTCCACGAGACCATTCTCCGCAAGAATCTTCCTTCGTGATGCTGCTCCGAGAGTCCATGCTCCACGAGTATCTTACTTTGTTATGATGCTCCACGAGTCAATGCTCCGAGAGCCCATACACCGTGAGAAGCTTCCTTCGCGATGCTAATCTGTGATTCCATGCTCCGCGAGTAGCTTCCTTCGCGATGATGCTCTGCGAGTCTGTGCTCCGCAAGTACCCCTTACTCCGTGAGGCCATGCTTCGCGATCACCCTTTTCTCCATTAGATCCCTTTGCTCCATGATAGACCTTTTCTCCGTGAAGCTACTTCGCGAAGGCCTATCTTTTGTGATGCTCCATCCTTCGTTCCCACCAGTCGATACCGTGGGGGCTGCACCCCTGCACCCTGAACCGTCACAGACCCCCATGAAAAATGGAGAGTCGAACCTTGAACTTTTCAGGCCGGGACATCAACATTTTCCATTGCACCCTTATGCATAGCCTCCTTCCACATATGGAAAACCATGATTTGAGATACTCCTCCACACACTATTAAACACATTGTTCCAGCATATTCCTCTCAGTCCCTTTCACATGTCGTGAGGTAAGATTCCCATCATCAATTTCTCGAGTACCTTGAGTCATCCATTCCTCAAGAAACTCCTCTAATCCCTATCACTTGGCTCCTATTCCAGTACGAACCAGAAAGGGCCACCCTTTTGTAAGTCCCAACACAAACCATTTCATGGTGCCTCATGCCTAATAGTAATCTCTACATGACTTTAAAATGTATTCATCTTTATGTCCCAAACATAGGATTCCTATCGCTCAAAACGAGAGATTCTTTATTCTCCAAGCATGAGATTCCAATAGTCCTCTCTACATGACATTAAATTGTAGTAATCCTTATGTCCCAAATATAGGATGACACTCACTCTAAATGAGAGATTCCTTATTCTCCAAGCATGAGATGCCAAAAGTACTCTCTACATGACTTTAAAATATAGTAATCCATATGTCCCAAACATAGGATGCCTCTCTCTCTAAAAGAGAGATGTCTTATGCTAAAAGGATGAGATGCCAATAGTCCTCCCTACATGACTTTAATCTGTAGTAATCCCTATGTCCCAATCATTGGATTCCTCTAGCTCTAAACGAGAGATTCCTTATGCTCCAAGTATGAGATGAAAACATTCATATCAAAATGACTATAAATTGTAGTACACCCTACATGCCAAACATAGGATGCCTCTTACTCTAAAAAATAGATGCCTTGTGCTACAAGCGTAAGAAGACAATAGTCTTATGTATGTGACTATAAACTGTAGTGCACCCAATGCTCCAAACATAGGATTCATCTAACTAAAAAGAAGATATGCCTTATGCTCCAAGAATTAGATGCCTAATTCCATGATTACAGTTGCATAATCTCATGGGAGTTGGAATCTGTTCAAACATTCCATCACTCCACCTCATGCTTTGAGTGTCCTTCATTCATATCATCATCCCCTTCCATGTCTGAAGGGACCCCCTAACAGCTTGGTCCCATTCCGTATCATATCGCCTATCATCATGGGCCAACACCCCGTAAGACTTTGGACAACACTTTGAGTCAGGTCCTGTGTATCGAACACGGTCAGCAGTCGGCCCTCATTGGTTTGCCCCCATTTCAGTCTAACATGTTATGGATGTTGCGTTTAAAACATGGTCAACCAATATCTTCCATCTCTATGCCACCCTCATTGCATTATGAATGTCGGGATGTGATTAAAACTTTTCATATCCCTTTGTTCGGACTGATTCCAACACCCATGGCGTTATCCCTCTAGTGCACTAGTGCAAAGGTGAAGGCATCAACCCACCAGTGGGTTTGGATGCCCTCATGTCTGTTGACTCTCCTTTCGTCACAGAATCCAAAGATCGGAAAAGGGGAATATCTAAGCAAAAAGTGATTCATCCTTTGAAGAAACATCAAAAATCGACAAAGGGATGAACAAGGAGAACATTGCCCATAGGTCGCACAAGTTCCCTCTTAGTCGCGCAAGTACACTTGCGCGCCGCCTCAACACTTGCGCGACTCCTCATAGTCGTGCAAGGGACTTGCGCGACATATGTGGTAACCGCCTGGTAACCGCCCAGTAACCGCCCGGGGTCTTCTTTTGCCTATAAATAGACCCTGTGGGCCCCCCATTCGGGAGGATCTTTTCCCAGAAACTCGAATTGAAGCTCCCGACGCCCAAGTCTCTTCTCAAAGCTTCCAAAACACTTCTAAGGTAATTTCTTACCTAGAATGGAAGATCTATAGGGAAGAAGGAAGGCCTAAGTGTTGAAACTTATCAAACACTTGCGCGCCGACTTAATTCCTTCAATATAACTTGCGCGTACCTTCTCTGGAAGAACCTCAAGAGGATTGTAAAGGGTTTTCTAAAGAGTCGCTCAAGTAATTCAACTCTGGTTGAAAATCGCGCAAGTATCCCTCATGTCGCGCAAGTATACTTGCGCGACCAGTACTTGCGCGCCGCCGCAGGACTTGCGCGACTTTTTATACTTGCGCGCCCCTATCTTTTTTGGGTGCCCATCTTGCCCATTTTACCCCTCTTAAACCATTTCACCTTTCCTATTCAAGATTCATTCTTCAAGATACTCTTCAAAGCCATTTATGGCATGATTTCTTGAATTGACATCCTTATCTGAAAGGAATGCTGTGAAATATATCTCAAAACCTAGTGATTTAAACATCTTTATGTCACCAAAGATTGAGAGTTCATTCATTCAACCTCATCCTTTAAGATGAGATAATCCTAACCTGGGTCTCCTTTTCAGGAATAATCCCCAGTTATAAAACCTTTGATCTGGGCATCTTCCTCAAGAGTAAGCCCCAATCAAGTCTTCTAAATCTTGGGCATCTTTCTTAAGAATAAGCCCCAACCTCAAATATGGGCATCCTCCTCAGGAGTAAGCCCCAAACCTTAATCCCTAACCTGGGTCTCCTTTTCAGGAATAAGACTCAGTCATAACCTTGGGCTTCCTTTTCAGGAGTAATCCCCAAGTCCCTTAACCTGGGCTTCCTTCTCAGGAAAAGTCCCAGTCATAAACCTTGGGCATCCTCCTTAGGAGTAAGCCCCAAGCCTTAATCCTTAACCTGGGCCTCCTTCTTTTAGGAATAAGTCCCAGTCATAACCTTGGGCTTCCTTTTCAGGAGTAAGCCCCAAGTCCCTTAACCTGGGTCTCCTTTTCAGGAATAAGACTCAGTCATAACCTTGGGCTTCCTTTTCAGGAATAAGCCCTAAGTCCCTTAACCTGGGCTTCCTTCTCAGGAATAAGTCCCAGTCATAAACCTTGGGCATCCTCCTCAGGAGTAAGCCCCAAACCTTAATCCTTAACCTGGGCTTCCTTCTCAGGAATAAGCCCCAGTCATAAGTACCCTCCTAACTTGGGCATCCTCCTTAGGAGTAAGCCCCAAGATTAGAGTATTCAAATCTCCATAAAGCACATATAACTTTGTGGACCCTGTTCATGGATTTTCTCCCTAAAAGTGAATCCTAAACCTTCATCTATCTGGGCAGTCATCCATACATAAGCCCCAAAAAAATTCTTATGATTTCATCTTTCATGGCACAATTGTCTAAATTTTACCAATACCTCTTGTTTCTCACACCGAGCATGACTCACGTGAGCTTAGAGTGTAAAAGTAAATATGACATTCATCTTTGAGCCATCAATCATAAACATCATACCCCATTCCTCGAACTACGTGGGTTCTGATTCCTTTTCCAAAACAAAGGATACGTAGGTAGCCCATTTATGGGTTCGATCCCAACTTTGAAATAATCTCTGTCCTTCTGAATGACGATAAACTTCAAGTGCCCCACTGAGTGGCTTTAAAACCAGCTTGGTCATCATAATGACCAAGAGACTTTTATATAAATGTTTTGAAGGATACCATTGACCAAGAATCTCTAAACAAATATAGATGATTCTCTATTGATGAAGAACCTCGAATACATATAAAAGATTCTCTAAATTTCTTGCATACTTGATTATTGATTGTTAAAATTAAAGGAAAACTCATTTTATACTTGGTAATGTAATAAGGATTCACGAACATAACTTAAATCTATAAAGAGAGTCCCGGAGTAGACAATAATTCCCCTCAAAAAGGTGTGATGAGTCCGACCTCCCATCCTCTCGACCAATGAAAATTCCTAAGCCTCATTAACCCACAAGCTAATGGGCGCCTGCCTTTGGAAAGTAGGTCCAAATGGATGTGGAATCATTGGATGTTTCCGGTTCTACGAACAAACCCGTTAGAAACCGATCGGAATGTTTGAATCTCCCGTCCGGGAGGTCATCCCGGGATTCCGTGCGAAACAAAAATGGTGAACCCGACGTGAATCCTTAACCAAGTTAAAGTGATGTTCTTCTTATCTGTTAGGCCCCTTGGGCCAACAAGGCAATCATTGACATATGATCATCCAAAAGATGCAGTAGCCGGATTCATCTTGATTATGTCTGTTACATGGAACAGGCACTCTTTTTTCAAGATCTTCTACAAAAATGGCTTTCCTTAAGTTCACCCCTGTGAATACTGCTGCTGGGAACACCTCTACTGTGAGGTCTGCTGCTGTGAAAACCAATGCTGCTACTCCTACTGGAACATCATCCGCTCTGAGGATGACATCACCAACTCAGTGTCTTCAACGCTGTGTTTCAAATGCACTGGTTAAAGAGTACCGTCGCAACGGTACTATCCCAACTTTGGAGGCCGCTCGTCAAGCCCTCCAAGTTAACAATTCTACCTGGTCGTCCGGACAACGGCGACCAGCAATCAAGAAGCAGGCGGTGCTGACTACCGTCTCTAACCGTTTCGGGTCGTTATCCCCGGAACGCAGTTTCCACTCACTCCCTTACTCCGAGGAAGTGAATGAGCAGGTCCCGCAGGACCTTAATTCAAAAAGACAGGAGTCCTTCTCAAGGGCTCCCATCAACAATCGCCGCCAGACTCGTGCGGTAGTGCGCCCTCAACATGATGAGGGTACCGGCTCCAGGCATTCAGCTCAGGTTCCTCGAACCCGAGCAGGCAAGATGAATCACCAGAGACGGAATCCGGTTAACAATAGGCAGGTTGTCATCCCTGCCATCTCCGGAGAAGTCCACCAACCTAACTTGGTGGCAAATAACGAGCAGGCATACACACCTATCCGTTTTAATCCCGCTGTCCAGCAGACTCGTCTGGCAGCATCAAGCCGATCCCGCCAGGCAATTCCGGCGGAGTACCATAGGCAGGAACATACACCTGCTTATACATCAGCAGTTAGTCAGCAGGCTCGTCTGACTACATATGATGGATCTCGTCAACCGCGTTTGACGAAGTGTAATCAGCAGGCACATACACCTGCTAATACTAATCAGGCCTACCAACAGTCTCGCTTGGTAGCACCCGGAGAAGTCAGTCGGAAAGTCCCGGCGACAAACAGGAGGCAGACTAAACTCTCTACCTCCACACTTGAGTACTGTCAGAATTCACTGACAGGAAAAGGAGGACAGGAGCAGGCACATACACCTACTCCAAGCCCGGAATGGACGTATATCCCTGTTCCGGCGGCTGAAGTCACCAAGCATATTTTATCAATGGTGAAAGAGCAGAACCAAATTCTTGCTCATATTCTGGATGCTTGCCAGGATATCATAACATCTTCAGCATCATCTCAGGGACAGACACATAAATCTATCCCTAGCAGTGGAGTGACACATCAACTATTCACTCCAGAACAAACACACACATCTGTTCCAGTCCAAAAGGGTTATGGGGCATACTCCCCCATATCATACGGACAACCAAGTCAGGCACATACACCTGATTTGAGCGATGATTGTCAGCCTAACCTGACCATCTTTCCTGATCAGGCACATACACCTGCTCAGAGCAATCACTTTCGTCATCAAGTGGTTTCTAAAGTGAGTAAGAAGGCATCTAAGAAAAAGATCCGCCCAGCACAGTCAGGAGATCAAAGGCCAATTTGTAACCAAGCCTTGCTCGATGCTGGAGTTCTTGAAGCCCTCAGACATTTATCTGTTGGTATTCAAGATTCTACTCCCTCAGTTCCCAATAACAGGAACATTAATCCCGAAGGTCTTCAACAGACACTTCCTCATGAAGACTTGCTTCATGAAAATTCGGTCAATCTTGAAGTTTCTTCTTCAGATGAGAGCCACATGAACCCTCTGTGTGGTCAGAAGACCAAAGAGCAAGAGATTTCGTCTTTTGCTGTAACCCATCATGAAGGTCCTCCTCATGGTGATGAACTTCGCTGCGAAAGTCCTCTCCGCAGTAGTGATTCACATTGTCTCGAAAATTCTTCAGAAGGCAATGTAGTGCCGAGAAAGCCCTCTTATCTTGAGGCACTTGCAAACGTAAAACCAGTCATGTCTGAGGCTTTACTATCGGCAGGTGAAACTATTTCTCCATTAGAAGATAGCTTGGGGTTCAGGTTATTCTCTGAACCTTCCCTGGGTCATTCATCTTCCAGCATGAATAGTGATTCCTCTACCAATCTTGTTGAATCCGATGAAGCAACAAGGAAACACCAACTCTGGTCCAAACAGGTAGAAGAATCTTCATTTAATGATAAAGAGGAAATGCTGAACATGAGGAAAAAACTGGCAAAAGGTGAAGTACCAGTCATGTTTTGGCCTTTGGCTGATTCCCAGTATGACATTCCAAAGATGTTGACGGATGATGGAATCCATGACATTCGTCTCAACATATGGAAGACTCTTTGTCAATTGAAGAATAAGGTATTATCTTACGATGAATATGAAAATCATCTTAAGATAATAGAAGGGTTACAACGCCAGATTGATTTGGCATCTCTATCAGTCTCTCGGTATCCGAAGGCTGAAAAGCAACAGAGAACCCTTCAACGTTCATGCCTTGGCGCGCTGAGAAAATTGCGTCAGTTAATTTCCAATGCTCCATCTAATGTTCATATCAGAGGATGGGGTGTTCACGGAGCACTACATTTCACAGTGCTTTCCGGTCAGCAAAGCCCGCCGAAAATGGTCTCATGCAATGTTATTACCCATGGCCGGCCACAGTCAATGGGCTTTGTTCGTAATCAAAATCTTGCTCGAGATCAAGCTTCAACTAGTTCCTCTCAAAATCAAGTATATAGAGAACAGGTTGTTGAATTGCTCCTACATCAAGCAGGCGAGAATATTGCACAAGCCTCTCGTCTAGAGCAAACACGTCATCAAATGACAGAAGTTTCGGAAATCATCCAACGGTCTGTTGAACCAGGTGATAAAAGTGGATACAGGTTAATGCATCCAGCTAATTTCCGAACTAAGATTCGCAAGATCAAGAGAGATTTCAAAAAGATCTCAGACATAGCATGTCAAGAGACACCCCAGCTTGCCAGACTGGGGACTTCTCTAACCCAACCCTCAGAGTCAACAAATGGGATTCGAGGAGTTGAGCGGAAGCAGCAGGAACATCCCCAGTCCACCGGACTGGGGACTTTTTCAAATCCTCAATCCCTCCCTCAGAGAAGGTCAGTATTCTCTCGATTAGGGAAGAAGCCTCAAGAGGAACGAAGAGCCAAGCTATTAGGAGATTCTCTCCAAGTGACGGTTCACAAAGAAATTCCTGAGGGATCAAGTCAACAGAATTCCATGTTTCATCATGGACATGGAAGAAGACAATATCACAGAAATGTTGATAGAAAGGATTCCATGAAATATGAATCCATTAATGTCATCACTGCCGTTGCTGCTGATTCACCAGATGAGGCTCAATCAGAGGGATCAGACGAAGAGGTTCCTGCTCAAGAAGTTGCGCACACAGACCTAAATGAAGAAGGTGTGCGCACACATAATCAAAGGCTTACCCAAAATCTGGGTATTCCTTCAAGTAACCCACTTCCCCCTCTCCGAAAAGGATCCAATAAGGGGAAAGGAAAGAATCAGGTTACTTCTCACCCTTCCTCTGAAGGAGGTCAATCGCTCTCATTAGAGCAAAGATTTGCACAACAGGAGGAAGAAATGAAAGAATTAAGAAGGTTGAATGCAGAACTACTTCAGAGTAGTCTTCTTCTTAAGAATGCTGAAATCCGACAGCCGAAGGAATTTGTTGTAACTACTGAGATGGATCATGAATATCCTCCTTTATCAGTACACCCACAGAGGTCTAATCCTACGGGTCAAACGCAACAACGGTTGGCAGCACTACCATTAGTTGCAGCACCAACCTCCACGGCTGTCCAAGCTCCATTCATTGCACCTGCCCAAAACCAAGTTCAACCTGACATTTCTCAAAAGTTAATGACTACTATTGAGTCATTAACAGCTCGGTTAGAAACTATGGAAGGGAAACGGGCGCAAGTTCAACCTGAAAAGAAAGTTTACCCTGAATGGGTAGATTCAATTTCTCCTCCATCCAATTTTGGAAACCCTGTTTTCCCTACTTTCAATGGATCAGGCGACCCTGAACAACATTTGACGCATTACGTATCTTGTTGTGATCCTATGATGGGAACTCCAGAGCAACAAGAAGCAGTGAAACTCAGATGCTTCATGCGAACCTTGCAAGGACCAGCCTTTGTCTGGTATACAAGCTTGAAATCCCGGTCAGTCATCGGATGGGAGGATCTTCGTCAAAAATTCCTTCTTCAGTTTAGCTCAACTTTGCCAAAAACGACAGTTTTTTATCTTACAAACTGCAAGCAAAGGGAGAATGAAAGAGTCTCTGATTTCATTGCTCGTTGGAAGGGATTAACGTATTCCTTGAGTTTATCACTTCCTCAGGAGGAATTGTTGCCAATCTGTGTGGCAAATTTGCGTGACGAATTACGCACGCCATTGATCCCTGTGAAATACACAGGAGGGTTTCGAGACCTTACTTCAATCGCTCAACAGATTGAAGATTCCCTTATACAGGCTAAGGTTAAATCTCGTGTAATTCCATCAGCTCCAGGAAGAAGAATGGGTAAAGTAGAAACTGCTACAGTTATGCTTAAACAGGCACATGTACCTATTTCTACTTCAAAACCTTCATCTTCTCGAAGGGCTCCACCTCCTGAACACCAACAACAAAGGTTGTTTCGTCCAAATGATCAAAAAAATCAACGACGAAAACAATTTGAGGATATGAAGAGTAAAACATACTCTTTCCGAAGTGAGCAAGTTCCTGGTTACTTCATTTCAGCCCTGGAAAATAATTTGGTTCTATTACCAGTGCCGAAGAGACCAAACAAGGAAGGAGATGAAGACCGTCCCAATTATTGTCCCTTTCATCAAATGTTGGGGCATCCCATCCAGGAGTGTTTTGTCTTTAAAGACCTCCTGCAAAAGATGGTCGTTTTGGGACAGGTCAAATTGAAGGGTTCTTCAGCTCATGTAGCGTGTATTACCGCTACAAATCCAGAGGAAGGAGGCGAGTGGCAGGAAGTCAAAAGCAAAACTGCGAAAAAATATGATGATTGGATGGTTAGAAAGACAATCAATCGGACCCATTCCATTTTGCGAACACAATTGAAGAAGCCAATTGTGTCTCCTACAAAAGCTGCAGTAAAGCCTCCATCAAAAGACAAATCCTCAAAAGGGCAGAGCAATTCAAAGAAGAAAGAGGAATCAGAAGAAGATGAGTATGTATCAAAGCCTAAATTGTCTTTGACTCTGGCAGATTTCATGCCATCTACTTCAAAGCAACGGGCACCGTCCCACCAAACGGCACAGCCTAAACAGGCTAACCAGGCAGAGTCTTTATCAGACGAAGAGTTAATATTTGGTTCTGTTAATATGATTCAATTAACAGATTCATATTCCAGTCTTGATGAGCCTGAATTCCCTGTATCAAATAAAGGAACCCGAGGATGTTCTAGAGGTTCAGGATATAGGGGAAGACGTGGATCTTTCCGAAGCCACTACTCTAATTCTACCCCTGCTAGCACTGTATATGCAGCAAAAACTCGTGGTAGAGCCCTTCAGCGAGCTCAAAATGAACAAGCAAGTTCTTCTGCCAATGGCCAACTCAGCTTCGGCACAGTTATTTTGGAAGACCGATTAAATGTTCCATCTTCTTTATCTCAGCAAGCAAATGGATCTAATCAGTCTAATTTTCCAAAACCAAGGATGTTGCCAACTTCAATACAAGATGCATCAGCTTCCAAAGCATCTGCCTCCAAGGTACCTGCTAAACCGCATATTCCTATTGGGAAACGCAGGCCTCTAGATCAAAAGTATGATATATTGAAACACTTGGCCCAAGTACCAGCCAAATTATCAATTTTGGATGCTTTGAATCTATCAAGAGATCTTCGGGAAGCACTCATCGAAGCTTTGTCAAGTCCTCAGGAGTTTGAAGCTGAAATTGCTGCAGCTGAAATTTATCACATAGAGAACAATCCTGCAGAATGCCATGCAGTGATATCTTTTACTGATAAAGATGAGGATGATGTTGTGCATGGGCACATAAAACCTTTGTACTTATCTGGCAAAGTCAATGGTATAGATGTTCGAAGAGCTTTCATTGACAATGGTTCAGGAGTCAACCTCATGCCCATTCGCACACTTCGTTGATTGGGCCTCACGGAATCTGATTTATCTCCTTCTACCATGATGTTGCAAGGATATGATAAAAATTAACAAGAACCACTGGGAGAAGTTACGCTCAGAACTCAGTTTGGAGATCTTGTTTCCAATTCGGATTTCATGATTGTTGATCAAGACTCAGCTTTCAATATCTTGCTTGGAAGACCCTGGCTACATCAGCATGCAGCTATTCCATCGTCATACCATCAATGTCTCAAATACTATTTCGATGGTCAAGTTGGAACATTGTATGGTGATAAGACCCCGTTCAAAACATGTGAGTCTCAATACATTGAGGCGGAATTTTATCACATGAAGGGAAGAGAAAAATCTACAATGAAGGAAATTACCAAAGTTAATGCTCCATATGGTTTGGAAAAAATTCCAATAAATCCATTTTCACATGTGAGTACAGATTATGTGTTACCTATCAGTCAAATTGACAAAATAGGCCCAAATCAAAATACTCTTATGGAAAGATCCATAATGTCAATTACGGCAATCGAGCCAGACAACATGGGAGAAATTGGTAACTTACCAAGCAGTGATGAAAGCATAAGTGGTGACGTTTTCATTTCGTCTGCTGAAATCCAACAAGTCTATACTTCGCTAATCAGGCCAGAAGAAGTTATAGCAACACCTGAGGTGAATATTGATGTCGATTCTCAATCCATCATCTCCTCTTTGATTCCCAAAGAAGACCCTTTATCATCAATAGGGTCAGAAATGGAAGCTTCTTCTTCAAAATGTGAAAATTGTGACATCTCTTATGATCATGAGAATTTCGTTTTTTCATCTACTTTGCAAGTAGAAACAGAAGAAATAACACATGATGAAGAGGAAGAGGAAGATCTTAGAGATGCTCCTCCAGCATTTGAAGAGGGTATCTCTACCACTGTGGATGAACTCAGAGAAGTAAATCTGGGTACAGAGAAAGATCCACGCCCCACTTTAATTAGTGCGGCCATGACCATTGAAGAGCAAGAGATGTATATTTCTTTTCTAAAGCAAAATAAAGATGTTTTTGCTTGGAATTATACAGAGATGCCTGGCCTTGATCCTGATGTTGCCACCCATCATTTGGGTTTGCCAAAAGAACATCGAGGATTCAAGCAAGCCGCGAGAAGAACCCACCCGACCTATGCTTCCAAAATTGAGGCTGAAGTGGATAAGCTTATCAAAGCTAACTTCGTCAGAGAAGTTCAATATCCCAAGTGGTTGGCTAATATTGTCCCTGTAAAGAAGAAGAATGGACAAATTAGTGTTTGCATCGATTTCAGAGATCTTAATCGGTATTGTCCTAAAGATGATTTCCCAGTTCCGATTACAGAACTCTTAATTGATGCGACGGCTGGCTATGAAGTACTTTCTTTCATGGATGGATATTCTGGATATAATCAGATCCGAATGGCCCCAGAAGATGAGGAATATACAGCCTTCAGAGCTCCTCAAGGTGTGTTTTGTTACCGGGTGATGCCCTTTGGTTTAAAGAATGCAGGTGCAACATATCAACGTGCCATGCATCGTATCTTCAAACCTTTTCTAGGGAAATTTGTTGAATGCAATGTAGATGATCTGGTGGTTAAATCCAAACAACGTTTTGATCACTTAGCTGATTTGGAAGTCATATTCCACAAGCTTTGACAACATAATTTGAAGATGAACCCCTTAAAATGTGCTTTTGGGGTAACATCAGGAAAATTCCTTGGCTTTGTTGTACGCCATCGTGGTATTGAAGTCGATCCTGAGAAGACCAAATCAATACTTGGTATGTCACCTCCTCAGAATTTGAAAGAATTAAGAGGACTTCAAGGAAACTTAGCCTATATTCGGTGTTTCATCGCCAATTTGGCAGGCAAAAGTTTACCTTTTACCAAATTATTGAAGAAAGGAGTCACTTACCACTGGACTGAAGAATGTCAAGAAGCATTTGATGTTCTCAAGAAATACCTCTTGAGTCCACCAGTACTCATGCCAGCTGTTGAGGGTAGGCCTCTTATCCTCTATGTGACACCTTTAGAGCGATCATTGGGTGCCTTTCTTGCTCAAAAGAATGATGCTGGGAATGAAAATAGTCTCTACTATCTCAGTAGAACTATGCTTGAAGCAGAAACCCGGTATTCAAGTATTGAAAAGTGTTGCCTGGCATTAATCTTTGCAGTTCAGAAACTGAGACACTACCTGCAACATCACGAGGTCCAATTGATATCTCGTAATAATCCGCTCAAATTCATCCTTAGTCGTCCAATGCTTACAGGACGTCTGGCAAGGTGGGCAGTTATTTTACAGCAGTTCGACATCCAGTATGTGTCTCAAAAGGCAATTAAGGGCCAAGCTTTGGCTGATTTCCTGGCTGAACATCCTTCAGTAGAAGACACGTATTCAGATATCGAACTCCCTGATAAGGAAGTTTTCTCTATTCAAGAGAGTCCTCAAACATGGGAAATGTATTTTGATGGTGCTTCTAGAAGTCCAACAGGGAAGAAAATGGAAAATCCTAAATTCAACAAAGTTGGTTTAGGAATTGTGCTCATTTCTCCAGATAAGGCAGTGTTACCTTATTCCTTTTTGTTATGGGAAGGTGGTACCAATAATGAAGCTGAATACCAAGCTCTCATTACAGGCTTGGAGTTAGCACTTCAAGCGCAAGTGAATCACTTAAAGGTAAAAGGTGATTCAGACCTAGTAATCAAACAAGTCAATGGGGATTATGCCATCAGAAAAGAAGAATTAATCCCTTTGTATGATTACGTCACAGAGTTAATGTCGGAATTCCCTTCAGAACCGACATTTTCTTATGTCCCAAGATCACAAAATGCTCAAGCAGATGCACTGGCTAATATTGCCACAGCATTAGCAGATCCAAATCGGGACGAGACAACCATCTGTATTGCCCACCGTCGTGCAATTTCACCTTATGTTCAAGTCAGAACAGAGGAAATTAATGAAATTAGTCCCATTCCTGAACTGTATGGTCATACTAGAGGATGGATGTCACCTATCAGGGAATACCTTCAAAATAGAACACTTCCACCTGATAGAGCTGAGAAAGAACAAATTCGGCGACGTGTGGTCAATTTTACTCTTTATGATAGTCCAAACCACCTCGAGAAAATTCTCTACAAACGTGGTTTGATGGAGTTCTCTTCAGATGTATTGATGGTGAAGAGACAATGGCTGTCATAAAAGAAGTGCATGCAGGAGTCTGTGGTGCCCACCAGTCTGGACATAGACTGTCTGATCAAATTCGAAGGCTTGGATACTTTTGGCCTTCAATGATACAAGATTGTGTTAATTTCACAAAGAAGTGTCATTCATGCCAAGTATATGCCAACTTCATTCATCAACCTCCAGAGTTGCTTCATACAGCTAAATACTCATTGCCATTTGCCACATGGGGAATGGATGTGGTGGGACCTTACCCTTCAGCTACGACCAAGCAGTTTAAGTACATTCTTACTGCTACTGATTTCTTTTCCAAATGGGCAGAGGCAGTACCTCTCAAAGAAGTCAGTTCTAAATGCATTGTTAGCTTCATCAAGTCTAACATCATTACTAGATTTGGTGTCCCTCATACCATATTGACGGACAACGGCACCAACTTCTGTTCTTCTGAGGTAAAGAGATTGTATCAAGAATACAACATTAAGTCCAACCATTCATCTCGATATCATTCAGCGGCTAATGGCCAGATAGAGGCCTTCAACAAGACTCTTTCAAATATACTGCAAAAGATGGTGGATAAAGATAAGAGGTCATGGCCTGATAAACTCTTTCATGCTTTATGGGCTTATCGGACTACCACTCGCAATGCAACGCGGTCTACTCCATATTCATTAGTATATGGAACAGAAGCAGTCTTTCCAATTGAAGTTCAATTGCCCTCACTCAGAATAGCCATTTGTGATCAGTTATCGACAGATGAGCAATCCCAAAAGCGTTTGAATGAATTGGAACAGTTAGATGAGAAGAGATTGTGCACTTTTCACCACTTGGAAATCTATCAGAATCGGATAGCACGGGCTTTTAACAAAAAGGTTCGTCTTCGTTCATTCATTCAGGGAGAATTGGTATTGGTTCTCAAAGCACCAATGATACCAGGAAAGAAACCTCCCAAGCTTGAACCAAAATGGGAAGGACCTTATTCAATACATAAGGTCTACTCCAATGGAGCATATTCTCTAATCTCAATGGATGGAGAACACATCACGACTCCAACTAATGCCAGATTTCTGAAGAAGTATTTTGTATAAACACAAAATATTGTTCCCAGAACCAAGACTCTTACATTTGGTTCATACAGCAATGGTCCAGTATGACCTTAAACTACAACTTCGTCCAACATGACGTTAAACTGTGTCACCTTCAATGTCCGAGATGACATTAAACTAAAATTTTGTCCCTGCAACATGACATCAAACTGTGCAGCACTAATGGTCCTAACTGCAAGACTTTAAACTGCATAGTCCCTGATTTTGTCCTACATGACAATAAACTGTATAGAAGTTCCTATGTTTTGTCCGAGATGACATTAAACTATATTGTGTCCTAGCAACATGACATTAAACTGTGTGGCACTTCCAACGTCCAGCATGACGATAAACTGTAAAAAGATCAGAACTGATATCCTTATATTGATTCACCTTAGTCTTAGCTACATGACTTTAAACTGTACAGCACCATTTCGTCCTTGCTATATGACGTTAAACTATACAGCAATGGTCCAGTATGACTTTAAAACTACAACTTCGTCCCGCACGACATTAAACTGTGAAAAAGTTCCATAAACCATCCAACATGACTTTAAACTGCATCATCCCTGGTCCATGTATATGACCATAAACTATTTTGCAAATCCCTTATGTCCAGCAAGACGTTAAACTGTGACGTCCTAACTACATGACGCTAAACTGTATAAAAGTCCCTCACGTCCGGAAAGACGTTAAACTATATAATCTCAAAAATCCAGTATGACATTAAACTGCACAGTTCCCTTTTTTTTCATCCAATATGACGTTAAACTATTTTATCCCCATCGTCCTAACTACATGACGCTAAACTGTACAGAAAATCTTTGGTATGTCCTACATGACATTAAACTGTACATCGTTAAGGTTGTTATTACCTCTTGTTTCTCACACCGAGTATGACTCACGTGAGCTTAGAGCGAACATCAACCATAACACTCCCTTTGGGCCACTAACCATGTGTAAGTCCCAACAACATTTTTTTTATTATTAGATCATTGTCCCCAAAAACAATTTGATCATTAATTCATTCTTTAATTGAACTACACAGACTTTGATCCTTGCCCTCCAGGCTGGGTATGTAGGCAACCTCCCAAGGTTCAAGCCCAAAAACAATCTCTTCACATCGGTTCACCACCATCTCATATGATGTTGATTTGTGAAACCACCCCTGAAATCAATATCTTTACATTGATTCATTTTCATCCTTGTTATACGACGTTAAACTATACAACACTTTTGTCCGGTACGACAATAAACTACAATATTCTTTGATTTCCTCATTTGAGAGAGAACTATTATTGACATTGATTTTTCAATCATAGTTTTTTTCATTTTTTAAAAGACTACGTGCATACATGGTAATGCCTGAACTTTTTATCTCAGGTTAAACCATCATTGCACTAAAGTCCCCTTTCACCCTTAACATGTACGAACCAAATTTGTACAAAGGGTAATTCTAGAACTACGTGGACTTGATTCCCATCCTTATGGGATACGTAGGAACATTCGAGTGTCCCTCGAATCCAGTCCCAAGTCTTTTGGGCCTAACCCCAAATTTCACTTTCAGTCCCTTTGCTGAAAAGTCCTCATGAAAACACACACTGTGTATTCATTATTATGGTCCAAATTCTATGACCCTAAACTAAGATCACTCATCCTTTCGTCCTGCACGACGTTAAACTGCATTTCAAAGAACTACGTATGGCTTGATTCTCATTCTTATGAGATACGTAGTGAAGTCCAAAATCTCAATTCAGGACCCAGCCACAACATGATTATGGTTTTCATTGACCTATGTATCTCTATATACATTGGACAATACCCATATTTATGTGTTATAATCCTAACCTTAAATATTTTTAGATCTTCATAACCCTTTTTCATGACTTCTAGTCACAAAAATGTCAAACTTCTGAGAATTCTTTTGCCTGACTATGCAGCACGTGCCCATAGGTGGCCTTGCATAAACAGTCCACATAACAGACTTGTCAGCCAAAAGATGCTATTTATTTGACCATGCAGCCAATGCCCATAGGTGGCCCTTCATATTTCAACCCCCTAACGGGTTTGTTAAATAATAGTAACTTCATTCTTGGGAAGAATGCCTCTTTTGTCCTTATTTGTCTTAAACGACAGTATGTAGGGATCCGTAAAAAATAGCCATCCTTAACATATTTGTCCCATATCCTTTTTCATGATCTGAAAGTATTCAAGTCTATGGTTTATTCTTCTTCCCTACGTTTGGGTCAGACCTTCGTAGGAGTGATATTCATTCAGTTCTTCGATATTCTTGTTCGGAAATATCCTTTCCATATTCAAGTACCTCTTTCCATACAACAAACTCTATGCTTTAGAAAATTTGAATCTCCATAAACTATCACTGGCTTTTAGCACTAGGAACGTAAATTTCTGGGAGTTCTTTTGCCTGACTATGCAGCACGTGCCCATAGGTGGCCTTGCATAAACAGTCCACATAACAGACTTGTCAGCCAAAAGATGCTATTTTATTTGACAATGCAACCAATGCCCATAGGTGGCCCTGCATATTTCAACCCCCTAACGGGTTTTGTTAAATAATAGTAACTTCATTCTTGGAAACTACTTTTTCTAATGCCTTTTAGCTCTTTTTCATATCATTCCTCAGATTCAAATATTCTTAAACCATAGTTTACATATTTTCTCTCATACTTGAGTATGGTAGTTTGTTTTCAGATAAAGTATCAAGGAATTGAATCCATTTTAATCCTTTTTTCGGTCAAAGCTATTTCGACCTTAAACATTAGCCCCTTTATGTCCGGCTTGCATGACTTTCAACTGCCCACACAAAAGACAGAGGAACTATGAATAAAAGTCAAGTTCCAGCTCACTAAATATACATTTTTTTGTATGATTTAGGTAATATTGAGCAGTTAAAAGATTCAAAGTTTGTAGGATTATTTGTAATAATCCTAGTAAAAATCAAACTATGCTTACTAAGCCCATTGGCTTAAGTAAATTTGAAGCAGGTAATGGAAGAATGCAAGTACAAATGATTGAAGACAAAAGTGTTTTTTATTGATACACAAGAGTTAGAAGGACATCCACAGATTGGAATCTCTTCTCTTTTTCAAGAAATTACAGGAGATTGTCAACAAAAGTCTTCATTTGATGTATAGCATCCTGAGCCTTATCAACAGTTGCTTGAAGCTCGTGCACTTGACCAGCTTCCCTCTTTTCAGCTTGCTGAAATGCCTTCTTAGCATCTGCAATGGCTTTCATGCCATTTATATGAGTTTCATCCAATGATTCATTAAGCTGATCAAGTTCCCCAGTAACAGCATCTAACTGTTGCTGGAGTTGCACCTGCTGGACGACCTTTTCATTGATTTTTTGCTTCAGATCCTTCATCTTGACAACATAATCAGCTTCAGCCTGGGATATCGCAGCCTCAAATTCGCCTATGTTGACTGACAATTTCACTCTGGTCAAATCTTCGCGACTTGTCTGCATTTGCTCCCTCCTGAAGATAATCTGTTTCACTGCAGCATGGATCTTTTCATACCCAAAACCACCAAGTCCCATTATGACAAATTGGGATGACAATCGGGAAATTTTTGATGGTAGCTCTTCTAAAGGCACCCCGATATGATGTTCCATATGTTGTTCCATGCCTTACGTCGTGAAAAGCTGAACGCTTTGAGCATCTCTGGATCTGATTCAACATCTTCGTCAGAAGGGGGTATGTAATCTGGAATTAACATGCTCAAGGAAGTGCCTCGTTCTGCTCTTTCCCCTCTGACTTGTGCTTCTTCACTTTCAATTCCCGTTGGGACAGAGGCTGAGGCCTCATCTTCGGGTCTATTCATTGCAATTGATGGTCCTGCATGATTAATTGAAAGATTTTAGTTGAATCTTAAAGTATAACAAAAGAATGGATTGTCTTGCAAAGAAAGTACAATCACAAATATTGTTATCCCTTACCCAATGGTGGTTCAGCAACATGAGAAGACTTCTCCCCATCTTTCCCGGTTTCAACAGGATTTTCAAGATGGGTCTCAGGAGAGTTTATTGGATTTAGCTCTACTTGAGCTAATGTTTCTGCAATGATAGGGTTGACATCAGTGTCCACACCCTCTTCAGGCATTGGCAGTTCAGCAGCTTCTACGGAAGAAACTGCATATTATTTTACATCATGGTTAGAAATATTTTATTTTAAAAGAAAAATTTGGGCGAAGGGTAACACTCACGCCCAAGGTCTTCTAAATCACATGACAATCTAGCATGATCATAAAATTCTTCAAAAGTCATTCCTTGATTCATCATTTCATCCAATGATATTTCAGAATCTTGGTTAGTCTCACCAGTGGGAGCATTTGATGTGTCTTCTTGCTGACTTATGTCCTGCAACCCCTGACCCTGGACAGCATCTTCAGTAGTGGGAGGGATACTGGGAATGGATGGTAGCTCTTCTCCAGGAGCAACCAAGTCAGCTTGAGTCTGTGGTTGTTCTACAGCACCCTCCACGGCCTTTGAAGAAGGATCAGTCCCTTCCCTCAAGGGGGAAATTGAAGAAGCCCCTGCAATCCTCGGAAATATGAATGACCATATGATTATGGGTATAAACTCATGATTGCTCGAAGGACTTACCACTGCTAATGAAACGTTTAGCTAAGGATTTCCTCCTTCGTTGCCTTGGCTTCTTTTGCTTTTTTGGAGTTTCAGCTGTCTCCTTTATTGGCACATGGATTGGTGAATGAAAGGCTATGTCCAGTGCCTCATTCATGGCCTGCTGGCCTGGAGATATCTCGCCTGGTTCACGAGGAGAATCAGCAGCAGCCCCAACAGCGGTACCACCAGGGCTATATTGTGGTGAAGGAACTCCGGTCCCTTTCTTTGCAAGCTGCAAGATGAAGAAAATAACTTCCTTAAGTAACAAAACTTCAACTGAAATCAAGTTGCAAAGAAAATAAGGAAGGAAAACTTACATCTTCAGGAGCCACGTACTCTTGCCACTCCTCATCTCCAGAACCACCAGCCCCCTCAGTGGTGCCACGATCAATCATTTCCTTCACCCGCCTGGTGATAGGAGCTGAATTATCGGTGGCATATATGAGCATTTCCAGCTCTCTGATGTAGGCCCGCACTTCATTGGGGTTATCTCCGTATTGAAGGTCTTTGGAAGATAGAAGATATCCTATCCCAGGAAGTTGTAGGCCCTCACACAAATCCAGCCAGGCGGTTTCAGTATCACAGTATAAGCTCTGCCATAGCTGAACGGCCTCTGGTCTTAGATATAAAGGCTGTGAGGAAGGTCCTACAATTTTTGATTTTAATTTCTTCCCAACTCCTGCAACTACAGATAGAGAATAAGAAAGTGAGACTTATTACTTTATAAAGTAGCAGTGATTGAAGTTATTACAATCAAATAACTCACCAGGAGCTGATGGAGTGGGTCTTTTAACTCTGGCCGGAGGATTATATCGGGCACGAAACCGCTTTGCTGCCGATTGTGCCTCATCATCCCCATCATGATAATCCGAGGAATCAGTTCTAGAGGAGGAGTCTGTTGAACCTATTTCAGGAGGAGAAGCAGCACCTTCATGAGGAAGAGTTTCTTTCTCTACAGTCCTCTTCCTCTTTCCCACTTGATATACAGGGTGATTCAATATCCCTTTAGGGTATGATGCTATCCAGTGTTCGGCATAAAATGTAGTCAGATAATGTGCCGCTTTTTCAACTGGTAGATCAAATACTGCTCCAGTCTTCTATCTTGATGTCAGCAACCATAGTTGTCGAGCAACCATCGGATGTTGCTCTAACCTGACGTGTACTGGAGGGGATACAACAATCTGTTGTAAACATTTGAATTGGCGTGCAAATATATATGGAGCATAGGCCTCGCATATGATTTCTCCATCAACTCTGGCTACTAACACGCCATCCCTGCAAGCTAGCATGTATGCCCTCAAATCCAAAGGGGCTTTCCCATCATCAACAAACCGCCCAGATGGCGGACTTCCATAAGGAAAGAAGTTGAATTCCTTATACATGCTTAGTCTTACTTTTATGTCATAACCATTGACATCTAATGGAGCAATTCCAGAGAATGCTTGCACTGACGGTCTGAAAGAGCTTCCAGGAATTTGTAACCCATTCTGTACATTGTAAGTCCTGAAGTGAGTAGCGATCCATCCCCACAAAACCTGGAATGGTCCCACTATTCTTAAAGGAGATTTACCCTGGAAGACGTGAAGTAAACTCCTGTGAATCTTTGCTAAAATAGGGGTGGCTAACCCAACCATTTTTCCCTCAGCTAACTTGGCCGCAATGACGAAGGTCCCTGGCCTAACGCCTCCCTTCGAATCTCTGACCGGCAAGAGATAAATACTGAGCCACATTGCCAAGAAACCCGCCAGACGAGTTTTCTTTGGAATTCTTTGATTCACTTCATAGCCCCATTTTTCAAACTATCCTGCTTCCAAAGTTGGCCAGAATGTGCCAGGAGCTCCTCTCTTCTCAGGTTTTGGGCAAGTGGTAGGACGTCTGGGCCGGGTATCCTTGGATTTCTTTTTCTTGGATCCTTTTTTCCTTTGGCTCCATCCCTTTCTTCTCAGTAAGAAACACCTTCATCCATTCTTCCGGATGGATATCTTTTCTGAAATGAGTTAATGAGGTCTCTGAACTCTTAAGCTTGTGAAAGATTTTGAATAATTCTCGAGCCAAAGCAGGAGTCTTCTCTGGATCATTCCAAGTCACCTTGGGAGGAATGAATTCATCATACATATCGCCCAAGATTGGAGCTCCTGAAATCTTGTGGACATCCCACAAACTGATGCCTACCTCTCCATGAGTCAAGTGGAAAGAATTAGTCGCTGGACTCCAATGGCTGAGTATCTCTGGCACGAAGATATCATGTCTGTAAATATATGTCTGCCCAACCCAAACAGCTTCATATATTGCAGCTCTCTTCAGATCCTCAATAAACTCTGCGCAAGTCTGTCGCACCCAGTATGCCCACATCCAAGTTGGCTTCACACCTCCCACAGGGCGGAAATCCCAACTTTTCTTCCAGCCTTTGGACTGATCCATCTGAGCATCTCGGAAGATTGAAGGATGACAATGTGGTTGAAGCTCAGGTGTATGTTTTTTCAGATCTGGTGTGCAAGGGCTATGATGCATCACATAAGCCTTCTCTACTGTTCCAGCAGTTTGAAATACTCCTCCGCCTGAGATATTTGCTGAAGCAAAATTGGTATAATTCTGAAACCAAGAAAATGGAAGATAATTCTTTACTTCTGGAATAATGACTTCTTGCAGATGACCATGACCATACAAAGGTAGATAAGTGCAGTGAGGAAAGTCGCTATGATATTTCTTCAGATACTTAGCCAAATCTGGAAGAGTACTGTTTTTGACAGTATAGTAATCAGGGCCAATGATATTCATCATATCATCTATCCGCTTGCTAGCCAGTTCATCAATTAATCCAGGTCTAAAAGCCATTGAATCTGCACAGGAGTTGAATAAATTAAACTCTTAAGTGGGTTTATTTTTCATAAAATTTGTGAAAGAATTTTTGAAAAAAATGGCCAAGGCATTAAGGCGCGCAAGTATGGAGATGTCGCGCAAGTGGTATATGTGTCGCGCAAGTATTTGTCGCGCAAGTATGTGCCGCGCAAGCCTTATTACCTTGAGAGTAGCGCGGCAGCGGGGAAACAGTGAAAACGGGAGACTTGCGCGGCGACTAAGACTTGCGCGGCGAGAGCTCGAGAAATCCGGAAAGTCAGATACCATCTACGGCCGGAAGCGGCATATTTATAGGCCAGAGGGCCTATCTGCGCGCCGCACCCAGAGCGCTCAACCCTTGCGCGACGAAGACTTGCGCGCCGACTGGAGACTTGCGCGCTGCCCTTTTCCTTTAGAGGAATTCGATTTCCTCAGAGTCAAATCCTCATTTCTCTCCGGATCCAACTCTGAGGGGGGACTTTTGTTGACGCTCCTTTCGTCACAGAATCCAAAGATCGGAAAAGGGGAATATCTAAGCAAAAAGTGATTCATCCTTTGAAGAAACATCAAAAATCGACAAAGGGATGAACAAGGAGAACATTGCCCATAGGTCGCGCAAGTTCCCTCTTGGTCGCGCAAGTACACTTGCGCGCCGCCTCAACACTTGCGCGACTCCTCATAGTCGTGCAAGGGACTTGCGCGACATATGTGGTAACCGCCTGGTAACCGCCCAGTAACCGCCCGGGGTCTTCTTTTGCCTATAAATAGACCCTGTGGGCCCCCCATTCGGGAGGATCTTTTCCCAGAAACTCGAATTGAAGCTCCCGACGCCCAAGTCTCTTCTCAAAGCTTCCAAAACACTTCTAAGGTAATTTCTTACCTAAAATGGAAGATCTAAAGGGAAGAAGTAAGGCCTAAGTGTTGAAACGTATCAAACACTTGCGCGCCGACTTAATTCCTTCAATATAACTTGCGCGTACCTTCTCTGGAAGAACCTCAAGAGGATTGTAAAGGGTTTTCTAAAGAGTCGTTCAAGTAATTCAACTCTGGTTGAAAATCGCGCAAGTATCCCTCATGTCGCGCAAGTATACTTGCGTGACCAGTACTTGCGCGCCGCCGCAGGACTTGCGCGTCTTTTTATACTTGCGCGCCCCTATCTTTTTTGGGTGCCCATCTTGCCCATTTTACCCCTCTTAAGCCATTTCACCTTTCCTATTCAAGATTCAGTCTTCAAGATACTCTTCAAAGCCATTTATGGCATGATTTCTTGAATTGACATCCTTATCTGAAAGGAATTCTGTGAAATATCTCTCAAAACCTAGTGATTTAAACATCTTTATGTCACCAAAGATTGAGAGTTCATTCATTCAACCTCATCCTTTAAGATGAGAGAATCTTAACCTGGGTCTCCTTTTCAGGAATAATCCCCAGTTATAAAACCTTTGATCTGGGCATCTTCCTCAAGAGTAAGCCCCAATCAAGTCTTCTAAATCTTGGGCATCTTTCTTAAGAATAAGCCCCAACCTCAAATATGGGCATCCTCCTCAGGAGTAAGCCCCAAACCTTAATCCCTAACCTGGGTCTCCTTTTCAGGAATAAGACTCAGTCATAACCTTGGGCTTCCTTTTCAGGAGTAAGCCCCAAATCCCTTAACCTGGGCTTCCTTCTCAGGAATAAGTCCCAGTCATAAACCTTGGGCATCCTCCTTAGGAGTAAGCCCCAAGCCTTAATCCTTAACCTGGGCCTCCTTCTTTTAGGAGTAAGTCCCAGTCATAACCTTGGGCTTCCTTTTCAGGAGTAAGCCCCAAGTCCCTTAACCTGGGTCTCCTTTTCAGGAATAAGACTCAGTCATAACCTTGGGCTTCCTTTTCAGGAATAAGCCCTAAGTCCCTTAACCTGGGCTTCCTTCTTAGGAATAAGTCCCAGTCATAAACCTTGGGCATCCTCCTCAGGAGTAAGCCCCAAACCTTAATCCTTAACCTGGGCTTCCTTCTCAGGAATAAGCCCCAGTCATAAGTACCCTCCTAACTTGGGCATCCTCCTTAGGAGTAAGCCCCAAGATTAGAGTATTCAAATCTCCATAAAGCACATATAACTTTGTGGACCCTGTTCATGGATTTTCTCCCTAAAAGTGAATCCTAAACCTTCATCTATCTGGGCAGTCATCCATACATAAGCCCCAAACAAATTCTTATGATTGCATCTTTCATGGCACAATTGTCTAAATTTTTCCAATACCTCTTGTTTCTCACACCGAGCATGACTCACGTGAGCTTAGAGTGTAAAAGTAAATATGACATTCATCTTTGAGCCATCAATCATAAACATCATACCCCATTCCTCGAACTACGTGGGTTCTGATTCCTTTTCCAAAACAAAGGATACGTAGGTAGCCCATTTATGGGTTCGATCCCAACTTTGAAATAATCTATGTCCTTCTGAATGACGATAAACTTCAAGTGCCCCACTGAGTGGCTTTAAAACCAGCTTGGTCATCATAATGACCAAGAGACTTTTATATAAATGTTTTGAAGGATACCATTGACCAAGAATCTCTAAACAAATATAGATGATTCTCTATTGATGAAGAACCTCGAATACATATAAAAGATTCTCTAAATTTCTTGCATACTTGATCATTGATTGTTAAAATTAAAGGAAAACTCATTTTATACTTGGTAATGTAATAAGGATTCACGAACATAACTTAAATCTATAAAGAGAGTCCCGGAGTAGACAATAATTCCCCTCAAAAAGGTGTGATGAGTCCGACCTCCCATCCTCTCGACCAATGCAAATTCCTAAGCCTCATTAACCCACAAGCTAATGGGCGCCTGCCTTTGGAAAGGAAGCCCAAGGTTAAGAATAAGCCTCAACTTCAAATATGGGCATCCTCCTCAGGAGTAAGCCCCAAACCTTAATCCCTAACCTGGGTCTCCTTTTCAATAAGACTCAGTCATAATCTTGGGCTTCCTTTTCAGGAGTAAGCCCCAAGTCCCCTAACCTGGGTCTCCTTTTCAGGAATAAGACTCAGTCATAATCTTGGGCTTCCTTTTCAGGAGTAAGCCCCAAGTCCCCTAAACTTGGGTCTCCTTTTTATGAATAAGACTCAGTCATAACCTTGGGCTTCCTTTTCAGGAGTAAGCCCATTAGCTTGTGGGTTAATGAGGCTTAGGAATTTGCATTGGTCGAGGGGATGGGAGGTCGGACTCATCACACCTTTTTGAGGGGAATTATTGTCTACTCCGGGACTCTCTTTATAGATTTAAGTTATGTTCGTGAATCCTTATTACATTACCAAGTATAAAATGAGTTTTCCTTTAATTTTAACAATCAATGATCAAGTATGCAAGAAATTTAGAGAATCTTTTATATGTATTCGAGGTTCTTCATCAATAGAGAGTCATCTATATTTGTTTAGATATTCTTGGTCAATGGTATCCTTCAAAACATTTATATAAAAGTCTCTTGGTCATTATGATGACCAAGCTGGTTTTAAAGCCACTCAGTGGGGCACTTGAAGTTTATCGTCATTCAGAAGGACATAGATTATTTCAAAGTTGGGATCGAACCCATAAATGGGCTACCTACGTATCCTTTGTTTTGGAAAAGGAATCAGAACCCACGTAGTTCGAGGAATGGGGTATGATGTTTATGATTGATGGCTCAAAGATGAATGTCATATTTACTTTTACACTCTAAGCTCACGTGAGTCATGCTTGGTGTGAGAAACAAGAGGTATTGGTAAAATTTAGACAATTGTGCCATGAAAGATGCAATCATAAGAATTTGTTTGGGGCTTATGTATGGATGACTGCCCAGATAGATGAAGGTTTAGGATTCACTTTTAGGGATAAAATCCATGAACAGGGTCCACAAAGTTATATGTGCTTTATGGAGATTTGAATACTCTAATCTTGGGGCTTACTCCTAAGGAGGATGCCCAAGTTAGGAGGGTACTTATGACTGGGGCTTATTCCTGAGAAGGAAGCCCAGGTTAAGGATTAAGGTTTGGGGCTTACTCCTGAGGAGGATGCCCAAGGTTTATGTCTGGGACTTATTCCTGAGAAGGAAGCCCAGGTTAAGGGACTTAGGGCTTATTCCTGAAAAGGAAGCCCAAGGTTATGACTGAGTCTTATTCCTGAAAAGGAGACCCAGGTTAAGGGACTTGGGGCTTACTCCTGAAAAGGAAGCCCAACGTTATGACTGGGACTTATTCCTAAAAGAAGGAGGCCCAGGTTAAGGATTAAGGCTTGGGGCTTACTCCTAAGGAGGATGCCCAAGGTTTATGACTGGGACTTATTCCTGAGAAGGAAGCCCAGGTTAAGGGACTTGGGGATTAGTCATGAAAAGGAAGCCCAAGGTTATGACTGAGTCTTATTCCTGAAAAGGAGACCCAGGTTAGGGATTAAGGTTTGGGGCTTACTCCTGAGGAGGATGCCCATATTTGAGGTTGGGGCTTATTCTTAAGAAAGATGCCCAAGATTTAGAAGACTTGATTGGGGCTTACTCTTGAGGAAGATGCCCAGATCAAAGGTTTTATAACTGGGGATTATTCCTGAAAAGGAGACCCAGGTTAGGATTCTCTCATCTTAAAGGATGAGGTTGAATGAATGAACTCTCAATCTTTGGTGACATAAAGATGTTTAAATCACTAGGTTTTGAGAGATATTTCACAGAATTCCTTTCAGATAAGGATGTCAATTCAAGAAATCATGCCATAAATGGCTTTGAAGAGTATCTTGAAGACTGAATCTTGAATAGGAAAGGTGAAATGGCTTAAGAGGGGTAAAATGGGCAAGATGGGCACCCAAAAAAGATAGGGGCGCGCAAGTATAAAAAGTCGCGCAAGTCCTGCGGCGGCGCGCAAGTACTGGTCGCGCAAGTATACTTGCGCGACATGAGGGATACTTGCGCGATTTTCAACCAGAGTTGAATTACTTGAGCGACTCTTTAGAAAACCCTTTACAATACTCTTGAGGTTCTTCCAGAGAAGGTACGCGCAAGTTATATTGAAGGAATTAAGTCGCCGCGCAAGTGTTTGATAAGTTTCAACACTTAGGCCTTCCTTCTTCCCTTTAGATCTTCCATTCTAGGTAAGAAATTACCTTAGAAGTGTTTTGGAAGCTTTGAGAAGAGACTTGGGCGTCGGGAGCTTCAATTCGAGTTTCTGGGAAAAGATCCTCCCGAATTGGGGGCCCACAGGGTCTATTTATAGGCAAAAGAAGACCCCGGGCGGTTACTGGGCGGTTACCAGGCGGTTACCACATATGTCGCGCAAGTCCCTTGCACGACTATGAGGAGTCGCGCAAGTGTTGAGGCGGCGCGCAAGTGTACTTGCGCGACCAAGAGGGAACTTGCGCGACCTATGGGCAATGTTCTCCTTGTTCATCCCTTTGTCGATTTTTGATGTTTCTTCAAAGGATGAATCACTTTTTTCTTAGATATTCCCCTTTTCCGATCTTTGGATTCTGTGACGAAAGGAGCGTCAACAATGTCTCAACAAGAGGAAGACCTTACGGGCAGCTTCCTTCTGTATGCCCCATCCACCATTACCGCTCTTATGCACCATCGGGGAAGCTTCCTTGCGCACACCCCATCCACCATTTCCACTCCAGAGAGACACCCGGTCAATTTACATTCGTAAACCCCATCCACCATTGCCGCTCCACAGCGGCACCCAAGAAGCTTCCTTGCTTAAGCCCCATCCACCATTGCTGCTCCACAGCAGCACCCGTGCAGCTTCCTTGAGTAATCCCCATCCACCATTTCCGCTCCATAGCGGCACCCGGGAAGCTTCCTTGCGTAATCCCCATACACCATCACCGATCCAAAGTATCCCCATGTATCATCCTTGTGTAATCCCCATCCAACATTACCGATCCATAGTATCACCTGGGAAACATCCTCGTGTTAGCCACATCCACCATTACCGATGTATAATGGCACACGGGAAGCTTCCTTGCATGAGCCCCATTCACCATTGTTGCTCCATAACAGTACGCAAGAATCTCCCTTGCGTAAGCCCCATACATGACCCTTCATGGATGAACCATTGCGCTATGATCATAATGTCCTTACTGCCTTATATTTCTCACACCGAGATCGACTCACATGGGCATATAGTAGTATCCATCGACCATGAAATACACCTTGGCCAGCCTAGAGAGTAATCCCCAGACACCCAACCAAAACTACATGATATTTGATCCTTGCCAAGGCAAGGTACGTAGGAAGCCTTCAAGAGGTTAAAGCCCACCACCAGTTGGTTGCTCTAACCCATTTCACGTCGATTTACCAGTACCATGGGCATCCTAGAGTGTAATCCCCACACACCCCCCAAAACTACGTGGTCTTTGATCCATTACATTGCAAGGTACGTAGGAAGCCTCCATGAGGATCAAGACCACCACCCGTTTGATGCTCCAACCCCTTTCACATCGGTTCATGAACTCCTTGTGTAGCCTAGAGTGTAATCCCCAAACACCCATCTTGAACTACGTAGTCTTTGATCCTTGCCAAGTTGAGGTACATAGGAAGCCTATGTGAGGATCATACCCACCACCAATGGTATCCTAGGTCCTCCTTCACATCGGTTCACCGATGCCCCATCCTGAACTACGTGGTCATTGATCCTTGCCATGGTGAGGAATGTAGGAAGCATCAACGAGGTTTAAGACCACCATATATCTGAGCCTCAGGTCCTCTTTCATGTTGGTTCACACCCGTCTTGCATGACGTTAAACAATGGACCTCAATCAGTGGTAAGCTTTTAATCCCCCATTTAGCAATAAGCCGTTGTCAACATCAGTTGGCGGTAAGCTGTTGATGTCCCCAATCGAAGGTAAGTCGTCGCCAGATGAACTATGCCGAATTTGATTCCCCTCCATGTGGATACGTAGGAAGCCTTCATGAGGTTCAATCCCAGCACCCACATCTCATCCTGATATATCCCTTGATCCCAAATGTTTCGAGAATAACATGCCCCAACCTGGATGTTCTACTTCCTTCAGGTCCCATCCAAGCATCCATTCTCACTGGCAGCCTCCTCAGGTGTCACATAGTCCCACCGAACTACGTGGATATTGATTCCCTGCCATGAGGATATGTAAGAAGTCTCTTCAAGGCTCAAACCCATCATCACCTTTGTCCTCAAGTCAATTCCATATCATTACCCCTCTACTTCATTCAACTCTCCATCAACCACAATAATTCTTTCTCGGGCCTCCACATCCCGGTGGGATCATATCATCCATTTTTTACCTGCTCCTAGCAGTAGGTGGGCCACTATCCACGCATAATCCCCAACATGTATTCGGGTTTTTTCCTCATTGTACACCTTTATTCATCACCCCATCGATCTACATGGGTTTTGACCCCTGTTGTCTTTATAGGGTACGTAGGAAACCTCTCTGAGGTTTGATCCCAGCCAATGGTAAACCATGGTGTTCACCCATTCTGGGGTGCACACTCCTTGATCCACCTTCAGTGGTGTCGAGATCAGCTTTCACAATGTGACATCTCTCCTCCATTGGACATGCTACCTCTGATCTGTCTCCATGAGACATTATGATCACCCTTTTTCTGTCTCCACAAGACGTTAATCTCACGACCTACCTCGTGTTAAACATGAGATGCAAGAGGAAAACCTTGGAAGAAACGCATATAGTGTAACTCTCTCTGCTAGATGTTAATCTTGCGGCATACCTAGTGTTAAACTATGTAATCAAAGGAAACCCTCATATACATTCGTATGGAATATGCCTCCTCACATTCGATGTGGGATTCCTCGGGTTCTGTACCATTGATATGAACTCTTATGAGGAAGAATACATTTTCCCCAATGTCCACAAATCTAAATATGCCTCGACATGCCCGATGTCACCGTCTACTCCGACCGAAGGTTGCAACCATGTCAAGACCCCATTGGATATACTGACATATGTAGTGTAATTAACTGGCGTCCACAAAGATATGGCATCGGGAACGAGATTCACGAACCACAACAAAATCTATGAGGGAGACCCAGACTAGGTGACGATTTCTGAAGAGGAATACATCGAAGGAAGAACCAATATCCCATCATACCATCTCTATCATGGAGAAAATGTCCCTGAATAAGGAGCGGATGTCACCTGCCATTGGAAAGCAGGAATCCGGGGGCAATAGCTGCACGTACTCCAAAAGAGATGGATGCGCGTTCCCCGACGAAAGCTTCAGAAACAAATATTGTTTAATATATTTAATAATATTTTGGAAATAAATTTATATTTAATATAGAAATTAATTTCCACTTTCTGTTGTATATGTCCTATATAATAAGTTAGCTAAGGAAAAAGGGAAAAAATATAATTTTAATACTTTTTATATCTATATTGTCTTGGTATTGGGAAATAAATATATTTGATTATATATATAATTTAGAATTATATATGAGTATTATTATCATGAACATTTATTTTTGTTATTTTGAGATGAAATAATTTCAATAAAATCTTATGAAATTCAAAAACAGAAGATATTTTGTTACCAATTAAATAAAATAAATGATACAAAACTATAAAAAGTGAAGTAAATTAAATTATTTAGTTGTTAAATTATTATTTTAGATGAATATATAATTATAATTTTTTTAACATAATTTATTTCAATTCCTTCACTATATTTGTTTAATACAATTTAAATGAATAATGTTCAAAATGGTATTAATGAAAATTTATTATTAGTTATATTTTATTAAATGATTTAAAATTATAAAAATCATATATTCCACAAAATAATTTGTATCGATTAATATATAATATCTATCATCAATTCATGGAAGAATAATTTTATTATAATTAATATATTTATAGTTAAATTTATAAAAAAAATCAGTGTGGTAATGGTTAATGTTCTGTTTTTCAAATTACTTTTTCATGGGTAAATATTAACATAAAAAAAACATTAGTTTAATATTTTATAAATTATATATAATATTTATAATAATTTAAGCCAAATTATATAATAATTATATGTATAATTCAAACATTAAGGATAAATTATAGAGGTGAAATATCCAGTTACCGTAGTTTAAAAATAAAATGGTAAAAAATGGGAATATTATATTTTTAGGAAATAAAATTTTAAAAAATGCTATTAATTTTGCTTTATATGTGTGTTATATCATGTAATACATCCACGTCATTACTAATCATATTTTAATCCACTTGTGAAAATTTTTACGTCCCAATAGTGATTAAATTTGAGAATTTAAAAGAATGTGACTTTTCCTCAACTATTAATCGGAACATACTCTTCCTACTTATTCACGCCTCTCATAAAAATTATCTCAACCAATATATACCTAAATTATTTAAAAAATATATCCTATCAATATATAATTTTTAAATTTTGGGTGAAATCCAATCATGGATGGTTATAGTGAAAACCAAATGTGGATACCCGAGAAGAGGTGGCGTTTATCAATGAAGATTTTTATTTTATATCGTTCTCCACATCATTAAAATATTATAACAAATTATTTTAAAATATCA
This sequence comes from Viscum album, assembly GCA_963277665.1. Taxonomy (NCBI): domain Eukaryota; kingdom Viridiplantae; phylum Streptophyta; class Magnoliopsida; order Santalales; family Viscaceae; genus Viscum; species Viscum album. The sequence goes on along the minus strand of OY728119.1, from coordinate 1,346,358,305 downwards.
TATTTATGACCTAAAACTACACACAATTTCCTCCAATGGGTTATGAAATAGTTGTTCATGTGTACGACCGACAACAACTTCATGAACCTATTTCATTTGATTTTTCCATTACCACCTATCAAGGATGGGGGTAATGATTGAAATATTTTTTTTATAAATTTTATTATTTATTGATATTTCTATTATTTTGTAATTATTATTTCACACATAACATCATGTGTTACATTTTTTGGAAAGATGATAATGATGCTTCTTGTGCACGATGAACTACTGGCTCATGAAGTTATGTGATTCATTTACAGGTCACATGTATTTTATTGAGGATGGGTTTAATAGAAATATGTGATATATATGAATTAATAATTATAATATAATTATAATATATATATATATAACATTTAATTTTATATCATTCAATATGACATGAAAATACAAGCAACACTAATGTTCACTTATGGCCAATCGTCTATGGGAATGGTATATTTCATGGACTGTCACAAAATATAATGGAATACTATAAATAAATAAATAATAAAACTAAATTAAACTTATATCAAGGTTTACATTAATTAAATAATTAAATACCAATAAAATTAGGGAGAACAACAATGTAATAAAAAAATGTAAATTAAAAACAAAGATTTCATTACCGCATACGTAGCATTAACATGAGATTTTTATCAAATGGGTAGTAAATGGTAATATTAAAATAATATATTTTATAATATGTATTAATATTATTCCTTAATATATGTATAATAATAATATATTTATTTCACATGAGTTTGAAAATTTTGACAGATGTATGGACTTATTGTAATATATTTTTCACTCAATGTTCCTTCCTTGAGATATATATTATGTTGTGCACCTATATTCTTTAAAAAGGTGTACATACAACCACATTGACATCAAATTTATAGAATATAATAAATGTACTTAAATAATTAGTATAATTTTATGTTATTCCTTCATGGGGATTATGATTCAATGTTACCAATGCGGTAAATATTTATTACAACAATGTCAAAATTTATTAGGATTTTTTTACAATTATTTTTCCATTATTGATAAAAAATGATCCATATCATAATATCTTTCATGAATTATATTATAATAAGTTTATTCATGAGTACATAAATTAATTGAACCATTTTTTCATTATTTTTAACATAAATATATTAGAATAATATTTGAAATAAAATTTGATACTTTGTATCTCTTTAGTCATAAATATATTTTTCCTCCAAAACCACATTTTATTAAAATGTTATAAATTGTTTTTATTAATAACATATGATTATTAAAATAAATATTTACCATGATTTAATTTTTCCATAATAAATTGAATGTAATATTCATGTCATTTTCAAAAACAATGGTGGAGTGGTATTTACAAATAAATGTGAAGGGAATATTTAATTCTAACATCATTGACATGAAAAGTATTTTCCACTTCTTTGAAAACAGAATTATTTCAACACTACCATACACATTATAAAAATTAATTTCAATGAAATTTTTTCATTAATATTTTAGGAGTTGTTTTATTTTAAATAAATAATTTTTGAAGGAAATATATTGGAAAATGTTTTTTGTTTTTAATTACATTTCATTATGGAAAGGATATATTCCTCCTAAAATGTTTTAAGAGAACATTAAAAAATATATTCCATATATGATAAAAATCCATTATTGTTACCTATTCTTTAATAAACATATCATCAAATGATATAAATCATATTCTTTTTTAGAATGGTGTAAGTATTTACAACCTGAAAATTATGAAATTATCTTCTTTTAATGGGTTATTCAACAATGAAATGTTTATGAACCCTACTTATTTAATGGGCTATTCTTTGATGAAATTATTATGAATCCATTATCATTTCAATGTGATATCTAATATTTCATTGTCTTGATTCCATGGTACAAATAAATATGTGTTATTATATGTAAAAAGGGACGTATATATTCTGTCGATGAATTGCGTAATGATTTATATATAATGACATAGGAAATACTACAATGTTGTGTGAACTAGGTTTTTAAGGGTATTTTCCAACTATGTTGTTCCTGGGAGTAATCATCGATTGCTATGATTGTTTTTTTAGATATTCCACTGACATATATAGTCGTGGCAATGAGCCTTGAATAATATGTAAATTATTTTCTATGCTTGTATATATTCCAAACATTCTGTGAATTATAACAATGATATACTCTCATGGCTCATGTTAAAGGATTATGTTATTATTCAAGACTTCTGAAATTTAAATATTTATTCCGTGAATCATTTATATGATATTTGGAATACACGGTATGGTTTTAAAATGTTATAGTCATGTTTACATACCATTATTTTCATGTTATACATATGTATCTACCTTGTTTACCATTATTTATAAAATACGATAACCTATTATTATGTATTATTTATCTATGTTTTGAATAGATATCATAGATATGATATATATAATAACGTTTATAACTTTGAATAATGTAGGCAGAGATGACATAGTTCACATATGGAGTAGTGTTTAGGTTTTCACGGTTCAAAATACACTTAAATATTATGTTCCATAGGAATGTGATTATATAGTGTGATCGATATTTATCTAAAAATATGTAATATACTTGTATTATAAGATTGGGTTTCTATATTTTGAATCATAGGAAAGGTTTAGTTATCCTTTATATATAAGTAAGAGAATACAATAGTGATACCCTTAGGTATATTTCTATGTATATATTTATGTATTTTTCTTTGTATAACTCTATCGATGACTCAAAAAATATATAAATTTCCTGGAATATTAGTAGGTGATATAGAATGATTTTTTTGTGAAATTACGTCCCTATTTGGATTGTACAAGTGGATCTGACTCCGGCATAGATATTAATATGGGTAACCACCAAGAAAACATCGTATTATGAATTAATTTCTTAGAATGTGGTATGAAAAAATGGAAATTACTACAAACCTATATTGGTACTCTTATGGGATATACATTTAATATCTAGGGTCTCTTTATAAACCAACATGTACAATTTATTTATATTTTTCTATGAACTTCCTATGATTAAACCAAGATGTGATAGATTAAAAATAATTTGTCTTAATTTAAACATGATATGTTTTCTCAGAATATGTAATTTTTGATTGTGATTAAACTTTATCACATAATGATTTTTTGTTCAAGTCAATGCTGAGAAGAATTAAGAAATAGAATAACATTTAATGTGATAGTTAAATTTTTAATGATAATCTGAATGGGATAATTATTAGAGTGAAGTATATTGTGATTAATCCAAATAAGTTTTCACTAAACATGATTATAAATATTCACTATAACCAAAATTTTAACTCACCTAATAACATAAGGGAATAATTTTTTTGTGTTTGGATATAAGTGACCATAGATGGCATATGACTCATATTTTCTATCATTGAGATTTTGGGGAGAATCAACCAAGTGAATGTCTTATAAAATGATAATTATGTTTTTATCATTGAACATAACATAAAGAATGAATGTACATTTAAAAAATAGACTACTCGGTAAATTAAACTGATTAAAATATCAGTCTCCATATAGTACCATCAATGGTTTAATGGTTCAATTAAGAAATATGAATAAATTATTTAAATCAGTGTCTTAAAGGTAAATATCATGAAGGGAATAAGAAATTTTGTATGAGTAATTATTATATTGTAGATGATGAGGAGAATATCTATGATGTATAAAAAAATTATTTGTTAATAAATATGATAATGAAGTCGTTACATTGTTTTGAGAAATATTTTGGATGAATGGAGTATTTATATATATTAATTTAATGATTATGTTATATTAATCATGAAATTAATATGTATTTCATGGTATATATTTTTGATTGTGTATTTGAATTAATATATTAAATAATGAACTAGAAAATTAATTTAATGGAAAAGTAATATATTTTGAAAAATTGACTATTAAGTGAAGATAACCCTCAATATGATCACAATGATAAGATTGTAATGTTGCGATAAATATATATATGATATGACTAATTTAAATTGGATGGTTTCGATTTCCTTGGAACTCCTTATGGATTTGTTGAAAATGTGATTTATTCTATCATAGATGGAGTTTACAACATTATTAGATTTAAGGAATATATCCAATAATTTTATTTTTTTTATAATTAATAAAGATTAATTTATGATTTCAATATTTTTTATTATAATATACGTTATTACCATGATTCAAGAGAATATATGATGAATGTATTCACATGTTTTGTATGTTACCATAAAGAGATAATTATGATATATGTGGGATCAATGTCGTGGTGATTTTGAGAAACATAGTGGAAATATTTTTAATGTTTTAGATTTTAATCTATTGCAAAGTTCATATGGTTAACAATTTATGGAATGGCTTAATTCGAACACTGGATTTGGATTTATAGATTAATGTGATTCTTCACCAAACAAAGATTTTTTTTCATATTGGATAACATGTTCTAACCATTATACATTGATGATAAATAAATAAATATATATATATATATATATAATGAATCATCATTTTATTTATGGATATTATGATCTAATTAGTTATTGATGAGTAACAAAATCAAAATTATTTCGTATATTAACATATGAATTTGAAACTGATCAAGGAATAACAAAAGGGTGATATTATGATCATAAAATGGGATGAAATCAAGAAATTTTTTGAAAAAACATCAACATTATGAATATTATCATGAAATAACTATTTTCCTGATAATCATACTTTTTTATGAGATCAATGACCTTTTTTTGACATCATTGTTTTATGTATTTTTCTTCATTAACTATATCTATATAACCTACATTCTGGTGATAACTTGTATCTATCACTCTTCATTAGTAGATGGGTCCTCTTTTTATCTTATATGACAAAATTTTCATTATCCACATATAAAATACTATTTTTAAACCATGTATGTTTTATTATAGATGGATTATGTACATAAATTTTATCTTTTCCAAGAGTTTGTTTTATTAAACCTCTTTATATTGTGGGTTTCTGTTAACGAATTCTCAAATGCTAAATATTTGATGTTCGATGTGAATTTAAAGGGAGAAATTATGTTTATGGGGGTTATAATGTAACACCAAGATATTTTTTGAAATATATTTTTTAAATTATAATTAATAAGTTTATTTTTTTTATTAATTATAACACTGATTTTATCATATGTTAGATGTAAACCCCATTTAAAATTGTTCTACATGAAACTCATGGTCAACATGAATTTTTCATGTAACCATGTTTTAATAAATGTAGGATATATTAATAATCTTATTATTTAAAATAGACCTTTATAACGTATATATCAAACATATTTATATTTATATTAATAATTACTATTCAAATTTTAGTTTTAACTATTTTACCTAATTTAATCATTTTATAAAATTAATTATATTCTTTATAAATAGTATAATCTAAAAAATCATTTCATTTTGTTAAATCATAATAAAACTGATTTTTGTAAATTATAGATAGTTAAATTGATAAAATATAACTAATTATTGATGAAATAATGTCAAAATAATCCTCGTGTGATTTTTTTGGATTATTCTGAAAGGATTCATTTTTTGATGAATTGTGAAAAATACTAAATTATAATTGAAAACATCACATTTAATTTGAATTATTATGTTAGATTATATTTTGTCTTGTTAAATGTCCTAGTGAAGCCCTTATTGTGACTCTGCATGCCCTCCTCCACTAGGTCGGGGGTGGTTACTATCACTAAGTAGGTATATAAGTTACATGGGAGGCATTTCATGTATACCTGTACACACAAACATCTCTAAGCCCACAAAATGCTGAAATATAAAAAACCATTATGTAACCAATGCATGAATAAAAATATATACCAAAACTAGAGTATAAAATAAAAGTAATGTAATAGATATAGGTCCAAATACAAACCCACCACATGAATATTTTAACTCGATTCCAACCTTTAGGAAAAAGTTATTGGGACTTCTATCTGAAAGACGTAGGAACACATCTCATTCTGCCTGGTCCCACTAAGCACTAAATTGTCCTGGTCCACCGAGGACTCTGTCAAAAGGTTGATCATTGTAGAAAACATGACAAGTTTATGAAAATACCATGTGTGTTTTAGTATAACAATAATCAGTTGGACACCTCAAAACCATGAAGAAAGACTGAAAAGGAATGTACAATCATCTATACACTGGTATATGTCTACAAAAGATATAAAAAGAATATCCAGTTATACTTGGTCCAAGATACAGATTGTAGAGGAGAGTCACATCAACAACATAATACCCCTATAAATTCGACTCAATGATTCCATAAATACCTAATATGTTATAACACACTCTCTAGTCTAATAACACTAGTGATGGTCCTCTTAGAGGTATTGTTCGTCATGTCTCTCCATGAGGAAGATATATTGGTATATATGGAGATAGATAAAACACATAAGGGATGATAAAAATTAGCTCAATTGGATGATTAAAAAACACAATCTATATTAATACTCTTTGTATAGAATCGGTTTCCATGTAGCGTTGGCCACGCTGATACCATGAAATCCACATAGGGTTCGAAGAATGAATAGTCGATCTGGTTCTAGGCCTCTCAGCGGATTCCAAAAAATCGATCCAATAATTGCTTAAGAAGGTATGTTATTCGTATTAGAATGAAATGATTTATACTATCCAAAATGTAAAAAATCGTGGGGACGCACCCTAAAAATACAATCCACAAAACAGTGGAATTGTTGCTCAATCCATGTACGAAGGGGTACATGACGTGTAGTGTGGTTACACACCATGTCCAGTGAACCTAGGTACTGTCCATGTACAAAAACCCATTTCATTCAAAACCATGTCATGTTGATGATGAGTTCAAGGTGTGTAAAAAAGATAAATTTCATCCCCTTGAATCTGGGGTCCATTCTTGTACTTCGGTCATGTGCATGTACATAGCATTGTCCCATGTGTCATTTCACGTGTACTAGTACACGAGGAATCCTATGTAACTGTTATAGGCCAATACATGGTGGGGAATGTAACTCTATGTATGAAGCCTATGGACTCTACCAAATGTTTCTGTTCCTCCCAGGGTCCACATAGAGTCGTTCATCTAGGGACACACACTATGTATTCGGGACTACGTGCAATTTCTATCGGGTTTTACATGAACTCATATTCTCCCTCCATACTCCTCATAAAATTATAACGTTCTCATTTCAGTGTTCCTTTTTATTCTAAACATTATATATAGGGTATTTACTTCATCATAACATCGAATTGATGATTTTTGTCTATACAATCAGCTTAAAATCTGATTGCATTCATTTCCTCGAACCTCGCCCAAAGAACAGGGGATTCCATAATAGTATGATCCATATTTTTTTATCACTGTAACACCTCCATTACATCATAAAATGTTAATATCTACAATATTATATTATTACACCGAGAATTGTATGAACAATGATCGACCCATCAATAATCTATTGAACTACGAACCGAAGGGTATCTCATGTTGAGTGGGAAAGGAGGAGGAAAAGAATAACGAAGAATATCGAGAAATGATCCTCAGTTATTGTTTGTTATGGTTTCAATCCATTTCTATAAGAATGATAAATGAATCAAAAACATTCTCTATAAGATTTATCACCCATTAACTACCATAGAATAATCCCATCCCAGAAATATGATCGATTCAAGGGATAAGATTTTTCTGGATTATACCATGTTCTTCATAGAAATCAATAACTAGAAAAATTTAAAAAAAACACACATCATACCTAGATTTGTATCAAATGATAATGATGAAAGGTCACATAATCATCATCTTTGGAAATACTTGAAAGACCAGTGTTTGTCAATTGCTGATCTAAGTTCCATTATTGCTTGCTTGAGAGAATTCTCTGGAGGTTCCATCACAGTATCTGTAGATAATTCTATGGTTATGAGGATAAAACAAAATCTCAAAAATAGTGGTTTATTTGTGGTTAAAAATCACTACATATCTATAGAAATCAAATAAAATTTATTTTTTAATTTATTTGTATTCATTTAAGCACCCATGACAAAATTTAACAAATGACCTGTGTTAACCAACATTTGGATGCACCTACGGTAAAGTCTATATTCCAAGCTCAACCGTTCCCTAAGATTTCTAATCCAGTAACCCTTTTAGATGTATATACATATTCATGAAAACTCTGTTGGAATCTATTTATTATATTAATATTTTTAAACAATTGTTTTGGGAGAAATGGGCCATAGATTTTCACAATGTATCGGTACCTAGTCTTTAAATGAACCGATAAAATATTTAAAAATAATACGTGGAAAATTTGAGTCAATACATTCTCATAACCATGGTGTTTTACATCCATAAAATGCTCAAACAATGTCTACTAAAAATTTAAGGGTATTATGCTTGAATATGAGCCTCCCACACTTATGTGATCTCTTGTAGATTTACATTCTACCACAGAACACACAAAAAATGAATCTATCATCCATGAAGGATCCTCTACTACTGATCCTCAAATCCACTAGGCACTCAACAATAGTCACTCCATCATCGATGTCCATCTTTCCCTAATCAATGAAATCTATTGGGTTGTTCACGTATATACTCATATAAGACGCATGGAAGATGTAAAACACCAAGTAAAAAAGTGTAGGTATATATAATAGATATCCAACCTCACCAACCATATGTAGTTTATGAAAATATTCGATGAACCTCAGAGGTACCTTTCTACCCTATGAAAATCTGTGAAATCCACATTGAGGTGAAACCCATAAGGGAACATGGTCTCTTTCATCGCATATAAAAGGCCATTATCTCCTATCATAATTACACTTTTGAAGAATTTGTGCAGTCTTTATCTGATCTTATATGATATGAACATTCTCTATAGTATCTCATACCAACTATAGTCCAATGAGTGTAGAATCTACAGTGTCAGTCCATCAATGTGGTGGTGGTCTGGGTCACCCATAAAGATCATAGAATGGTGTCATAACTACTATGGAATGGTAGATTTTTTTGTATGCAAACTCGACCAATGGTTGGTTATCATCCTAACTATGTCTAAATTAGTACATGAAAAGATGTCGTATATCCTCTATAACCTGAGTGGTATGTTCCATTTGCCCATCCATTTATGGGTGAACCACTATGATCAAGTGAAAATTTGTACCAAACACCACCTGAAATCCCTTCCACAATAGAGGTGTAAAGAGAGCATCATAATATGAAAAAAATCATTGATTGATCTCCATGGAATTGGATAATCTCTTTAATATAGAGGAATCTGAATCTATCCACTAAACTCTGATCCCAAATAGCTAGGAAGTGGATAGATGTTTTGAGTCACTCAATGATCAAAAAGTTGTAATCAGGTCTCTTGTATGTATGTGGTATCCCCACAATGAAATCCATATAGATCCCATACCAATTTAATTCTGTCACCTTAAGGGGTTGATCTAAACCCCTTGGAACCCGGTTATCAACCATAACATGCTGAAACACAAGGCACAAAGAAACAAACTCTACAACTCATTTCATCATATGTAGCCACAAAAACTGATATTATAGGTTGTGGTGTATCTTCTCCAAACCTATATGTACCACCAAAGGGCACATATGAAACACCCTCAAAAAATTCTCTTGCAACGTCACTTTGAATAGAATGACGTGCTCCCCACCTTTAGAAAATCCATCATGAGCATTCCCTATGGATTTCTGAGCACGTATGGTCTCAAATTTGTTTTCCCCAATATGTTACTCCAGGAAATATTTTAAGAGTAGAGGGTTCACAACCATCGACAGTTGGTATGAATCTCCATCTCCATCCACAATGGATAACTAAAATGAGGCCAACGACTCAGAGACCTCATTCAACAATTTTAAACTAGATATCATGCTGATAGAATCTGTTACCATGTTCCCCTTTTCATGTGTATAGAAAATTTCAATGTCATAATCCTTGTAGATATCTATCCATCACCTCTGTCTCATGTTTAAATCCTTATGTGTGAATATATACTTGAGCCTATTTTGATTGGAGTAGACTGTAAACTCATCTACCATCAGGTAGTGTCACCACATCTTCAATTTGAAAACTAACACATCTAGATCAAGATCATGGGATACCTAGTTCATAGTCATTTGGTATCAACTGGTGTGAAACATCAGCAATAAATAATGCCTCTACATAAGTACAAAACCATTCCAATATCAAATACATCATAGAATAATAAGTAATAGAAAATATACCACAACAATATCAAGATGGGAGTGGCCATAAAACTCTACCTCAATAGCTAAAAATCATGTCAGAACTTTTCATATCACATGAAAGGATGCCCCTTTCGATTCAAAGAACTTATAGGTACTGAAATCCTATTAAAATTCTTCATGAATATATAGTAATATCTTTTTATCATGATAGAGCTCCACACATTCATCACACTCTTAGGTGGATAGTTGGTGACATTTCATTATTCTTGTCCAGGTACACTACCACTAAATCAATAGAGATAACATGTCCCAAAATGTGGACTTCTTGAATCTAGAACTGGAACATTGAGATAATTACATTAATATGGTGCTCCCAATTTAAATCCATAACTATCCATAAGTATCTCACGTGATCCTACTAAGACGCCAAGGACTCAAGGATGTTGTCAATGAAGACAACCACAAACTGGTCAGAGTATGTATAAGTGAACTAATTCATTAGTCCCATGAACACTAATGTGAAATTATCCAGGCCAAACGGAATAACCAAGCACACATAATGACTATAATGACATCATAAGTCCATCTTCATTATATCCTTATCCCGTACTCGTAGATAGTGATAGCCTTATCAAAGGTCAACCTTCTAAAACCATCACTCCCTTCCCAACTGATAAATGATGTTATCAATCCTCGATAGTTGATATTTGTTCTTCATGGTCACTAGGTTCATGTTCTAGTAATCCAAAAACAATGTAAATCTCATGTATTCATTTTTCGAAAACAAAACAAGGGATTCCATGGGTAACACACTGGGTATCGTGAATCCCTTTCACTAAATGTCTTCCAACCGCAACCTAAGAACATGAATCACTGGAGGAGACATATAATGTACTAGTATAGATATCAGATTATTCTCTAGATTAATTGACTACAAAATTATATATTCTATAGGGAGTAAAACCTAGAATAACTTCAGGGAATAAGTCCTCATACACCTCCACTACTAATAGAAACTGTAAACTCGTAACATTCACAATACCAATGGATATACATTCCATAAAATGAGTAATTGGCTGCAGCATCCAATAAATGATTTCATATTGTTCAATATGGGCATGAACAATAGATAACCAATCCATAAAAATAATGAAATCATAAGGCCACAACACCTCTACCAAGAGGCATTAGCCGAATCTCTCACCTTGATGGGTCAGGTCACACTGTTGGAAGAGGTGTGTGATCATAGTGTCTCCTCAAGTAGATGAATCCATCCATAAGGGATGACTCAATAGTTGAACTAGATTATTTTTGTCTAGAACAAGATATGAAATTAGAATGGAATGACTATTACTAATTATTATCAGTACGGTTGATAATGTTGAAATGAAACATAGTGTACCTTGATTTTACCTAGATCCCATGAGATATAAGCCTCAACTGCATGTTGTGGTCCCTACCACTATTCTTTAGTTCCCTATGCCCAGTGTGGACTACCTTAGGTGGTCATAGTAATATGTAAAAACATCGACCACATCATAAAGGTCTCCCAGATCCTCTACCACATCTGCTGCAATACAGAGATTCCTTCCCCTATCGATTTATCGGCCACGGTGGTCCTTCCACTATATCATTTTCAGAAAAAAAACGAAGGGTAGGAAAATCTTGAGAGATATTACCCCTACCGTCACAAGAATAACACCACCTCTATAATGGGTGATTGGACACACCTAGGGATCATTGAAATCCATATTCACTATCTTAGAACCTCCTTTGGAAACACCTCCCACCACTATGTCCCTCTGATTGACATTTGCTTCCTACTGGAGAGGTCATTACTCATGCTTTCACATTGATGACTATCAATAGTAGTATATACTTATACACAACGATTTCACCCACCAAATCCCACTGAAAAACTATAAAAATGTAGGAATTTATATATGTATAATGATATATTGTATGTGTCTACATATAACTCATTCAAAGGGATGATCCCTAATGTACTGATCTCAAACAATATACAATGTGTACCTACGAAAGTTGGTTATCTATAATGAATAATCATATAATATCACGATGCCCTGCTGGAGCTAAATAATATAATGAATATGAACAAATATCAGCATAAATGGTGAGAAATTTAATCTAAATAAGTGCTCATATATTTTTCATGAAAGAGTAACCTCGTTATAAGACCGTTTCTGTAAACTCCACCATATACATGTTAGACATGTAGAAGGTCAACCACTATGGACAACATCTGATTTATGGTCGTCCTAAATTGACTGAATACTAATATCCCCACCTCATACCACTACTTTGCTTCCTATGGGTCGGGCTAGGCTTAGATCCTGATGGGTTACTATCACTGAAAAACTTGAAGCATTCTTAGTATGATTTCCAAATTTATTGGTACATTGGGTACAATGTTCTACTCTATAGGTGGTTGTATGAATGGTGGACCACATGGAGGTAAAATATGGGGAACTAATCCCTATATTGAAGCCTTATCACTGAGGGTTTCATCCTTACAATCAAGATACTAAATCCTAGAAGGAGTACATCACATAGTAGTTCTGTATGGAAAAAAATATGTACCATTGTCAAGGATTATATCTAGAGAGATGACTCTATAAGGACTTGTAATGGACAAAACATTACTAAATGATGAATGTACAATTATTTTCCCTACAGCAACTTTTATCTTGTAACAAGTAAAAATGTAGATTATATTTGACTTGGTAGATGGATACGCCAGCCACTACACCAACATTAGAGTCCCTGGCCTGAATTTCAAAATTAAAAAACATAACATTATTTTCACAAAGCAATCTCACAGACTCCCAATACTATTATATACTCAACCCCTCTATGATACCACTCATTCCTGAACCACCCTCATAGATCCTATGTCGTGACTCCCTATGACCACATAAAATAGGCCATGGGATGGTTAGTTTCACATAGGGGGAATTTCACTATGATAGGAGGGATTTCTAATGTACTTATACACACAAACATCTCCAAGACCACAAAATGATGAAATATTAGAAGACACTAAATAACCAATACATGTATGCAAATATATCCCAAAACCAAATTATGATATGATGTAAAAAAAAGTAACCATGAACAAATTCATTTCTACCACATGATGTCTGTAACAAAAGTCCAATTTATAAGTAAAATTTACTGTGAACGTTATATTAAATCTCCAAGATCACACCATGGTATGTCTTGTCTCACTAAGAACCATCTAGTTTGGTTTGCCCAAGAACTCCATTAAATGGTCAATAATCTACTCAAGAAAAAAATTATTGGGTAATTCATTTACAGGAGTGATTAAAACAAAACATAATAGTACACCCCCAAAATTACAAAGCAATTCATAAAGGGAGAGTACAGTACGATGTAAATAGGTATATGTTTAGAGCATAATTAACAAGAATATCTAGATATACTCAATCCAATACCCACAATCTTTACGTAAATCCCATACAAACCATTCCAAACCTAGGAATTTACATCAAGGATTACACGAAGCACTCATCCATGGGAACCCACTCCTTTGTATTATAACATTGATGAAAACTGTCTGAGAGGTACTTCCTATTGTGTATCTCCATGAGAATGATACACTAATAGATCTAAAGTGGGATATGATAAATATATGGGTATCATATTCGGGTTTATGTGGAGATACCAACAACTCAATCTGGATTAACCCTCACTGTATACAATCAACTTCTACGCATTGTAGTCCATATCAATAACTAAACTTCACCTATGGAATGAAGAATGAATAGAGTATCCTAAATCAAGCCTCTTGGTGGATTGCAACATTTGTATCCAAGATTTAATTGTAATGGGATTATAGTCTTTTGAGTAGGAAATGTTTAGTACCAAAATAATGGGAAACAATGAATTGAAATAACTCAAATGAAACTTTCCATGCTATAGAGGAAATGTGATTCATGAAATGTATGAATTGGTACACGACCTGTAGTGGGGTCAAAAGTCGTGTCCCATGACCCCAGGTGTTCTTGTGTAAAACAACACATCTCAATCAAAATCATGTTATGTAGATGTTTGTCACATGGTGCATAGAAAGGTTACAAGCTATTTCCTTGCATCTGGGGTCTACACGTCTAATCTGGTCATGTTCCAGTAGACGACTCTAGCACATGTATCCTTTCCCATGTACCAATACACAAGGATTCCCTCGTAACTGGTCCTGGTAAATCCATGGGGTGGTATACACCTTGTATGAGACCCATGTACTCCACCCACTATCTATTTACTTCACAAGTTACATGCTAAGTCATTCAACCAGTGGAAACACACACTGTATTCTGGACAACACGTCATGTGTATCAGGTTTTTTAGAAACCTGTCCTAATCTGAAAAATTAATCTCCTAATCTACTGAATATTTTTAGGTGGGTTTTTTTCTTTTAATCATAATTTCCAGGGTTTTTTAGCCATTATAACATCTAACTGATGGGGTTTGTTATTTCAATATGATAGAAAATCTGATTACCTCAATTTCCACACACCTCGCCTGAAGAATGGTGATTTCAAAATAGCTTCATTCCATCTAAATCCATCATCGTTATACCTCTATTGAATCATACTGAGTCTAGATCTAAAATCTCAAATCACTATGCCAAGAATCACATGTGAAATAATTGTTAAATCATATGGGTTTCAAACTGTGAACTAAAAGGTTTCTAGTGATGAACGAGAAATGAGGGAGCACATCAAAATAAACAATTATTAGGAAAAAATCAAGACTGTTTTTCATTCAAACCATAATACATTTTTTAAGAACAATAATAAAATAAAAAAATATTCATGATATTAATCACTTATCAAAATCCCACATTGTAATCCAATTGCAAAAATACTATTGATCCATATGGTAATCTATTCATTGATAAGTCTATGTATATAACAGGAATCCGGAACTAAGAAAATAAAATAAAAATAATAGATCATACTTATATTTAAATCATTCACTAATCAATAATGGTCAATGTGTCGCCATTATGGGATATATATTCCATAATTATTTGTTTTCCATTGTCGATATGAGGTTTCTTCATCACCTTCTCAAGATGATTCTCATTAGGTTCCTTCCTAGTATCTTTAAATAATTCAAGGGTTATGAGGATAAATAATTATCTATTATATATATATATATATATTATTATAAATATATAATCATCATAGTTTCAATGAAATTAATTTTTTTCATAATATATTTTATTCAATTAAGCACCTATAAAAAAATTATGCAATTGACCTACGTTGAACAATGTTCAGACAACTATTGGGCAAAGTTGTTGTTCTGAACTCAATTATGGCTTTAGATTTTTGATCCAGTTACCCATTCAGAAGTTAATCAACTATTTTATGAAAAAAACTTGTGTGTGTGTTATTTATCATTTTAAATTTTATTAATATTTCATTCAGGCACATCGGCCCGCAGAATCGCACTTCGTCTCAACACCTACTCTCGAAATAAATACTTATAATATTAAATACTAATACATTGAAATTACGAGTCATTGAATTTTGGTTTGTTTTATAGGAAAATTAGTTTAATTATATATAAATTAATCTAGTTTTATTTATTGGAAATAATTTTATATTGAGTTTAAATAGAAACATATCAATATGAAGATTTATTTCTCTTTCAATAAAAGATTTCTCATCTATTTTATGATCATAATTTTAATTTAAAAATGTTCACTTATGTGAATTGAATTTTAATAAATGAATTCCATATGTTTTTTCCCAATAATTTATAATTTATATTATGGTGAACATTATTTTTGTCCAAAATTAATCTTGAATGAAATAAATATTAACTACCATGGTTAATGGAAAAATGAGTTTAATGAGCTATAAATTTAGAATCAACATAGGGAAAATGACATAAAATATTATCTTAATTTAATTGAATGAATTTATTTCATTCTTTTATATCCATTTCTATAAAAAATGGAAAATACTTTCCATTATCCCTTGAATATTACCCATATAATAAGTAAAGTAAAAAATGAAAAAAACATTCTTTTCTTAATTTTAATATCACTATATGATTGGGAGAGGGTAAAATACCATATTTTCAGTTATATATGTTATTTTGAATAATAATTTTTTATATAATCATATTAATTTATTAAAAAAATTGATCAAATAATTTCATTAAATTATTATGAAATGTTATAAAATTAATTAGTTATTTAATAATTATAATAAATAATACTAAAAATGATAAATGTGAAGTAAAGTGAATGAATTATTGTATTAATTTATTTATAAATATGATTATAAAATGATAAATATATGTGAATATATTGGATTCTAATTCCATCATTGACTTCATTTTTTTAGTTTTAATTTAAATGAATAATAATAAAATTAAAATTATTCTTATTTTATTATAACTAAACTTTTTAAATGATTTGGCATTAATAAAATATTATGTTATTATAAATTATTTGAAAATTGTAATAAATATAAACTATAGTCTATTCATGGAAAGAAATATATATTATTATTTTTATATTGATAATTAATAATAATAAAAATTAGTTGGCCCAATTGAGGATTAAGCAATATTTTTTGACATTAATTTATCTTAGGTTTAAATTAATCTCCAACACTTATAATATTTATATTTTATAATTTATTTAACATATTTAATGTTTTTCCAATGTTATATAATTTTAATCAAACTATTTTAATCTTATAGGTTAAATTACCAAGGATAAAAATTTAGTTACCATAGTGAAAAACCAATATTTTAAAAATTGAGAAACATAATAGGTAAGGAATGAAATGTATAAAAACTATGGTTCATTATTTGGTTGTGGTTTTTGTTGAACATATAATCCCTACAAACGATTAATAGTTTTATTTAGATCCACTTTATATAATAATGACGTCCCCGAAGTGAATAAATGTGAGTATTTATAAGATTGAAACTCATCCAATACTATAAAAGAGATATCACTCTCCCCACATATTCAGAACTCTCATTCCATTTTTATCGACTACGATAATAACAAATCATATCCCAACATAACATAAGTCATCTTATAAGAAACGTTTTTGGATCAAATCCAACCTAAGATTCTTTTAGTGAAAACCTATGGTTGATACCATAGGAAGAGTTAAAATTTATCAATGATAATTTTTATTATATATCATTCTACTCCTCTTACAATTGTTAATATAAAATTATTATATAATAACTTTATTATATTATATAGGCTTATATTTTCTAATGTTATTTTTATGACTGATATCTAGAAACACTTTCATCAAATGGGATATGAAATAATTATTTGTGTATACGGTTGAGAAACACCACATGAATCGACACCATTAATTTTTCAATACAGCCTATAATGGTTTAGAGTGATGATTGAAATGTTATATATATATATACATATGATATTAATGAAATTATTATAAATACGGAATTATTATTCCATATATATATATATATATTAATTGATTTCAATTTTTAGTTATTTGATATTGTCGTTCGTTTGTACAGAGGATTGTCGCCTCACGAAGCCACAAGATTCATTCACGATTTAAATGGTATGTATTAAGGATGAGTTTAATAAAACTATATGATACAAATGAAATTATAATTATAATATATATATTTATATAATTTTATTCAGTTTATTTCATTTTGTCATGATATTTTAAACAATAGTCATGCATAGGTATGACTTATTGTCTCCATGAACGGTGCATTTTATTTATTGTCACTAAATTTTATGGGATAAAATAAATACACATATACTATATTAATATATATATTATATTATATATTATATTATAAATATTATAAAATTTTAATCAATGTAATAGGACATAAAATATTTCAATTAAAAAATACAAATAAAACAAAGTCGTTATTACCCGAAACGTAACATCAAAATGAAATTTTTAATAAATGTGAAATAAGTCTGATGAAATAAATATTTTTTATGATATATTGGAAGATTATTTTTTAATAGATATATAATAAAAGAATATATATTATAATTGAGTTTGAATGTCTTCATCATATATCAAAACTTTTGGTAATGGAATTTTTCACAATTTTCTATCCTTGAGATGTATATTATAAAATTAACCTATATTATCTCAATATGTGTAAAAAATCCAATTTTACATGTTATATAAATATTTTTTTAATAATTATGATATTTTAGGTATCATATTATGTTATTACTTAATTAATATTATGATTAAATGTTATGAAATTGGCAATGAATTTGTGCAACAATCTGATCATTTATTGGTATTGATTAAAAATAGGTCTCCAATGTTGTAATATTATGATATATATCAAGAATTAAAATGAATTTTATTATCATATGGTTATTCAAAAAAATTTCATGTAATGATACTATTATTCCACTCATTATAATTTAATATTGTTAAAAATAAAATTTCATGAAAATGCGACATTATATCTCTTATAGGTCAGAAACACATTTTTATCAAGAAAACAATTTTCAAAAAAAAAATTCAACTATTTTATATAACCTATAATAAATTTTTATATTCATATTTACTCTTTAGAGACATTTCAAAAATATTTTATTGAAATTAATTTTCATTTCATTTTCCAAAACAACTCTCATTTTAATTTTAGCAATGAATGATAAATGAATCATTGTTTTTAACTTTCATACCATAAAAAGTATTTCCTAATATGATGAAAACTCAATTATTTCAATCTAAAATTATATTTATTCAATATTCATCAAAAAATGTATTTATTAACATAATAATTGTAATTTTTTTATTTTCAATAAATTATTTTAAAAGGAAATTATTCTTATTTTTTTTATATTTCTTATGCTATTCAAATCAGAGAAGTTATTTTCACAATGTAATTTTTTAAATGATATTGAAAAATTATTTTCCATCTAAGATGAATTTTTTTGTTGTTTCCAATTCATTATTGTGGATATGAACCCATTAAAAATTAAAATTATTTATTTGAATGTTTTATGTTTTTATTGCATGATATTTTTGGATCCCACTACTTCTTGATGGTTATTCCATAATGAAATGCTTCTAGAACCTATCAATTTTCTATACATTATGATGTGATGAATTTTTATTATATTGCAACACTCTTAAAAATGGATTGAATTTTTTTATGTATCAAACCTCTATCTCAATTTAATTTTTTGGAAAAACATTTATTTCTCATGGGATAGACATGATTGGAAAAAAGAGTGAACTCAGTTCAATAAGGAACTCAATCTACTATGATGGTGTTGGGAGTGGTCCTTGACTGTTGATATTTTTAGGGGAGTGAACCCATTCCAATATAATACCCTTTTCAATATTCATTTATATATATGGAAATTATTTTCTATTGTATTCATTGCAAATACTTTATTTCTTAAACCAATATAAATTTTATCATAGCTCATGTTCATTGTTTATCTTATGATTCTTGTCTTCTGAACTACAAATGATTATTCTAGGACTCATGTATTTGATATATGATATTCAATGTATTTTTTCAAATTTTATTATCTTGTTCGCATTCACTTATATCCATTGTATTCTTATTTATCTCCTATGTTTACACTTACTGAGCATCATACCCATCTTTCATATGTTTCATTTATTCTATTTAGAAAGACCTATAATATGTAATATATGTATGATAAAGGTGATAGTTATGTATAACATAGTGTGAGATGATTTAGCTAACTTATGGACCATTGTTTATGCTTCAGTGATTCCATGGATGCTAAACTGTTATGGTCCCAAGTAGTGCATTGATGTAATGTGATAAATACCATATAAAAAATAAAATATCTATTTATTAGTGACCTAGGTTAGTATAATTATTTTAGCTCTTCCTTATTCTACCAAAAAAAATCATACATCACCCTTACATTATGTCAGAAATAGTCACCATAGAAAACTATAGTTCGAGAGAGTTGTTCGTTTCTCACAAAAAAATTATATACAATACAATTAAATTATAGAATACTCTTACTCTCTACCATTATTGAAAAAATTTATATTACTTAATTATCCATTGATCAAATATTCCACAATATTCATAATATTTAATCCCCAACAATTATTTAATTATGAATTATATCTTATATATTGTATTCTGAATAAAATCTCCCATTTTTTCATTAATCATCCCCACTATCATATTATACAAAAAAAATCACTTTTATACTTGTTTTTTCTCATCAGTTTATAATAATCCTAAATGGAATGAACCTATGAAATAATTGTAAAAAAATTAATGAAGATGACTAAAATGGGAGGAAGGTTATATGTAAACAACCTCAAATAAAGGATGTATGAAAGCAAGGTTCAAATGGTTCTTCTAAAATATTATAGTGGTCATTGATAATTCATTATGTCTTTAAACTATTCATTAGTTCCAAACTTTTATGTTGTAATTAATCCTTCCACAAATTAAACATTCATAAATTTATATCTACTTTCCATATTTTTAGTATCCCATTATTATAATATATTTTTATTGAGAACAAGTATGTTTCTATTATAATAATTGTAATAATACATTGTTTTAAATTATCAATATCATAAATCTGGTGTGTCTTTAGTTGAATCTGAGTGATTTTTTACTAATATATAGTCTTATTCATAAACAATTAGACATGGTATCTCATTTTTTTCTGAAAAAGGGAAACAAATTATTCCAAAAAAAATTCACCATAATTATTCTATTTAGTCTACCACACAATAATTTCAGTCCAATTTAGATAAAGATAATAATTTAAAATAATATCTTTCATCCTTGAAAATTTAAAATTATAGAGTATCATCATATAAAAAATGATTTATTTCCCTATGATGAGATGATAATCATGTTTAATACATTGAAAATGGGATTCCATGTATGTTTAATAAATAATATAGGACTATTATTTTTCATATATTAGATCCTTATAGTAATTATAATGTCATATCTGAAAGGGCAGTGAATCAGTAATTGTAAAAAAAATTATTAAATTAAAATTTTATCATTAATAATCGCAACCCCATTAAAATTTCAACATATTATATCTATTTAAAGAAAAATATATTTTTTTTAAAATAGAACACAATTGTATGAAATTTATATCGATCAATAATTATGAATATGAGTTTTTACAATGTTTGGTCCCTCTGGATAATCTTACTCTATTATGTGGTAACATATTATTCAAGTCTATTGTTTCCCCAATCTGAATTTTTTTAACACCACAAAATATTAGTATTCATTTAAATTAATTGAATATTATGTTAGATATATAAAGATACATGAAACATCAATGTAAAATTAACAGATATACTTTTAATTAAATTAAAATTTATAATGATATATAAAAACTAATAAATTATGGGTGTGAAATAAGAAACTACTTGAATAAAATTAAAATTATAGTAATTAAAAACATATATAAAATTAAAACAATCATAAATAATTATAATATAGATTCCCTATGTTGATGGTGACCCTAAAAACAACTATAGATACAATATATATAATTATGAATACAATAGATATAATGGGAGGGAATTAAATGAAGAGATTTTAGTAATGTATGTATGGATACATATAATAATTCAATTTTAAGCTTATGTATATTGTTGTTGGAAATATAGAAATTATATATATATATATGTTAAATAAATTACTTTTACATTTGTTAAAATTCAATTGGATCGAAATTATGTTAAATATTATTATAGATAAAATAGATATTTTTCTATAAACCTTTTTTTATATATCCAATGAATTTGCATCTTAGTTGATTAAATTAATGATATTTTTAATTGGTTCTATGAAATTTTAGTATTAAATAATACAATCTATTATTTAACTAATATTTATTTAAGGTTATTAATAATAAAATTAGAACACTTTAATTATATGGTCGATGAATATATTATCCTGACAACAAAAATATTTCATATTGTAAATAAATATTCTAATTATTTTATACAGCTGCAAAAAAATTACTATTTATAAATGGATATAATTTAATAAATATGAATGTAAAATTTATCATTCATATTTTTTAATATGATTTATTATTTGGATTGTGGTTAAAATTACAGATTTTATATATAAAAAATACATTTTAATATTGTTTAGAAAAATAAAAAAAATTATGAATAAATTTTAATATATAATTAGTTTAATTTTATTTGATATAATACAATTAATTTTTTAACATCCTAAGTAAATGAAGAATAATACATATTTCATATTTATTTATTTTTTTGAACTAAATATTAATTTTACTTTAGAGGGGCTTCTATGTTCGATAGCGTACCCGATACGCAACAACGGGTTTCTTTAGAATCTTACATTGCACACTAATAATATAATATTATTATTTTAAATGGTAGTTAACTCCTAGCCGGTGTATTGTTGGAAATGAACAAAACTAACTATAATATTATCATACATGATTGTTAAATTTATTTACATTATCCAATATAAAGTTAGAGGCTTAAAAAGTGAATGAATATAATTTTAAGCATAATTTACATTAAAAGGCCGATTTACCGCCTTTTAAAGGTGAACCCTATTTTAGTATAGTTTTTGTCACTATTTATAAATTATAATTAAACAAATAAAATCCTTCTTTAGAATGGGAAAATCAAATTTTACTTTGGGTATTTTTTTGGTATTTTTCTGATAAATTTCATTTTTTTTATGAATAGTGAAAATATTGCCTTTTAATTCCAATGTTCCGTTTAATCTAATTTATTTATATGGATAGATTATCTTTTTAGTTGATTTTAAAGTGAAATTAAAATATTTTTTTACAATTTAATCCCATTTTGGTCATTGGAATTAATTTCACTTTGAAATTTGACATAAACATGTATCAATCTTTTGATAGTTATTATTTCTTAAAAACACGCTATTTGTTTTAACAATGGGAATTATTTTTTAAATAAATTAATGCCAATTCTATGTTTTGAATTTTGAAAAATATACATCAATTTTGAATTCATAATATCAGTTAATGCTTCGGCTGAATTTTTGGTATTTTTCTGAAAAACATCAACTTTAGATGAGTAGTGAAACCACTTAGTTGTAGTTAAAACGGACTTTTCCATTTAAATGAAATTTTACCACTTCTGTGAATTAAATTTCGAAAATCTAACATACATGGTTGTTATCAAGAAGTAAAATGAGATTCAATAATTTGAAAATAATTTTTGGTGAGTAATAACTTTGGACTTTTATTTACCGCAGTTAAAGGTAAATAGGGTAATTCAAGGTTAAAATAATATTATAATAATTCAAAATTATCATAACACTTGTAAAAAATTAATTTTATGAGTAGTGGCCAACCATGGGTATCTTTGGGTAGATTTTGGGACCCCATGGAGCCACTTATGAATGATAATGACATATTATATTTATTAATTTAATGTAAAGACAAAATTGACATTAACAAAAATCTTTTAGTAATTAATTTTAATATGGTGTTATATGAGTCCTATTTTATACTAGACATATTTATTGGAAATATGAAAACATTTCCTACATTATTGTATTTTTTTAATTTTTAGACATCTAATAATGTAAATTATTAATGACACAATAATGATGTAGTATTTACCTCTTTAATAAATTATTAAAATAAATAAGATTATAATGATTAAAATATTATCCAATACATGTAAAATTATGATTGGATGATTCATTTCGAATATGAGAAATCTTTTATGCGGACTTAATGATTTTTGGACCATTAGAAACAAAATATCATTATATAATAAAATAATGCTTTAACACTTTCCTAAAGAGCCCCTCCTCTACCTTATAAAAGGAGACCACTTCTAACCAATTCCTAACACCTCTCAAGACATTTGGCTCGTCCAAACTCTACCCAATTAAGCTCAATACATCCCTTTACTTTTCCAATAAGCCTTAACTTAGGCAAAATGAACTTCAAGAAGTCCTTTTGTTCAAACCAAAATGAGTTACCCAAATTAAAGGTAACGATTTCTCTTAAATTATTTTCTTTTATTTTACTTCTCCATCCCCTAAACTATTTTTATTACTTTATATTGAAACAACACAAGTATCCTAAATATAATAGGCTATTTTTATGAGAAGTATATGAACTACACCTACACACACATCTATCTAATGGGTGAAGAACATAATGTTTTTGTGGATGGCAAACCAACGCCTCACGAAACGATGTTTGTTCGATTATCTCCTACCGCCTCTCATGGTGGCCATTATGATGGAACTGTATTTATATATGATATATATTATGTTTATGTTTTCTTTATGCTTCTGTATTTTCCAATTATAGTACTCCTTTATGGTTTCCATAGTGGGTAAATACGATAATCTCATTTAAGGAAGTGCATACTATCGCCCCCTAAAAGTGATGTGACTCGTTAATACCTTATGTGGGATGTATAAAGGATAGAGTTATTGGTATTATATATGATATTATAATTGAATTATAATATACCTATGTATCATTATGTTTTATTTTAATTAAAATAAGAAATATAAATGAAATTAGCGGTCATCCTTACGTACGGCTTACCGTCTCCATGAACGGTGCATTTCATATCATACTTCCAAATATTATGTACTATTATATATACATGCATATAATTGATATATATGATATATATGATATCTAAATCATGATTATCACTCTAGAGTTAATGGATATTTGACTAAATTAATAGCATGTAATTATAAGAAGTCCATTTTTTACTCAAGTGCCAAATATCGACAAAATGAACGTTATTAACATAAATATTTTCATAATCTTTATAACATTGTAATAAGTGATATTAATGAAATAATAAACTTGAAAAATGTTCTTATGCAAGTAGAAATTAACTTTACTTTACTATTCAAGATATTGAAGAATGACCGAGTCATGTCGGACATGAGGTAAGGGACTTCATCTCAATCTCTTTTAATTGAAGAATTTTTTGTTTTATAAATGACTTTATTTTATACGGTGGGTAAACCCATTTGACTTTTCATTTTATTCAAAGGGAATATTTTTATACGAAGCATTTTACTAAATGACAAAAATGAATGTTTTTTTAACGTAATCAGTGACAACGACCTTTCCGTCGCCGCGAGTATTATTTGATATTTGGCTTCCTTAATAAGACAGAATGTTTTTAAAAGGAAAAATAAATAACATATACTATTTTTACGAATTTTGGTATTCTAAATGTTAATGAGAATGGATTTATTAATTCAATATCTTTAAATGATATTTTATTATTGCAATATGGAAATGAATTCTTTCCTTTATTCTTATGTTATGTGTTATGATCATGTTATGTTTCTTGGGGATTATTTATGTATATGGGTGGTTACGTGATAATCCTATGGTGGGTGTGCCTGAGATAGCTCTCCAATGCATTTGGTAACATGATGGAGGTAAATGTGAATGTTTCTCCAATGTGATTTTGGGGAGTATACTATGATGGGTATTCCAATGTAACTCCCTATGTATCTATGATAGCTACAATGTATGTATGATATGGATGCCAAAAGTTACCTTTATGATTTATGATTTCTATGCATCTTTCATAAATATTATTATTTCATGATGTAAGTAAAAGAGTTCATGTTTTGTATGTATTTATGAAAAAATGTTTTCATTCTTTGTTTTATAACCCTTACTGAGCATTTTATACTCATCCCATGTTTTGAAATGTTTTCAAAGGACATAAAGATAAATAGGGTCAAGGATTGGATCAAGGAAAAGTCATGCTGTCTAAAACCTGGAACTAGAGATGACCGTATTTTTAAAAAGTTTTTATTTTACGAAAAAAATGAAAACTCTGTAGATATTTCTACCTTGTAATCTTTTGATATGTGAATGTAATGACCTAATTATCTAAAACTCTACACCTGAAAATATCCTCAATGTGAGTTATTAATTTAATTCAATATTATGTAATGTTTAAGGCCAGGTCCTTATAGTTGGTATCAAAGGTCGGTTTAGATAAATTTAGGAGATATGGTGTTGTTAAATAAATGTCTATAAAGTAATTTATGTTAATATTGGAAATAATATAGCATATACAGATTACCATATTGCTTTACTTAGATATTTCTGTGTTCAGAATGGTTTTACACAGAGGAAACAGGGTAGCTTTGTTGGGACGACATCAGGAGGAAGACAACCTTCCAAATCAGCAACCTGAGATGGTCGGAATCGGGACTGAACAGTTTGTTGTAGGGATGTCATAGTTGACTAAGGCTATAAATGGTGGTGGTATCCATGTACGAGATCATCCAAATCAACCACAGAGGAACATGTCAGTAATTTAACATTTCATGAGGCAACATCCCCCATCATTAATAGGATCATCTGACCCTGTGATAACTAAAGGGTGGATTAAAGAACTGAAAAAGATATTTGATTTCATGGGTTGTTCAGAACATCAAAAGGTTAGTCTTTCAGTTTACTGTTTTGAAGGTGAATCTCATCAGTGGTGGTCGATGGTGAAAAATATCAGGGATAGTGAGGATATTGATGCTCTCGATTAGGATGTCTTCAAAGGTATGTTTCTTGAGATATATTTTCCTCAGGTAGTTCATCTTAGGATGGAAAAACAATTCCTAGAATTGAGGTAAGAGGATGACTCAATGGCTACTTATGATGAAAAATTCGCTCGACTAGCAATGTATGCTCCAAGTTTCATAGGAGATATTGATAGTAAAATCAACAATTTTTACTCAAGATTAAAGCGAAATTATCAAAGGGCTTTAGCTTCTCGTGAGTTCAAAAGTTTTTAAAAACTTGTTCATTGTGTAGAGAAGGTGGAAATAGAATTTACTGATGATCAGGTATTCTTTGACAAACAATAATATAAGAAGTCGAGGTGGCAGAAGAAAAGGAAGAACTCATCAAAAAAGTATGATGATAAGAATCTTAGGTTTACAGTTTGTGATAATTGTGGAAAAAATCATGCTGGGGAATGGATTTTAAATTCTAGTAAGTGCTACCGATGTTGTAAAATGGGGCATAGGGCTCGTGATTTCACCGAAAAAGATCAGGGTAATGATAGGACGAAATCTGATTTACAGTCAATAAAATGTTTTAAGTTCAACGAAATGGGTCATTATAAAAATGAGTGTCTAACAAAGAACTCAACTGAAGGAAAGAAACCAGACTACGTGTAGAAAGGGGTCGTGAAATCTTTTGCAACTACTTCAGTAGATGTTGGGCCATCAAATGATGTTGTATTAAGTACACTATTTATTTGTTCATATTATGCCAATGTGTTGTTTGATTCAGGGTATACTCATTCTTTAATTTCTATGATGTTTTCAACTAAATTGGGAATTCCTTCTCATGATACTAATACTGAACTTATGGTAAATACAACTGGAGGAAATTTTGAGAAAAAAAGAATACATAAGAACATTCATGTCCTTGTGTGCGGAAAAAATCTACCTGCAAACCTTATTGTTTTTCCTCTAGTATAGTTTGATGTTATATTGGGCATGGATTAGATTTCTATTTATCTTTCTAAGATCGACTGCATATCTAAAGAGGTTTGTTTTCCGAATTATTTTTAGTTTCTGTACAAGAATGAACCCTTTCTTTTGATAACATAATAGGATATTGAAAAACTGGTAAATGATTGAAATGAATGTTACCTTGCACTTATTGTTGAAAAAATGGAACTGTTCAGATTAATGATGTGCCATTGGTAAATGATTACATTGATGTTTTTCCTAATGAGTTGCCTAGTATTATACCTGATCGTGAAGTTGAATGTACTATTGACATAGTTCTTGATGCTAAGACAATTTCAAAACTCCCTTATTGAATGACTAAAATTGTACTTTTAGAGTTAAAGAAGCAATAACATGAGTTATTAGAAAATGGTTTCATTCGACCTTGCACATCACTGTGGGGTGCTCCTATCTTGTTTGTTAAAAATAATTATGGTTAAATAAGACTTTTCATTGATTATAGAGCATTGAATAACATCACTGTTAAGAATAAGTATCCTTTGCCTCATATTGATTATTTGTTTGATTAGATCCAGAGAGCTCAGTAGTTTTTGATGATTCAGTTGAGGTCAGTGTACCATCAGTTGAAAATAAAGGAAGCAGTCCTTCCGAAGACCGTGTTTCGTACAAGATATGTCCATTATGAATTTGTTGTTATGTCATTTGGGTTAACCAATGCACCTGTTGTATTCATGGATCTTAGGAATAGAATTTTCCATGAGTTCTTGGATAAGTTTGTGGTTGTGTTCATTAATGATATTTTGGTTTATTCCAAAAATAAGGAGGAACGTAAAATTCATTTAAGGGTTGTCTTGCAAACCTTAAAATAAATTAAACATTATGGGAAATTCAGAATGTGTGGGTTTGGTTACAAAAAATTTCTTTCCATTTTCACATTATTTCAAAAAATGGCATAACTATTGATCCTACTAAAAAGATGTTGTTGAAGAATGTCCAAGACCCACAAATATAACTGAGATCCATAGTTTTCTTGGTTTGGAAGGTTATTACAAGAGGTTTGTTGATACTTTTGCATGAATATCTAGACCAATGACTAAGTTAACGTGAAATGGTGTTAATTTCATCTGGACAAAATAATGTTATGATTGATTTTAGGAATTTAAAAGAAGATTAGTGAATGCTTTAGTTTTGGAACTGCCTTCCAGAAATGGTGATTCTGTTATCTACAGTGATGCTTCGTTGAAAGGATTGGGTTGTGTCCTAAAGAAAAATGATCAGGTAATTTCATATGCTTCATGTTAGTTGAAACCACATGAGTTAAATTATCCTACACATGATTTGGAATTAGTTGTTGTTTTTATTGCTTTAAAAATTTGGAGGCCTCATTTGTATGGAGTGAAGTGTGAAATATATACTAATAACAAAAGTTTGAAGTAAATACTCACTCAAAAAGAATTCAACATGAGACAGAGGATATGGTTGTAACTAATCAAGGATTATGATTTCACGATCCATTACCATCTAGGAAAACAAATATAATGGCCGATGCTTTGATTCGACAAAGTAATGTATCATTAGCCATGCTACGTTTGGAACGAGATCCATTGGTTTTTTGATTTGATGAACAATGTCATAGAAGTTGTTGTGGCTGAAAATTATTATTTTTTGTTTCCAGTGTCAGGTAAATCAACTCTATCAGACAGAATTAAGCAAGCGCAGAAAGAAGAAAGTGAGGTGAAGAAAATGGTAGAGTTGGTTCAGAAGGGTAAGTTTCTTGAATTTAACATTAATAATGATTGTGTTTTGAGATTTGGATAGAGATTATGTGTGCCTTGTGATTCACATTTGAAGAATGAGTTATTATGTCAAGCCCATAGTTCTCGGTTTTCAGTTTATCCTGGCAGTACTAAGATGTACAGAGATCATCGGGAGTATTACTGGTGGGACAGAATGAAAAGAAATATTGCTGATTTTACTATGAAGTGTTTGAAATTTCAGCAGGTTAAAGTAGAGTGACAGTTACCAAAAGGGATGCCTCAGCCTCTACTGGTGCCAGAGTGGAAATGGGAAAATATATCCGTGGACTTTTTTGTGGGATAACTGAAGACATCTTGAGGTAATAATGAAATTTGTTTTATAGTTGAACGATTGACTAAATCTGCTCATTTCCTTCCTATTAGAGATAATTTGTCTCCAGATCAACTTGCTTGGTTGTATGTTAAAAAAATAATTGGGTTCCATGGAGTTCCCCTCTCCATTATATCTGATCGTGATCTCAGGTTCACTTCTATCTTTTTTAAAGGACTTCAGAAGTCATTGGGTACTGAATTAAATTATAGTATATATTTTCATCCTTAATCAGATGGGAAGTCAAAACAAACCATTCAGACCTTGGATGATATGTTACGTGCTTGCTCGATGGATTAATAGGGATTTTGGGACCAACATCTTTCTTTGGTTGAATTTTCTTATAATAACAGCTTTCATTCTAGTATATAGATGGCTCTATTTGAGGAATTATATGGAAAGCGTTGTCGAACTCTAGCTTTTTGGGATGAAGTAAGTGAGAGGAAGATGATGGGACCAGAATTGGTAGAAGAGATGGTAGAAAAAGTTCAGTTGATTCAGAAACACATGAGAATCGATCATAGCAGACCGAAAGGTTATGCCAATAACCAGAGTAAGGATCTTTCTTTTGAGGTAGGCGATCATGTCTTTTTCAATGTTTCTCCACGGAAAAGTGTGATGCATTTTGGTAAGAAGGGAAAGATGAGTCCAAGTTTCGTTGAACCCTATGAAATCCTGGAGAAAGTTGGATTAGTTGCATAAAGATTAGCTTTACCTCCAAGTTTATCCCAGGTACACAATGTTTTTCATGTTTCAATGTTGAGAAAGTATATGAAAAATACATATCATGTTTTGAGCCTAGAGGTAGTTCTGTTGGAAGAGAATCTCTTTTATGAAGAAAACCCAACCAAGATTCTTGACCACAGAGAGAAAGTGTTGTGGAATAAGGTAATTAACCTGGTAAAGGTTTTGTGAAAAATCCATATGGTTGAAGAGGCAACATGGGAATCTGAAAATGCTATGACAAATAAATACCCCCACTTATTTTTATAAGTTAATAAAAGTTGCAAGGACGCAATTCCCAAAAGGGGGGAAGGATGTAACATCCCTGGTAAATTAACAATAAGACATATTTCATATTTATTAATATTTGTGAAGTAAATATTAATTTTATTTTAAAGGGGTTTCTATGTTTCATAGCATACTCGATACTCAACAACGAGTTTCTTTGGAATCTTACGTTTAATACTAATAATATAATATTATTATTTTAAATTGTAGTTAACTCCTAGGCGTAGTATTGGCGGGAATGAAAAAAACGAATTAAAATATTATTATAAATGATTGTTAAAATCTATTTACATTATCCACTAAAAATTTAGAGGCCTAAAATGTGATTGAATCTAATTTTAAGCATAATTTACATTAAATGGCCGATTTATCACCTTTTAATGGAAATCCCTATTTAAATATTGTTTGGTTCACTATTATATTATTCTAATTGACCAAATAAAAACCCTATTTATAATGGGGACAACAAATTTTACTTTGGGCAATTTTTTTGTATTTTTCTGATAAATTTCATTTTTAATGAATAGTGACAAATATTGCATTTTAATTCAAAAGTGACTTTTAATCTAATTTATATATATGGATAGATTTTATTTTTAGTTGTTTTTAAAGTGAAATTGAAATAGATTTTTACAATTTAATTTGATGTTGGTCATTGGAATTAATTTCACATTGAAATTGGATATAAAATGGTATCAATCTTTTGATAGTTATTGTTTCTTAAAAACACGCTATTTGTTTTAACAACGGGAATTAATTTTTATATTAATTAATTCCACATAAATGTTTTGAAATTGGAAAAATAGACATCAATTTTGAATTACGGATATCTAATAATTCTTGGGCAGAATTTTTGGTATTTTTCTGAAAAACATCATTTTTAGATAATTAGTGAAACTACATAGTAGTAGTTAAAAACTAACTTTTTCATTTAAATGAAATTTTACAACATCTGTGAATTGAATTCAAAAATACGACATACATGGTTGTTATCAAGAAGTAAAATGTGATTCAATAAGATAAAAATAATATTTTGTGAATAGTATCTTTTTTACTTTTATTTATTACAGTTAAAGGTAAATAAGGTAATTCAAAGTTAAAAGAATATTATAATAAGTTAAAATTATCTTAAAACTTGTCCAAAACTTATTGGATGAGTAGTGACTGACCATGGGAATCCTTTTATTGCTTTTGGGACCCCATGGAGCAACTTATGAAAGATAATGACACTTTAGATTAATTAATTTAATGTAATGAAAAAATTGCCATTAACAAAAATCATTCAGTAATTAATTTTTATATGGTGTTATATAAGTCCTATTTTCGACTATAAATATTAATTAGAAATCTAAATAACATTCCTACATGATGGTATTTTTTTAATAGTTTTTAGACATCTAATAAATTAAATCATTTATGACACAATAATGATGCATTATTTACCTCATTAATAAATGATTAAAATAAATAAGATTATAATGATTAACATATAATCCAAAACATGTACAATTCTGATTGGATGATTTTAATTTGAATACGATTCTTCTTATATTCGAACTTAATGATTTTTGGACCATTAGAAACCAAATACTTTTATATAATAAAATAATGTTTTCACACTTTCCTAAAGATCCCCTCCTCTCCCTTTTAAAAGGAGACCCCTTCTAACCAATTCCTCACACCTCTAAAGCCATTTGGCTCATTCAAACTCTGCCAAATTAATCTCCCTACATCCCTCTCCTACTCTTAGAAGCCTTACCATAGCTTGAAGGCACTTGAAGAAGTCCTTTTGTTCAAAACAAAGAATGTACCCAAATTAAATGTAATAGTTTCTCTTAAATTGTTTTCTTTTATTTTACTTCTCCAACCTCTAAACCCTTTTTATTATTTTATTTTGTAATAACACCAGTATCCTCAATATACTAGGATGTTTTTATGAGAATTATTTGAACTACACTTACACACACCTCCATCTAATGGATGAAGAACATAATTTTTCTGTGGATGGCAAACCAACGCCTCACGAAATGATGATTCTTCAATTACCTCCTACTGCCTCCCATGGTGACCATTAGGATTGTACTATATTTATATATGATATATATTATGTTCATGATTTCTTTATGTTTCTGTATTTTTCATTTATATCACACCTTTATATTTTCCATAGTGTGTAAATATGATAATCTCATTTGAGGAAGTGCGGACTACGGCCCCCTCAAAATGATGTGACTCGTTAATGCCTTATGTGGGATGTATAAAGTATAGAGTTAAGGATATTATATATGATATTATACTATAATTATAATAAACCTATATATCATTATGTTTTAATTTCATTAAAATAATAATTACAAATGAATGTAGAGTTCATGCATACGTACGGCTTACCGTCTCCATCAACGGTGCATTTCATTTCATACCTCCAAATGTTATGTACTATTATAAATACACATATATACTGGATATATATGACATATATGATATATACATCATGATTATCACTCTGGAGATAATGGATATTTGACTACATTTACAACATGTAATTATAAGAAGTCTATTTTTGACTCAAGTTCCAAATATCGACAAAATGACCGTTATTAACTTAAATGTTTATATAATGTTTATAACATGGTAATAAGTGATATAGAAGGAATAATAAACTTTATAAAGGTTCTAAAGCAAGTAGAAATTAATTTTAGTTTATTATTCAGGATATTAACGAATGATCGAGTCAAGTCGGACACGAGGTAAGGGACTTCATCTCAATATCCTTTCATTGAGGCATTTTTTGTTTTATACACAACTTTATTTTATACGGTGTATAAACCCCTTTGACTTTTAATTTTATTCAACGAAAATCTTTTTATACTGAGAATTTTACTAAATGAGAAAAAGGAATATTTTCTTTAACATAAGCGGTGACAACGACCTTTCCGCCTCCGGGAGTATTATTTGATCTTTGGCTTCCTTAACAAGCTGAAATGTTTTTAAAAGGAAAAATAAATACCATATACTATTTTTATGTATTTTGGTATTGTAAAATATTTTGAAAATGGATTAATTATTTCAATATCTTGAAATGAAATTTTATTATTTCAATATGGAAATGTTTCCTTTCCTTTATGATTATGTTAATTGTTATGATCATGTTATGTTTCTTGGGCATTATTTACGTATATGGGTGGTTTCGGGATAAACCTAGGTCGGGTGGGCCCGAGATAGCTTTCCAATGCATTGGGTAAGTGACAGATGTAAATGTGAATGTATCTCCTAATATATTTTAGGGAATATACTATGATGGGTATTCCAATATAACTCCCTATGTAGTTGTGATATCTACAATGTAACTATGATATGGATGCCACAAGTTACCTTTATGATTTATGATTTCAATGTGTCTTTCATAAATCTTATGATTTCATGAGGTAAGTAAAAGATTTCATGTTTTTTATGTATTTATGATCAAATGTTTTCATTTGATCATAAATACACCCTTACTGATCTATTTATGGTCATCCCATGTTTTGAAATGTTTTCACATGACTTAAAGATGAATAGGGTCAAGGATTGGATCAAGGAAAAGTTATGTTGTCTAAAACCAGGAACTAGACAAGACTCTCTCTTTTTCAAGAGTTTTTATTTTATGAAAAAAATGGAAACTGTGTAGATATGTATACCTTATAATCTTTTGAGATGTAAATGTAATGACCCAATTCTCTAAAACTCTATACCTGAAAAGATCCTCAAAGTGAATTATTAATTTAATTCAATATTATGTAATGTTTAAGGATGGGTCCTTATAAATTTCATTATAGACGAAATTATTTAAAATTTCATTATGAAAACATTTTATTAATTAAAATTTTGTTATATTAATTTCCATTTTTCAACATGTTATATCGGTTTATCTTTAATTTAATTTATATCGCTATTAAAATTAGATTTTGAAATAATTTTATTCAAATGTTCTTAGAGATGTTCATTTTTTTAAATGAGGTTACATTCAATATTTTTTCACTATGGATTTAAACATTGGTAATAAATGTAGTTATCGCAAAAAGTGATAAAATTTGTTAAAGGAGAAAAACCAAAACCATTTTATGTAAAATTACATAAAATCATATATAAATCAAATTATATGGACATATTTTTTCCTTATAAAATCAATTATTCTAAATTGTATATTTTTAAATATTTTGTACAGAGTTAGATATTTTTATTTATTTTAATATCTCGAAATTTTATATGTCTGTCCTCTCCCTCACATATAAAAGGATGACCATACCATTACTTATCCAAACATCAGGATACTCTTAGATAATAAAATTAATATCCAAATACCTTATATAAAATCTGTAATAATTCTATATATTTTTGGTTTAATTCATAATAAGAACATAATATGAATATAGTAATTAATATAATGATATCATTGGAATAATTGGTATTGTTATTAACATAGTGTTTCAATAATATTTTATTTTTACCACATTTAAATATATCTAAAAATGTATCATATAATTATACTATTATGTTACATAAACAGAAATTTTATTATGACTTAATAATTACTCTTTTCTTCCATAATCAGCGAAATGAATAATGTAAACATCTCTCATATTTTATTATAGACTATAGCCTTTCAAGACGATGTTTGTTTTTATCACCAAATATTATATATTTTCATAAGGATGGATAAAAAGAAAATATTTTGTTATAATTGAAACATATGTAAGTTTTTAATGGTACATAAATTTTCTCCTTTTTTCATTTCACATCTTTTATGAATGAAATCATTTTTATTTTGTTCTTGTAGGATACTTATACATGAAAAAATGTATATTATTATTCATCATAAAATAGAATGAATTATATAAATATTTTTGGGAATAATTAAATAATATTATATATTTGATATAATTATATTTCTGGATAATAATTATAATATGTATCTTCCCTCCTTCATTTTCCTTGAAAATTGTAATGTTACCCAAGAATATGTACAAAATTCCCTCTATATGATATTAAGGTAATTATTTTTCATTTCCAACATACAAAGTTGGTTTTAAAAGTATTAAAATTGTATGAAAATTATCATTATAACTTGAATATTAATTTTAAAATACATATTCAAGATCCATTATTCTATATTCATCATACTAAAGAAATTTTGTACCTCTAAAATAAAAATGCAAAATATATTTAAAGTATAATTAATAAATTATGGGTGTAATTATGAAAATGTAACATGGTAAACGACATTAATAATAAAAATATAATGGTTAAAATTATTATTAATAAATTAAATATTAATCAAATATTTTTCATTTAGTGGAAAAAGTATGTGTGCGCTATTTTGGACTCTAGGTAAGGGATTTATAGTCTCAATTATTCATCATTCAAATATATAAAATTTTAGTTACATGATTTATTTTTTGATGTGAATATAATACCATATGGAAATATTTTATCATTATTGTATAAAAATATTGGTTAAAAAAATTAATGTTATTTCTTTCAAATTTTATTAATTCAAAAGTAATCATGTCTGAAGGGATTCTATTTTTAATCAATATTTTAGATGTTTAAAATTTTTTATTATTATTTTAATATATATTAATATTCATAATAATTATTTTCTTATTTTAACATTATTTGATAATGGAGGGTAAACATTAGTTTAAATCATGTTTTACATTTTCTAGGAGCGTTGAAAAATAATAAATTATTTTTTTCAAAACTACTTATTAATAATATTAGATTAAAAACTATATTAAATAATATTTCATTAACTTACTAGAAATTATAATAAAATCCAACTAAATGGATTTTAATTCATTATGGAGACTCAACTAAAATTTTTAATAATTTTTCAGTGTAATATAAAGATTCATGTTATTCGCAGATTTTCTATTTAATAAATTTTGGAATAAAAATACTTTATACATTATTTTTAAATAATGATTGAAATTTTTTATCAGTATTACTAAACCAAATATTTTTTTAATATTTTTATGTGTATTCATACTTCTATTATTTTTACGAGTTTTATGGTCCTTTGACATTGTTTATTATGATGGTTATGCCTGATATGGCTCTATAATTCTATAACTGAATATCATGTTGTCTAGAGAATTATATAGGAATTAATAAGTTATGTTTTTCATCTATAAGAGTCTATAAAAATGTGTTTAAGGGTTATATGTTGATAAAGTCTCATGGACCTACATGGTGATTCCCTAAATTCCAATAAACCATCATTGAAGTGTTTTTATTTCATAAGGTAAGGCAATGATCATTGTTTAGTGGAATGATAATATACAAAACTGGATTTTGGACACAAATCTGTTGTGTAATATTATTATCCTTTATCATAATATTGACATCACATTGATTATTCATCGATGTTCACCATCCTTAACATAACTCCACATACATTGATATAATATAGATACTATTCATAAGGAGATATATTTTCCCCTTTTAGAATATTTATATTTTTCCTCACATGTAATAAAATATATCCTCTTCATTTTTAATCTTCCATCCTCGATAAAAAAACGTATTGGTGTAAAATATTTATTTATTCGTTCCCCTAATGTTTTCATAAATATAAAATATGAAATATTTTTTGTTGAAGTAAAATAAACATAGATCACATAAACGAATACATGATTATCAAATAACATTTTTTCCACATAGCACGTGGGGTGTTCTATTTAAAATAGTAGTATAATCATTCCCTAATTTTCACTATTTTTTCCCAAACATAATATATATTCCAATATTTTTTAGAATTATTTGGTTCTTTAACTAAATAGATGTTCAAAAAAAATTGAGTTAAATAATTAATAATATATATATATATATATAACCATCGATAACATATCATTTAGAGCTGCAAATAATTTCATCTTGACTGCTTCTGAGAATTAAAATATTAATCAAGAATCAATATTTAATTCCTAATATTTATCATATCCTGATATAATTTTATAATTAAGGAAATAAAATAAATTTTTATTTATTATTGTATTCGAGTATTTTGATTATAAACTCCTCTATATAAACATATGTTTTCTAATTTTTTCATTTAGTGAGATATAGAGGTCCTATATTTCAATATTCATTTATATCTCATAAATTCATCACTCCTTTGATATGTTTCATAGTATTTTGAAGATATTATTATCACAAAAAAATTAATAATAATGATTTAATGTTATAGAAGTTTATCAAGAATCTACTCAACATCATCTTCTTTATTGTTGAAAATGTCATTTAGTCTCATTTCCCTGGATCTTTTTTTGAATTACATGAGTATTGATTTCTCATAACACTCTAACATGAGAAAAAAATCATATTTAGTGTCTGTGAGGTATAATGTTTTAAGAATATATCATGAAATATTATAAATTATTTCCAATTTAGAAAAATAATTTTGAATACTCACCATTTAGTCTATGGAATATTGGATATGTCATTATGTAATGTTTCATACATCACTCTTAAATTTCATATATTTCCCAAATATCATATGAAAAAATAACTATGGTCTTATCTATTTAAAAACATTTATGTTAGACCAAATCAATTATGTTATATATTATACAAAACATTATATATCATACAATTTGTAAGGAAATATTTTTCATGACTCAAAAAACCCATGTAGCACTATTGTGTGCCAAAAACATACAATGGGGCCTCAAAACATTGTTAATATCTTATTTATTTAATTTTAATATTCTACATATGATTTATTATATTAGAAAAAATAATGATAAATTCAATTTCGTTTGTGTTATAAAATATCATACAGGTTGAGGGGTGAATTTCTTACACCACGTAAACACCATATCAAGACCACTAATAATTAAATTCTATATGATATTTAACATATAATATACTTTGATTTTTTTCCTAAAAATATAAATTTGTTTTAACGACATCAAACTGAACTCCTCCATTTAATAGAAAATTTAATATCATTATAATTGTTATAAATACTTTCAAGATTTTTAAAATTAATTACTGACCCCTTTATTCTACTTTTATGTTCCTTATTCAACATATATAAATACAAATGTTAACATAATTTAAATAAATCAATTTTAAACAAAATTTTGAAAAAATAAACTTCCACAAAGAACTCATTAACGGGATATAATAACTGATTTTATTCAAAAAATAATATGTATTTCATTTTTGGGTTATATAATCTCAAATCTATATTTCCCACCACTTAGTTTTTTATTTTATAAAATAAATCACTTTGAGGAAAAAACTGAGAACCAGCAAACATACAATTCCATGAGAAGGAGCCATTGGCGGGCTAGGCAATGAATTCTATCTCAAACCAACCTCATCCAAAAAAACCACAAAACAGCCCATGAAAATAGAAAGAAAACAAAAAATGGGCCGCCCAAGGAGGACCGACCTCATCATTACTCGAATTTAGTTCCACCGCACTAGGGATCGTCCATCCAGGATCACTATATAACCGACTCCAGGAGAAATAGGAGGACCACTGGAGACGAATTGAAACCCAAGTAGGCAAGATTGAACCAGAGAAAACACAGCAAAGAACACCAAACCACACTAGAACCACTGTAGAGGACGACTGATGGGAAGATCTTTATTGGAAACACTCAAGAACCTCAAATCATCTGAATCCATACCAAAATCAGAGAGCAGAACCAACCGTCACACCACCGAGAATGTCATAAGGTAAGGAACAACACAGGAGCAAAGATGCAGATAAACCAGAATGCGGAGCCCCTCTAATGAAAAACCGATAATCCGAGAAACCTGCATGCCGCACCCTGCTAGGCCCAAAAATCCGACAAAAATACCACGAAGCAAACCTGAAATATTGGGATGAGAACTGGGATGTAGATGCCTCCAAATCTGGGCATTCCAGAGTTCTCCACATGCGGCCTCGTAGTGACCCGAGAAGGAGATGAGGACCCTTCCGCATTATGAATCCATCGAATCCAACAGGCCGAACACCCGATATCTGAGCACAAACACAACTAAACAGAATAGAGGGGTCAAAGATGGAGAAATTGGTCAAGGTCGACACGTGAGTGGGGGTGTAGATCTTCCAACCAGATCATCGGGGGAGGTTGAAAATCTCTGGATCCTTGAAACCATGGGGCAACTAACACCCTCATGCCTGTTGGTGGGAAATGGCTTTACAAAGCCAAAACAAATAATTTACTGGAGAAAAAAATAGTGGAGGAGGAAAAATTCACACAAAGGAGAAACCTTTTTGTATTGCACACAACTCTACCAACAGATTACATATGCACCCATATTTATAGGGTATGAAAAATACACTAAAATGGACATCCCATGCATTTAATAAAAGGAACAAAAAACAAGGCAATAATTAATTCTTTCTTGGAATTAAACAAATGCATGGATAAATGAAGAGGCATATAGAAAATAGGGGTTGCATGGGGAAGATCTAGAACTCAATGGACAGCTTTTTTGGTTTTCAATTTCCAACACTCCCCTTCAAACCAAAACCGACTTCATTCCGAGCATCATTCTAAGCCGTTTGAATACATCTGTTAGTAGTGCCTTTGTGAAAATATCTGCCACCTATTCCGTAGTATGGCAATATTCCAATTTAATCATTTTTTACATGATCCCTGAGGAAATGAAAACGAGTATGAATGTTTTTTCTTCTCCCATGCTGCACCGGATTTTTGGCTAGTTCAATAGCCGACTTGTTATCCACATATATCACAGTGGATCCATCCTTTGGATGCTTCATCTCCTTCAACAAATTTCTCAGCCATATTCCCTCACAAACAGTAGAGGATGCTGCCACATACTCTACTTAACATGTGGATAAAGCAACCACACATTTCTTTCTTGAATTCCCTGTAAAAGCAGTCGATCCAAGAAAAAATACAAACCCAGTAGTGCTTTTTCATTCATCTTGGTCACCTCCCCAATCACTGTATGAGTATCCATACAGCTCTTCTTCTTCGCTGTATGGATAAAAGAGACCAAAATCTGGCGTTCCTTTATCGTACCTGAGGATACGTTTTGCAGCTAGCCAGTGTGACTCTTTCAGTGTCTCTATATACCTGCATAGAAGTCCAACACAATAGACAATATCTGGCCTTGTGATTGTCAGATACCTCAGGCATCCAATCAGACTCTTGAACAAA
Source organism: Viscum album (assembly GCA_963277665.1). NCBI lineage: Eukaryota > Viridiplantae > Streptophyta > Magnoliopsida > Santalales > Viscaceae > Viscum > Viscum album. The sequence continues at coordinate 1,346,317,138 of OY728119.1, read as the reverse complement.
GTCGAGTCAACGCTTCTTCCTTCTCCATCTTTTGTCAGTTTCAATCTCGTTGCAACCGGTGTGTTTTTAGCATTACAATCAGCCATCTTGAATTTTTAAAGCAACTCCTTGGCATACCTCTTCTGAGATATATAAATGTCTCCATGTTGTTGCTTCACTTCAATGCCCATAAAGAAGGAAATTAGACCCCCATCAATCATCTCGAACTCTTTGAACATGGCCTCCTTGAAATCATTGAACATTGGTCGACAATTCCCTGTAAACAACAAATCTTCAACATACAAGCATTCAATAAGAATATCGCCATGATTATTCTGCTTGATGTAAACTGCATGCTCATATGGACATTGGCGAAGCCATTCTCTCAGAGATAACTGTCGATGTGTGCATTCCATGCACGAGGAGCCTGCTTCAACCCATAATGTGCTTTCTTGAATCGATACACTTTGTCTTCCTCCCCTTTCATGACAAAGCCTTCAGGCTGGTCAACATAGACCTCTTCTTCCAAAAATCCATTTAGGAACGCAGACTTCACATATAGTTGGTAGATCATCCAACTATGATGGACAACAAGGGATATAGTCATTCTTACTGTGTGAAGGTGAGCAACAGGAGCAAAGACTTCTTCATAGTCCACCATGTATTTCTGTTTGTACCCCTTTTCTACGAGCCTTGCCTTGTATCGATCGATCTCGCCATAATCATTTCTCTTTATTTTGTACACCCATTTGACACTAATTCTCTTCTGGATTTTTTGGAGTGTAGTCAACTCCCACGTGTCATTTCTCTCTATGGAACGAATTTCTTCTTCCATAGCCATTCTGCAGCTTTTTCCCTCTTGGATTCCTGAAAGGTCAAAGGCTCATGATCTGCATACAAGCAAAAAATATTTACCTCTTCAGTCTGCTCATAAATGTCACTCAAATATTTCATCTTCATAGGAGCCATATGCGAGGATGAGCTGGCCAAATATTGATTTGATGGAGTGCTTTGAGGAGTGAGGAAATGTACTCCTGGACTTCTTCCAACTGATGATGCACCCGAGGAAGGTGTTGTGGGCGTCTACTCCTGATGATCATGTCTTTCTTCAAAATCTTCAGTTTCGACTACAACATCCTTTTTTGGTTCTTAATCATCCCATTTCCATGCTTCTTCCTCACTAAAGACCACATCTCTACTAACCACTAATTTATTGTTTAGTGGATTGTAAAGCATGTAGTCTTTAGAGGATTCACAATAGCCCATGAAAATGCATTTCTCGCCAAAAACATATAGCTTCCTTCTTCTTTCATCTGGAACGTGAGCATAGGAGAAACATCTGATGACTCTTAGGTGCGCCACGCTCGGTTTGTAGCCACTCCACGCCTCTTGTGGTGTAGAATTCTTGACGCTCTTCGTTGGACACTGATTGAGCAAGTAGGCAGTACACGCCACTGCATCTGCCCAAATTATCTTTGGCAGCCCTTTCTCCTTCAGCATGGTCCTCGTCATGTCGAGGATGGTGCGGTTCTTCCTTTATACAATGTCTTTCTTCTATGGGGTGTAAGCAGCAGTGTATTTCTACATGATGCCATGCTCCCTGCAAAAGTCTTGAAATGCATTTGAGGTGTATTCTCCGCCTCTGTCAGATCTCAGCACTTTGATTTTGTGACCACTCTCAGCTTCAACACGAGCTTTGAAAATTTAAATGATAGAAAAGGCGGAATATTTCTCCTTGATGCAATACACCCACAGTCTTCTACTAAAATCATCAATTAGGGTAATGAAATAACTATTACCTCCAAGTGATGGTGTTTCCAGTGGTCCGCAGATGTCAGTGTGAACCAACTGAAGTGGTTCTGTTGCTCTTCTGGACACTCCACTTGGGAAGGAGTTCCTTTGTGGTTTTCCGAGTGTACATGCCTCACACACATGATTTATTGATTCAATCATCGGCAAGCCACGTCCCATTCTTGAGGAGGAAATAAGTTTAAGCATGCTAAAATGGAGATGCCCAAAATGCAGATGCCATCTCCACGAATCATTCATCATGAGACCAAATAGGCACTCCTTGGCCTTTGTTTTGATTTGCAGTGGAAACATGTGATTCTTCGCCATTTGGACTTGAGCAATCAACCTCCTGTGAGCATCTCTTATTGACAAAGAAGAATTATCCAAGTGTATAACATACCCCTTTTCAAGGAGTTGGCCGAGACTTATGATGTTATTTCTCATACATGGTATGTCATAAACATTGGAAATGTAATTCGACTCACCATTCTTCAAATAGATTTTGATTTTACCTTTTCCAATCACAGGTACCTTCGATGAGTCGCTGAAGGCCACGTCGCCACGAACTTCTTCAGTGAGTTCTTTAAAAAGTTATTTGTTACCACTCATGTGGTTGCTCGCACCCGTGTCAAGATACCATACATCGGGGCATTCATATTCCTTTTCTTGTGCGAGGAGGAGTGTTGTACCTTCTTCTTCATGATGAGATGCTTCAGCGTAGTTGGATCGCTCATCATGATCCACTTTGCTCCAACAATTAGAGGCATAGTGGCCAAATTTTTTATAGTTATGGCATTGAACATTTTTGCATTTCCACGACCACGTGTGAATCGGCCTTCACCGTATCCTCTTCCACGGAAGCTACTGAAGTTTTGTTGCTTTTGCAGATAGATTGGATGGTATCCACGTCCTCTATCTCTTGCACGATAACCGCCCTGTTGTGCTTGGCCATTCTTGGGTTCTTGAAGAGTCAGCTTGGACTCTGAGGCATTCTCTATTGTTGAACCTGCATATTTCTGCATTCGCTGCTCATGTACTTGCAACGACCCCATCAACTCATCAATAGATAATTTTCCCAAATCTTTCGATTCTTTGATTTCCATAACCACATGCTCGAACTTGGTTGTGAGCGATCGAAGTGCTTTCTCAATAACTCGAATATCCTCCATTTTTTCACCATTTCTTTTCAAATTTTTAATAACGAGAATTAGGTATGAGAAGTAATCTGAGATACTCTCACCTTCCTTCATTCTCGCCGCTTCGAACTCTACTCGTAATGTTTGAAGACGGACCCGCTTCACACGATCAAATCCTTTGAAAATGGTGGCAAGTGTATCCCAAGCTTACTTGCTCGATGTTGCTTCGGCAATTTTTTCGAACGTCGATTCATCCAACCCTTGATATAGAAGGAACAACTCCTTGTTGTCTTTATTCCTTTGATTTTTGACGGTCGTATTTTTTTCATTCGTGAAGACCGCTTCTTCCTCCACAGTGGGTACTACATACCCGTCAGTCATGTCTCCCATAATTCTTGTGACCCGAACAATGCCTTCATTTGATTGCACCACCTCTCATAGTTTTCCTTAGACAAGATCGGAACTTGCGGCTGGATCGCGGTGGCCATATTCGGAATTTGGAGGATGCCTTCGAACCGGCTTTGATACCAGTTTGTTGGTGGGAGATGGCATTACACTGCCGAAACAAATAATTCATGGGAGAAAAAAAAGCGGAGGAGGAAAACTTCACACAAAGGAGAAACCTTTTGTATTGCACACAACTCCACCAACGGATTACATATGCACCCATATTTATAGGGTATGATAAATACACAAAAATGGACAGCCCATGCATTTAATAAAAGGAACAAAAAACAAGGCAATAATTAATGCTTTCTTGGAATTAAACAAATTCATGTATAAATGAAGAGGCACATAGAAAATAGGGGTTGCATGGGGAAGATCCGGAACTCAACGGACATCTTTTACTTTGGTTTTCAATTTCCAACAATGCCACACCACCTGGCCCAACCCTTGTCGGCATTCCCAGAAGAGGAAGAGAGGGGGAGGGAGGGGGAAGGCGGTGGAGAAACCCTAAATGAGAGCTCCCGCGAGGCATCACCCTTTACGGGCCCATTCCTCAAAATTAATATAACATACTCTTCTCTATATTTTCCTAATCATTTTAACATGTGTAAAACATTTTAAATACATTTTTCACTATTTATCTGGAAACTGATACTAATCCTAGACCACGTCTCTAACCTCACGGCCTCATTATGAGTTTTAATTATAGTGGAAATGACCATAAGTATTTTTATTATATAGAAAATTCAGTTATATGATGGTCATATTTGAAGGGCCACATAGTAAAGGGAAATAATAACTATCTCAACCGATTTTTATAGGAACCTCATCTGCATTAATTTTCAATAATTGAAAAACACTTCATTCCATAAACAAGTGTCAACTAAATAATACCATCATTTATTATTATTAGAAAACTAATTTACATTACACGATAACAAATTTACAAAAAATATGTCATTGATAACACAAATTAAATGAGATTTTCAATATCCCTAATCAAATTTTATATCAATTACAATTTTCTATCCTATTAAATTATACATTTATCTGACTAATTGATTATAATTAAATGGTATGAATTTTATTATACTGTATGGACAATATATGTAAGGATTAAACATTATAATGTTGAAAATTATTATATTAATAATTTTATAGTATAATTTCTCATCGCCTACTAACTATCTTAAATTTAATATGCCTTTTCTAATAATATTTACACCCATTTACAATCATTTCAAAAATTTCCATCATAAATTAGTGTTATAAAATATATTATATGAATTATACACCCACTAATCAACATTACTTCTATATGTGATAAGAATTTGTAGAAAAAGTTAACTAATTTTGGAAACAAATTTATCCATTGACAACATGATGTTATACTAACATGATTTTCTTCTTTGTAGATGTTAAATTATATATTGTCAAATACCTATAAACCTAGAAGCAGATGAACTCATAGATAAAAAATTAATTTCAGCGTATTTATTTCCCTATTGGGTCATATTATCACATATGGTTTATATTCACACTCAATTTGAATAAAAACATGCATGGGATGTTAATAATAATACCACAACCATCAATTTATCGCAATCTAAAAACAAATATAGATTCATTAAAAAAATTTAGTTTATCGAAAATTAGTACTATTTTATTGCTCACCTCAATTAGAAACATTTATTTATTCTCAATGATTGATTTGAGTTATGTGTGAATCATTTTTTTTGTATAAATTTTGAAAAAAATTCCAGTTGAGATACTCCATGATAGACATTTTCATTCATGTTATTTTGAAATTGTGGAGATCAGTAGACAATATATTCCACATTCAACTCAATCAATTCTCTATATAAAAGAATAACCATTTTGATGTAGGTATAATTTATGTTTTACATATTATTTATAATATGGCCTCTAGGGATAATACATCTTTCCAATACCATAGAAATCCTTCGATGAACATTAAAACTGTCAAGACCTCTTTACGAATGATCTATTATATAATTATAAAAATATGTCATTTTGGGTCTTATTGAGTATTATTGAACTTCATCATTGATATATTAACCTTATTCACATTATAAATGGATTTTATTTATTTTAACTGATTTTTGTAAAAGTCTTTGGTATTTCCTAACTAATCAAACAATGTGAAAATACAATCTTTTGGATCATTCTTTTCCTTCCACATGTGTGGGGAATAATAAACTAATGAAACAATGATGGTTGTATAATTTATATGTTCTTTTCATATATAAATTATATAATATAAATAAGTATCACTAGAAATTTTAGTGTAATTTTTAATCTAATGGAACCAACTACAAAAATATTCATTATCATTTAGGTTACTATTTTTGATATTCCATTCAATTTTTCACCATTTATATTCACTACCATTCCATTCTTACTATATCATTTTTATATTGACTCTTTTTTATTCCCTATTTCTCCATTAATTCTTGATATTATTGAATATTTTTCAATGGTACAATAAGTTTTCTCTATAAAAGAATGATCTCTATGATTGTTTGAGATCTATTTTAGAAATTTTATCTAACTTAATTGGAGGATTATATTCAAAATTATTCATTTTATTATGTCCAATGGAAGAAAAAATATTTATAATCATACATATTTGACTGAATTTTTACTTCTAATCACATGAACATAAGGTATTTTTTGTGTTTCTCAACACAAAATGTATCTATAAGAGTGGACATTTATTTTTGTGAAATCAAATTACTCCTGAAGACATTAATTTTTATATTTCATGTATCTATTATACAGTCTCTAAATATTTATTTTCAATTCTATAATGTTTCATCCATTGTTAGGATCCACTCTTATAGACATCATAGATGATATAGCATTCTCAAACTCACACTTTGTTCCATTAATACATATAAATCTATAAAAAATAACATAGAATTAATATCCTACAATTATAAACAGTCTAACAATTATTGAAATGTCTTTCCAAATTTGAATGATTTTTTATTTTTTGTAGGAAACACCATATTTTTAGTCGATTTTTTATCTTCCCTTCTTTGAAATGCTAATATACATCCTTGATTTATATATTGGTTACCAAGAGTTTTGAAACTATGAAATTCTTATATCACATGAATGGAAATCTATATATGCACATTATTTTTTATCTTTAATTGGCTTCATATAGTGATTTTAAACATTTATCTTTATTTTTTAGGTGGATGATTTACATGATGATATCAATATTTATTTTCCACTTTTATGATTCTTTATGGAATCTGGAATGTTTCTAAAATTACATTAAACCATATTTTTCTCAAATTTTTAGGGAGATATAGTTTTATAAATAAGTATTTTTTGAAAAAATATTTATATTATGGAATTTCATATTTAGAAAATTTTTATTATCATTATATTCTCTGATCTTTCATAAAAATAAACATATAAACTATAGATATTTATAAATATTTGTTTTCCATAACTCAAATATAGAGTAATCTATTTATTTACCATTATTTCTTTTACCTTTAAAATATGCTAACATTATATCTATAAAGGAATAATGAATAATCTCTCTGCATGGAACATCTACTTGAAAACCATTAAAAACAATAAAAAACACTCCTTTCAATAAATCATAAACATCTAATATTATTTCGTTGAAAATGGATTAAATTATAATATTAGGATTTACATTTTCTGTGGGAGTATTTTAACAATTTAGGAATCTAAAAAATTCATATTTTGTGTCATAAAAAACTTATTCATGTAGAAAATTATTATGAATAAAATATATTTATTAACAAAAATTTAAATGATGAAAGATATAATTGAAAATTATTCTAGTAGTTATTCACATTAATATAATAAATCAATAATTGATTAATTAAATTTTGACATATTACAGCCCAAACATTCTTCCTTATAAGATTCAATACAAATAGATTTCTAAGAATGCTTACAAATATTATTACATGTATTTTGTCTTTGTCCCTATTCATATTTTTTATTTTTCATTATTTCATTTTCTCTTATCACATATAGTTTATTCTTGTTATTATTGATAAATATAAATATATTTAGGTAGGTATGGTTATGTTCTCTTCCATCTGAGTGATACAATTAAATATTTCAAATTCTATATTCAATTATTTTCTGTATAAAAACAAGGGGAAAACTATTAACCCATAAAAGAAATCATTTTCTCTAATATACTTAATAGTATAAACAAAGATCTAAATAAAAGGATTGTATTAAATGACACTATATAAGATTCTATGTTTTTTAGCTTTGAATGACATATATTGGGATAAATCACCTTGTCTCCATCATTTAAGAAATTATAATTTATTATTTATTTAATTACAAACCTTTAGACATTGATCCTCAAATTATATTTGACAATATTAAATATTTTATAATTTATCCAAGAATATAGATATATGGAATGAAGGTAAAGTAAGAAATTGTATAAATAATTTTTTTTTATATTTCCATCTACTACATGGAATCCCACTCCATGATCCGAGAAGTTATTATCATTGTCCACAAATTTTCGACTTTCAACCTTATTAGTAACACAATGAAACGGTGTGTTCATTTTTCCTTAAACTACTATATAAATATTACATAAGTTAGGGACTAAACTTTTAGACACATGAACAATGGTTGTATACCCAAAAGTATCATTATGTTTCCATCACATGAGTTACCTATTTCAAAACTACCATAACCATTTCCTGATAGATCACTAATTATATCAAAGATGGTAGAAATAAAAAAAACTAACATACATAAATAATAAAAGAGATATCTGACATCATTCAGATCATCTTGAATAGTTGGATGAATCTAGATCTATATTACTATAAAAATATATAATCTTCTTTCCATAAAAAACTTGATTTATTTATAAACTCATCATTTAAGACATACTGTCAGAGAAAATATTATCCTGTTTCTAGACACTGATCCATTAACAATCAAAATGAAAAACAGTGACTTAAACACACGGAAACCATAGTCTAATTTATTTCATATAAGTTATAAACATAATGAGTATTTTTTTTATTCTTTTTATTTCTCAATACATCAACAAATGGGTTTTACATGTGTTCAGATCATTTTATTCTTATCTATCACATAATTTTATACAAAACATTGTTAGTTTTTATATCATTAGTAATGTGTCACATAATTATTCCATAATAATATTGATTTTCTCAAAAAAGTATCGATATTTAATATTTAATAAGATAAATCTTATAACCCTTATTTCACTATGCTACTCATATTTTTCAAGGGATACAATTCCCTTCAAAAATTATATTTTTTTCACTAAAATATAATAAACATAATATTTCATTTTTTATTACATAAATATGTGGTCTATAATAATCCCTATTATATATAGTGGGTTGATATAAATTTTCAAAATATATAAAATATATAAGAGATATTATAAATGTTATAAAATATAATTAATATGAAATATCCAAAAAAATTAAAATCACTTTTTCCACCCCATATAATTATATGTTCTATATTAGAATAAAATATTAGGCATACTTATATTTAAATAAATCTTCTAGGAAAAAAGGATTTTAAAATTATATATATGTGCATTCAATTCATCTGAAAATCCCACAGTACCATCATTTAAATATTTATTGAATTTCATCTAATGATGCCATTAAGGATCTTCATGTGGAAAAAAATATACATCAATACAACAATGAATTGACATTCAATTGTAACATAAATCCTCAATTATAGATATTTTTATTAACTAAAAATCATCTTCTCGTATTGAAATAAAACAGATTTTATATATTTAAAATATTTTAGAACAATGAAAACCATAATAAACATTTAAAAATTTTAACTTCTGTTTCTAGACGTAGGAAATAAAAGATGTTTGTAATTTTTCTATTATTTGAATCACTCTTTATTCATCAGTCCTTCAATCATATTTTCAATATATTAAATGACATAATCATAGAAGAATATGTAAAAATATAATTATATAAAAATTATAAAATATCTTGATCATGTATTATAATTTATTTCCATTATTCATGATAACTCATTTAGTCTTTAATTACAAGATCATTCATCAATAAACATGAGGAGTAGATTGTCATAATTAATTAGCCTAAACAGAAAACCATTTCGTGTGTTTCTGATATATCAAATATTAAATATTTTATAATGAATCACCTCTAATGGTATCCACATAAATATTATAAATCCCAAGATTCACATTTCAGTCAGTAGAATTTTTTATTTCGAAATAATAAAAACAATTTAAAAAAAAATAAGAAATCTATAATGTGATTATGATATCAATTGAAATAAAATAAATTTCCATAAATTCAGAAACAAAATTATGTTGATTTACATAAAATATGTCAAATATAATATATTAATTTAAATTAAATATGTATAATTCGAGATTTTCCTACAAAAAATAAACTTTTTACACCGAACACATGAAAGAAATTCACACAGAGTGGGACACTTATACATAATAAATATTGGGGTGACATAAATGTCATAGGATACAAGTAAAGTACTATGTTATCCCAAATATGGATAATTATAAATATTTAATGGGTAGGAAATATCATTAGGTCTTCTGGGTTAATGTATTTTTTTTCTTAATATATCTTATGTGAGACTCCAAATATTAAATGTCCTATGATATTATACAATGTATTGTTTGTTATTAAAACCCAAAAATCGATACTAATTATAAATGACTTCAAACTCATCATAACCATTATAAATAACATAAAATCCCTATTGAAGAGTTTAAAAAAATTCAAGGAATTCTTAGAATAGTTCCTAAACTTTTTAACAAATATCTAATATCATTATTTTCCATATAAAAATAATCTTGTTAGATTAATTTCAATACATATATGTCAACTGAAACATCTAACAAAAACATGTGTATCAATAAAACAATGATACTTGGGATATTATCAATGATTTATGAAACTAATACATTATCTATCAATGTAATGATTTATATAAATATTGGGCTAGATTCTTAGTATCTTTGAAACTATTTAAATATTTTTATATATAAATAATATAATATGTAAAATAAAATATTCAAAATCCATATACGTTCTCTAACGAAAGTAATTGTTCATATTTATTATAGAAAATTCACTCATCCTTCATAAAATTACACATCCTTACAAAGATTGCCTTAATATAATAATATCAGGGGCCTCAAAACAAGAATCCACATTCCTTATTCTTTCCAAATGATATTGAATCTAAATCACCTTCCTTTAAACATAATTAAAAGCTCTCATTTTATTGTATAATAAATGATAACACTAAATTTATTTATTAATTATTAGATATTTTACTTCCATAACATTAAAAAACTACAGATAAATATATATCTTATGTTTAACACGTCATAAAGGAGCCCCACAATATAATAATATTTTTATTACTCTACAATAAATGTGTTTATACCCTATGTTCCTATCCTTATGTCATATGATTATTGGTTCTATCCATTATTAAAGTCTATATTTATTTGTATATATGTATAAAATAATTTTCAAAAACACAATTTCATTCAAAACATGAGAAATAAAGTATTATTTCAACTATTTATTTACAAACAACCCCCGAATAAATGTAGGTTCACCAATCATTGATACTTCAAATTATAACATGATGGGACCTCAAAAACCCATAAAAATTAATGAATTCAAAAATGATAACAAAAATCATATAAATAAATCATATGAATTGTTATCTATTAGATGAATTAACATTAATTTTATTTTCAAGACCGTCGATTATTAATTCTATCATCATTGGATGTAATTATATTATAGTATTACATTCATAAATATCTTATTTTTTACCACACATGGTGTTCATTTATATACAATATTTTACCATATAATTTCAAATTAAAAATATCACTAAATTTTCAATATAATAATCCTATTAATTTACACATCTCTATAATAAATTTTTCAATTAGTTTGATATATCATAAATTCCCTTTGAATCGAAACAATAAATAAAATTATAATAAATTTTGTTCATTCCACTAACATGAAATTTTCATAAATAAAATTCACCATTAATTGTTTAATAGCCTATGATTACTCAACAAACCTTATTTTGGATCACATTTTCCTGATTACTTAATAAATTCTTTAGACACCACTTTTTTCTAATCACAAAGTTATGATTAGGCTTATCCACAAGATCCAATGATTTACTCCTATAAATATTATTAAATTTCTAAGCTATATATCATAACCAAGACTCTTTATTCTCTACTTATTTGATATATATTGATCAAAAATAATATAATACATAATCATGAATTAAATTCAACATTATTAATATTGATTTTGGTAAATATTTCAATCCAAATATATTAAAGACTCATCGTCCATTATCATGTTTATCTAGTATAGTGTATATTGATTCTTATTCATAATTATCAATTCTTTTTATTCATCATTTGAATATTTATAATTGGGGGAAATTTTATTAACATTATAATTTTTATAAAATTATTTACAAACCATAATTATTCATTAATTTTTAAAAATCTACAATTCATTCATTTTTCTGCATCCATAACAAAGAAATTGTCACTCTCAAAATTTTAATCCTTATATTTTTTATAGAATATGATGTCATTACTCCTTAATAAGTATCCTAAAAATAAAACATTATTTTTTGTAAATACAAAATAACAATTATTACCTTATTTATTCATGATTATGATTCTACATATAAATAATAACAAATATTTTATTGAGGGCCTCCTTCTGTATAAATTTTTTTTCTAATGCTCTTTAGGGAATAATATTTAATAGATTAGTGGATATAGTAAACCATTACTAGATCATTTCTATAATGGAAAGAGAGACAAAAATTAATGAGTAATGACGTATCAATTATTTTTAGCATTGAATATATAGTGTACATTGAAATTTTTAGTTGTGGAGTTCTAATCAAGTATATAATATTCTAAATATCATTTTTATCAAAAATTTTAGAAAACATTTTTGTTTGGTACTACATTTTATACTATTAATAAAATTGTTCTATTACACATCCATTTACATTTTCCATATTCTATCTACAACTATTTATGCACTCCAAAACATTCTTCTTGCATTATGTAAACATAAAACATTGCATTCAACACCTAAAATAAAATAATTATTTTGATGAGTTTCAAGATGAATTCTTATAATACACATATTAGTGTTGAATATATCAAGTATATTAGAATTCCTCTTTTATATATTAAGGAAATAATATTATCATTCTGTACTTTCTTTAAAAAATATTATTTCATAATCATACATAAAATTTTGAATAACCCTTACATCTTTTAGCTGGATTATTTTTCCATTCCTTGTTAGTGAATATGAGGAATCCTTCATTATGACAATATATTCTCATCATCCATTAAAAGGAAAAAAGATCCTTCTCTGGTACTGAATATGAATTTATTATAATTCTTTCTACAACCAATCATGTCGGTGTCTATCAAAATACATTTGGTTATTCATTTATTTCATTTACATGTAACATCATATTAATGATCAGAATGATGACTAACTGCTAAGATTTTTGTAGATAATATTTTAATAAATAACATAAGTAAAAGTTATATAATTACATACATTCCATTATATATCACATGTTTTTATTTTCACCGATTCATCATTTCTAGTGAATGTTTTCTATAAATATCACCATTTAAATTCATTTCGAGAATAATATTTCTTATTTTGTAGGTAGATATTATTAATGGTATCCGTGCTAATATTCATTATTTCTTCAATCTATAATTATTATTTGACAAAAATCACTATAATAATCTTTTTATTTAAATATATTCACAAATGAGTTGAGACATAAGATGGTTTTACCTCTTAATATATATAAAATATAATATATTGATAAAATACTTCTTATTTTAATCGTGACTGTCTATTTCACAATAGAATCTTTTTTAGTTTCCTTATTTTCATCAAAATTTCAATTCATCTAAAGTAATTAAAACTTCTCATATTCATAGAATCAATAGGCTTATTAATCATATGATTAAAATTAATTAGATAACTATATAATGAATATCATCATTAGAAAAATCATATTATATCAATATTTTTCTTACATATAGGTGACTCTCCAATAAAATATAACCCCACCTCTTCATAATAGAAGATGGTGTCCATGATATAAATAAAATATTAATTCCCTATATAAAATATATTCATTACTAATCATTTCTTTCTATGTCTTTATTTTTAATATACCCTATACTATTGATAAACATTTTAATATTGAGGGATGTTTCTAACCTTATTTTTACCTTATTCTATTCCATTATATTCCATGCATTTTGTGTAACTCTATTAAACACTGTTTATACTATCATCATCTTTTAATTGTTATACTATATAATTGTCATTAATATTTATATTTGTAAGGATAAATGGAACTCCACTATTACCCATAAACATGGTTTTTTGATTATTTAAAACATTCTCAACACATAATTTTCATTCTTTGGCCACATCACATTATTCTCATATGAAATCTCTTTGAATATGAACATCATGTTTGAATCTATTTAATTCATTTTTTTTATCAATTTATTTCTCAAATTAACAACAAGTTTATCATCGTATTGGACAATAATTTTCCACATTATTTAAATGATAATATGGTCATATATCATAATGAATTTTTATTCAATCATCATATAAATGTTGAATATTACTCTTGTGTTTCCATTACACATTTCTCAATACTAAAATTGAATTTTTATTTTTTCAATCGTAATATTGTGTGGATTTACATTTCAATCTTATTTTGGTTTACTTTGAAGAATTTTATGGACAAATTGATTATCGAATGGTTCTCGTTGAACTTTGGGTTTTGTTGGAAAAAATTTGGAGATTAAGAATATATTTTCTTTTTATAAAGGGTTATCTTTTTCTGAATTATCTGATCTTGTACTAACCTTTTTGGTTTTGGTTTTGGTTAATGTCTAAAGACATGGGAAGTATATAGTTCTCTTTTGTGGATTAGGTGATTCTCTAGAAGTATATTATAGTACTCTTAATGTGCACAAGTCTTCCTCAATACTCGTCTTTTGGAGAAAATATGAGTTTGTGTAAGGAATCTAATAAAAGTTGAAAGTCGACATGATAAGTGATTATGTTTCCTTATTAATAAATTCCTTAATAATAAGTAACCTAAAACAAAAATGTTTTCTATTAACTTTTCCTACTAGGGAATCGAATACCATTTAACCCATCAAAAGTTTGTGATTTTCTTGTTGTTAGCTTTCTCCTAAACATGTTTTCTATCACTCTCCATCAGAACATGACCCTTTATTTTTTCCAACATGTCCATATTTTCATACATGGAATCCTAGTATGGGTTAACTCGGGTGACCTTTGTACTCATCTTTCTATATTTTAAAGTGATTTTTTTACCGACTCTTGTTCCGATGTGGGACGTTCAAGGATGTTTCCATGCTAAATTTTTAAAATTGCGAGGATGCAATTCCCAAAAGGGGGGAAGGATGTAACACCCCAGGTAAATAAAGAGTATAAAATTTTCATATTTATCCATATTTTTGAATAAAATATTAATATTACTTTAAAGGGGATGCTATGAACGATGGCGTACCCAATACACAACAATGAGTTTCATGGGAATCTTGCATTGCACTCTAATAATAAAATAATATTATTTTAAAATGTAGTTAACTCCTAGCCGTTGTAATGGAGGGAATGAACATAACTACCTACAAAATGATTATATATGTATTTCATATATTTTTACTCATTACAATAAATGTTAGAGGATTAAAAATGCGAATGAATCAAATTTTAAGCGTAGACAGTCTAATATTTTTTAAAAGGTCGATTAACCGCCTTTTGATGGCGAACCTCTTTTAAATCCACTTTTTGACAATTTTATGTGTTATGTTTGACAAAATAAAATTCTTCTTTATAATCGGGAAATCAAAATTTACTTTGTGTAAATTTTTGGTATTTTTCCAAAAAAGTTCAATTTTAATGAATAGTGAAAAGTGTTGTATTTTAATTCAATACCTCTTTTTAATCTAATTTATTTATATGATTAGATTATCTTTTTAATTGGTTTTAAAGTGTAAATAGAATATATTTTTACCATTTAATCTAATGGTGGTCATTGTAATTAATATCACTTTAAGATTGGACATAAACGAGTGTCAATCTTTTGAAAGATATTGTTTCATAAAAACACGCGATTTGTTTTAACAACGGGATTTAATTATAAAATTAATTAATGCAACTTCTATTTTATGAATTTTGTAAAATGGACATAATTTTTGAATTCGGAATATCAAATATAGCTTTGGGTGAAGTTTTGGTATTTTTCTGAAAAACTTCAATTTTTGATGAATAGTGAAACAACAAAGTGGTGGTTACAAAATTTGATTTTTTCGTTTAAAAGGGACTTTACCACTTTTGTGATTTGAATTTAAAAAATCCAATTTAAATTATTTTAATTGTTAAGAAAAATGTTGTTCAATGGGATGAAAATATTTTTTTATGAAAAGTATCTTTTAAATTTTATTAATCGCGATTAAAGATAATTAGTGTGATTTAAGGTAAAAATGATATTATAATAAAATGAAAATATATTGAAACCTGTCCTAACCCTATTGGATGAGTTATGTCTGACCAAGACAACCCATGGGTCGATTTTCGGTACCCCATGGATCCACTTGGGTTTGATAATAAACATTTATGACATTTATTTAACGTTAAAATAAAAATGTCACAAACATGATTTGTTTTACTAACACAATTTTTACATGTGGTTATACAAGTCAAAATTTTGACTATATATAGTCATTGGAAAGCTAAAAATATTTCATACATCATAGTATTTGTTTTATAATTTTTAGACATTAAATAAATTAAATTCATTATGACATCATGATGATGCAGTGATGCCCTCATTATTTAATGATTTAAATAAAATGGAAAGATAATGAAACATCTAGGACCTAAACATGTCCAAAACCTATTGTATGGATGTATTTCGAACCCTTATCACTTTATCCTCGAATTATATCAATGTGGGACCATTAAAATCCGAAAACCATTTGAAAATAAAGTATCATTTTATACTTTACCAAGAGTGCCCATCCTCTCCTCTTATAAAAGGTCCCCACCTCTACCACCTTACCCACACCTCTCAAACCTTTGGTTCGGCAAATCTCTGATAATTTTGTCTCTCCACATCCCTATCCTCATCCTAGAAGCCTTAAATTAGGCAGGAAGCTCTTCAAGAAACCCTTTTTGGTTCAAACCAAAGGGAGTTACCCAATTTTAAGGTAACGTCTTCACTTGTGCTCTTTTGTTTTATTTTGCTTCTCCAACCCCCTGAACTCTTTTTATTAATTTTTTTGTAACAACTCCAGTATCTTCAATATACTAGGATGTTTTTATAATAATTATTCGAGCTACACTTACACACACTTCATCTAATGGTAAAAGAACATTCAGTTTCTGTGGATGGAGAATTTCTGCCTCACGGAATGATGATTGTTCAACACTCATATAACACCTTCAAAGATGGCCATTAAGATGTCACTGTGTTTATATATGATATATATTAGTTTTAAATTTTACTTAATCTTCTGTATTTTTCATTTGTGGCATACCTTTGTGGCATCCATTATGGGTATACGTGATATCTTCATTTTAGGAAGTGCGGACTACCACCCCCTCAAAGTGATTTGATTCGTTAATGCCATATGTGGGATGTATAAAGATGGTTTTAAAGTTATTATATATGATTTTATACTGGAATTATAATATACCTTTATATAATTATTGTTTTCTTTCCATTAAAGAATGTGATAGAAATTAAAGTAGTGTTCGTGCGTACGTACGGCTTACCGTCTCCATGAACGATGCATTTCATTTCTTATCCTCAAATGTAATGTACTATTATAAGTACATATAATGGATATATATGATGTATGATACATCTAAAGAATTAATATAATTCTGTAATTAAAAATATAAACATCTCTCATTTAGTTTTAATTCCATTAATATGACATAGAAATGAAAGTAGCGTTCATGCGTACGTATGGCTTACCATCTCTATGAATGGTGCATTTCATTTCTTACCCCTAAATGATTATGTAATGTTATAAATACATGTATATTCTGGATATATATGATATATATGATATCCAAATCATGAATATCATTATTGAGATAATGGATATTTGACTACGTGAACAACTTGTAAATATAAGAAGTTCACTTTTGACTCAAGTACCAAATTGCGACAAAACAACTGTTATTAAGTTAAATGATTACATAATGTTCATGACATGGTAATAAGTGATATAAAAGGAGTAATGAACTTGAAAAAGGTTCTTAAAGAAGTATAAAATAACTCAAGTTTATTATTCATGAGATTAAAGAATGATCGAGTCATGTCGGACCCGAGGTAAGGGATCCTACTCCTCTCTTTCTTTTTAAGTAATCTCTTTTATGTCATTCCTTTTAAAGCTCATATTTCTTGTTATTGGGATGTTATTTTATATTAATCTTACTGTAGTTTTTATGTTCATATTATAAGAGACCCTATTCTCTCTCATCAATCCATTTTGGAAGTTTTGAGTGGCGCCGTTAGGCTGCCGAATTGTCGTAAGAGATCTAACCTCTCTCTTTAATTTTAAGTACTCTCCTTTATGTTACTTCTTTTAAGATCCTATTTGTTATGATGGGGGATGTTCTTTTATATTCCACTTTCTGTAAATTTTATTTTAATATGATGAGAGACCCTATTTGATCTCATCAATCCATTTTTGGAAGTTTTAAGTGGCTCCGTTAGGCTGCCGAGTTTTCGTAAGGGATTTTTCATCTCACTTTTATTCCCGTGAGATTTATGCTACATTTGCCACAGTTTCCTTTGAGTGGTGTATGTACTGCCCATTATTTTACTCATTGTGTAATATAATTTCATTTATTAGTATTTACATCAATGTTGTGTTGTCCCTCTTTCACAGGGCGTATGTTTCGAAAGATACCCATGTCGGTAAGGGAACCTTTCACCCTCCTCTTTTTAAAAGACTTCTTTTGTTATGTATTTTAATTCACATACTATTATGTTGGTATATATTCTTCTATATCCTTATTGATTTAAATTTTATGTCCATGTGATGAGATACCCTTTTTATCTCTAATCAACTCATTCTCTAAATTTTGTAGTGAAGACCATTAGGCTGTCAAATTTTTGGAAGGGAACTTCTTAACCCAAATTTGATTATTTGGGATAATCTTATACTCCTTGAATATGTAATTCTATGAATATGTGTGAATAACCTCTAATTTTTTTACACTTAATATCGACTTATATTTGGTGTATTCATTTGTCATACATAATTATGTAATTGATTTATCCTTAAACCAAGGATACCGTCTTTGTAAGGGATTTCGTCTCAATATCCTTTCATTGAGGCATATTTCATTTTATACACAACGTTCTTTTATACGGGGTATAAACCCCTTTTACGTTTACTTTTATACAAAAGGAATCTTTTTCTATGAAGCGTTTTACTAAAATACAAAAAGGAATGTTTCTTTTAACGTACGCGGTGACAACGACCTTTTCCACCGCCTCGAGTTTTATTTGATCTTTGGATTCCTCAACAAGCCGTAATGTTTTTAAAATAAAATTAATACCATATACTCTTTTATGTATTTTGGTATTGAAAATGGTTTTGATAAAGGATCCTATTTTTTCAATATATTTAAATGATATATTGTGATTGAAATGTGGAAATGTTATCATTCCTTTATATTGGATTTATGTGTTATAATTTTATAATGGTACTTGGAAATTTTACGGGTGGTTACGTGATAAACCATATGACGGGTGGTACCGTGAATACCAAGATGGGTGGTTACGTTATAACCTCTAATGCATTGGGTATGGAAGTCGGTCGTATGGCTATTCCATTAAGTGTGTATGGAAGTTGTCCAAATGGCTATTCCATTAAGTGATTTGTGTGGAAGTCGACCTTATGGTTATTCCACATAAGTATGTTTATGTCCCATGTTACCTTTATATGTTATGTGATCTTTATATGGGTTTTATGGTAATCTTTTGGTTACAGAAGGGTAAGTAATGAACTTTTATTCAGTAAAGAGTTTTTACTACTTCGAAAAGGTGAAAAGTATTACTTTGATAAAGTATACATGGTTTACTGGTTGTTTTCAAAAACTAACAATTTTCATTCTTTGTGTATCCCTTACTGAGCTTTTTATGCTCATCCCAAGTTTTTGAAATGTTTTTCACATGACTTAACGTGGAATAGGGTCAAGGATGGGATCAAGGTAAAGTCATGCTACCTAAAACATGGAACTAGACATGTTTCTTTTTAAGAGTTTTTTTAATTTTATGGAAATTTAGTAGAAGTGACTACTTTGTAATCTTTTGAGATGTAATAGTTACGTCCTAATTCTATAAAACTCTAAACCTGAAAATATCCTCAAGAAGAATTATTCATTTAATTCAATATTAAGTAAGGTTTAAGGGTGGGGCCTTATAGTTGGTATCAGAGGTCGGTTTAGATAACTTTAGAGGTTAGGGTATTCTCTAAGCATAAGTGACAGTACCATAGTGGTTAGGATTTCAGAAGGAGTCCAAGTTTTAGATAAAGTGAATGAGTAAGTATATTTTAGTGTTTACATTCCTCATTAGTACATTATGGTTTTTTTGATATACTCACACTTACATTTCTGTTTTTAGTGAATGGATGGATCTAGAAGGCACCAAAGAGACAACAGGTTTAAAGGAAACTGTGGTGGTTCTCTGATTAAGATACTAGATAAAATGGGGGATTCAATGACAAAACTCGTGGTTGTTCTAAACCAACTATCAATGATTGATGATCAACCACTTGAACCTTGGTATGTTCTGTAATGCATCATGTATGAGATGACCAATCGATGTGGAATTTCAGGTAATAATTTTAAAGGTAACCATTAGAGTTTATATGATCCTTACTTTTGAGGTAATTATGGGTTATTATATATTATGATGGAAGTGAAAGGCATGAGATAAAATTGAGGTTAAATTATGTTATGGTTATTTTTGATGATTTTATCTCTTTTGGGGAATTATTTTAGAATTATATAGTTTTGGAAAAAGGACAACACGCAGACCGTGTGACAACCCGTCGCATCGGACAAAGCTGTTGGAATCGAACCCACAACCAAAGTGCGACTGGTATTTATCGCGTACCGCTGGTATACGTGAAGTCCCTAGTTAGTATGACTTATTCTTTTTTAGTTATATGACATTATGAATTAAGAGTAAGTTGATTTTGGGTTATTTATGAAAATGATTAACCTATCATGGAGGATATGTGATTAGGTTAATTACTTTTCAATACGAGACTTTAGGAGGAAGTGATGTTGCTTGGAGATAAATGTTGCAATTTAACTTGGAAGACTATGTGACTAAACACATCAAATATTTGGGTTTCAATATTATTTTGGTTTACTTTGAAGAATTTTATGGACAAATTTTTTACCTAATGGTTCTTGTTGATCATTGGGTTTTGTTGGAAAAATTTTGGAGATTAAGAATAGATTTTCTTTTTGTAAAGGGTTATCATTTTCTGGATTATCTGATATTGTACTAACCTTTTTGGTTTTGGTTTTGGTTAAAGTCTAAAGACATGGGAAGTATATAGTTCTCTTTTTTGGATTAGGTGATTCTCTAGAAGATGATTATACTACTCTTAATGTGAACAAGTCTTCCTCAATACTTGACTTTTGTAGAAAATATGAGTTTGTGTAAGGAATCTAATAAAAGTTGAAGGTCAACATGATAAGTGATTATGTTTCCTTATGAATAAATTCCTCAATAAAAAGTAACATAAAACAAAAATGTTTTCTATTAAATTTTCCTACCAGGGAATCGAATACCGTTTAACCCATCACAAGTTTGTGACTTTCTTGTGGTTAACTTTCTCCTAAACATGTTTTCTATCACTCTCTATCAGAACATGACCCTTTGTTTTTTCCTCCATGTCCATATTTTCATATTTGGAATCCTAGTATGGGTTAACTCGGGTGACCTTTGTACTCATCTTTCTTTATTTTAAAGTGATTTTTTTACCGACTCTTATTCCGATGTGGGACGTTCAAGGATGTTTCCAAGTTCAATTTATAAAATTGCGAGGACACAATTCCGAAAAGGGGGGAAGGATGTAACACCCCAGGTAAATAAAGAGTATGAAATTTCCATATTTATCCATATTTGTGAATAAAATATTCATATAACTTTAAAGGGGACGCTATGCACGATGGCGTACCCAATACGCAACAATGAGTTTCGTGGGAATCTTGCATTGCACTCTAATAATAAAATAATATTATTTTAAATAGTAGTTAACGTCTAGCCGTTGTAATGGCGGGAATGAACAGAACTACCTATAAAATGATTATATATGTTTTTCAAATATTTTTACTCTTTAAAATAAATGTTAGAGGATTAAAAATGCGAATGAATCAAATTTTAAGCGTAGACAGTCTAATATTTTTTAAAAGGTCGATTAACCGCCTTTTGATGGCGAACATCTTTTAAATACACTTTTTGAAAATTTTCTGTGTGATATTTGACAAAATAAAATTCTTATTTATAATCGGGACATCAAAATTTACTTTGTGAAAATTTTTGGTATTTTTCCGAAAAAGTTCAATTTTAATGAATAGTGAAAATTTTGTATTTTAATTCAAAACCTCTTTTAAATCTAATTTATTTATATGATTAGATTATATTTTTAATTAGTTTTAAAGTGTAAATAGAATATATTTTTACCATTTAACCCAATGGTGGTCATTGTAATTAATATCACTTTAAGATTGGACATAAACGACTGTCAATCTTTTGAAAGATATTGTTTCATAAAAACACGCTATTTTTTCTAACAGCGGGATTTAATTATAAAATTAATTAATGAAACATCTATGTTATGAATTTGGTAAAATGGATGTAATTTTTGAATTTGGAATATAAAATATAGCTTAGGGTAAATTTTTGGTATTTTTCTGAGAAACATGAATTTTTTATGAATAGTGAAACAACAAAGTGGTGGTTACAAAATTTGATTTTTTCGTTTAAATGGGAATTTACCACTTCTGTGATTTGAATTTAAAAAATCCAATTTAAAGGATTTTAATTGTTAAGTAAAATGTGGTTCAATGGGATGAAAATAATTTTTGATTAAATGTAACTTTTAAGTTTTATTAATCGCGATTAAAGGTAATTAGTGTGATTTAAGGTAAAAATGATATTATAATAAAATGAAAATATATTGACACTTGTCCTAACCCTATTGGATGAGTTATGGCCGACCAAGAAAACCCATGGGTAGATTTTGGTACCCCATGGAGCCACTTGGGTTTGATAATGACATTTATGCCTTTTATTTAAAGTTAAAATAAAAATGTCACAAACATGATTTGTTTTACTAAAACAATTTTTACATGTGGTTATACAAGTCATAATTTTGACTATAAATAGTCATTGGAAAGATAAAAATATTTCATATATCATAGTATTTGTTTTATAATTTTTATACATTAAATAAATTAAATTCTTTATGACATCATGATGATGCAGCGATGACCTCATTATTTAATGATTTAAATAAAATGGAATGATAATGAAAAATCTAGGACCTACACATGTCCAAAACCTATTGGATGGGTGGATTTAGAACCCTTATCACCTTAAACTCGAATTATATCAATTTGGGACAACTGTTTCTGACGCTTTCGCCGGGGCGCGCGCATCCGTCTGTGAGGACGCGCGGCTTGTTGCCCCGCATTCCCACTTTCCAAAGACGGGTGGCATTCACTCCTTATTCAGGGACGTCTGCTCCTTGATCGAAACGGGATGATGGGATTTCGGTTCCTCCTCCTGTGGATCCCTCCTCAGAACTCATCACCTAGTCCGAGTCTCCCTTATAGATTTAATACGTAGTTCGTGAAACTCTTCCCAGTGCCATGTTTCCATGGACGCCGGTTAATTACACTGCTTCTGTCAGGACATTCCAAAGGGTCCAGTCAGGGCAGCCACCTTCGGTCAGGGGAGTAGTCACGTTGAGGCATCAGTAGCGTGTCTGGATGCTGGGGTACCTGGCATGTTTGTCTGTTATCCTTGACCACAAGGCTTCTCGAGGGTGTGGAAGCCCGAGGCATCCCACATCGAGAGCGGGGAATTATGTGTCACAGACACATATATGAGGCTTTCCTCAGCTTCCCGTGTTCAATACAGGGTATGTCGCAAGTTTAACTTCCAGCAAGGATGAATCAACCCAACCAGAGAATTAGCTATGATAGATCGGATTTGAGGGATCCTCCTTGAAAGGATATCCATACCGGGGCCATCCCATGGGAGATTGGTGAATGGAGTGGAAGGAGAGTGAAGTGGGACCATCGCAGGGGGGCGACAGTGAAGTTGGGCTTGAGCCTTGACGAGGCTTCTTACGTATCCCCGTGGCAGGGAATCAAAGTCCGCGTAGTTCGGGAAAGGTGGACCTTGGTCCGATGGGCCTTGTCAGAGTACCGATGTGAAGGTGGACCTTGGTCCGATGAGAGATGGATAGTGAACCGACGTGAATGTGGACCTTGGTCTGATGAGCATCGTCGGCGTACCGACGTAAAGGTGGACCTTGGTCCAATGAGGGGTGGGCTTGAACCTCTGGATGCTTCCTACGTACCATGCCTTGACATGGATCAAAGACCACGTAGTTCAAACGGGAATGGGTGAGCAGTTTAATGTCATGCCAGACAAGGGGGGCATACAGTTTAACGTCATGCTGGACGAGGGCGAAACTCGACGTGAATGAACGACCGAGCAATGTGGCTTGAACCTCATAGAGGCCTCCTACATACCATGCCTTGACATGGATCAAAGTCCTCGTAGTTCAAAAGGGGTTTGTCGGTGAACCGACGTGAAAGTAGACCCGGGGGGTCCACTATTGGTGGGATTGAACCTCATATAGGCTTCCTACGTACCATGCCTTGACATGGATCAAAGACCTCGTAGTTCAAAAGGGATGATGGGTCGCAATGGCTTACCACTGGACCAGAATGCAGTTTAACGTCGTGCTGGACGGGGGTGAGACCCGACGTGAAATGACGGGTGGGCTTGGACCTCATAGAGGCTTCCTACGTACGATGCCTTGACATGGATCAAAGACCTCGTAGTTCACTAAGAATGCAGTTTAACGTCGTGCTAGACGGGGGTGGGTCGCAATGGCTTACCACTGGACCAGAATGCAGTTTAACATCGTGCTGGATGGGGGTGGGTCACAATGGCTTACCACTGGACCAGAATGCAGTTTAACGTCGTGCTGGACGGGGGTGGGTCGCAATGGCTTACCACTGGACCAGAATGCAGTTTAACGTCGTGCTGGACGGGGGTGGGTCGCAATGGCTTACCACTGAACCAGAATGCAGTTTAACGTCATGCTGGACGGGGGTGATACCCGACGTGAAATGACGGGTGGGCTTGGACCTCATAGAGGCTTCTTACGTACCATTCCTTGACATGGATCAAAGACCTCGTAGTTCACTTAGATGGGTGGTCAGGGTCGGTGCTCACTCTAAGCCCACGTGAGTCATGCTCGGTGTGAGAA
Source organism: Viscum album (assembly GCA_963277665.1). Taxonomy (NCBI): domain Eukaryota; kingdom Viridiplantae; phylum Streptophyta; class Magnoliopsida; order Santalales; family Viscaceae; genus Viscum; species Viscum album. The sequence continues at coordinate 1,346,292,016 of OY728119.1, read as the reverse complement.
ACAAGAGGTTGCAAGGACTTGACGATCACATCGCGAAGGGCGCATCCGTGAGAAGCGAAAAGGGGCTTACGCATTGGGCGGCCCATGGTGTTGGGACTTACTCCAGGATGGAGGCTCATAGGGAGGTGCCTCGTTTCCTATCACGTCCTCCACCGACCTTGGTAGTGGGGAAGTACGGAGATGCATGGGTGAAATCATCCGTACCAATGGTTAGGGGCTTACGCTCTGAGGCAGCCCTTCCCCTGCGAACATACGCCACTCCGACAAAGAGGATCTCATTCCATGTGCGGAAGAGTTCCATTCCCGTGGAGACGAGTGGTGTAAAGAATGTTCGAGCTGGGGGGACCCTTCATGAGGGAGATGAGGTTGGGTCACAGTTTAACGTCATGTGTTGAGGACGTGGTGCTTGGCAGTTTAACGTCCTGCAGCTCGGACGAAGTGGGTTCACTCCACACCCCTAGGACTTACATAACCGGTACCCTCTGGACCTTGGGAAAGGGAAGGTACCGGTAAGGCCATGGTAAAGGGGGGTCGTGGGACGAACCATCGAGGGGTCCACGTTAGCGTGGCTATACGAAGAAGCAATAGCCGTTAGCGTGCCTATGCGAAGAAGCATTAGGCGAAGCAACACAACGGGTGGTATTGTCCATGGGACTTTGAAATCACATCGTGCAAACCTGGAGGGTCGCACGGGAAGAGAAATCGCTAAGCAAAGGAGTGTGCTTCGCGAAGTGGGGTGCCTTGGCCTTAGCATGGGGCATTGGTGTGAGTGGGAGGTGCTTCGCGATGTGGAACAGTGTTCGCGGAGCACTGCCTCACGAAGAAGGGGTGCCTCGCGAAGCAGGGTCCTGCGAAGCGGTGTGCTTCGCGATGTATAGTGATCCTGCCTTGGCATAGGGATCACTAGCAGGGGTTGGGTGTTTCGCGAAGCATAAATGCTCCGCGGCTGCCCGGGTTCCCTTGGGAATCCCCTTCCTCCGTGAACGCCCTTGAGCTACGCGAAGGGCGTCCCTCCCGGAAGAGGGGCTCAAAACGAGACAAAGCGGAGGCGTCTCGCGAAGTAGAAATACCTCGCGGAGCTCATGATTCCCGGGGCAAAGAGTGCTTTGCGATTCGGGAGAGGAGAAGCCGAAAGGTCGTATTGTCCCCCCTCAAGACTCAGGGGGAGTCCAGTATTTATAGGGAAGGGGCGCCGCGAAGCAGGGATCGCGCACCGCCTTCTGTGCTTCGCGGCGGCTCGCGAACGTCAAATGGGTTCGCGGAGGATTACCGCCTCTGGTGCTTCGTGGCGGCTCACGAACGTCAAATGGGTTCGCGGAGGATTACTGCCTTTGGTGCCTCCAGGCGGATCGCGAACGTCAAATGGGTTCACAGAGGATTACCGCCTCTGGTGCTTCGCGGCGCCGCCATGGTTGGGGCGCTTTGCGACGGGGCTTCGCGGTTGCGCTTTGCAACGGAGCTTCGCGAGGCAGCGCGTCGGCCTTTTTCTTTCCTTTCTTTCGGGCCACATTTTTGGCGCCAACAAATCCCCCCCCCCCTCGGACTTGGTGCCGCGGAGGGCAAAGGGTCGAAGTCTGAGGGAAAATCTCCAAAATTGTCGGTGGTTCGCGACGCAGCATCGCAAAGAGGGCCCACGATGCTCGCCGGGGCCGCGGATCCGGACGCGCCGCGATGCTTCGCGCGGGTGAGGCTTGCCGCAACTATCCGGGGTCGCCACCTATAAATAGGGGGTCCGCCCTCTTTTGTCTTCGCGTGCCTTCCTTGTCTTTTTGTACTCTCGACTTCGCGAAGCTCCACATACTCCGCGACAGCCCTTCGCGAATCGAGCTTCGTGGCGAACCGCGGGTCTCCGACTCCGCGTCCGCGCTAGGCGAACTTCATGTCGGCCTTGTCCAGACTTCGTGGCTTGTTCTCGCGACCGAGCTTCGCGATTCAGCTTCAAGACCAAGCTTCGCGATTCAGCTTCGCGGCAGAGCTTCGCGATTCAACTTCGCGACCAAGTTTCGCGATTCAACTTCGCGGCCGAGCTTCGCGACCCAGGGGGGAAAAACTTTTCTGAATGTCGGCATCAAAATGGCCCATCAAGAGGCTTTGCTGGGAGTGCTTGCAGATGCTGCTCGTCAGGATGAGATGGCCAACCGTCCAGGCTTGGGGGAAATGGTTCGGAGCCACTCAGACCACACTTCTTTGACAGATCTGCTGTCGGAAGGTCATAAGGATTATCCGCAGTGCAAGAAATTGTCGTTGTACGGCTTCGGGCTGAGGGATGACGTCTTCATCCCTGAGGCGAGTAGGGATGAACCAGATTGCTGGTTCAGGAGCACACCGTGCCAGCACCAATGCTTCAGGGCGGCCGATGGTCACGTGTGGGAGGACTTCACACCCGTCACCGCTGATTGTCTCTACAACCATGTGAACGACATCGACGGGAAGACACTGCAACCGGAGACTTCCCCTCCCCTCTATCGTACCATGCTGAAGGCGGCTTTGCAGGATTCGAAGAAGGGATAGTCCGATGAGTGGGACCTGCGCCAGGGCGGCAATTTTACCGACGACTGGGCCTGGGCCTACTGGGTAGGCGCCTCATGCGAGGAGTTCGGGGCCGAGCTGAGGAGAGTGGGATTGTATGAGGTGGCGTAGGCCTCCCAATTCCACATTTACCAACCAAAGCAGCTAATGCCGGAGTTTCTGAGTAGATGGTCATCTAGGACCAACACTTTTCACGTTCATCACGGGGAGGTGGGCATCAGCCTGTGGGATGTCCACCAGATTTCTGGGGTCCCAATCTTGGGGGCCATATATGACGAGTTCCTCCCCATTGCCATCGTGTGGGGGGATGCGGAGAAAATGCCACGACTGGCATCGGCGCTGATGGCGCTTGTCCCTAGAGAGGACAAGGAGGAAGTGAGGGATGTCCACTTCAGAAGATGGTTCAAATGCTTCCTGAATTTCCCAGAAGATCGAGAGTTCCCTCCGAGGCCTCGAACTTGTCCGAGGCCGGCCCAACGGGGTAAGGGGCACTCGTATTGGCGGGTCTTGGAGGACAGCCAATGGAAGACTTGGGGTTTCAGCGTCAGCACTGAACAACAGCCGATAGTCAGGTTGGCGGCATTTATTGCGGCTCTCATCTATGGCTAGATCCTACCGGTGGGAGATACAAGCATGGGGGTACGGCCCAGCTCATTCATCATGGCGTCGATGTTGGCCATGGGGCAGCGGATCAAACTGGGGATCCCGATGCTCACCAAACTGTACAGAATGCTGTGGCATATTAGCGAGGGCAAGAAGCCTCCAAGAATATGCGGGCCCTTCCACCTCCTGTATGGGTGGATTGCAGCACATATCAGGGGGATTTACGAGTATCCAAACCCCATTTCACCGCCGGGATCGAACTTTCGCCCCTCCATCCTGAATGCAGTTGGGAGCTTCCCATTCAAACTGGTTGTCCCGATGGTGCTGAATCGGGTGTGGAGGGCGGATGAGTTTAATTTCCACCCCTTCCTGTTGCCGACGGGAATACTTGCTGACGACGGGCGAGGAACTGAAGAACATAGAGCTTACCTTATGGCCTTCCGAGGTGGAGTTTTGGTGGCTCGGATAGATCGTGAGCCAATCTGCGAACCGTACACCCCGCATCATTTTGCGAGGCAGTTCCGGTGCCTCAAGCGGCTGACCCCGCAGGTCTACTGGGAGGTGCGTCACGAGGAGCACTCGTGTGTGATGAGGCAGCTGTGGCTCATGTTCACACGCGAAGATGGAAAGATGTGGATTGCATTGCCTCCATCCACCGCCGCCTTCGGATTAGTGAAGGAGTACGCCATCAGTTGGGAGGCCGCTTATCCGGGGGAGATGCTGAAGCAGCCAACAATCCGGGTTGGTGACGGTGGGCCTCCTCTATCTCGAGGTCGGGGTCGGAGGGCAGCTAGGGCCACTCGCGGCAGCGGGGCTGCCATGGCGGCGAGGCCCGCACCGGCCGAGGGTATGGCAGCAAGAGTGGATCTGGTGATTCCGGGAGAGCAGGGTCATCCGGAGGGGCGACCACCGAGGGGATTCTGTAGGATATCCACTCAGGCTCCGGGAAAGCGCCTGCGTCACATTGACATGGCAGAGGACGCCGTCTTCCCGGAGGCTTGGGACATTTGGGATGTCAACCGGCAATTCCTCAGCCCATCCGAGATATGGGCCCACTTGAATCACCTTGGGATGGAATTACCGTGTATAGGCCCAGTTCGGGCTGGATTCATGGCGTCCCCGGCGGAGGCAGAACAGTACCTGGAAGAGCTGGAGGATTACGTCCACTCCAGCGGTGTTCCTCACCCAATGACGGATCGGGTGAGGGTACTATTGAATCAGACGGTCCCCCCACAGTTATCAGCTGCCGATCTGAGGGAGCTATTCCCCTTGCCGGAGGAATCAGAGGACTCCTCTTGGGAGGATGAGGCTTGCGGAGGTAGCCCGCTGGAGGAGGGCGAGGTCAGAGACCGAGGCTCAGAATCTGACGATTTGGCGGAGGCTCTCGAGGTAGCATTCCGAAATTCTCTCCTTACGACCTGTTTCGGGGTCCCTATGGACTTCTCATCAATGTTTGAGCCATGCAAGAGGAACTTGTTCATAGGCCTCGTTCTCTCTCCTTGGCGGGTGATGATGCGGGACCTTCAGAACCTGCGCCTATGGCTGCATCCAGTTCTGTGTCTGGTGGGACCAGGGCGCCCGAGGTGGATCCTCCGGAATCTCCAGACCTTCCAACAGTATATGGGGGGCCTCGTCTCGGGGTTCCATCAGTACCGGCTCAGGAGCAGCAGTCGGAGGTTGATCTTCGTAAGTCTCCTCCACTGATCTCCTCGTTGTCACATGTAGGCCATGCCAACTAACGTTCATGTCCCTCTTTGTCATGCAGTTCTTCGACTGGCGTGGGCTGCTGCAGCGAGGCTGGTCGGGATGTCTGGCAGCGTCCCTCCTAGGGGCATGCCGGTGATGGTGGCGATAGTCCCTCCATCTCCTCAAGCTGTGACGCACATCATCGCAGGCGGGTCTGCCAGCAGGGTCGTACCCGAAATCATTGAGGTGGACTCCGAGGAAGAGGATCAACAGGTCAGTCCCAGATCTGTCACGTCTGCTTCGGTGCCAGGTGTCGCGTTGGATTCGACGCCGGATGTTGATCCTGCCGAGGATTTCCTGCAGGCGTATCCCACGTATGAGCCTGCCAATCGCGCAGACTGGGACGAAACGGCCTCCGACGAGGAAGACAGCAGCATAGTTCGCAGCCGGTCGTGGAAGCTGATCGCATGCTTTATCAAGGACACTCCCCAAGCATAATGGATGGCCGAAATGGATTGGCTTCTCTCGCGGTTGCGCGAACAGTGAGCTGGGGGAGTGGATGCCCAACGTCCTCATGCACTCATCCGAGATCTTATGGCTAAGAAGATCCGGGAGCATGATCGTGGGCTCAGCGTGGGCTGGCAGTAGAGGAAGGTGACCATCATTAAGAAGCTCCAGGAGGCTGAAGGCGAGGTTCAACGGATGCAGACCCAGGCGGATGAGCTTTCAGCCTCTCTTGATTCGCAATCTAAGCTGGTCTCACGGTTGAAGGCCCAGCTGGCAGAGGCTGAGGAGCATATGGGGCAGACCTATGGAAGGATGGCTGTCGCCCAGGCCGAGGTAGAAAGGGCTAGGGCCAGAGTTGACGAATTACGCCCCGCCGCTGCTGAAGTGGAGCGGGAGTTGAATCAGCGGCAACAAGCTTTGGACGCCGCAAGTCAGTGGGTGGCGGAGCTGCAACGCTCTCTTGACGGGGTCAAAACGTCCATGGGGGAAGTCAACCCCCGAGTATTGTAACAAATCCAAAACCCTTTTATTGGTACTTTCGTGCTTCCAAATTTTACCTTTGTGTTGAATGCCGTAGCACACACGATTTCCACTTTCGAATTGCCTTGTTACATCCCTACAATGTTTACGGGACGTTTGGCGACAATCCTTCAAATCCACATGGGTCGAGCCCAATGTGAGATGCAGGAGGTAGTCGGCTTGATCGGAGAAGGAGCTTACAAGATAGCCAAATTACCGTTTCTTCAACGTGCTCTTATGCACGAACGGGGCAACGCCAGGGGAGCTGAAATCGGTCCAAACAGATGAAAATGGGAAGTGTGAATCACGATACCCATGATTCGGAACACTGTGGGGATGGCGTGACAATAAGGGACAACCATTAACCTTGGAGGGGAAACGGTGCCCTTACTGCGTTGGCCTGAAATGGGTATAACAAATGAGCATCGACCACTGACCATATTCGCAACGCGGGATTTTATCAATTTGTTGTCGATCAATCCTTCGGGACAATGGCCCATAACGGTAGGAGAGCCCTTGGGCGTAGTATCCAGGCCGCTATTGGGGGTCCCTCCAAACATGACCAGTCTTCCGGAACGTTGGCCCAGGATGGTAGGTGAGCCGATGCGGCATGAGACCAGGCCGTTAGGGGGTTCCATCAGACATGAAAGAGGACGAGGGTCCGAATAAGGGGCACGAAAAGCGTGGAATATGGAGTGATGGTTTGTTCAAACAGAATCCAACACTTCGATAGTTACACCAACGTGGTGGGAGTACGCCAGATGGGCACATCGGTCTGATCCCGGATCATTCTTTCTTCTAGATAGGGCCTCTCTAGCGAGGGCTGGAAATGGGGAGGAATAGGATTTTGCGATTCCTGGGGCTGGACCCTTGGTGAAATGCCTGGGTGTCTCTACGTATCCCATGATGATGGGAATCAAGCCTTATCAAGCCTTACGTAGTTCTTGATAGACCTTAGACCACAAATGGGTAAAGGTAGCAGGGGACGCATGGCATCAAAACCCTACGTGAAGGAGGACCTAAGCCCTACATACCATGCATTCTCTGGGGAAACGCTCGAGTCGAGGGACCTAATACAAAGGTTAGGCTGGGCCCGCGGGGAAGTGCCCGGGCGCTCCTACGTATCTCATAGGGATGAGAATCAATCCATACGTAGTTCTGGAAGTGACATGGTAGGATACCAGTGCTAGGGGAAAAGGGGAGTGCGGGCGTGGCCCTTGCATTAAAAGAAGCGGAATTTGATGTATCTTGTTTGTTCTTTAAGGTGAATGGTTTTTTTGTGAAGCGACAGGCCTAGAATAGTAGGTCGCGATGTCGCCACAAGAATCATGCCGTGATGGGCATTGACAAATGGCATGAACGTGACCAATACCCAACGTGATTTCCTCTACAACGAGGTCACCACAATGCGGTGCCGTTTTTCGTCGTGCAGCCAGGACGATAATGTCACAGTTTAGGGTCGTATGATAGGACCAAGCATGCATTTTATCGTCATGCAGCGAAGACGTAGCAGAGACAATGCTAGGCAGGAAATTTGCGCAGTGTTATAAAACACAATTGGCAGAGACATGATCCCACATCAAATTGTACGCTATTCATAGAGGGAAACCTTAGGCCGAGGGGCCTATACAGAGGAGATACAGGGAGAGTGACTGGCTTCCGGAATGGGTTGTACCTAGAGACAGGGCGTCTGGGTGGTCCTACGTATCCCATGATGATGGGAATCAAGTTGAACGTAGTCCCGAATGGATCTTAGTTTATGGTCTTAGAGCTCGGACCATGGGAGCCCCAAAGGACGCCAGATTGCAGCTTTGTCCCCCTAGCATGCAATTGTGCACTGAGGGATAGCGCCAAAAGTGTCGAGATTACACCTGGACATGATGGGGCGGAAAATGATGTGAATCATGCAACCAACATTCGAGGACTGAAGAGGCTGGCGTGACGACAGAGAATTACTGCTGACCATGTTGGCAACACAGCATCCTGTTGCATTAGCCTGAAATGAGGACTAACAAACGAGCATCGACCGGTGACCATATTCGCAACGCGGGATTTTATTGATTTGTTGTCCAAAACCCTCGGGGGCGTTGGCCCGTATTGGTAGGAGAGCCCTTCGGCATTGTATCCATGCCATTCTTGGGGGTCCCTTTGGGTGTGAAAGATGATGAAAGTCCGAATAGAGGGGAACACGAAGCTTGACAAGTGGAAGGAGCTTGATCAAGTTGAATCTGACACTCTTGGTCCTAGACTAGAGTGCTCTTAATACATGGGTGAAGCACTGCAAGGAGTCAAGGGACTCAACTTTGAGGGTGATCGAGAGATGGCATGTTTCCGGGGGAAGGGGGCACTGTGCCCAAAACCTTGTATCATACCTACACCTCCCCCTCCTGGAGAGGGATAGGCCAAGTGGCCTAGGTGACTGGGAGATCAGGAGATCACCAGGAGGTGTGGCTGGACCCGAATCTTAAATATCCAGGTGGTCCTACGTATCCTATGAGGATGGGAATCAAGCTACACGTAGTTCTGAAGGGTGCCTTTTAATGTCATGCAGGATAGGGCATAGAAGGACTGAACCTCAGAATTGGGGCGTGCATGGTGCAGCTATTGCAAACCCGACGTGAATGAGGACGTAGTCCCTCACTGCGCCACGCAGCCCTGTAATCAGGGTCCTGAAGGTAGGATTAGAGAGGTAAATTTGCTGAAATCAAGCTGGGCCCAGAGAAAAGGGGTCCGAGCATTCCTATGTATCCAATAGAGATAGGAATCATGCTGAACGTAGTTCCAGATGAGAAACTTATTTTATGGTCTTAGAGATCGGACCGTGGGTGGTGACAACTCCCGAGTAAGCACAGATGTCAACCCAATCCCTAAGCCCACATGAGATAAACTCGGTGTGGGAAACAAGGGGTGTATCCTCATCGCAATACATGGGGCGTCCATCAAAGGAGAGTTGGCAGAGAGTTTCAAAGGACACCTTTGATGCAGCTTGTTCTCCCAACGTGCAGACGTGCATGGATGAAATGTACCAAGAATCCTGAGACTGTACATGGACATGATGAAGTGATGAAGGGTGTGAATCGTGTACCCGGCATTTGGGCTCAATGGGTTGACGTGGTGATAGAGGAAAACTGTTAACCATGATGGAAACACAGCGTCCGTATCACGTTAGCCCGAGGTGGGAACAACAAACGAGCATCGACCGCTGACCATATTCGCAATGCAGGATTTTATCGATTTGTTGTCCAAAACCTTCGTGGGCGTTGGCCCGTATCAGTAGGAGAGCCCTTGGGCGTAGTATCCAGGCCATTCTTGGGGGTCCCTCTGGGTGTGAAAGATGATGAAAGCCCTGATGCGGGGATACGCAAAGCCTGGAAAGCGGGTGTGGACGTGTCCGAGTAAAGCTTGGCATTCCAGGTAATAAACCAGAGTACTCTTAAGCACATTGGTGAACTGCCGAAAAAGGGATCGATGAAACAGCTCAGTAGGGGGGGAGCATGGCATGGTCATTACGAAACCGTCATGAATGAGGACATAATCCCACACCACACCATATAATCCTCTCATGGATGAAGGATAGGCCAAGGGGCCGGGATGGGATGAGGATTCCCGAGAGATGGGGCTGGACCCGAATCTTGGACATCCAGGTGGTCCTACGTATCCCATTAGGATGGGAATCAAGCCACACGTAGTTCTCTATACGTAGTTTAATGTCATACTGGACGAGAAGGGGAAGAAATATACCCCGAAACAAAGGAGGTGTGTGGCATGGTGAATAAGCCGACGTGAATGAGGACATAGTCCCACATCACACCATAAACCCTGGGCAAGAGGGGACCTGGTTCGTGGCCCGGAAAGACCAAGGGGCCTAAGGTCAGGCATCAGTCAGGAAGGCCTGACCGGTTCGCAATTTAACGTCTTACATGAGGACGAGGGGCTAGGGGCCCAAGGAGGCCAAGGGGCCTGAGGCTGGGCCTCGTAAGGGGAGTCGTACGGCATGGTACATGTTCCCGACGTGAATGAGGACGTAGTCCTACACCACACTGTACACTCCGGGTGGGAGATTGGGGAGAAGGCCAAGGGGCCTAAGATCAGGCAACAGTCAGGAAGGCCTGACTGGTTTGTAGTATAACGTCTTACATGAGGACGAGGGTCGGGGACCCGAAAAGGCTAAGGGGCCTGAGGCTGGGCCTCGTAAAGGGAGGGAGTATGGCATGGGACGCGAATGAGGACGTAGTCCTACATCACACCATACACCCTTATGAGGGATCATGGGCCGTGGCCCAGAGAGAAGAGAAAGTTATCAGTCAGAAAGGCTTGACTGGTCTGCAGTTTAACGTCTTACATAAGGACGAGGGTCGGGGACCCGGGAAGGCCAAGGGGCCTGAGGCTGGGCCTTGTAAAGGGAGGGCGTACGACATGGTATGTGAATGAGGACGTAGTCCTACATCACACCGTACACCCTCATGAGGAATCCTGGGTCGTGGCCCGGATCGCTAGCACCACCTGGGGGAAGTTTGTCACCTCGGGATGGGGCAGAATGAACCACTGTTCTTGATGCCTGGGACATCTCGGGGTGGACCCGAAAATCGAGGACACTGTTGACCATATTCGAAACACAGCGTTCCTATGGTGACCCGTATGGGGGCAACAAATGAGCGTCGACCACTGACCAAATTCGCAACGCGGGACTTGTATCGATTTGTTGCTTGAAATCCCTCGAGGGTGTTGGCCCGTATCGGTAGGAGAGCCCTTGGGCGTTGTATCCAGGCCGTTCTTGGGGGTCCCTCTGGGTGAGAAAAATGACGGAATCCCAGTCATGGAGTGGGTGAAGCATAGTTGTATCCATCCGAGAAAGGGGAAAACACCTCCAGGGGGGAATGTGCAGCCGGGTCGAGGCTTTCTCGATGTGGGTCGGGGCAAAAGTGTGCACCCTACCATGTCTTGACCCGAGGGGAAGATTTTGGCTTTTGGGCTGGGCCCACGGACGAAGTGTCCTGGCATTCCTACGTATCTCATAAGGATGAGAATCAAGCCATACGTAGTTCTCGAAGGCCATGCAGTTTAGCGTCATGCGGTGAGGACGTGGGAGGATAGAAGAATGAGAGTGGGCGCATGGTGCGACCCTTACAATCTTTGTGCGAGAATGGTTGCATAAGCGGGGCCAAGAAAGCCTACTCCCTGCTACACAAAGATCCTCCAAGAAAACAATTCCTAGGGGGAATAGTGGAGGGGAAAAGCTTGGGGCTGGGCTCAAGACGAGGTGTCCGAGCATTCCTACGTATCTCATAAGGATGAGAATCAAGCCACACGTAGTTCTAGAAGTGCAGTTTAACGTCATGCGGGATGATGAGAAGCACCTCATTTGGGGATATGTACAGTACGACAAGTAATCCCGCATGAATGAGGACGTGGTCTTACACCATACCGTACAATCCCACAAGAGGGTAAGTTGGGAAAAAACAACAAGGGGCCTGGGGGCCAAACCGCGGTGGAGACGGGGCCAGGGGCCCAAGGAGGCCGAGGGGCCTGAGGCTGAGCCTCGGTCAGGAAGGCCTGACCGTCTTGTAGTTTAACGTCTTGCAGTGAGGACAGAGATGCAGTTTAAGGTCGTGCGGGACCAAGTCGTAGTTTAGGGTCGTGCAGGACCCTCTCGCAGTTTAGGGTCATGTAGGACCACTTTTGCCCTAGGAAAAGTATCGCTTGAGGAACTTGGCATTGGTGGGAGGGGTTATACGCTCTCCATCCTTGGTCAGCAAGGAGTATGCTCCATTGGGGTAAACCTTATGGATGATATAAGGACCTTCCCATTTGGGTTCTAACTTGGGCGGTTTCCTACCAGGAATCATTGGCGCTCGAAGGGCCAATACCAGGTCACCCTGTAGAAAATAGCGGAGACGAACCTTCTTGTCAAAGGCTCTCGCTATCTTGTCCTGATGCCTTTCCAGATTGTGCAGGGCACGAAGCCGGTTCTCGTCCAGTTCCTCTAATTCAGCTAGACGGATCTCGGCTACTTCATCTGATGTCTGGTGATCAAAAACTGTAGTGCGTAGCGACGGCAGCTGGATCTCAATGGGTAGGACGGCCTCAACTCCATACACCAGGGAATATGGGGTCACCTGGGTAGAGTTGCGAGTCGTCGTCCGGTAAGCCCAGAGGGCGTTGGGGAGCTTGTCCGGCCAACTCTTCTTGTTCTGACCAACCATCTTCTGCAGAATGTTAGAGAGGGTCTTGTTGAACGCCTCGATCTGTCCATTCGCCTGCGCGTGGTAGCGGGAGGTATGGTTCGACCGGATGTCGTACTTAGCGTACAATTTCTTCAATTCAGCTGCTCGGAAGTTGGTGCCATTATCGGTGAGGACAACGTGAGGGACTCCAAACCGGTGGATAATGTTGGAGCTCACAAAGTCAAAGATGGAACGGGCCTTGACCTCTTTGAGCGGAACTGCTTCTGCCCACTTGGAGAAGAAATCTGTAGCAGTCAGGATGAACCTGCACTGGTGGGATGTTGCCAGTGGATACGGTCCCACTACATCAAGCCCCCATACCGCAAATGGCCAAGAGTACCTGGTGGGGTGGAGGGGCTCCGGCGGCCGATGCAAGAAGTTGGCGTGTACATGGCACGCGTGGCATCTCTTGGCGTATCCAATACAATCTTGGATCATAGAGGGCCAAAAGTACCCCAACCTCCGGATTTGATGGGACAGTTTCGGCCCAGCTTGATGGGCGCCACAGGAACCGGCGTGATCCCGTTGCATAACTTGAGGTATCTCCCCTCCATGGAGGCAACGGAGGAGGACACCATCGAAACTCCGCTTATAAAGGATCTGTTCCATGCTAGGGCCGCTCTGGAGGGTAAATTGCAGCGCGCGGCGTCGAATTCGCTCGCGTTCGGCCCGGTCGTCCGGGAGCTGGCCATTTTGGAGATACTCGACAAAAGGTGCTCTCCAGTCGGGGGTGGTTTCAACCACTGCGTCCGACGAACCCGGGATTCCCGATACGGAGGGTCCGGCGGTGAGATGACTTACCCGCAGGCTATCACAGTCCTCTTGGGTGATGGGTGCAATGAATCTCCGGTGGGACACGTGTATGACCAAATCATCTTGCTCGGGTTCTGCGAGCGACGCGGCTAAGCCAGCCAGGGTGTCTGCTTGGCCGTTCTGCGACCGTGGGACATGGGTAACCTCTGGCCGAGAAGAGAACTGGGCCATTATGAGGAGGGTGTACTCCAGCATCGGTGCATGATCTGGCTTCTTGACGACGTAGTCGCCATTAACCTGTTTGATTACCAGTTCAGAATCTCCCTTCACATGTAGGTGGGGAACATGGATCTCAAGGGCCAACTCGAGGCCGGTGATGAGAGCTTGGTACTCTGCCTCGTTTTTCGTACAACCTTCTGAAAATAGGAACGAGTTAGGCAGGACGGCCTGCGTCGGGGTAATGAAGACAATACCCAGGCCCACTCTGTTGAGCATGGGATCGTTGAGCTTCCTACCAGTGGGGATCCGGGAGGCACCGTTGAAATGCATTTGCCAACACCGGGCAGCATGATCGACTGAGAGGATCGTCTCATCAGGGAAGTCCAGGTCCATGTATTGATCCGCGGAGGTTGGATGGGCAGCTAAAAAGTCTGCCAATGCATGTCCCTTAATGGCCTTCTGAGGTATAAACCTGATATCAAACTGCTGGAGAATCACCGCCCACCGTGCTAGTCGGTCAGTCAGCATGGGGCGGTTCAGGATGTACATCATTGGATCTACCCAAGATATCAATTGCACCTCGTGGTGTTGCAGGTAGTGCCGCAACATCTGCACGGCGAAGACGAGCGCAAGACAGCTCTTTTCGACAGGGGAGTATCGAATCTCCGTATCGAGAAGCATGCGGCTGAGATAGTAGAGACTATTCTCAGTACCCTCTTTGTTCTTCTGGGCGAGCAGCGCACCGAGGGTTCTCTCTAGGGCGGTCACGTAAAGGACCAGCGGCTTTCCGGAGATGGGTGGCATCATGACCGGAGGTTGGAGCAGATACTGCTTGATTTCCTCGAAGGCGGTCCGACACTCCTCATCCCATTCGTAGGCAGCGCCTTTCTTCATTAGCCGAGAAAAGGGCTTACACTTGCCGGCCAGATTCGCAATGAATCGGCGTATATAGGCTAAGTGGCCTTGATGGCCTCGGAGCTCTCGATGTTTCTCGGGGGAGGCATTCGCCTGATGTCCTTGATCTTCTCCAGGTCGATCTCGATACCTCGGTATCTGACAAAAAAGCACAGAAACTTCCCGGAGGTAACTCCGAAGGCACACTTCAGCGGGTTCATCTTCAGGTGACGGAAACAGAGGAAGCCGAACACTTTCTCAAGGTCTCTGAGATGGTCCTGGCGCTGATGTGACTTGACTAGGAGGTCGTCCACGTAGCATTCCACCAATGTCCCGAGGATCGGTTTGAATATGCGATGCATGGCTCTCTGATAAGTGGCACCTTCATTCTTTAAACCGAATGGCATTACCTGATAGAAAAAGGTACCCTGGGGAGCCCTGAAGGCAGTGGACTCCTTGTCTTCGGGGGCCATCCGGATCTGGTTATACCCGGAATACCCATCCATGAAAGAGAGGGCTTGGAATCCGGTCATGGAATCAATCAAAAGCTCCGTCACCGGGAGTGGGAAGTCATCCTTTGGGCAGTGGCGATTAAGATCGCGGAAGTCGATACAGACTCTGATCTGCCCATTCTTCTTCCTGACTGGCACAATGTTGGCAAGCCACTTGGGGTACTGGACCTCCTTGACGATGTTGGCTTTGATTAGCTTATCAACTTCGGCCTCAACCATAGCGCCATGGGAAGGGTGCATCTTCCTGGGAGGCTGCTTAAACCCAGGATGTTTTGCTGGGAGGCCCAGACAGTGGACGACCACTTGGGGATCCAGCCCCGGCATCTCATCGTAACTCCAGGAAAACACATCATGGTGCTGTTTGAGGAAGTCTACGTACTGCTACCGCTCCTCGAGAGACATGGCCGCACTGATCAATGTGGGTCTCGGATCTGCCTCGCTACCAAGGTTCACCTATACCAGTTCATCAACCGTGGTAGAGAAGCCTTCTTCAAAGGCTGGGGGAGCATCCTACAAGTCTTCCTCCCCACCCGTGGGAGGACTTCCCGCGATGGAAGATACTTCTGGGCTATCAAGATCCACAGGGCAGCTGGTGCCGACTCGGGCAGCAGTGGTCATCACATCAGGAGACTCACTTGCCATCAAGACGATGGCAATAAAGGCAGTCGACCCTATCCTATCTGGCCTTCGGCCTAAAGGGCCACGTTTGATGATATCAAAGAAGTGGTGACGTGTCGGCCTGAGTCAGTTAATTCCAGCCCGGCGGAAGAGACACGTATGGCGCACCACCGTTGTCATCAGCTTGACGTCCCAGTACCGTATAGGGGTAGAAGATTCCGGGATCACCTGAGCCTGGTTGATGTAGGAGTATGAGGTGATTTTCCGCCGTCGCTTGGACACGGGAACATGTCTTCCTTGCGTACCCGAAACAACAAAGCATTTCCCCATGTCGGGGGTCGTGGCCTCCATCCTGTGGATCGGGAGGATGTAGCTGTCGTCCATGATTTCCCAGGGATCACTTGTGACGGGGGCGGGCTCATCCTCGCTTATCAGGATTTGCTTGTCCTTACTTTTGTAATAACCCGCATCCAGATAGCGGGCCTCACAAGAAGCGAAAGGGGACGCGTCTCCTTGTACCACACCTACTCGACCGTTGAGCGAGTACTTGAGGCACTGGTGATACGACGAGGGCACCGCTGCATGCATATGGATCCATGGCCTACCCATCAATGCGTTCTAGGCGGTGTCCTGAGAAACAACCATGAACTCGTTGCTGGCAATTAAGCCACCAAACTGAGTCTTCAGGCGGATCTTGCCGACGGGGGTTTGCTCTGTCCTGTCGTACCCCTGGATCCTGAGGTCAGAGGGAGTTAAATCACCTTCAGACAGACCCAGCTTTCGCAGCGTTCGGGTCGGAATTAGGTTGATTCCAGAACCCGTGTCAACAAGGCAGCGTCGTACTTCCACGCCATTGAAGCGGCCAGTGATATACAGTGGGTGAATGTGCCCCTGTATAGGAGGGTCCTCATCTTCACCGGAGAACGAGATGACCACCTGACATTCGGCGTTTTCAATCGTCTCGGTATGGAAGGCTTCCGCAGCTGCTACTTCTGTCTCGAATTGGAGGGGGATCCTTAGGGCCTTGGGAAGTGCTTCGTGCATTTTAGATGACAGGCGAAGGGCCTCAAGGATGGAAAGCCTCGCCGGGATGCCAGCCAGGTGCTTCAGAATATCGTACTTTCGTGCTAAATGCGAACCTCTACTTAGAGGAGGTCGTTTGGCATTTGGATGCACAGCAGGTCCGGCTGGCTGAACCGGTGATTGACTAGTACTGGGTACATCATACTGCCTACCAGTAGAAGCCTGAAGAGTAGTCGTCGGGCTAAGGTCGGGCAGCGGAGGTTGGCCTGTAGCCGGTAAAGACTGACTATGATACGGACGAGGCGGCTCCCCCCGATCCAGTAGCACGGATGGCGGTGGAGGTAGAGCCGAGGGTGTTGGATGGGTCTGCGCGTGCTGAGATTTGCGCTGAGCCTGCTGCCTGGTCTCGGTAGCATGCACGGCTTGGCCACAAGTGCCTGCTGACGTACCTCGATGACCGGCACGATTGCGATTCCACTGACGTTGACGTCGGCTGGAAACGTTGGGGAGGTCTACCTGGGGTTCCCCCTCGTCGGGGGTCATATAGGGCTTTACCAGCTCCACGGTGTTAACCGAAGCATACCCTTGGCTATCGCTCGAGGAGTCATCCGCCGCTGGGTGGATTCTAGGAGGGATCCCCATTTCGGGGGGCATAAAGTCGGCAAGGGTGAGGGATGACGACGGCACTGGTGGTGCACGTTGCTTCTTCTTGCGTCGCCACTGCTTGCCCTTTTGGGAAGAGGTTGACTGTGAAGACGACGTGGAGGCACCAGCTACTTCTTCTGAAGGTTCTGACTGCTTCAGGCGCGCCCGGATGATACCCTGGGTACGGGCGATGGTTTTTCGAGCCATCCAGTCGTCATATTTCTGGGATCCGTGGCTAGGGACCTGCTTCCACTCACCTTCGCTGTCGCTACCGATTTCTGATCCTGCAAAGACGCTTGCCACTTGCGCTGGTGCTGGGCCCAACTTGACTATGTTGTTGTTGACCTGGTCATGAAGCCAGTCTTTAAACACATAGCATCGCTTGAGGGTGTGCCCCAGGATCCGATGATAAGGGCAGTAGTTTGGGTGATCGGTGAGGTGCGCCTCTATCGGCCTTCTGCACTCAGGCAGACGCACAATCCCTTACTCTAGAGCACTTCGGAAGTAGCCAGGGACCTGATTTGCGTTGAACGAATAGGACCGGTACCTTCTTTCCGGATAGGGGGCCCTGGGGGCCTGGTCCTGACGAGGGACCGGAGGGGCCTGCCAAGGAGGTGGCACCTGGTTGTCTCGCCTAGGTCGCGGTGACACGTTGCGCGGGGGAACCTGTCGGTTCTGAGGCGGTCACTGCTGGGCGGGAGCCTGTGCTTGAGGTGGAGGACCTCTGCGGGGTTGCGGAGGTGGTGCCGCCGACAGCAATTCCAGCTACCTTGGGGCTTCTATTTTAGCCACCGCGGCGGGTTCAGCCCTGGCGGTCCTCCTGGCTGGGATCATAGGGGGCAGCAAACGTGCCTGACTAGCCTGTTGCAGGGCTTCCTCTAGGCGTTGAGCCTTGTCTGAGAAATCTATGAACCCTCCATGGTAGTTCTGGGTAATCAAGGAGGGTACCAGCTCTGTCTTGACGTTCCCCACACACATCGTCAGTAATTTCTCTTGAGTCAGTGGCATATCGATGGAATACGTAAGTCCTTTCCACCGGGCGATGAAATCTGCAACCCGCTCATCAGGCCTCTGTTTGCACTTGAAGAGGTCCGCAATGCTGGTCTTTCGCGTGGTGGAGCTGAACTGGTATAAGAACTGCCTGCAAAGATCCTCCCAACCAGTCACCGATCTGATAGGGAGCTGGCTGTACCAGACGAATGTCGGACCTTCCAATGTCTTTACAAAACATCGGAGCTTGGCGGGTTCTTGCTGAGCCGGGGTCCCCAGCATGGGGCCACACCTGGAAAAGAAATGAGCCAAGTGCTGGGGCGGGTCCCCTATCCCGTTAAAAGGCGAGAAAGTGGGGTTCCCAAAACCCGGAGGCACGAGCATATCATCCACCCGCGCGGGATAAGGCTTCCCATCCGGTGGGACCGCCACCTGCCGCGTTTCCAACACCTCGAGGAGGGCTGTGAGTGCCGCAATAAGGTCCTACGAGTGGGGGTCCCTGTCTTGACGGGGATCCCTAACCACAAGTGCATTTCCAGGTTATTCAACACGATAGACGGCTTTGGCCGCTCGTGGGTCAACTGGCTGGACGACCTGCAGGGCGACTGGGGGAACCCGGGTTGGATTCTTCAGATTGCCCCGTCGCTCAGGGGGGTTTGGCGAGATGTATCGCGCCCTCTTGCCGTATGTTCCGGCTTCCACCCTGTCTGCGGCAGTAGCATGATCAGGGTTTCCCGGAGGCATATCACCGGGGGGAAATTGTTCCTGCCCCTGCTGCCCCGGCCTGGGATTACCATAGTCGGGTCGTCGCTCTACGGCGCATTCAGCCAAGAGTTCGTCAACCAGCCTCTTCTGCTCAGCAAGCTGCTGGCGTAACGTGGCCTTCTCATGATCTTCGTCCGTTTTCTGCACAGAGGTGGATGGGTCAGAGTGCTTGACTGTTCCCGCGTGCTCCTTACCCTTTCCAGTGTTTCGACCGAGTACCAGTGACTCGGTGGGTACGGGGAGGCCTAGCAGGTTTCTCTACTGACGGGTAACTCTCCCTGACGGGTTGAGCAGCGGCAGTACGCCCTCGGGTGGTAAGTCTCCATCAAGGAACTCAAGCTTATCTTCCTTATCCACAACGTCGTCCATGTAGACTGAGACCCCTCTTGAGGGCATATCCTCGATGTCGCATAGCGAATCGGGCTGTCGTCGGATAGGGTCGAAGAGGAGAGCGGCATAGTGTCCCCAACCATGGACTTGCACATGGGGGTGGCTTCCCTGATGATTATGCGGAGTGCTTTAAGACTCTGAACGCATTTTCGTTGAAGGGCGCTCCGGTGGCCTGGAGACTCAGGGTGCTGGGCCACAAGAAGTGCGGCTGCATCGATCAGGCGGCATTGCTCGCCGATTTCTTCGAAGTTCTCACGACTTCTGGGGTACACCACCCGTTCACAACGGAGGCGGAAGTGTGTCGCCCACAGGGTTCAACAAAAGCACCCCACGTCTTCAGGGGTAAGAGACTCTGGTATGCGGAAATTCAGTGCCACCGTCGGCCAGAACTTCTCCGGGATGTAATCCACTGCAAGGATACTCCAGAAGCTCCTAGGCTCGGACTCAGGGTCTGGCCCTGTGTTGCCCCACTCGTTAACCGGGGGCGGCTGAAGAACCGGAAGTAGTACCGAGGTAGACCTTTGGGATAGTAAGATCGATGGCGGAGAATACGACAAACGAGCTGACTAGCCGCCGAATTCCGGGCCATCCTCCGAAGTGTGAGGTGACCTGGCCACGATGTCACAATACGATGGGCTGATAATCGCAGCTTCCAGAACAGGACCCGCGGCTACCGGCGACAGGTCGTGTCGTCGCCCTACCGTCGTTGGCCCCCAAAATAACTCTATGTGATCTCTGGTATAGGTAGAGGGATCTTCTGGTGACAGAGGCGGTGATTGCGTGGCTGAGACCTGCAGAATTCCCAGGATTTCTTCCTCCTGGATGTACCTGCGGAGAGAGATGGGAATCCGTTGGACCTCAAATTCTAGGAGAACGAGGCTAACGCGTCTGGTTCCTGCCCCAGTCCTTGATACGGAGGGGCGGGGAGAAGGTTCCATCGCTGAATCGCATTCCCCTTCCGAATTGGAGAAGCAGGCAGGTTTGATCTCCACCTGGGCCTTCCCAGGATTCTTCTTGTGGCGGTGACGACCCACTCTTCTGCCCCTGGGTGGCTCTTCGGGACAGGGTTGACCCCTATCAGGCAGCCTCGGGGCGGCGCTGGCTCCATTGCGGAGAGGGCCCCCACTCGAGATAGCCGGGGTACGAGGGGCACCAGGGCAAATGTTGAAGGGTACATGGGGAGGACCTCCATGAACAGTACCCATGTGGGTGGGGCCTCTATTGGAACTGGCAGGAGCATGGGGAGGACCGCCATGGTCGATGCGAGTGGAGCAAGGCCGACCTTCACTCCTCGAGTTGCTGTGGCGAGGAGGACCTTCTCCGGTTGCAGAGAGGACATAGGGAGGGCCCCCATGTTGGAGAAGGACCGGATGGATGGTTCCTTCAGAAGGATGGACTCCATACCCTGTACAGCGGGCACGGGAAATGTTTCCGCGCTGAGCGTCACTGCCGCGGGGCAGGTCTTCCTGCAGGATGGGGGTAGCACGAGGCATGCCTCCATGACGAAACTCGGAGCGGGGAAGGACCATTCTCTATGGAGTAGTGGTACGGGGAGGACCTCCGTACGGGGTGGAATTACCGCGGGTTAGCTCGCGGTGATCACCACTTGGGCCTGCAACCCGGAGAGTCATCCCAGCCTGCCCGTGGGGTGGTTGGGGTCTTGATCCTGGTTGGGTGAAGGGGTGCCCCTGCTCAATCTACGCGGGGGCTTCATAATGCTCGTCGGCGGTGGCTCGGGCCACTGTAGTTGTCGACGTGGACGCGCCTGAGCGAGCGTCCTCAGCCCGGGCCCGGCGCTGACGTCGGGTCAGGCGGGCCGGTGTAGGTGGTGCAGGGACGTAGTCTGCCTGCTCTTCCTGCAGGGCCGGACGGCGGCGCTGACGCGGCCGGACGGGAGCTCTCGCCTGGGGGCCCCGGGTCAGGCCCCTGAGCGGACTGAGCCGGACAGCGCCCGCCTCTTCAGCGTAAGGCGAGGAGTCGTCAAGGCGTTCCGGGAATAGGCTCCTGAAACGGTTGAATGTCGGGGTGGGGAGCAGGGGCTCCCTGCGTGGCCTGTTAGGGCGGCGTTGACGGCGGGGCCTGGAGGCCTCCAGGTCCAGGCAGGCCATATCCCGGGTTGGGATGACCCCTTCTTCCTCATACCCGCACACGAGGCTGTTGATCACCCATCGTTGGATGACCTCTGATGGGGAAAGGGGACGTGGGCATCCCGTATTCCGTGACGTGGCAGCCATCGTGGCGGTAGTGGCGCCATGTGGGGTGGTCGTCGTGGTGTTGCCCCTGCCCCTATGTGGGCGAGGATCGGATGGTGACCGCATCTCTGAAATAGCAACCTGGTTCCTGAGAAACGAAGCGGTCAACACATCAGTACTGAGAGGAAAAGGATTGAAAGCCAGTGCCCCAGCGTTCTTCCATTCTCCATGTCTGTGAGAAGGATCCACGCCAACACGCTGCAGAGCGGAGTGCCCCACGTTCTACTACCCCGACTTCCGGTGAGTTTCACGATAGGCTCGCTATTTGCTTGGCGGGACCAAGCACCAGATATCTGGATCCGCTGACACGTCAATCTACTGATGTCTCGAACGCTACTAATCTCCATATTGAGGAGAAGAATTTCACTTCGGGTTCACCATTTCTATTTCCGACGCTTTCTCTAGGGCACGAGCATCCGTCTGTGAGGACGCGCGGCTTGTTGCCCCGCATTCCCACTTTCCAAAGGCGGGTGGCATTCGCTCCATATTCAGGGACGTCTGCTCCTTGATCGAAACGGGATGATGGGATGTCGGTTCTTCCTCCTGCGGATCCCTCCTCAGAACTCATCACCTAGTCCGGGTCTCCCTTATAGATTTAATACGTAGTTCATGAAACTCTTTCCAGTGCCATGATTCCATGGACTCCTGTTAATTACACTACTTCTGCCGGGACATTCCAAAGGGTCCAGTCAGGGAAGCAACCTTCGGTCAATGGAGTAGTCACGTTGAGGCATCAGTAGCGTGTCTGGATGTTGGGGTACCTGACATGTTTGTCTGTTATCCTTGACCACAAGGCTTCTTGAGGGCGTGGAAGCCCGAGGCATCCCACATCGAGCGTGGGGAATTATGTGTCACAGACACATATCTGAGGTTTTCCTCAGCTTCTCGGGTTCAACACAGGGTATGTCACAAGTTTAACGTCCAGTGGGGACGGATCAACCCAACCAGAGCATTAGCTAGGATAGATCGTATTTGAGGGATCCTCCTTGAAAGGATATCGATACTGGGGCCAGCCCATGGGCGATTGGTGGATGGAGTGGAAGGACAGTGAAGTGGGACCATCGCAGGGGGGCGACAGTGAAGTTGGGCTTGAGCCTTGACGAGGCTTCCTATGTATCCCCGTGGCAGGGAATCAAAGTCCGCGTAGTTCGGGAAAGGTGGACATTGGTCTGATGGGCCTCGTCAGAGTACCGATGTGAAGGTGGACCTTGGTCCGATGAGAGATGGTCAGTGAACCGACGTGAATGTGGACCTTGGTCCGATGATCATCGTCGGCGTACTGACGTAAATGTGGACCTTGGTCAAATGAGGGGTGGGCTTGAACATCTGGAGGCTTCCTACGTACCATGCCTTGACATGGATCAAAGACCTCGTAGTTCAAACGGGAATGGGTGAGCAGTTTAATGTCATGCAGGACAAGGGGGGGCATACAGTTTAACGTCATGCTGGACGAGGGCGAAACTCGACGTGAATGAACTTCCGAGGAATGTGTCTTAAACCTCATAGAGGCCTCCTACGTACCATGCCTTGACATGGATCAAAGTCCTCGTAGTTCAAAAGGGGTTTGTCGGTGAACCGACGTGAAAGTAGACTCGGGGGGTCCACTATTGGTGGGCTTGAACCTCATAGAGGCTTCCTACGTTCCATGCCTTGACATGGATCAAAGACCTCATAGTTCAAAAGGGATGATGGGTCTCAATGGCTTACCACTGGACCAAAATGCAGTTTAACGTCGTGCTGGACGGGGGTGAGTCGCAATGGCTTACCACTGGACCAGAATGCAGTTTAACGTCGTGATGGACGGGGGTGAGACCCGACGTGAAATGACAGGTGGGCTTGGACCTCATAGAGGCTTCCTACGTACCATGCCTTGACATGGATCAAAGACCTCGTAGCTCACTAAGAATACAGTTTTATGTCGTGCTGGACGGGGGTGGGTCGCAATGGCTTACCACTGGACCAGAATGCAGTTTAACGTCATGCTGGATGGGGGTGGGTCGCAATGGCTTACCATTGGACCAGAATGCAGTTTAACGTCGTGCTGGACGGGGGTGGGTCGCAATGGCTTACCACTGGACCAGAATGGAGTTTAATGTCATGCTGGACGGGGGTGAGACCCGACGTGAAATGACGGGTGGGCTTGGACCTCATAGAGGCTTCCTACGTACCATGCCTGACATGGATCAAAGACCTCGTAGTTCAATGAGATGGGTGGTCAGGGTCGGTGCTCACTCTAAGCCCACGTGAGTCATGCTCAGTGTGAGAAACAGGAGGTTGCAAGGACCTGATGATCACATCGCGAAGCGTGCGTCCGTGAGAAGCGAAAAGGGGCATACGCGTTGGGCGGCCCATGGTGTTGGGACTTACTCCAGGATGGAGGCCCATAGGGAGGTGCCTTGTTTCCTATCACGTCCTCCACCGAACTTGGTAGTGGGGAAGTACGGAGATGCACGGCTGCAATCATCCGTACCAAAGGTTAGGGGATTACGCTCTGAGGCAGCCCTTCCCCTACGAACATACGCCACTCCGACAAGGAGGATCTCATTCCATGTGCGGAAGTGTTCCATCCCCATGGAGACGAGTGGTGTAAAGAATGTTCAAACTGGGGTGACCCTTCGTGAGGGGGACTAGGTTGGGTCACAGTTTAACGTCATGTGTTGAGGACGTGGTGCTTGGAAGTTTAACGTCCTGCAGCTCGGACGAAGTGGGTTCACTCCACACCCCTAGGACATACATAACTGGTACCCTCTGGTCCTTGGGGAAGGGACGGTACTGGTAAGGGCATGGTAAAGGGGGGGTCATGGGACGAACCATCGAGGGGTCCACGTTAGCGTGGCTATGTGAAGAAGCAATAGCCGTTAGCGTGCCTATGAGAAGAAGCATTAGGCGAAGCAACGCTACTGGTGGTATTGTCCATGGGAATTTTAAATCACATCGTGCGAACCTGGAGGGTCGCACGGGAAGAGGAATCGCTAAGCAAAGGAGTGTTCTTCGTGAAGTGGGGTGCCTTGGCCTTAGCATGGGGCATTGGTGTGAGTGGGAGGTGCTTCGCGAAGTGGAACAGTGTTCTCGGAGCACTGCCTCGTGAAGAAGGGGTGCCTCGCGAAGTAGGGTCCTGCGAAGCAGTGTGCTTCACGATGTATAGTGATCCTGCCTTGGCATAGGGATCAATAGCATGGGTTGGGTGTTTCGCGAAGCATAAACGCTCCGCGGCTGCCCGGGTTCCCTTGGGAATCCCCTTCCTCCGCGAACGCCCTTGAGCTTCGCGAAGGGCATCCCTCCCGGAAGAGGGGCTCAAAACGAGACAAAGCGGAGGCGTCTCGCGAAGTAGAAATACCTCGCGGAGCTCATGATTCCTGGGGAAAAGAGCACTTCGCGATTCGGGAGAGGAGAAGCCGAAAGGTCGGATTGTCCCCCCTCGGGACTCAGGGGGAGTCCAGTATTTATAGGGAAGGGGCACCGCGAAGCAGGGCTCGCGCGCCGCCTTCGGTGCTTCGCGGCGGCTCGCGAATGTCAAATGGGTTCGCAGAGGATTACCGCCTCTGGTGCTTCACGGCGGCTCGCGAACGTCAAATGGGTTCGCGGAGGATTACCGCTTCTGGTGCTTCGCAGTGCCGCCATGGTTGGGGAGCTTTGCGATGGGGCTTCGCGGCGGCGCTTCGCGGCGGCGCTTCGCGACGGAGCTTCGCGAGGCAGCGCGCCGGCCTTTTTCGTTCCTTTATTTCGGGCCACATTTTTGGCGCCAACAACCACTAAAATCTGAAAACCGTTTGAAGATAAGGTAACATATTATACTTTACCAAGAGTGCCCCTCCTCTCCTCTTATAAAAGGCCCCCACCTCTACCACCTTACACACACCTCTCAAACCTTTGGTTCGGCCATGATCTGATCATTTTGTCTCTCCGCATCCCTCTCCTCATCCTAGAAGCCTTAACTTAGGCAGGAATCTCTTCAAGAAACCTTTTTGGTTCAAACCAAAGGGAGTTACCCAATTTTAAGGTAACATCTTCACTTGTGCTCTTTTGTTTTATTTTGCTTCTCCAACCCCCTAAACTATTTTTATTAATTTCTTTTGTAACAACTCAAGTATCATCAATATTATATGTTGTTTTTATAATAATTATTTGAGCTACACTTACACACACCATCATCTAATGGTTAAAGAACATACAGTTTCTGTGGATGGTGAATTTCTGCCTCACGAAACGATGATTGTTCAACACTCATATAATACCTTCAAAGGTGGCCATTAAGATGTCACTATGTTTATATATGATATATAATATCATTATGTTTTACTTAAGAATCTGTATTTTTCATTTGTGGCATACATTTGTGGATTCCATTATGGGTATACGCGATATCTTCATTTTAGGAAGTGCGGACTACCGCCCCCCAAAGTGATTTGATTCGTTAATGTCATATGTGGGATGTATAAAGGATGGATTTAATGTTATTATATATGATGTTATACTTGAATTATAACATAACTTTATATCATTATTGTTTTATTTCCATTAAAGTATGAGATAAAAATGAATGTAGCGTTCATGCGTACGTACGGCTT
Source organism: Viscum album (assembly GCA_963277665.1). NCBI lineage: Eukaryota > Viridiplantae > Streptophyta > Magnoliopsida > Santalales > Viscaceae > Viscum > Viscum album. Next base: position 1,346,266,319 of record OY728119.1, on the reverse strand, counting down.
ACCGTCTCCATGAACGATGCATTTCATTTCTTATCCTCAAATGTAATGTACTATTATAAGTACATATAATGGATATATATGATGTATGATACATTTAAAGAATGAATATAATTCTGGAATTAAAAATATACACATCACTCATTAAGTTTTAATTCCATTAATATGACATAGAAATGAAAGTAGCGTTCATGCGTACGTACGGCTTACCGTCTCCATGAACGGTGCATTTCATTTCTTACCACTAAATGATTATTTAATATTATAAAAACATGTATATGATGGATATATAAGATATATATGATATCCAAATCATGAATATAATTGTTGAGATAATGGATATTTGACTACGTGAAAAAATTGTAAATATAAGAAGTTCACTTTTGACTCAAGTACCAAATAACGACAAAACAACCATTATTAAGTTAAATGATTACATAATGTTCATGACATGGTAATAAGTGATATAAAAGGAATAATGATCTTTAAAAAGGTTCTTAAGGAAGTATAAATTAACTCAAGTTTATTATTCAGGAGATTAAGGAACGATCGAGTCAAGTCGGACCCGAGGTATGGGATCCTACTCCTCTCTTTCTTTTTAAGTACACTCGTTTATGTCATTCCTTTTAAAGCTCATATTTCTTGTTATTTGAATGTTATTTTATATTACTCTTACTGTAATTTTTATGTTCATATTATGAGAGACCCTATTCTATATCATCAATCCATTTTGGAAGTTTTGAGTGGCGCCTTTAGGCTACCGAATTTTCGTAATAGATCTAACCTCTCTCTTTCATTTTAAGTACTCTCCTTTATGTTACTTCTTTTAAGCTCCTATTTGTTATGATGGGGGATGTTATTTTATATTACTCTTTCTGTATATTTTATTTTAATATGATGAGAGACCCTATTTGATCTCATCAATCCATTTTTGGAAGTTTTAAGTGGCGTCGTTCGGCTGCCGAGTTTTCGTAAGGGATTTTTCATCTCACTTTTATTCCCGTGAGATTTATGCTACATTTGCCACAATTTCCTTTGAGTGGTGTATGTACTGCCCATTATTTTACTCATTGTGTAATATATTTTCATTTATTAGTATTTACATCAATGTTGTATTGTCCCTCTTTCACGAGGTGTATTTTTCGAAAGATACCCATGTCAGTAAGGGAACCTTTCACCCTCCTCTTTTTAAAAGACTTATTTTGTTATGTATTTTAATTCACATACTATTATGTTGGGATATGTTCTTATATATCCTTATTGATTTAAATTTTATGTCCATGTGATGAGATACCCTTTTTATCTCTCATCAACTCGTTCTCTAAATTTTGTAGTGACGACCATTAGGCTGTCAAATTTTTGCAAGGGAACTTCTTAACTCAAATTTGATTCTTTGGGATAAACTTATACTCATTGAATTTGTCGTTCTATGAATATGTGCGAATAACCTCTAATTTTTTTACACTTAATATCCACTTATATTTGGTGTATTCGTTTTTCACACATAATTATGTAAATGATTTATCCTTAAACCAAGGATACTGTCTTTGTAAGGGACTTCGTCTCAATCTCCTTTCATTGAGGCATGTTTCGTTTTATACACAACTTTCTTTTATACGGTGTATAAACCCCTTTGACTTTTACTTTTATACAAAAGTAATCTTTTTCTACGAAGCGTTTTACTAAACGACAAAAAAGAATGTTTCTTTTAACGTACGCGGTGACAACGACCTTTTCTGCCGCCGCGAGTATTATTTGATCTTTGGCTTCCTCAACAAGCCGTAATGCTTTTAAAATAAAATAAATACCACATACTCTTTTATGTATTTTGGTATTGAAAATGATTTTGATAAAGTATTCTATTTTTTCAATATATTTAAATGATATATTGTGATTGAAATGTGGAAATGTTATCATTCCGTTATATTGGTTTTATGTGCTATAATTTTATAATGGTACTTGGACATTTTACGGGTGGTTATGTGATAAACCATATGACGAGTGGTGCCGTGAATACCAGGATGGGTGGTTACGTTATAACCTCCAATTCATTGGGTATGGAAGTCGGCCGTATGGATATTCCATTAAGTATGTATGGAAGTTGGCCGAATGGCTATTCCATTAAGTGATATGTGTGGAAGTCGACCTTATGGTTATTCCACTTAAGTATGTTTATTTCTCAAGTTACCTTTATATGTTATGTGATCTTTATATGGGTTTTATGGTAATATTTTGGTTACAGAAGGGTATGTAATGAACTTTTATTTAGTGAAGAGTTTTTACTACTTCGAAAAGGTGAAAAGTATTACTTTGATAAAGTATACATGGTTTACTGGTTGTTTTGAAAAACTAACAGTTTTCATTCTTTGAGTATCCGTTACTGACCTTTTTATGCTCATCCAAAGTTTTTGAAATGTTTTTCACAGGACATAACGTGGAATATGGCCAAGGATGGGATCAAGAGAAATTCATGCTACCGAAAACATGGAACAGGACATGTTTCTTTTTAAGAGTTTTTTTTATGGAAATTTAGTAGAAGTGACTACTTTGTAATCTTTTGAGATGTAATAGTTGTGTCCTAATTCTCTAAAACTCTAAACCTGAAAAGATCCTCAAGGTGAATTATTCATTTAACTCAATATTAAGTAATGTTTATGGCTGGGGCCTTATATATACAAAGGAATAAAAGGGAGAGAGAGTGTATGTGAGAGAGAGGTATTTGAAATTACAACCCCCTCCATTTTTTTGTATGTAGGATATTAATGTTGAACAATCCATATCTATATACTCTATGGGTATGGATGAATAGGTAGGATAGACGAATGACATGCTTAACATGAATAGATAGGCACTTACACATGGAGGGATGAAATAAAATTAGATTCAGGGGAAGAGATAAGGATCTCATTAAATATTTCTTAACATAGATCATAAGGTACCTTTTGTCTGATATGATGAGAAAATGACAATTAACTACCCATCAAATTAAGGACTAGATGTTCCCTAACACTTCCCATAGGGTTGGGACCTTTTGACTAATGAAATTCATTCTCAAATGCACCATGAGGACCCTACCTATTTGGTAAGAGTAGTGTGGGATACCTTTGACCAATGGAATTAATACCCAAATGGGATACACAATGGTGTTCTTGTTTCCATGGTTTTTCAATTTTGGAGGCTTCAGTGCATGTTTGAATTTGGTCCCTCTCAGACTAGGGAGACAAATAAAGGGTGGGGGGGCTTTCCTATGATTTCAATAGAAAAGGGACTAATAATTTCCTCAAATAGGGTAGCGGCTGGGACAGCCAAGGGGGTCTCATATATGGTATGACATTTTATATTAGAATAACTTTTAACAGCTAGGGCTAGATGATCTATAATTATTTTGGATGATAGATCGCTTGGGTAACAATACATAGGAGAGGATTTAATCATGGCTGTAAGGTTTTCCTCAGATGTTCCCAGAAATATCATGTGCAGTTCCCTAGTTAGGGAACATGACCTCATAATATTGTTCAATAACCATTAGATAATGTGTTCCTCATAAAATTATTATATATTTTAGAACATAGGTGAAATTTTGTTCTAGTACCCCCCATACATCCACCTTATCTCATGTAATGGATAGATATAAGGAATGATTATAAGATAATGGGTGAAGGAATAAGGTGATAAGACCATATGGATTTCATTAATATTTTCACTACAGTTAATGAAGATCCCTAGTATCCTATTTATAGGATAATATGGGACCATGGTTGATGGTTTTTTCTATTGTAGGTCTGTAAAATAGGTTGATGCACTTTTCCTTCATGCACGCTAATGTGTAGGAACCCTACACACTAATTTTGTACTATATGACCTGTGTAGATGGTATTTTTTCTATGGGAGTAACATTTAAAAACCATTTCTTATGTTTTATTTTTAGCCTAAGGTATATCCGTTTTATAACTTTTCTTCCATGTGAAAACAGAGAGTGTCAACCCCCCCCCCCCTCAAGATTAAATTCGATAGAAATAAGAGGGTCTAATCCCGAGGTAATGTGATGAAACGTGAATGTTGGTAACATATTTCATCTGCACAGGTTTCCAGTGTTGGTCATCCATCTAGTTTGGTCATGTAGATGGGCCATTAACGTTGGTCACACACTGGTGCTCTTGGGTCTATAAATAGATTAGATTGTCTCAGCGGATGATTTTTACTCATCCATACCCATGTTCATGACATGTTAGTATTCCTTTCACACCTTCCACATATTATTACATTGCTAAATCATCATTCATGTTGTCTGACATCCATGACCCAGATTTCACTAACATTGTATTCCTTAACTAATGGGATACATAGCCTCAAGTACATATTCTTTAACATCAAAGGCTACTAACTAGTAGTGACGACCAATGGTGTGTCCTTAGGGATACTATTCCATCAATAATATACTATATCATAATAGATAATTATAAATATAGGCATATAGTGGATGTATTCTAAATAAATAGAATACCCAATGTAATGTGATATAGACAACATTAACTAAAATAAATGGATTATCATAAATTATAATGATTATGATATATTTCATGTCATTAGAAATATGGAAAACATGGATACAAATTATTAGGCATACATACAGTACCCAATGTAGAAATGTAAATGAAAACACTATCCCTAGAATCCAACGCTACAACTCACTCAACTTTTACAACTCCATCCTAGAATAAGAACATAATAAAGTGTCTAAAAGATTACACATATTTTTATTAACATTTTCATACATTAAATATTCCCCTAGTTATAATGGTTCTGAGAGAGGTTATGGGATAAATCTCAGTGGAAAACCACCAATGGTAACATATGTCACATGTAATGGAAATTTAACATATTTCATGAAATCAAATATAAGATATAGAAGTAAAATGTAACAAAATACCCAAATATCTACATCATCAATCCACTGGTGTCTGAACATGTATCAAAATAATTTATTAATTAATTACCAATTTAAATTAATAGGTTATGTGTTCCATATCTTTCCCTGACATAACCTAATGATAATTTTATTATAAAGGATTAAAATATTTATTAATGTAATCATAATTGATAATTAATAAGAATTGGTGAAATGCTAGTAACCAGGGAAACCTATAGCTCAGGGGCTACAAACTCAATAGTAAAAAATTCTATATAAGAGGGTAAGAGTGTAATCCAAAGATCGTCATCGAGGGAATTACACAATAATGTTTCTAAGTGAGTGAAATAGATTCATCTAAGGTAAAATGAGAGATATGTAGTGGACATTCCCAAGGATGTAAAAAAATCACCTTATGTAATGATAGATCAAAGGATTTTATCCATGTAATCCTATAATAATAATTAAGGGATCCTAAAATACCATACTGGGAATCCATATGTAAACAAGGATTGTGTTCTAGGTTAGGTCTCATGTACGAAAAAATCATCCTTGAATTGGAATGAAGTACTAAAGTAGCTATACGATTCCCTCTTATATATTATATCTAACACAAGTAAATACTTTCTATAAATATGAGAGGGAAAATGTTCATAAAGATACACCTTATATATAATTTACTATAATTAATTTGGATATATATTAACTATGACATTAAAAATATCAATTGTTTTAACCCATTAAATTCATTTTTTATAAAGTCATGTACCTTGTTACATTTTAATTAAAACCATTTATGTAAAGTTTAATTAATAAGGATCATGTTGTTTCCTTCAATTAACATGGAAGGGTAAGCTACAGATGTGAAACAAAACATTAATTTATATTTAATAATGATAAGTCATATAATTAAGTATGCTTTCCATAATACTAATTGAACGAAACACTTATATTTAGTCACATAATGTAGGTGGGTCAAGTATTGTAACATGGTAAAATTTATGAAAAAAATACATTATTCAATAGGAAAATAATATAAGGAGTATTATCTCTATTGTGATCAAGCTCGAGCACACCGGAATGAAAGATCAAAAGTTTTATAACACTAAAAACTCAATTATAGCATATCACCATACCAGGGGTGGCTGTAGTTGTGGATTTAATCAAAAAAACCAAGGAAATTTATGGAAAATTAATAACAATAAAATTTCATTTTCAATATTAAGGGCATATAAATTATATAAACAACACCCTCTGATACTTGCAGGCCCCACACGATAATTACAAAACAATGAACATGCCAATTGAGTTATAAACCACCCACATAGTACTCATAAGAATATCTTCATCTTGTGTTGGCTGCTAGATTGTCTTGGCTCAAATTAGATATTAATAATGTGTTTATGGACTAACAACTCATTAAATAGATATAGATAAAGAGAATTGATAAACGAGTAAAAGTAACTTGATTGCAAACCATTGTGCATCTAATGTGATTACCAGAATCTCAATCAGATCCCCGATGAAGGAGGACCTTCAATACCCTTAAATGGACATAAAAATCTAAAAAATGTGGGAAATAGAGGTTTAACGCACTAGAAATATGATTAGGTAAGAATGTGGAGGATAATTATATTAGTAAGGGTATAATAGTATATTTTCCAAAAAACAATCCTTCACACAAATTTTCATATCTAGAGCCATCCATGCAAGGGTACCATGAGAAGAGGAAGAACTCACAAAATTAGGTTGATGGGTTTAAAAAATTATGCATCAAACATGTCTTATAGTTATGAACAAGAATATATACCATTTTCACAATTTAGAATAACCATGTTCCATCCACAAATGTTTTACTCTAACCATGTGGCATGCCCATTTTTCTAAAAAAAATGTCTGGTTTTGGTCTCTAAATGAGCCTTGAACACCCATTGGTCCATCATGAACACATTATTATTCAACATTAGGTCCATAATAGTTAAAAAGAATAGAAATTATAGGTTCTTTACATTAGTCAAAACCATGTTTTTACAGTCTTCACCCCTTAAAAGTAGATTTCCTCAAATTCACCTTTAATGGGTTGTAAAACACTATTTGAGTATAACATTGTCCACTGATCAAATGAATCAGCCACTTCCTACCAATTCTCATCTAGTACAAAGTTTTTCTACCATTTCACAAGTAGTAGAGGGATATACTGGCCTTGGAGAGCATTTGTGCTCCTGTCAATGATGTGTACATGATACACCATTATAGAAGAATTAGAAAAATGTTCAACTTCCCCACGATTAAATTTCGGAGACGATTCGACATGATAATGGTGAAGCTATATATGTGGACGATTTTGTGTATAGAATAATAACTATAATGTCCTAGAAATTAATATGATATCGTCCAGATATTATCCATGATTTCAAAGGGCCCTACATAATTATTTGAAAACATCCCTTGATTTTAAAACTTTCTATTTTTTAGCCTGGGTGATACCTATAAGAAAGCATTACCCATAACCTAAAATACTAGAGGTCATCAACGAAAACTAGTGTATGATTTTTTATATAAAATGGGAGGTATAAATTGGATTCATGATTAGATAAACCTACTCTGAAGACACTTTCATGAGTCGAGGAACTAGTAGGGTTTCCTCAACTTCCTATACCCAGGATAGTGGTGAACGAAATAACCTACCATAAAAATCCACTAAATTATCCTTTTGAATTTTTTCCTAAAAGTTTTTTTGTATGCATACTTGATGAGAGGGATATGATTCTCTAATTAAATAATGAAATAAACAACACATGCTCAGAGCATCTTCACTAGAAACTGTATTATCTCTTCCGACTGTCCATCCATCTGAGTGTTAAAATATATACATACAATCGCCTATTTAACCATATAAGCTAACAATCCTATCCAAAACCATGATTTGAAATGAGTGTATCTATCTGAAATGATAGAATACGGGTCCCCATGTAGTCGTATGACATCAGAAACATTTATTCATTCCAGATCATCGACTAAGAATGTAATTTGATTATGAATAATATGGGATTATTTTGTTAGTTAATAAATTACTACCCATTTAACATAACTATCTCTTGGAAACCTAGGTAAGACGACTATAAAATCAATATACATATGTTTACATTTTTATTTTGGGACAGGAAGTAGCTATAAAAATTTTGTATGTATCTAGTGCTCTCCCATCAACTACTAATAGATGAGACACCTATTAGTAATTCCATCTATCTAAAATTTTATCCTAGGAAACTAATACATGGGTCTTATATCTCGATAGGTTTTGAAGATTCCTAGATGAACCACCAATTGATTATAATCATACCCACACATTAACTTCACTCCCATATCTATAGGAGCCTTCACACCTTCATATATATGCATTATTCCATATCTATTCATAGACCAATCTGGTGGATGGTTATCTCCTAAAACACACTCAAGAAGAACCAAGAACTTAGGATTTAAAAATTATCTTTCATTCAATATACAATGGAGTGAAGAGGTAACTGTGAAGGATAAGATATAACAATTCTCATGACTATCATGAAACTCTATATGATGCTTAGAAAATATGTCCATTAACATAAATTCATCATTATATTATCATATGGATGATGTATGGCATTTCATACATAGTGCATTAGCACATACGTTTCGCCTTCCAAGCATATTGGCAGGCCTAAAAATATAGGAATGAAAATATTCGACACATCTTCACTGTGTGAGGTTCATATCATGTTATGAATTTTTATGTTTGAGTATTTTGTGTTCCATGTCCAACATATATATCTCACCCTACAGAAATTTTCTCTAGTTACGTAAGGCATGGAAAAATTATTCTAGCTCAGGTTATCTATTGGGTAATTTATTTTATAGGGCCTCAACTGTTGATATTTTTACACAAAAAGTTTTTCCTCTAGAATAAGTAAGGATACAAGTAATATGCCTGATGCGTCAAAGATGATGGTATAATCTCTTCCTGGACTTGGCAGAGTCATAATATTTTTTGATATAAGGCACCCTTTCATCTCTTGGAAGGATTTATCGCATGATAGTTACCATACAAACCTAACACTCTTAATTTGAAGGATTGTAAGAGGTGGAGAATGGTGTGAGAATCCATATTTGAAATTATTATAATATTAATCAGTCTCTAAAAATCACTGTATATCAAACATGATCTAGGGTTTCACCAATAAAACCACCGCATTCCCCTTCATTAGGTTAGTATATACTCCTAATTCTAAGATAATATGACCAAATGTTTGATCATTTTTGATCCAGAAGGGGAATATAGAATTCATAGAATAATGATGATGATCTCCCAATATATATAAAATAATCTAAAGGTTATGTTCATGGTTATTATGAGTTTTAGAGTACACTGAAATTCCATCCACAAAGAATAAAACAAAAGAATCCAAATAGGGGTGGGGAACCCTATTCAACCGAGCCATGAAAATGGAGGGTGATTTTGTAAGACCAAATGGAATAATGGGGAACTCATAGAGAACATACATGATATTGAATGTTGTATAAGTTATGGATGATGGCTTGGAACACACATGATGATAGATAAATCATATGGGAAATCATAATTAAGACCATAGATCCTCATTGACTGTCAAAGAGATCATCAATTTGAGGTAGTGCATACAATATCATGACCGATATATGGTAAAACTATCAGTAATCCATGCAATGATAAATGGTCCCATTGTCCTTCATGGTGAAATGTATGGGAGAAAACAAAGATAAAGTGTTAGGTCATAAAAACCTTTGGTGTAAATATCCACTAATAGTCACTTGAGATCCTTGATCTGATTATATGAGAATGAATATTGGATACAAGAGATGCTCCTCAAACATGCTTGATAATGAAAATATAACTTCTTTTCCAGAAGTAAGCTAGAAAAGACTTTGGAAAAAATATCCTAGAAATTATCTACTACTAGATGTAATAAAAAATTTTCTATACCTGGATCCCCCATGAATATATTAGAATTTTTTTGGTCACCCCACGAGGCCCAGGATGGTGTGGTCTAGCCCTTATAGCCTGGAAATCCCACACACCATTATAGAGATAACTAGTTCCCTCTGGGGATGTACATGATACCCTAGATAAATATAAATATACCGAGGTAGGATACAAAACCATCCAATAAATCCATAAAATGAAATTTAATCCCATAATCTTAAGGACATTAAGGTCCCAGAATAAAGATGAACATCCTAACATAAGGGGAAAATCCCTACATTGGCATACACCCTCAGACTGGACTCCCAGTAATGTATCTTGTGTCATAACACCACAACAAAACTATATTTACCCCTCAAGTCCTTCTATAATATAAATAGATATAAAAGGGAATGAAGCACCTACATCAAGTAATGATGATATTATAGTGGATGATAGTATAATTGTACCTCGTACTATTAACGGTCTAACAACCTGATCCTCATTTATTAGCATGAAATTATAGATCTAGTCTGATCCACTGAATTGAGGAATAGCTAGAAACCAATGATTAAAACTAATTTGTTGGTGCTCTTGGAGATCATGGGTTTGGAAACCATGACCACAACATCTTCATTGGCATGTCCTTCCAGTGATACTCCAAATCCCTTCCTATGGTGGCAAAAAAGAACGTACCCCAAATGTTGGAACTATTGAAAATCTACTTCCAATAGAAGCTGATTAAATGGTCAGATAGAAATTCTAAAGATGACCCATATGGATGAAAGAAGAACACTCCAATGAGTCTCTATCACACAAATGATTAAGGTGTCTCATATTTCCATATTGGTAACACACTACAAGGATACCTACACAGCTACCCCATGCTCAACTTCTAATATTAGAAACATCAAGGGAATTCTTCGTGCCAGCAAGAAGAACTACTAGGATAATGATGCAGTAGTCCGCTATGCTTGATAATTCCATTATTCCTCTAGTTTCACTCACAACTAAAATACTGATTAACTATTTCATAAAAAATTAGATATTTTCAAAATATTTAAATTAGTATGGATGGAATACGAGAACCCATCCTCAAATCATTTATCATGGATAACATCATCACTGGCTAGAAGTTTTGCAAAGCGATACAACTCAATTAAATGCATAGAATATTAAAAAAAAATTGAACCCTATATGAGATTAATTAACTATATGTATCTATAATCTCCCTGTGTATGAGTAAATAACTGATCATATTAGTCAATATGAAAATCAACCCATAACATGCCTTGATGAAGACCAACTTGGGTAATCATATCCCAACAGTGCTTGGACAAATCACACAGCATGTAAGTTGGATCTTTTTCCCTCCCCATTTGAGGTTTCTATATATTATCAAATATTTTAATGATGGATTCAACACAAGACACAAAATCCTATGAACAAATATACCCAATGAAGGTGGGAGGATAATTTAGTTGAACCCCATGATTCAGAGCACCCATAGTAGGTGCATCTCATGGAGCACCAAGCATGGTCTTCATCAGTCATAGAATTCTATTATGGAATTGATAATTTGTTCCTAAATAATTTATAGTAATAAGTTCTTGAATTGTAACTCTTCATGTTAAGACTGGTGTTAAAGGGCACACCATGTATGAATCATGGTCATTGCCACCATCCAGGAGTATGCCATGAGCATGTCATGGTGGAATTGGTCTATAAATTCCAAGCACATGCATCTAAAAAAATATAGAATCATATTGATATGAAAACATATATAAGATAAATGTATGATAACATTTTACACAAGGAGTAAAATCCCTTGTACCCTCTTAGAAGGCTATATAAAACTAAGTGATCATATATTAGTTTTAGGTGTTGCAATAGATGAAGGGAAAATAGTACCTATCCTCATGGTCTCAAGTGTATCTCCACAAACCTGAAAGGATACAAACTAACAGCAAGGTCCTTGGGAGTGTCTCTGGGGAGACTATACCCTAATTACAAGAGTGTGGAACATTAGATAATTATAAATAGAGTTATGTACCAAAATATTTATAAATAAATAAAATGCATTGTGGAAAGAGACAAGGATAACAGAAACTAATATAATTGGAATAACATACAATAGATTACGATGAAATATATCATGTCACTAAGAAATTGGAAATCATGGGTACAAAGTAGAAGGAATACATTCAATACAAAATGTATTAAAAGAAAAACATACACCGTCACATGCATCCAAAGCTAAAAATTAGTCATCTGCTACCATCTTCTTCATAGAACATTATGTATCATGTTTCTGAGGCATTATTCTAACCATAATCAACAAATCAATACATGTAATATAACCCAGGTACCATTGGATCCTAGAGAGGGTGATAGATAAATTAAATTGGGACACTATGAATGGTATTTATAACATTAAGCTCATGTATTGGAAATGTAATAGTGTGTAGGGTTGATTTTATAAAGTAAATCATTACAATGTAACTAACTAAACATGTAACTACTTCACACCTTCTATAGTTCCTAAACATGAAAGAGTTCATTTATCAATAAATTTCCAATTTATCTTAATATGTCATGTGATCCATAACGATCACTGACATCACCTTCTAATATTATGAATAGTGAAGATTCCAAGGTGTAACAAGGAAACCCGAATTGATAATTAAGATGATTTTTATGCTATGGTAATCAACAAAGAAGCTTTGACATGATTGGCCACTAACTATGTAGTAACTGAGTCCTTCTAAGGGGTTAATAATGGTTTCAAATAGCATCCTCCAAGAAATTACCGTAATAATTTTTATAATATATTCCAAGGAAATCATCCAAGGTAAAATTGGAGATAAGAAATGGTTAGTACCTATGATGTAATCAATGATCCTTATGTAATTATAGATCCAAGGACTATATCCAAGAAATAATTTTATAATAAATAATATATCATATGTTGTTATACTAGGAATGCAATTGTAATCATGATCATGTTCATTGGTAGGTCTCACCAGTGGTAAGCATCATCGTTAAATCACAAGGAACTGATCGAGTACCCAAGGCTTCCCTAAAGAATCCAATATATAAAATAATTCAATCCTTCCAATACAAATGATAAGAAAATAGTTCATAAAGATAAACCTTAAATATAATTCACTATAAATTATTTGGTCAAATGATATCTATGGAACTAACAATTTCACATAAATCTAGCCTTTACTTTTATTAGTTTAAGAAGGACAAGTAGCATGCAACATTTTAATTTAAACCATATAATTTAATCTAAATTAATAAGGTTCATCCCAAATCCTTCCCTGACTATGGTAAGGTTTCTTATAGACATGAAAAAAATTATTTTACATTTAATATTGAAAAGACATATAATTATGTATTCCTTCAATAATATCATTTGAATGAATTACTTACATTAAGAAACATACCTAAGATTGGTCATGTGGAAGTTGTAAGGGTTGGTGTCCTCAGAACCAACTGTTTTGTACTTTGATTACATAAATGTTCACTTATTATATATTGTTCATTGTTCTGCATGACTATAATATAATAATGTCCTGAAATATTGGTTGCATTAATAAGGTCATAGAAGATCCCCGCTATGATGAGAACCTTGAAATGCTATAACAATATTCTTAAATAAAGTTCTGTGGTTGGATGACATACTATGATAGGACACATAGTATACAGACCGTCATGTGCGAGTACTCATAAGAAGACGAGACTCTCTCTCATGGAGTTCGCACTTGGTAATCTCCAAGATGGGAGATTATGTGAACAGACCCGCCAGTAGTAATTCTGCATGTCTTGGTGTCATCGTATATTGCTATCTACGAGCGTGTGTAATGGTCCTTGGACTGGAAGATTATCATTAACTCATGTCATGACTCGCGCACTTAGATTTACTGACGAAAACTGTCACGCAGATAGTTGGCGGGAAGTAGGGTACGTTGGGTGCGTCACGAGTGACATGTTGTTAATGGATAAGTCATGGAAGGATTTTTCCCTTCCATTTATGGAAGTTGATATCTCGGCCTTTGATTGAAATAGAACTGTCGCATTAAATTCCATGGCCATGGTGTAAACGATGAGTTTATTTCAGGTAGTCAAAGAACGACATATCAAGCATATAGGTTTATGACACTGCCATGAAACCTGCTTGATGAGATATTGAGACAAAGGGATTAAATTACACAGTAAGCGCTCGTATGAGGTGATACGTCAATGCGGCGTCAACTTATTTCTCTTGGGTGCCTTGACCTGTTGCTAGACAGTAATCTTGGACTTTAGGCAAGCCCGCCTAATGCCAACGAGAAAGAGGCCTAGAGGGTCACACACTAAGTGTATCCAAGTATCTCAAGTTGAATAAAGATTATTCTCGTACGTGGTTTAATAATTATTCAAGGAAGCATAAGTTGTTTTAAATGATGGAGGAAAAAGAAAATAAAACAAGTACATGTCGTATATTATTATTACATGACGTGTAGTTTTATTTTGGAAAGGAAATGAATAAATGAAAACAAGATATACACGCCGTGTACATTTAATGTACACACCGTGTATTTTTCAATGAAAAACAAGTACACGCCGTGTATTTATTAATACACTCCGTGTAGTTTTTTTTGTTGTGATTTTGAGGATATAATATTGTTTTAAATGATATTTATTATAATCAGCGTGGGCGCATGTCAAGGAATTATTTATTCGACATGGGGTTTTAAATAAAGAGTCAATGAAATAAATAAAACGCGTAACGCGTTTATTTATTGTCATAACTCTATAACCCCACACACCCGATTATAAATATCCTCACAACCCCAACTCTTTTCCGACACAAGAGAATCGTTGTGCACAACATCTCTGGAGAATTCTTTCAAGGCCGAAAGAACCTCTTCCTCCAAAAACGCTCTCAAGACCGAGAGAGATCCTCTTCCATCAGATCAAGACAATCTAAGGCGGACAACGCAAGAAAAGGCTTCTCCATGCTAGCACCCGGAGAATCTTTTGGCGACGTCCAGAGATACGAGGTACACGTGTGGATTATTGCTAGAGGGAGTCTACACTTGGCTTCTGCGACGCAATGACGGATCACATCGACAATGTGATTGAGAACATCAACGAAGAAAGAACACTGAAAAGGTATTTCTTTATAATTAATTAAATTAATTATAATCAACCTGTAACGATCCTTGTTTGTGGTTCCGGGAAAAACCATCTTCTTTGTCTTTTTCTGTGATTCGATCCGTGGAGACTGGCGTTTATCGTCATATTGATCCCGGATTGATCATTGCTAATGACAAAAAGCCAAGTGGGCACATCCACCCACGCGCTTCCGCTGCGCCCGGAACCTTCAAATGGTATCAGAGGGAGGATACAACATTGATTATAGTTATTTAATTTTCGTTGATAATTTACGCATTCATATTTGATTCAATTCGAAATAAATCGTTCTATAAATCTGAATTAACGAGATCTATTCTTCCTCCTTCATTTCTCGATTCATATCACAGAAACGACCTTTTAATTTTAATTTTTATTAAAATAAAAATGAGGAACTCATCCGGAGGAGCCTATCTTTCTGTCTGTACAACACGGGATTACACGGCGTGTAATTAAAACTACACGCCGTGTACTTAGGTTAAACGAACCGGCACTAGTCCGCCAAACCACTCCGTGTGAATTGATTATGCCTAAGTTTTAATCACGCCATGTTGACCAGAATAGAACGGCGCGTGGAAACAGGAATACATGACGTGTATGTTGGAACAACACGCCGTGTAGTCCGTTCCGACCCAAGTGAAACCGTGTACAAAGATAAGTCGCGTACCGCATATACGGGATCGCCAGGCGGGTTACCACGTAACAAGGAAGTACACGCCGTGTATGATTCATCTACATGCCATGTACTCTAAAATTTCCAAAGTACAGAAAAACACGCCAAAGCCCCGGCGTGTACTTTGGACAAAGGGTGAAAAGAAAAATACACGCCGTGTAATTATAAACTACACGCCGTGTAATTTCCAGAAATAGAATTTCACCAGGTTTCCTCCAATGTACAAAGACTCGTATAAGGAATATGGATGAGAAGAATCTCAAGGAAATTCAGAAAGGAATTTAAGATAAAGAATTGATTAATTATAAGATCATAATTAATTGAATTCGAGCGCGTCTTATCTTAAATAAAAGAACGATTAAAATAATTTGAATTCTAAATATGCGTAAATGTCGTTGCATACTATGGATGATCATGAGCTAGACCAAAGACCCTTTGTATGTGTATGGTTTCATTTAAATTTATCTAATTTAAATTTGTTGGCCTGCGAGCCTCCTTCCAATAAAATGTAGGGCATGCGTGCCCATGGTTTCTTTAATGTAAACCCATGTAATGGAGGATCTCCCAAGCCAGAGGAGACGGTTCAAATCCCGAAGCCGAGGCGAAACCGACACAAGAAGATACAAAGGTGGACAGGTGGGAGCTGCAAAACATGAACCATCAGGTTCAAGGTGTTTTCCCTAGGTCAAGGTAAGCTTATCAAAACCGCTAGATAAGCTAACCAAATAGAAGCTCATGATCATGCCATCTTATTTTATTTCTGTCGGATTGCATGGTTTATATATTATGCATGTGTTGTCGCGATCACATAATTAATAAAATGAACAAGCATGCAAAGATGGAATAAAATAAAAACCGGTCTATGCGTATACATTATCGGAACATGGTTAATCACTTAAGCAAGCATCACTTAATATTAACAAGCATGTGATAATGCAAAGATACGCATAAAGAATAAAATCCGTCAAATACCATATCAAGTCAGACCAAGCCTTCCGTTAATTGATTAAGGGCAAGACTCAATAAAACTATGTGTTTGACCAACCCTTGTTGGGACACTTACTTTTATAAAGGAAGCCCTTATGAAAGGTTTCGGGTTGACTTAACCATATTACATCAAGAGAAGTAGCCCTTGCTAGACTTGATGTAATATTGGAGGCAAGAGTTGAGGAAATCCAAGTTAGGATTTCAGGATTGGGGAGTCCACTCAATAGATCAAGGAACTGTATGCTCACAGCTGGCAAAGACCCGCCTACCTAAATACCTTTAAATAGCTTGACCAACCCTTGTTGGGGTTATGCGAAGGGAAATATGGATCCTTGCCATTAGAATGTCAAAGCAACTGGACATTCCGAGGTCAATGGTGAGGGCCATTTGGAATTGATAAAATAGTGGGAGACTTAATAAAATTTATTATTTCTCATAAAATGTAATCAAGAAAGTTCTGATGAATCTGCTATTTTAAATTGTAGAATCAAAAGGACAAACACATCAACCACATTTTCTCTGCGATCAATTCTGGATAAAGACAACATCCTCACCGGCAGTAACTTTCAGGAATGGTTTAGGCGCCTTCGGGTTATCCTACGCCATGAACGGAAGTTTTATGTGCTGGAGTCCTCACTTCCTGATTCTCCTGCCCCAGGGGCAAGTGATGAAGATTTCCTAGTCTATGATCAACATTTGAACGATGCTCTCGACGTTCAATGTTTGATGTTGTCATCTATGTCTAGTGAGCTCATGAAGTCTCATGAAGACATGGATGCCTACAGCATGCTCGAGCACCTCCTTGGTTTATACCAGGAGAGAGCAAGACAGGAAAGGTTTGAGATCTCCAAGGCTCTGTTTCAGAGCAAGCTTGGAGAGGGTGCCCCAGCTGGGCCTCATGTAGTCAAGCTCATTGGCTACATTGAGCGCTTGGAGGTTCTAGGGTTTAAACTCCCTGAAGAACTGGGTACCGATCTCATTCTCGCATCACTCCCCCAGAGCTTCTCAAACTTTTTTGTTAATTTAAACATGAACAATATTGAGAAGTCTCTATCTGATCTTCTTATCCTCATTCGCCAAGTGGACAATGACATGAAGCGTGAAAAACCGTCTGTCCTTATGGTGAATAAAAGGAAAGGGAAGGCGAAGAGCATTAAGACCAAAGCTTCTTCAAGGCCTTCCAAGAAAAGGAAGATCAAAGGGGAGGCAAAGGAACAGGATGTTGTTTGTTTCGCATGTAGAAAGAATGGTCACTGGAAGAAAAACTGCACCCAGCCAAGGAAGCAAGGGGAAGCTTCAGGTGCGTTTGTTATCGAATGAAATCTATCTGTTTCTACTAATTGGGTATTAGATACTGCTTGTGGTGCTCACATATGTATCCAAATACAGGAACCGAGTAGATTCAAGAAGATTGATCAAGGGGAGATAGATCTACGAGCAGCCAACGGAGCCAGACTTGCTGCTGTAGCTGTCGGGGACTACCATCTCACATTGCCTACCGGGATGGTCTTGGTTTTGAAAGGATGTTATTATGTACCCTCTGTAACCAAAAACATTATTTCAGTATCCAGATTAGATACTGATGGATTCATATTCAAGTTTGGAAATGAATGTTGCTACTTTTATAAAGATAGCATTTGTTATGGTAGGACACATTTATATAACGGCCTTTATGTGTTAGACTACACAAAACAAGTAATGGAAATTGATAACAAAGTTAATTTACATGACTCATACCACACCCAACTTTGGCATCACCGGCTAGGTCATGTCAATGAGAAACGTTTGACAAAACTACATCAAGATGGGTATTTATATTCTTTCGAACTAAAACCACTTGGTGTATGTCATGCGTGTCTACAAGGCAAAATGACCAAAGCCCCATTTAGTGGGAAAGGTGAAAGAGCTAAAGATCTTCTAGAATTAGTTCACACAGATGTGTGTGGACCATTTCCAGTTGAAGCAAGGGGTGGGTTCTCGTACTTCATAACTTTTACTGATGATTTTAGTAGATATGGATATATCTATTTAATGAGGTATAAGTCAGATTCTTTTGATCGGTTCAAAGAATACAAGAATGAAGTTGAGAACCAGCTTGGTAAGAAGATTAAGAAACTCCGCTCAGACAGAGGAGGAGAATATCTTAATCAAGACTTCATTGATTTCTTACGGGAGTTTGGGATTCTATCTCAACTCACTCCTCCTTACACACCGCAGTGGAATGGTGTAAGTGAAAGGAGGAACCGCACCCTGTTGGACATGGTGAGATCAATGATTAGTCATGCGAGTCTTCCATTATTCTTTTGGGGATATGCATTACAAACAGCAGCACACATACTAAACCAAGTACCAACTAAATAGATAAATGGTATTCCATACGAGTTATGGAGTGGACGCAAAGCCATGTTATCGAATTTACACGTGTGGGGTAGCGAAGCATTTGTTAAGGCCTCTTCAGGTAACAAACTTGCACCCCGAGGCACAAAGTGTATCTTTATAGGATATCCCAAGGAAACAAGGGGATATTACCTATACAACCCCTCAGACAAAAAGGTTACAGTGGCAAGACACGCCATATTCCTTGAGAGGGATCACATCTCCAGAAGAGATTGTGGGAGCGAGATAGACTTCGATGAAGTCGAGGCTCAAGATACACATGACTTGGTACAAGAACAGATTCCACAAAGCCCCGTGGAAGAACAATCTGTTCCAGAGACACAAGAACTGCGTAGGAGAACGAGAGAGGTGAGAGAACCAGAACGATATGGTTTTCTTGTCACTGAGGATGGTGACTCATTATTGGTTGACAATGATGATCCTCTTACCTACAAGGAAGCAGTTGAAGGCACAGACGTTGCCAAGTGGCAAGAAGCCATGAATTCTGAAATGGATTCCATGTACCAAAACTGTAACACCCGAGACTTTTATGTTATCATCAAAGGAATCTTTTTCTACACAACACTTGCTTGGCTTGCTTTACACGCAATCGCGACCTTCCTCGATAGCTTGCGTCGTACGCAATACCGAGTTTCACTAAACAACAATATGCTATTAAAACTAGCCGTTATGAATAGTAATAACCACTTTTTGAAATTTTATAAATTTTATTTTTCAAAATGGACTTCATTTTTGGACTAAGAATATCGAAATTAGCCTAGGGTGAAATTTTGGTATTTTTCTGAAAACTTTCAATTTTTGATGAATAGTGAAACCACTACGTGGTAGGTTAAAAACTGATTTTTTGCATAAAACTTAATTTTACCGCTTCTGTGAATGGAATTTCAAAAATCCGAGAGACACGGTTAATATCAGGGACTAAAATGTGGTTCAATGAGATGAAAATAATTTTTTGGTGAATAGTAACTTTTTACTATTTTTACCGCGGTTAATAGTAAATAGGGTAACTAAGGGTAAATATGATATTAATATTACCCTAACACATGTCCTAATTCTATTGGAAAAGTGTAATTCGACCAAAAACAAACTTAGGAATAAAATATGACCATTTAGGCCCACATGGATTAGATTAGGGCATTTATTATTAATTTATTTAAAGAAGGGTTAAAATAGTTAAAATCAAAGTTTAATAAGTAAATCATTTTTAATATAGGGTTATACATAAGATAAATTCGATTGTAAATATTCATTAGAAAGCTAAAAATATTTCCTACATGATGGTATTTTATTTGTAATTTTTAGACATCAAATAATGTAATTTAATTATGACACAAAGATGATGCAGTAATTATCTTATTAATGAAATATTGACAAAATTGATAATATGAATACCAAAATAAATGTAATTTGAGACTTTTTATGAATTACACTAATTTTCTAGGTTACTATGATATATTAGTAATGATTTAATCAACTTGGTTCGAACATATAATTCTGTTATGACTTTCACAAAAATCATATATCAAATAGTGTCAAAATTGACACAAAATAGTGTTTAAATCAAATATTATATTATTAATTGTAATTGTATTCCTAAAAATCTATGGTTCGGCCAAATGACATAGATAAGGATATATATATTAATAATAAACAATTTGGGGTTCATTTGGCATGTTATAGTAAGTGTATTAACCATATAGTGAAAGAAAACAAAAAGACACGGTAAAAGTTAAATTAATTAACTTAGAGTTAAATCTAATTGATAAGGTTAAAATAATACCCTAAACTTGTCTAAATCCTATTGGTTGATAGGATTTCGACCCATCCCCACTTTAGCTTCGAAATAAGACCCTTTGGAACCATTATAAACCAATTTTGACTTTAATATAAAATAATATTTTGAGATATTCCTAAGGTGCCCCTCTCCTCCCTTATAAAAGGGCACCTCCTCCCCCTCCTCCTCACACCCATTTGAGCACTCAAGCTCGGCCAACCCCTGCCATTTTCTCCTCTCCACTTCCCTAGAATAATCCTAGAGGTCCTGGTCTTCTCCAAAGACCAATCTTAGTTCCTTAAGTGGAGGATTCAAAGAGGCGTTCCAAAGAAGAGGTAATATCCATTACCGATCTTTTCAATTTCTTTCTTCTTCAACTTCTTCTTCTTTAGTTGTTTCATGATAAAGTAATAACATCAGTATTACTTACATACTGATATGTTATTATAAATATGAAACAACCCTAATTCACCTTCTATCCATCCTACGGAAAAATGAAATCACCGCGCGCGCGTACGTACGGAATACCGTCTCCACGCCGTGGTGTAATCTATTTCCCACCATCACCTTACAAGGATGGGTATAATGGTGTAATGAGTAACTATATATGATTATTATTAAGTAATATTGATACTGAAATAATATACATATATATACTCCAATACAATTCCACGATCATAGGAACGATATCATCACTCGTGCGTACGTACGGAATACCGTCTCCACGATGTGATGCGACTCGTTCTACATGATCTTCATTTCATAATGATTATATAAATGAATTGAATGAATGAATATGGTATATACTACACTAATACCATTCTGGAAATGAATTATCTATAACCTAAAGATAAGAATAAGAATTTATTCGACAAAACACGCATAAGAACAAAAAGTTATAAAGACCCGAGTAACAAGTAACAATGAAATATTACTAACAAGAAGCTAATAATATGACCATATATGATCTCATATCAATATGTATGATTCTGGAATAAGTCAATAACATTATTTAAACCATTATACAGGAGCTTCGGACACGTACAAACCAAATTGGACCTAAGGTAAGGGAAATATCACAATCTCATTTTTATCCGATATTGTTTATTCGTAAGTATTTAATGGGGTGTATTTTATCATCCACATCCATGTTCCCTCAATATGTAATATTGTTTCCATCCACTTGCAATAGTTTAAATCCAATTTTACCCTTAGGTGAGTTTTTAGTAAAGAATATGAAAGGAATCTTTTGTCGTTTTTCCATACGAGGTACTTTTTTACTTTTCCGACAAAAGTACGAAGAATGTTTTTTTTAACTTATACGGCATGAATGGATTTTTAAAACATTACTTCAAAGAAGCTTCCTTTACAAGTTTTCAAGTTTATTTTTAATCAACTTCTTTTATTTTAAAGTTGTATGACATGTTATGAAAGGAAAAATGATTTTGAAGAAGAAAGGATATTTTCCTCAAGAATTCAATTCAAGTGTTTTATCAAAATTATTTTCCATCTAAGATAATAAAGGGTTCTGTTTCTATCCATATTTTTACATTGGTTTGACTATGTTGTGATGGAATTATGTTTATTAATTCCTTTATCATATATGAATTTATTTATGATGTCATGATGTTTCAAGAATCCCATTTTTGTTATATGTGTTATGCGATGATGTATGTTTTATGATTATGTGGCACACATAAGAAAGGATTCATTATAAGATGGGTGGGAACTATATCTCCCTCCAATGCATTGGGTAATGATTTTATATCTCATGAGATAGACATGGCTGGAACGGAAGGTTATTTCGGTTCAGTGATACAGGACTGAAACGAGGAGTGAACTCGGTTCAGAAAGGGACTTTGTCCACTAAGATAGTCTTGGAAATGAGTCATGACTAACAAGAAATGATTTTCCATGATTATGTGTGCATGCCACAAAGTTTCAAGTTTTATGTTATGATTATGGGGATCTCATTTTCACTTCTATGATTTATTCCATGTTAAGATATTATGATCTCTTTTGCAGGTTTTGATCTTCATAAAGATATGATATGATTTTTATTTCCTTTATTTGCCCTTGCTGAGCATTTGAGCTCACCATTTTATGTTTTCTTTTCCCCAGGACAGGAAGATGGATATTAAATAGAATATGCTAAAAGGGACCCTAGATATGATGAAATAAACGGGAGACACTGTAGAAGATTTATGAACCAGTTGTTTATGTTTCCCAGTTTCTAAAGACACTATACCTATACGATCCTTTGTGGTTTTGTCATATGTTGTAATAAGTGTGCTTCAATTTCGAAGTATTAACAATGTATGTAAAGTATGGGTCGTTATAGTTGGTATCAGAGGAAAGGTATAGTCAACCTTTGGAAACTAGGATGTGAAAGCCTTAGTAAGAACCCTAAGGATAAGTCTAAGCATAGAACACAATCTTAGTGTTTTAGAAATGGCCTTGAATAACCTAGGATAAGACCTTAAGCATGAAAATTTTATTCTTGAATTATGTGGTTTCCTATTATAATTAGTGTTGCTCACACTATTCTTCTTGGTTTTAGTCAATGGCTGGAACCCGAAGGAACCGTGTTAATGCGGAATGCGATGGGCAATGCAATGATTGTCCCCCTGAGCAACCAAACGATATGGGAGCTAGAATGCAAAATCTTGTAGCCATGATCACACAACTTTCTCAAGCTATGAATCATGCAGGATTTCCAAACGAACAAAGGAGGGAGCAACATTCTGTTGAATCCTTCATGAGGCAGCGTCCACCATCTTTCAGCGGGTCTACTGATCCATTAGTTGCTGAACAATGGATTAGTACTACTGAAAAGATATTTTCAGTTCTTCAATGTTCTGAGCATGATAAAGTCATCCTAGCAGTGTATCGTTTGGAAGGAGATGCGGATCAATGGTGGAATCTTGTTAAGAATACGAGGCAAAGGGATGAAATTGAGTCTATGGAATGGGACGAGTTCAAGAACTTATTTTTCAATAAGTACTTCCCTCGTATTCTCCGAACAAAGATGGAGAAAGAGTTCCTTGAACTGAAGCAAAGGGATGATGAATCTGTTAGTACCTATGAAGCAAATTTTACAAGACTTGCAAGGTACGCTTCTAGTATTATTATCCAACCTGAGAGTAAGATCGATCGATTCTTTAGTGGCTTAAAACCAAGTCTTCGAAGGGCATTAGCCATAAGGGACTTCAATAGCTACGAGGAAATCGTTCGATGTGCTCTCAAAGTCGAGATGGAGATTGGAGTAACCCATCAGTCACATGGGTTTGATAAGAAGAGGAAGATGGAATTCAAAGAAAAATCTAAAGAGCACACGGAAAAGAAGATGAACTTTCCCTTATGCTCAAAGTGTGGAAAGAAACATGGAAGGAGTTGTCTTAAAGGGACAAGTAAATGTTTTAAATGTGGAAAGGAAGGTCATCGGGCATTTGAATGCCGTGATAATGGGAAGAAGATGTCTAATGATGCAAGCAAAGGAAGGGATACACAGAATGAACCTACTACACTTCAATGTTTCAAGTGCAAGGAGATGGGGCATTATGCCAATCAATGCCCAAATCCAAGGGTTGATGATGATGGTCGACGTCAACAAACTCTTAAGGCTAAAGACAAAGGAAAGTCACATGCAATTTCTATCAGCGATGTGGAGTACGATAACGATGTGGTGAAAGGTACACTTACCATCCACTCTAAAGTAGCAAATGTTTTATTTGATTCTGGATCCACCCACTCTTTTATTTCTGAAGACTTTTCTAAGGGTATCACCGTATTACCTCAACAATTAGATGTTGAGTTAGCTGTGACAATACCTAATGGCACAGCAATCGCATCAAAAGTTTATAATTCTTCTCCGATCGAAGTTTGTGGGAAAGTGCTTCCTGCAAATCTTGTGATCCTTCCTTTAGTAGAATTTGATGTGATTCTTGGCATGGATTGGCTTTCTCTACATGGAGCTCATATCGATTGCCAAAGAAGGGAAGTCACATTTCATATTCCAGATCAATCTACGATCGTCTATCAATGCAAGGATGAACATAACCTTCCAGTGGAAATTTCTTCCATCTTATGGGTATTGATTCCACTAAATGAAGGTTATTTATCTCAAATGGTTGGTGAGAAACTCACGATTAAGAATATACCCATTGTACGGGAGTTTGATGATGTCTTTCCGGAGGAATTACCGGGTCTTCCACCAAATCGTGAAGTTGAATTTTCAATAGAACTCGTACCGGGTGCTTTGCCTATTTCAAAGACACCTTATAGAATGGCCCCAACTGAGTTGCAGGAATTGAAGAAGCAACTCCAAGAGAATCTTGATAAGGGATTCATACGCCCTAGTGCGTCACCTTGGGGAGCACCTGTTCTATTTGTTAAGAAGAAAGATGGATCAATGAGACTCTGCATTGATTATCGAGAACTTAACAAGATCACTATCAAGAACAAATATCCTCTCCCACGCATTGATGACTTATTTGACCAACTACGCGGAGCTCAATACTTTTCCAAGATTGATCTTCGTTCAGGGTATCATCAATTAAGGGTCAAAAGGGAGGATATACCAAAGACGGCTTTCCGTACAAGGTATGGACACTATGAATTTATAGTGATGCCATTTGGTCTTACTAATGCCCCTGCTATCTTCATGGATCTAATGAATAGAGTCTTTAGAGACTATCTTGATCAATTTGTGGTAGTCTTTATAGACGATATTCTTGTCTATTCAAAGAGCAAGGAAGAGCATGAAGATCACTTGAGAATTATATTGAAGACCCTGAGAAAGGAGAAGCTTTATGCCAAATTTACCAAGTGTGAATTTTGGCTTCAAAAAGTTGCATTTTTGGGTCATATAATCTCAAAAGAGGGGATATCTGTGGATCCAGCAAAAACAGAGGTTATCGAAAGATGGTCAAGACCAACAACAGTAACTGAGATCCGAAGTTTTCTTGGTTTGGATGGATATTATCGACGTTTTGTAAAAGATTTTTCACGATTATCTTATCCACTCACCAAGTTGACTCGGAAAGGAGTTAAGTTTGTCTGGACAGAGGAATGTGAAGAGAATTTCAAGGAGTTGAAAAGAAGGTTATCCAGTGCACCTGTGCTCACACTGCCTTGTAGTGGAGAAAGGTTTGTGATCTACAGTGATGCATCCAAGAAGGGATTGGGGTGTGTTCTTATGCAAAATGATATGGTGATAGCTTATGCCTCACGACAGTTGAAAATCCATGAGCAAAATTACCCAACACATGATTTGGAGTTGGCTGCGGTAATCTTTGCATTAAAGATTTGGAGGCATTACCTTTATGGTGAAAGGTGTGATATTTATACTGATCATAAAAGTTTAAAGTATATTTTCACACAAAAGGAGTTGAATATGCGTCAAATAAGATGGTTGGAGCTGATTAAGGATTATGACTGCTCAATCCATTACCACCCTGGGAAAGCAAACAAGGTGGCAGATGCATTAAGTCGACAAGACCATGCTAGTTTATCCATGATGAGGATCACAAAAGATCCAATATTTATGGATTTACAAAGGATGGATCTTGGAATTATAATAGAAGGGGAAAAATCTTATCTTTATCAAATGAATGTTCAACCATCTATACATGTGAAGATTAAAGAGGCACAGAAAGAAGATGTCGAGTTACAAAAGAAGGTGAGAAATGTTCCTGAATTCAACCTTGATTGTGATGGGATAATAAAGTTCAGGAATCGGGTTTGCATTCCTCCCATCCCTGAATTAAAGAAAGAGCTGCTGGATGAGGCTCATAGTTCTTCATTCTCTATTCATCCTGGAAGCACGAAGATGTATAGGGACCTGAAAGAGTACTTCTGGTGGGATGGCATGAAAAGAGATGTTGCTGAATATGTCCCTCGATGCTTGGTTTGTCAAAAAGTTAAAGCTGAGAGACAGAAGTCTAAGGGGATGCTACAACCATTACCCATACCCGAATGGAAATGGGAAAACATCACTATGGACTTTGTCACAGGACTTCCTAAAACATCCAAAGGCAATAATGCTATCTGGGTCATAGTTGATCGTCTTACAAAGTCTGCACACTTCATTGCTATTAGAGAGGATTTCTCTCTAGATCAGCTTGCCAGGATATATATAAAGGAAGTGGTAAGATTGCATGGAGTACCACTTTCTATTATATCTGATCGAGATCCGAGATTTACCTCGAAGTTCTGGCGAAGTCTTCACCATACTCTGGATACAGAGTTGAGTTTCAGCACTGCTTATCATCCCCAGACAGACGGTCAGTCTGAGAGAACAATTCAAACCCTAGAAGATATGTTGAGAGCTTGCTCTATGGATTTCAAAGGAGGTTGGGATCAACACCTACCTTTGGTGGAATTTTCTTATAATAATAGCTTTCACTCCAGTATTCAGATGGATCCTTATGAAGCTCTCTATGGAAAGAAATGCAGGACTCCAACTTGCTGGGATGAAGTTTGGGAAAGAAAGCTATTAGGACCTGATCTCGTTGATGAAATGGCAGAAAAGGTCAGATCTATTCAACAACACATAAGAGCAGCTCAGAGTCGACAGAAAAGTTATGCCGACAACCGAAGAAAAGACCTAGAGTTTGAAGTGGGTGATAAAGTGTTCTTACGAATATCTCCCTGGAAGAGGGTTATGAGATTTGGAAAGAAGGGGAAGTTGAGCCCTAGATATATCGGTCCTTTTGAAATACTGGATCGTGTTGGGAAGGTAGCTTACCGATTTGCGCTTCCACCGAATCTCTCTCAAGTTCACGATGTGTTCCATGTATCTCTCCTGAGAAAGTACATACCAGATCCTTCACATGTACTCAGCTCAGAAGTTGTACCGCTGGAGCAAGATCTTTCTTATGAAGAACAGCCGATAGAGATTCTGGATCGTAGCGAAAAAGTCCTACGAAACAAGACCACTCGCTTGGTGAAAGTTTTATGGAGAAACCACCAACTTGAAGAAGCTACATGGGAGCTTGAGGATATGATGAGGGAGAAGTATCCTCATTTGTTTGTTGCAAAGTGACGAATTTCGTGGGCGAAATTCTTTTTAAGGGGGGTAGAATGTAACACCCGAGACTTTTATGTTATCATCAAAGGAATCTTTTTCTACACAACACTTGCTTGGCTTGCTTTACACGCAATCGCAACCTTCCTCGATAGCTTGCGTCGTACGCAATACCGAGTTTCACTAAACAACAATATGCTATTAAAACTAGCCGTTATGAATAGTAATAACCACTTTTTGAAATTTTATAAATTTTATTTTTCAAAATGGACTTCATTTTTGGACTCAGAATATCGAAATTAGCCTAGGGTGAAATTTTGGTATTTTTCTGAAAACTTGCAATTTTTGATGAATAGTGAAACCACTAAGTGGTAGGTTAAAAACTGAATTTTTGCATAAAACATAATTTTACCGCTTCTGTGAATGGAATTTCAAAAATCCGAGAGACACGGTTAATATCAGGGACTAAAATGTGGTTCAATGAGATGAAAATAATTTTTTGGTGAATAGTAACTTTTTACTATTTTTACCGCGGTTAATAGTAAATAGGGTAACTAAGGGTAAATATGATATTAATATTACCCTAACACATGTCCTAATTCTATTGGACAAGTGTAATTCGACCAAAAACAAACTTAGGAATAAAATATGACCATTTAGGCCCACTTGGATTAGATTAGGACATTTATTATTAATTTATTTAAAGAAGGGTTAAAATAGTTAAAATCAAAGTTTAATAAGTAAATCATTTTTAATATAGGGTTATACATAAGATAAATTCGATTGTAAATATTCATTAGAAAGCGAAAAAGATTTCCTACATGATGGTATTTTATTTGTAATTTTTAGACATCAAATAATTTAATTTAATTATGACACAAAGATGATGCAGTAATTATCTTATTAATGAAATATTGACAAAATTGATAATATAAATACCAAAATAAATGTAATTTGAGACTTTTTATGAATTCCACTAATTTTCTAGGTTACTATGATATATTAGTAATGATTTAATCAACTTGGTTCGAACATATAATTCTGTTATGACTTTCACAAAAATCATATATCAAATAGTGTCAAAATTGACACAAAATAGTTTTTAAATCAAATATTATATTATTAATTGTTATTTTATTCCTAAAAATCTAAGGTTCGGCCAAATGACATAGATAAGGATATATATATTAATAATAAACAATTTGGGGTTCGTTTGGCATGTTATAGTAAGTGTATTAACCATATAGTGAAAGAAAACAAAAAGACACGGTAAAAGTTAAATTAATTAACTTATAGTTAAATCTAATTGATAAGGTTAAAATAATACCCTAAACTTGTCTAAATCCTATTGGTTGATAGGATTTCGACCCATCCCCACTTTATCTTCTAAATAAGACCCTTTGGAACCATTATAAACCGATTTTGACTTTAATATAAAATAATATTTTGAGATATTCCTAAGGTGCCCCTCTCCTCCCTTATAAAAGGGCACCTCCTCCCCCTCCTCCTCACACCCATTTGAGCACTCAAGCTCGGCCAACCCCTGCCATTTTCTCCTCTCCACTTCCCTAGAATAATCCTAGAGGTCCTGGTCTTCTCCAAAGACCAATCTTAGTTCCTTAAGTGGAGGATTCAAAGAGGCGTTCCAAAGAAGAGGTAATATCCATTACCGATCTTTTCAATTTCTTTCTTATTCAACTTCTTCTTCTTTAGTTGTTTCATGATAAAGTAATAACATAAGTATTACTTACATACTGATATGTTATTATAAATATGAAACAACCCTAATTCACCTTCTATCCATCCTACGGAAAAATGAAATCACCGCGCGCGCGTACGTACGGAATACCGTCTCCACGCCGTGGTGTAATCTATTTTCCACCATCACCTTACAAGGATGGGTATAATGGTGTAATGAGTAACTATATATGATTATTATTAAGTAATATTGATACTGAAATAATATACATATATATACTCCAATACAATTTCACGATCATAGGAACGATATCATCACTCGTGCGTACGTACGGAATACTGTCTCCACGATGTGATGTGACTCGTTCTACATGATCTTCATTTCATAATGATTATATAAATGAATTGAATGAATGAATATGGTATATACTACACTAATACCATTCTGGAAATGAATTATCTATAACCTAAAGATAAGAATAAGAATTTATTCGACAAAACACGCATAAGAACAAAAAGTTATAAAGACCCGAGTAACAAGTAACAATGAAATATTACTAACAAGAAGATAATAATATGACCATATATGATCTCATATCAATATGTATGATTCTGGAATAAGTCAATAACATTATTTAAACCATTATACAGGAGCTTCGGACACGTACAAAGCAAATTGGACCTAAGGTAAGGGAAATATCACAATCTCATTTTTATCCGAGATTGTTTATTCGTAAGTATTTAATGGGGTGTATTTTATCATCCACATCCATGTTCCCTCAATATGTAATATTGTTTCCATCCACTTGCAATAGTTTAAATCCAATTTTACCCTTAGGTGAGTTTTTAGTAAAGAATATGAAAGGAATCTTTTGTCGTTTTTCCATACGAGGTACTTTTTGACTTTTCCGACAAAAGTACGAAGAATGTTTTTTTTAACTTATACGGCATGAATGGATTTTTAAAACATTACTTCAAAGAAGCTTCCTTTACAAGTTTTCAAGTTTATTTTTAATCAACTTCTTTTATTTTAAAGTTGTATGACATGTTATGAAAGGAAAAATGTTTTTGAAGAAGAAAGGATATTTTCCTCAAGAATTCAATTCAAGTGTTTTATCAAAATTATTTTCCATCTAAGATAATAAAGGGTTCTGTTTCTATCCATATTTTTACATTGGTTTGACTATGTTGTGATGGAATTATGTTTATGAATTCCTTTATCATATATGAATTTATTTATGATGTCATGATGTTTCAAGAATCCCATTTTTGTTATATGTGTTATGCGATGATGTATGTTTTATGATTATGTGGCACACATAAGAAAGGATTCATTATAAGATGGGTGGGACCTATATCTCCCTCCAATGCATTGGGTAATGATTTTATATCTCATGAGATAGACATGGCTGGAACGGAAGGTTATTTCGGTTCAGTGATACAGGACTGAAACGAGGAGTGAACTCGGTTCAGAAAGGGACTTTGTCCACTAAGA
Organism: Viscum album; assembly: GCA_963277665.1. Lineage (NCBI taxonomy): Eukaryota > Viridiplantae > Streptophyta > Magnoliopsida > Santalales > Viscaceae > Viscum > Viscum album. The sequence goes on along the minus strand of OY728119.1, from coordinate 1,346,235,200 downwards.
TAGTCTTGGCAATGAGTCATGACTAACAAGAAATGATTTTCCATGATTATGTGTGCATGCCACAAAGTTTCAAGTTTTATGTTATGATTATGGGGATCTCATTTTCACTTCTATGATTTATTCCATGTTAAGATATTATGATCTCTTTTGCAGGTTTTGATCTTCATAAAGATATGATATGATTTTTATTTCCTTTATTTTCCCTTGCTGAGCATTTGAGCTAACCCTTTTATGTTTTCTTTTCCCCAGGTCAGGAAGATGGATATTAAATAGAATATGCTAAAAGGGACCCTAGATATGATGAAATAAACGGGAGACACTGTAGAAGATTTATGAACCAGTTGTTTATGTTTCCCAGTTTCTAAAGACACTATACCTATACGATCCTTTGTGGTTTTGTCATATGTTGTAATAAGTGTGCTTCAATTTCGAAGTATTAACAATGTATGTAAAGTATGGGTCGTTATAAAAACCGAGTCTGGATTTTGGTAGATCCTCCAATTGATGTAAAGACTATTGGTAATAAATGGGTATTCAAGAAGAAACTGGACATGGAGGGGCAAGTCAGCACCTACAAGGCACGACTGGTTGCAAAAGGTTTTAGACAGCGTCAAGGAATTGACTATGATGAAACCTTTTCACCGGTTGCAATGCGGAAGTCTATCAGAATCCTATTGGCCATTGCTACTTACCATGACTATGAAATTTGGAAAATGGATGTCAAAACAGCTTTCCTTAACGGGAACCTCCAGGAAGATGTCTACTTGACACAACCTGAAGGGTTTGTGACTTAAAAGGATGCCAACAAGGTATGCAAGTTGCAAAAATCCATTTATGGATTAAAGCAAGGATCAAGGTCATGGAACATTCGTTTTGATGAAGATGTTACAGAATTTGGCTTTGTTAAGAACGAATGTGAGCCTTGTGTCTACAAAAGGTTTAGTGGAAGTGCAGTCGTTTTCCTAATAGTATATGTCGATGACATATTGCTAATTGGAAACGAAGTACTTGTCTTATAGTCAGTTAAGACATGGTTGAATAAATGCTTCTCCATGAAAGACTTGGGCGAGGCGGCATATATTCTTGGGATCAAGATCCATCGTGATAGATCCAAGAAAATGTTGGGCCTAAGTCAAAGTACATACATTGACAAGATACTGAAGAGATTCAGTATGGAACAGTCTAAGAGGGGATTGTTGCCAGTGTCACATGGTATTCATCTTTCCAAGAAAATGTGTCCTCAGACACATGAGGAAAGAAAGAGAATGGCAAGGATACCTTATGCATCCTCGATTGGGTCAGTCATGTATGCTATGCTATGTACGAGGCTAGATGTTGCTTATACATTAAGTGCGGTAGGCAGATATCAAGCTGATCCAGGAGACCGCCATTGGATGGCAGTCAAGACTATACTTAAGTATCTGAGGCGTACTAAGGATATGTTCTTGGTTTATGGAGGAGATGAGGAACTAGTCATCAGAGGACATGTAGATGCTAGTTTCCAGACTGATCAAGATGACATGAAGTCACAGACTGGATACATCTTCAGTTTGAATGGAGGTGCAGTGAGCTGGAAGAGCTCAAAACAAAGTGTGGTGGAAGATTCTACAGCGGAGTCCGAGTATATCGCAGCTTCTGAGGCAGCTAAAGAAGCAGTATGGATGCGAAGCTTCGTCCAAGAGCTGGATGTTGTACCGAGCAGTAAGGATCCTATCACACTCTATTGTGATAATACTGCAGCGGTGGAACTTGCAAAAGAGCCAAGGTCACATCAGCGGACAAAGCACATACTTCGGAAGTATCATCTCTTGAGGGATTTTTCTCAGAGAGGTGAAGTTACAGTGAGCAGTATTTCCACGAAAGACAACGTGGAGGACCCATTGACTAAAGCCTTGACTCAGCAGAAACATGATCATCATGTGAGGTCTAGCGGACTAAAATTCGTAGGCAGTTGGCTCTAGTCCAAGTGGGAGTTTGTAAGGGATGGTGTCCTCAGAACCAACTGTTTTGTACTTTGATTACATAAATGTTCACTTATTATATATTGTTCATTGTTCTGCATGACTATAATATAATAATGTCCTGAAATATTTGTTGCATTAATAAGGTCATAGCAGATCCCCGCTATGATGAGAACCTTGAAATGCTATAACAATATTCTTAAATAAAGTTCTGCGGTTGGATGACATACTATGATAGGACACATAGTATACAGACCGTCATGTGCGAGTACTCATAAGAAGACAAGACTCTCTCTCATGGAGTTCGCACTTGGTAATCTCCAAGATGGGAGATTATGAGAACAGACCCGCCAGTAGTAATTCTGCATGTCTTTGTGTCATCGGATATTGCTATCTACGAGCGTGTGTAATGGTCCTTGGACTGGAAGATTATCATTAACTCATGTCATGACTCGCGCACTTAGATTTACTGACGAAAACCGTCACGCAGATAGTTGGCGGGAAGTAGGGTACGTTGGGTGCGTCACGAGTGACATGTTGTTAATGGATATGTCAAGGAAGGATTTGTCCCTTCCATTTATGAAAGTTGATATCTCGGCTCTTTGATTGAAATAGAACTGTCGCATTAAATTCCATGTCCAGGGTGTAAACGATGAGTTTATTTCAGGTAGTCAAAGAACGACATATCAAGCATATAGGTTTATGACACTGCCATGAAACCTGCTTGATGAGATATTGAGACAAAGGGATTAAATTACACAGTAAGTGCTCGTATGAGGTGATACGTCAATGCGGTGTCAACTTCTTTCTCTTGGGTGCCTTGACCCGTTGCTAGACAGTAATCTTGGACTTTAGGCAAGCTCGCCTAATGCCAATGAGAAAGAGGCCTAGAGGGTCACACACTAAGTGTATCCAAGTAACTCAAGTTGAATAAAGATTATTCTCGTACATGGTTTAATAATTATTCAAGGAAGCCTAATTTGTTTTAAATGATGGAGGAAAAAGAAAATAAAACAAGTACACGTCGTGTATTATTATTACATGCTGTGTAGTTTTATTTTGGAAAGGAAATGAATAAATGAAAACAAGATATACACGCCGTGTACATTTAATGTATACACCGTGTAGTTTTCAATGAAAAACAAGTACACGCCGTGTATTTATTAATACACTCAGTGTAGTTTTTTTTAGTTGGGATTTTGAGGATATAATATTGTTTTAAATGATATTTATTATAATCAGCGTGGGCGCATGTCAAGGAATTATTTATTCTCCATGGGGTTTTAAATAAAGAGTCAATGAAATAAATAAAACGCGTAACACATTTATTTATTGTCATAACTCTATAACCCCACACACCCGATTATAAATATCCTCACAACCCCAACTCTTTTCTGACACAAGAGAATCGTTGTGCACAACATCTCTGGAGAATTATTTCAAGGCCGAAAGAACCTCTTCCTCTAAAAACGCTCTCAAGACCGAGAGAGATCCTCTTCCATCGGATCAAGACAATCTAAGGCGGACAACGCAAGAAAAGGCTTCTCCACGCTAGCACCCGGAGAATCTTTTGGAGACGTCCAGAGATACGAGGTACACGTGTGGATCACCGCTAGAGGGAGTCTACACTTGGCTTCTGCGACGCAACGACGGATCACATCGACAACGTGATTGAGAACATCAACGAAGAAAGAACACCCAAAAGGTATTTCTTTATAATTAATTAAATTAATTATAATCAACCTGTAACGATCCTTGTTTGTGGTTCCGTAAAAAACCATCTTCTTTTTCTTTTTCTGTGATTCGATGCGTGGAGACTGGCATTTATCGTCGTATTGATCCCGGATTGATCATTGCTAATGACAAAAAGCCAAGTGGGAACATCCACCCACGCGCTTCCGCTGCGCCCGGAACCTTCAGAAGTGACATGGTAAAAGATATTAAAATTTTAATGATATAAAATGCAATTAATATAAAGAGGCATACCATTAGTGAGGTAAATCTAAATCACACTTGAAGGATGCTTCAAGAGTTTTAAAACACAAAATACTTAATTATGGAATTTCACCCTACCTGGGGAATTTTGAGTTGTGTTTGTAACCACTAAAAACAATTCACATTTATGGCATGAGAATAACCATATAGTTATAATGACTATAAGAGTGGATTATAATTTCAATAAATAGAATACATTGAAATTAGCGGCCCCAACACGACAATTCTAAAATCAAAAAACTGGTGGGATGGGTTATAGAACAACCACCAAGTACTCGTAGAACTCTCCTCCTCTAGTATCAGCCTCTAATTGGGCATGGAGATGAGTGGATATAAAAAAATATGTTTAAGGACTCACACCGTGATAACAATGATGATAGAAGAGATGAAAATAACTATTAAAAAGGACTCAAGTACTTAGTTTTTCATATCCAATGTGACAACAATTATATCGATCAGACATTGGATGAATGAGATCAATCAATACAGAAATTTTGCCTAAAAATTTGTAAAGACCGTGAATTTCCATGAAAATTGTTTTTTCTTTAATATAAGTGAATTTTACCAGTCCATAAAATATGACGGTTCTTGATTCCTTGGCCAGGTGTGCCTGAAATCATTTTCTGATGTTTTATTAGGGTATGTTCAGTAAATGTATGAGTATGTTTTTATAACTTTTGAGCCGATAATCAGAATTTAAATATGAGGGCACTGTTGAGCTCGGAGCACCGGTATTCTCTGATGAAGACTTTCAACGCGATGGTTGTTGGTCTAGAATAAAAGTTAGTTTTTGGGTTTTTAGTGAATGAATTAAATAAAAAAATGTGTAGATTTATTTTTATTTTTTGGTTACAACATCCAATTGGAAGTTGGAAGTTGGAAGTGTGGGGACCACCCGACCACAACCTCTCATGATAGGTTATAGTGGTGGGGCCTACCCGAACCTAAAATCCGACAAGAGGTGACGATGTGGGGACCACCTGGGACTAAACACCCCTAATAATGGAGGGAGAGGAAAACCTCTCAACTCCCCTCATAAATGAGGGAGAGTCTATCCACCCCTCCTTTAATGTTCCAAATCCTCATCTTTAATTTATTCTTACTACCTCATGAATTAGTTAAGTAGATCCAAATTAATTAATTCACCCTTTTTGAAATCATAGTCCAATGATATATTTTATAATATATTACCTTTTCTTCATATTCTTTAAGTTGAAAAAAGGTTGGAAAAGGAGGATTATAGCTTTTAAGAGAAAATCACTCGCCCGCGACGAATGAAGAATGCTCCCAATGACGAACCCCTTCAACTATGAAAAACGGTGTCCTCAGACCTTCATACACAAACTCATACTGATGTGGGACATCTTCAACTGACCTTCCCTCCTCATCATCATCAATGAACCAATGCACGAGCTTGGGATTGGAAGTGTGCGACGGATGCGATGAATGATGATAACATTGTATTCTTCCCCATGACTCTGTCGACGAACAACAATCAAGGTAGGGGGTTTATTTTCTTGTTAATGATTTCCTTGATTTTTATTTAGAGGAATTGGGAATGAATCATTGTGGAGGATGTAGAAATTGAATTTCACCGTTCTCCTTTATTGATAGAAAGATTTCTATCACCTTAAACGCGTAGGGTGTGGTCCATACTATCATGTCCTGACTCCCTATATTGATCTATTTTGTGATGTTCTTTGACATGGCGATGAAATGATTAGGTGACGAAGGCGACAAGAAATGACCGCACTCCCCACAGTCTCTACGGCCCGTGCTGCCTGCCGGCCGCACCATTTGTCAGTGGAACCGGTCCGAGCCACGCTGTGCCCCAGCCAAGCTAGCCTCGACCGTGCCACGCCCTGGTCGTGCCACCCTGGCCGTTCCCTCCATCCGAATGGACCATCCAATCCATCCCCAGCCACCCCATCAGCCAGCTGATGTAACGCCCCGACCATAGATACCTAGAGTCGGTGCCTTGTTAAATAACGTTGTCATGATCACAAGAAAGATCAAATCTCCAAAGACCGATTGTTTTAGTAGCCTTGGAAACACTAGATATATTCATAATGTTTTACATTATATCATAAAGTGAAAAACTACTACAACAACATATTGTCTCCATAGTCCACACTATTATCCCCTCATAATATACGTGTAGGTCAGTCATAATTTACTTCTTCACATCCTGGAAAAAATAAAACATTAAAAGGGGTGAGCTCGGATGCTCAGTAAGGATAACATTATAGCAGAAGCTTTCATAGATAAGCATAAACACTTAAGACAATTTATAATTAAAACAAAAGCCTTTTAAACTTGAACTTCAGCATAATATGGCAAAGATAAAATGAAATAATTCCATTTACTAATTCACATGGATATTCTACTAGTCGAACAATCACATGAAATATAAATAACCACTTTCATAATGACGGAATCCATAATGCTATACTATCATAACCACATAGCCAAGGCCGCGTGCCAAGACTACAAATAAGATTTTGTCAAGTCCTTATGCCAAGACACTAGTTTGTCTCATGAGACCTACCGATGCATCGAGGAGCTATAGCGGGCTCCACCTGTCACTTATTAAGTCTAATGCATTCCTCGTAAGAACATGTTTAAACATAACATAAACATTCGTATTAAAACTACCATACGAAATGACAATACTTTAACCACAAACCATGAATGGTATAAAAATAGCACATCCACAGTCAAACATAACTCATTCGATACAATATGGAAAATTGTATTGTATCACATTAACCTCAATCAAGAATAATGAAGGATGTTGACATAGATGAAAATAATCATCAAAACCATTTGAGAGAATTATCCCCCATTTTCTTGAAATCAATTAAAAGTCACACTATTTGTCAAGAAGCCGTTTAAAAATTGATTTTTGAATGAAAGTGTCCCATACCACTTTTAAACTTTTAAAAGGAGTTTTAATATTAAAACTGTAATGTCCATATAAATAAATCCTTAAAACCATTTTTTTAAAACATGGACATTAATGAGAAATATTTAGAAGAATAGATCTTTAAAACATTTAAAAATGGTATTTTAGTCAGAGTTTCTAACCAAAAGAGAGACACTTGAATACAAATAATTGAGGTAATCAAAACCTTTTAATATCATGAGAATAAAGGGATTCATGATATACTATGTAAAAGTACATTATATACACCACATAAAAGTGATATTGTGTATAACAACAAACAAGTCTCAATGGAAAGTAAATTGAGATGAAATCTCACATAAAGGTCGTATCCTTAGGTTAAGGATAATTCAACGACATAATTAAGTGTGACAAATATAAATACACTAAATATGATTGGATATTCAGTGTAAAACAATAAAGGTACATTCACACATATTCTAGTAAAAACAACACCAATTAATTGGATGTTTATCTCAACAAATCCAGATTGAGTAAAAAATACACTTATCAAGTTCATACCAATGACTTGAGAATTTATCAATGGAGTGACTATGTGTATAAAAGGTATATCCATAGAAAGGGTAGTGGAAATTATGACATAATCAAATGAATAGTGATTCCACACATTATCTTGGATTAAAATAATCAATGAAGTATGTGTAAAGCCGAATGAGTGGAAATTGAAATGTCAAATTCCCATATTGATTTGGTAACATACAAAACATAAACCCATGAAAGAAGGATCATATAATGATGATGTAAATATAAATTAATTAAAGTATATTACACAATGAATACAAACATGGTAAGTACACACACTACATGTAATAAATAAGTGGTGAACAATGGAATTCTCACGGAATTAAAAGTGAGATAAGAAACCCCTTACTTTGTACTTTTTCCTTGGTTGAAGTTAGTTTAACCTCCTGTATAATTATTAAATAATTGTTATTTAATTATAAAAGAATCATTTACATTAATATGATATCATATATGATCTTTTAACATTTATTTGTTAATAATATATTAGAATTATCGTAGTTTCGGGTGTTAACTTACTCGTTTTCTTTTATATGTTTTCTTACGTAAGTCATGTTTGTCATTGATAGGTTGTATCATATTCATATCCAGAATGATATCCAGTCCATAAACATTATTTTTAAATAATAAAATGATAATTATACTTGAATGGATACGATGGAGAATGAATCTTATCGCGTTTGTGGAGACGGTAATCCGTACGTACGCACCAGCGACAATATCATTTTTTGATATTAAAATAATATATAATTGGATTTTATATAATATATAAAGAATCATTATCATTTTATATTCATTATTTACATGAGTTACACATCGTTATTATACCCATCCAATTAATAATTTATTGAATAACAATTACACCACGACGTGGAGACGGTAAGCCGTAAGTACGCACGTATGGTGACATGTTATTCAAAGGGTGGATAGAATACTGAATATGGTTGTACCATATTTATAATAATATCAAAGAATATATATGATACTGGAGTCATTATTTTAGAATGGTAATAACAAATAATGAAGAAGTGGAAGAAGAAAGGAACTTGGAAAGGGGTGGTGAAAACATTACCTCTTCTTCGGGTTATTCCTTTTGATTTGATCAAAAGGGCTCCATAGGATGGCTTTATGATCAAACTAAGGTCTTTAGGTTGTATTTAGGGATGTTGAGAGAGTATTTGGGCAGGGTTTGGACGAACCAAAAGGCTTTTAAGGTGTTAAGAAAAGAGAAGGAGAAGTGCCCTTTTATAAGAGGGGTGAGGGGCACCTTTGGAAAAGCTAGAAATATTAATTTATAATAAATTAATATTCGGTTTATAAAGGCTCAAAAGTTGATTGTTCAAAGGTTAAGGTGGGTATAGGTCTAAAACCAATCAACCAATAGAATTTAGACAGTTTTGGGTCATTATATTAACCTTATCAATAAGTATTAACTCTTAGTTAATTAGTTTCACTTTTACTATGTCTCTTTGTATTTTTATATTATATAGTTAATAAACATACTATATACATCCAAGAGACCCCCAAGTGGTCCATTAATGATACACCTATCATTATATAAGTTTCATTTCCGAACCATAGATTTTTAGGAATTTAATATCAATTAATAATATAGTATTTGTTTTAAAAACTCTTTTATATCAATTTTGCCACTATTCAATAGTTGATTTTTTTGAAAATCATAACAGAATTATTACTTCAAAAAAAGTCAATTAAATAAATCCTAATATTTCATATTATCATAGAAAATTAGTTTAATTCATTAAGTCTCAAATTATATTTATTTGGGTATTTATAATATCAATTAGTTATAATTTTCACTATTATTGTAATTACTGCGTCATCATTGTGTCATAAATAAATTAAAATTTTTAATGTCTAAAAAATATTAATAAAATATCATTATGTAGGAAATCTTTTTATCTTTCTAATGAATATTTATAGTCTAAAATCTAACACATATAACCCTATGTAACAATTGTTTTTCTAGAAGATATATGCTTGTGTCATTTTTGTATTCATTTTAACTTAATTAAAATAAAGTGTCATTATCACTTACAAGTGGATCAATGAGGACCCAAAATAGACCCAAAGATACCCATGGTCGGAAATTTATCAACCAATAGAGTTAAGAAACGTTTTAGGGTAATTTAATATTATTGTAATATTATTTATTTACCCTTATTTACTGGATTTACCCTTGAACCATGGTAAATAAAATATTTACCGAAATAATTATTCAAAATGTCTAAAAATAAAAGTTATCTATTTACGCAATTTTGATATCCTGATTCCAAATATGGAATTCATTTTTCCAAATTCAATACACAGAAGTGGCAGAAATTAATTTAAAATTAATTCCCGTTGGTAAAACAAAAAGCGTGTTTTTAAGAAATAATAACTATTAAAAGATTGGCACTTGTTTATGTCTGGTTTAAATGTGAAATTATGTTCAATGACCCACATTTTATTAGATGATAAAAATATATTTTTAATATAATTTAAAACCACTCAAATTCATAATTTATCACTATTAATTATTTCGATTAAAAAAGTTGTTTTTAATTAAAATTTAGTAATTTTTACTATTCATCAAAATATAAAAAATATCCGAAAAGTACCAAATTTTCACCGTAGGATAATTTCGTTATTCTGAATCCAAAATTGATGTCTATTTTACCAAATTAAAAACATAAATGTTGCATTTATTAATTTAAAATTGATTCCCGCTTTCGAAACCAAAAGGCGTAATTTTTAAGAAATAATAACTATCAAAAATTTGACATTGGTTTATGTCCAATTTCGAAGTGAAATTACTTAAAATGACCATAATTAGATTAAATAGTAAAAATATAATATATTTATACTTCCAAACCATTAAAATTTATAATTTAACAATATAAATTATTTTGATTAAAAAAGTTGTTTTCAGTTAAAATATAGTATTTATCACTATTCACACAAATACAAAAGTTATCAGAAAGACACCAAAACATTATTGATACTAAATTCATATGTCCCGATTCTAAAAAAGAAGTTCATTTTTTAAAATTGAATATATAAAAGTTTCAAATATTGGTTTTAAAAAGGCTTCGCCATTAAAAGGCGGTAAAATTTCATTTTTTTTAATACATCTTTTATCTGAAAAAATGAATTTGTTCATAAAGCTTGCCTTAGAAACTCATAAGATGGATTAAAATTATAAGGATAATATAATATTTATAATTCAGTTAATACTATTCATAACCTCTTTTGAACGGCTAGTTTGGTAAGTCATTGTGTACTTGAACTCAGTGTTGCGTACAACACACGCTATTGTATTATTCAAAGAGAAATGTACCATGGAAGATTGGGGTGTTACAGACGAACTGGATTCGCGCCCCGGGTCGAACCGCGGAGCCCTTCCTGCTGCCCGCACCACCCAACCTGTCATGCCTCCCGACCACCGCACACTTCCGCATGCCCCCAGACTTCCGTGCCCCTTGGCGAAATCGTGTCGGACCACACACCCTGCTTGCCCCGTGCCGCTGCTGGCCGAACCAGCCTTGGCCATCCAGGCCTAGCCGCCCAAGCCGTGTCCATCATGGCGCTGGCTGAACCGGCCTCGGCCATTCGAGCCGAGCTACCCGAGCCACACCCATCACGGTGCGGGCCGAACTGGACTCAGCCATCTGGGCTGAGCCTCCGAGATGCGTCGCACACGCACCTGGCTGAGCAGGCCTTCCACGCCCCTCGAGGCACCTCCAGGACGAAAGACCCTTACACCGATCCGCGGTTGGTCCACACCGTCGCGATCAGTCAGCGCCCTATCACTACTGGCGACCTTCGTGGCCTACTGTGTCAGGTCTAGCAGGCCAGGTCGAACCCGAATCGGGTCGGCCCAGACTAAGTCAGGGTGGGTCGGTCTGACTGAGTCAGACCAGACCTAGGTCCACTACGACCCTTTACTTACTTTTGGCCTTATCTTTGGAATTAAACATCTGTTTGACGAATGGTCATTGGTGTTGGAAATCATGGACTGTGGCGGTCCCTTAGAGTATACCCCACTGGAGTTTTTATTATATTTGAGATATGATCAGGTTGGATCGAGCACGAATCCAAAGGTCCCCAGGGATTAAAAGGCTAATAACTCACAGACCGAGAGTCCGATTGACGCGCCTTTAGTTGCATTGAGACCCCTATGATGTGATGGACCATTGTGATACATCTTCATCGAACATCAGTGTTTTTTTTGTATCAACACCTGGATTGAGGAGAGGACCCTCCCGTAATCAAGTGTGCTTTGTGTGGAACCCTATGGCTGGCTGCATTCTGACTACAGTTCTTGAATCCTACATGGGTTCGACAGCTCTGACTTCTGTTCCGTGATCCTACATGCGTTTGATAGTTCAGACTACTATTCCTGGATCATACGTGGGTTCAACAGCTCTGACTACTATTCCTGGATCCTAAGTGGGTTCAACAGCTCTGACTACTGTTCCTAGATCCCACGTGGGTTCGAAAACTGTGACTACTATTCATGGATCCTACATGGGTTTGACAGTACTGACTACTGTTCCAAGATCCTACGTGCATTCTCCAGCGCTAACTACTCTTCCTGGATCCTACGTGGGTTCGAAACCTCTGAATACTGTTCCTGGATCCTACGTGGGTTTGACTGTTCTGACTACTATTCCTAGATCATATGTGGGTTCAACATAATAGATGATTTAGTGGATACAGATAATTGTCTCTAACTCTCTAAAAAAGTTTTATACTTGTGGGATCTTAGTTAGTAACTTTTGTGTTTTCATCATGAGTGAGATGGATTACATGATAACATAGTTATATGTATGGGCATATACCTACGTGGGGTTATCTATTGATTTCATACTTTTTGGTTTGTCCTTGTTAGATTTATTGAGTCCTTGTGGGTCTCGGGGTCCCTACTGAGTATTGTTATACTCACCCCTACACAGGCTATTCCCGCACCTCGTTGTGTTGGATGCAGACGATAGACAGCTCTGGTTGAGGCTCAGAGTACCAGGACTGGACGGTATCCAGAGGTGGACCATAAGGAGTGACGGTACACTGTGGAGACCAGTGGACGGGGAGTGCTATAGAAGCAATATGTACCTACCATTCATGTAGGAAATCCTAGAGGACAACCCTGTAGCTTTTTTTCCTTTCTCTATTTCCTTATACATTATAGTTGGGATTGTATTTCTAGCCCCTTTACATTCATCACTCCTTGGTTATAAAGTTTACATAGTGCTTTGTATCCAGTTCTGTGCTCTGTTGTGTGCGATTACAGGTTATAAAGTCAATTCCTTTCCAGTTATAGATAATTATGCCTTTGGTGCTAGTCGCCAGCCCCTAACCAATAGAAGGCGGGCGTGGGGTAGCCACGGCATGAGCCCTAGGGGACGGTCCATAACAAATTGGTATCAGAGGAGTCGGTTCTACCACAAAACATAGGACACTGATAATTCTATTTAACATCAATGGTGCTATGTTTAGTGAGTATGGTTATCTATTTTGGGAATCTAGTGTTGGTGAGGTGGCCGATGTATCCATATACAAGGACCATGACTTTGGATTTCTGACTTAGTGCATGAAAACACTGATTGCATGAGTGTTTTCAAGAGTCTTATTTGTGAATTAATTGAGTCAGCTCACCAGGTATAACTTTTTGATCATGGAACACCTATTTTTTTCAAGATGCCTCCATATAGATCGCCAGCTTCAATTCTGAGAGTAGTACACATAAATATCCCACCAAGTGAGGAGGCCTCGGTGTAGGTCCCTTTTCTAGTGTACGAACCAGTGGTTACACTCCCCGTTGGGCCACCGATGCCACCAGCCCTAGTAGAAGAGAGTAAACGATGCATGAGGGTGTTGCACAAGTTCCACCACCAGAGGCCACCTAGGTTCAGGGTCGAGACAGACCCACAGGAAGCTGAGGATTGCCTGGAGGCTGTGGTGAGAGTCATCAGACTGGTTGGGACACCAGCTGACCTTATGATGATCTTTCCCGCAAGTCTCCTTCATGCAACGATAGACAGATGGTGGATCTTGATTCTCCAGGTGCATGATGGGGCGATATTACTCTGGGAATACTTCAAGATCCTTTTTCGGGCGGAGTTTTTCCCAGCCACCCTACATGTAGTGTTGATACACGAGCTACATCATATGTAGCATGGAAGCAAGACGGTGCACAATATTCAGCACGGTTCACCGACCTCCCACGTTACTCCTCATATATGGTGGAGACCCATTATTTAGGGTTCAGACCTTTGAGCAGGGGCTCAGGTGAGATATCAGTGCATTGATGATCTCCCTCAGCATCCCGACACAGGAGGGGGTGTTGTAGGGAGCCCTCTTAGTGAAGAGTTTCCTTTCTAGGCAGTCACCAGCAGCCAGACACACCATTGGGCATCACGTAGGAGAGTCTTCTGCAGCTGGCAGCAGACAGATGTTGCAGAGCTCTAAGAGGACCAGACCCTCCATTGGATGACTTCAAGACATGGGTTCGATTGTGCGAGGAAGACTAGACAGAGCCAGTCATATGTGGAAAAAATGTTTCACATGCGGTGGGCAGAGTCACATGGATCATGACTGTCCAAACCGATGTTCGGATGATCAAAAGACGGTCTAAGGACTTTCCAAGAAGATACATAGATTTGATTGAGGCAGTCCGCATGGTGCAGTCAGATATGGAAGAGGATCTGGTCGAGTAGCTGGTGGTGGGTGACGTTTCTAGGTGTTACCACCCTAACCACTAGGAGTTCCACCCCAACCATATAGAGTAGGTGGACAGGGAGAGCGTAGATCTAGGCAGCTGAGGCATATGTTCATGGATCTCCAGAGATGATTATAGTTTCAGTCTGTGTCTACTACAACTTTGATGTAGTTCATATAGACATAGGTTTCAGTCACTCTTTCATTTCCACTGCCCTCGTTAAGAGCTCGTATATTCTGACGGAGTCGTTGCCTCCATCCTTTCAGCTAGAGACTCCTATAGAAGCAAAATCGTTGATTACTCCCTTATTCTAGTAGTGTGATCATACAATAGGAGGAAAGATCTTCAGTTGGGATCTCCTAGTAGCGGCGTCGAGTCCTTACGATGTCATCTTGTGTATGGACCGGTTACCTATACTCCATGCCCATATTGACTGTATTAGGCGCAATGTGCGGTGTGTCCTCACGGATGAGAACCAGGTTAACCTTCACCAGAGATAAGGGAGACTTTGCAGCATAAGAAATACTTACTCGGATGAGGGTGCAGCCGATCAATCATCAGTTGGAATGCCTTACCCTCGGAGTAGTTTATGTGGAGAGTCCGAGCAATCGTGTAGTGGTGGACCAGTACATGAATGTTTTCCCTAATGATGTCCAAGATCTACCTCCTTACAGAGAGTTGGAATTTTATATTGACATGTAGCCCAGTACGACACCAATATCTACAGTAGTGTATCAGATGGCTCCCATGGAGCTTCATGAACTACGGGTATAGCTTGAGGACTTGTAGGGGAAGGGATTCATCTGGGCCAGTGTTTCTCCCAGGGCAGCCCCAATTCTGTTCTCCATGAAGGCGGATGGGAGCTTGAGGATTTGTGTTGACTACATGTACCTGAATCAGGTGACTATGAAGAAAAAGTATCTACTCCCAAGGATTGACGATCTCTATGATCAACTGAAGGGTGCACAGTCGTTCTCAATGATATTCCTCAGATTAGGCTATCACTATCTCATAGTTCAAGATCTGGATGTGTATAAGATTACCTTCAGATGTTGGTATGGCCAGTACAAGTTCTTGGTTATGCCATTCGGTGTATCCAATGATCCAGCAGTGTTCATGGGACTCATGAACCTAATATTCCAGCCATACCTCGATTTCATTATCGTAGTGTTCATCGATGATATTCTGATATACTCAACTACTTAGGAGGAGCATTCCAACCATTTTCAGGTAGAAATGGACACACTCTGAGAGCACCTATTTTATGGTAAGCCCTCGAAGTGCCAGTTTTTTATCCAAGAGGTTTAATTTTTGGGACATGTGGTATCAAAAGATGGAGTTGCAGTAGATCCAACGAATATTTATGCAGTTCTTTCTTGGGAACCAACCAAGAGAGTGAAAGAAGTACGATGTTTCTGGGGTTTAGATGTATTCTACCGTTGATTTGTGCCAGATTTCTCTAGAGTTGCATAACCAATATCATCCTTGAAGAATAAGGGGGAACCCATTGTATGGTTGGAGAGACACCAGTAGATCTCTCAGGAGCTGAGGCAGATAGTGAGTAGTTCCCCCATCTTGAGGCTACTAGAGCATTGCGTAGTGTACCTATTTTACTATGACGCGTCAGGGACCACACTCGGGTGTGTCCTGATGCAGGAGCAGAGAGTGATTGTATATGGTTCTCAGAAGCTGAGATAGCACGAGCAGAACAACTCTACCCCTGACCTGGAGTTAACAGTTGTGGTCTTCGCCTTGACGATGTGGCGACACTATCTGATTGGTGAATGTTTTACTGTGTACTCTAATCATACGAGTGTCAGGAATATCTTATCCAAGAAGGATCGGAACGTGAGATAGTGATGTTGTATTTAGTTCCCCCAGGACTATGACTTCGAGATAGCTTATACATATGGTAAGGGGAAAATGTTTGCAGATGCACTCAGCAAGAGGTCTGGTAAACAGCTGCTAGGCGAGGCGACAGAGAAGCTGGTTTATTTAAAGATATCCTTTGTGGATAAAGATGGTGAAGTCTTCATTCAGTCTATTACAGTCACTCCCCCACGTCATCAGTGTGTCAGGGAGGCAAAACATGGAGACATTGACTGCGAGGCACGATGTGCTCAGATATCCATAGGGCAGGCACCTGAGGGATTTTATGAATGTGGGGAGCACATTATCTTCTTTAGATGACGTAATATGGTGATATTATCACTTTAGGAGGAAGTGTTTAGGGATTTCCACACATCCCCTCTAGTGGTATATCCAGGAGTGGCGAAGATGTATCAGGATATCTGGAAACAACACTGGTGGGCGGGAATGAAAATGGCAGATATAGAGTTTGTCTCTCGGTGCCTCAGTTATCAGAAAGTGTTAGCAGAGTACCATGTACCAGTAGGCTTGGTTCAGACTTTAGAGGTCCCAGAGTTGACATGGGATGGGATATCCATGGACTTCTTGATGGGACATACCCGTATATCCAGAGTCCATGACTCTATTTAGGTGATCGTTGACCGACTCACCATGTCGGCCCACTTTTTTTAGATCATAGAGAAGGGTTCAGTACAGATCTTGATATGCCTCTACATGAATGAGATTATGAGACTACATGGAGTAACGTAGATGATTGTCTCAGATCGTGACACATGTTTTACTTCCTGTTTATGGAAGGGGTTGCAGGAGGCTTTCAGGACACCCCTTCGTTTGAGCAAAGCCTTTCATCCATAGACAGATGGTCAGACTGAGCGAACCATTAAGACCCTCGATTAAATGATGTGTGCTTGTGTCCTCGACTTCAGTCAAAGCATGGAGGAACACATACATTTGCTTGAGTTTACATACAACAATAGATATCCCTCTACCATTAGAATGGCTCCTTTTGAGGTGTTCTACTTGCAACCTTACAGATCACCTTTGTATTAGACTAATCCAGGGGTGTCAGCACTTGTGGGACCAGATATGGTATGGGCTACCACGGAGAAGGTGTAGATCATCCAAGAGCGGATGAAGACCACACAGAGTAGGCATAAGTCATATGCCGATAGGAGACGGAGTCCTCTGTAGTTAGAGGATAGTGACCACATCTTTCTACGGGTCTCACATCGACGATGTTTATGGAGATTTGGCGGAGGCGGAAAGTTATCTCCGAGATTTATCGGACCATTCCAAGTCCTCAACAGAGTTGGCGAGATGGCATACCACTTAGCTCTTCCACCTCAGTTGCACCAGGTGCACGACGTCTTCGACGTATCCCAACTGAGGAGATACATTCACAACCATTCTCACATCATCGACCATGGAGAGCTGGACGTCGACGACGGGGCAACATTCATGGAGGTTCCAGTAGATATTGAGGATCGATATAAGCAATTCCTGCATTAATGGTCGATACCTATGGTGTGTGTTCCCTAGTAGCACGGGAACCTCTCAGAGAGCACATGGGATAGGAGGATCAGATGCGCGCTCAGTACCCCCACTTGTTCCCTTAGTTCGAGTTGTAGCTTATGGGGATGTAAAGCCCTGAGGTGGGGAGAATGTAAAGACCCAGAATTTCTGTGGATGTTTTTTCATAAATACATGGAAATCGTATGAGTCTGCTAAATTTGATGGAGCATGATTCTGAGGCCCGGTGTGCCATAAAAAATCATTTATGTTTTGTTCGGGTACGTTCTGTAAATGATCGAGCGGGATTTATAACTTTTGAACCGGTGCTCGGAATTGAAATCCAAGGGCACTGTTGAACTCACACCTCCGATATTCTCTTACGAAGATATTCACCTCGATGTCAGTTTGTTGGGAATAAAAGTTAGTTTTTGGGTTTTTAGTGAATGAATTAAATAAATATAAATTTGTGTAGCATTATTTATATTTGTTGGTTAAAACCACCACTTTGATGTTGGAAGTTGGAAGTGTGGGGACCACCAAACCAAAACCTCCCATGAGAGTTTATAGTGGTGGGGCCCACCCAAACCTAACATACTGTGAGAGGTTACGATGTGGGGACCACTTGGGACTAAACCCCGAAAATAATTGTGGGAGAGGAAATCCTATAAACTCCCCTCATTAACGAAGGAGAGTCTCTCCACCCCCATCCTTTAATGTGCCATATCCTCTTCTATAATTTATTTTTCCATTCTCATGAATTAATTAAGTTGAGCCAACTTAATTAATTAACCCTTTTTAAATTATTATGCCAACGATAGATTTTATAATATATTACCATGGATTTCTATTCTTTTGGTTGGAAAAAGGTTGGTAAAAGAGGATTAGAGATTTTGAGAGAAAATCTCTCACCAATGAATAAAGAAGAATGCTCCCAATGATGAATGCCTTCGACTACGAAGAAGGGTCTCCTTCGACCTTCATCCACATACTCCTACCGACGTCGGACATCTTCGACTGACCTTCCCTCCTCATCATCATCAATGAACCGACACATGAGCTAGGGATTGGAAGTGTGTGGCGGGCGTGAAGAATGAAGACAACTCTGTCCACTTCCCCATGACTCTGTTCACGAACAACGATCAATGTAGGGGGCTTCTTTGCATGTTAATGCTTTCCATGATTTTTCTTCAGTGAAATTGGGAAATAATGGTTGCGGAGGATGTAGAAATTGATGTTCATATTTCTCTTTTCTTGATGGACCGATTGCTATCACCATAAACACGGAGGGTGTGGGCCAAACTAACATGGCCCGACTACCTATGTCGATCTCTTTTGTGATGTTATTCGACATGGAGACAAAACAACGAGGCGAAAAAGTCGATAAGAAATGATCATGCTACCTGCAGTCTCAGCGACCCACACCGCCCGTCGGCCATGCCATCTACCGGCCTAACCGGTCTGCGCCGCGTTGCACCCCATTCGTGCCACCCTGGTCGCGCCCTCTGTACAACCGAACTGGCTGAACCAGCTCCGGCCACCCTGTTAGCAGACCGAACCGGCTCCGCCGCTGCAGGATGAAATGTGGCGTCCTCACTACCGCTTGCGCCCCCCAGCCACCCGCACCTCTTGGCTGCCCGCACACTCCCGTCTGCCCGCACCTCCCAATCTACCTGCTCTTCTAGGCCGTCACCGACCACCCATGCACCCCGACCTAACCGCGCCGGCCGATGCACCCATTGCTCCCACACCGCTGCTGGCCTAACCAGCCTCGGCCATCCGGTCCAAGCCGCCCAAGCCGCTCTCCTCGTGGCTTCGACCGAACCGGCCTCATCAATTCGGGTTGAGATGCAGATCCTCACCACGCATGCTCCATGATGAGCCATCCTTCTACACCCCTCGTGGTGACTCCTGGACAAAACTCCCTTAAACTGACCCATGGCCGGTCTGTGCCCTCACGAGCAGTCCATGCCCTCGCACTACATACAACCTACTGGACTGGGCCCAAAGGTACATGATGAACCCAATGGGTCAGTCTGATCCAAACCCAAACCGGGTCAGCCCATACTAAGTAGGGTCTGGTCGGTCGGACTAGGTCGGACCGGACCTGGGCCCACTACGACCCTTTACATACTTTTGGCCATATCTTTGGTACCAGACGTCCATTTGACGAACCATCAGTGGCGCTAGAAATATTGTAGCGTGGAGGTCCCTTAAAGTATACCACATTGGAATTTTCGGTACAGTTGACATACATTGAGGTTGGATCGAGCATGTATCCAACCGGGCCCTCGGGACTAAAATGTTAATAACTCACAGATCGGGCGTCCGATTGACGCGCCGTCAGTTGCGTTGAGACCCATATGATGTGGTGGACCATTGTGATACTTCATCCTAAGAATTCATGGCAGTTCATGTATCGACACTTGGATTGAGGAGCGGAACCTCATAGAATCAACCGTGATTTGTGCGGAAACATATGGGTGGCTGCATTCTGACAACTTTTCCTGGATCCTATGTGGGTTCGACAGCTCTGACTATTGTTCCTGGATCCTACATGGGTTCAATAGTTCTGACTATTTTTCTTGGATCCTACATGGGTTTGACAGATCTGGCTACTGTTTTTGGATCCTACGTGGGTTCGACAGCTCTTCCTACTATTCTTGGATCCTAGGTGGGTACGACAGCTCTGACGACTGTTCTTGGATCCTACGTGTGTTTGATAGTTCTAACTATTGTTCGTGGATCATATATGGGTTCAACAGCTCTGACTATTGTTCTAGGATCCTATGTGGGTTCGAAAACTCTGACTACTATTCCTGGATCATACGTGGGTTTGGTAGTTCTGACTACTAGTCCTGGATCCTACATGGATTCGACAGAATAGATGATTTAGTGACTACGTATAATCATCTATAACTCTCTACATAAGTTGTATACCTATTTGAGATGACAGACAACACTGAGGAGACAATTAGACATGGTGTGATGTGGAGGCTATCTATACCTACCATTCAGGTAGGAAATCATGGAGGAGGACCCAACAGTTGTTTATACATTCTCTAGTTCCTTGTACTTTATAGTTGGGCTTGTATTTCCGACCCCATTACTTTCAGCACTCCTTTGTTATACAGTTTACATAGTGTTCTGTATCCATCTGTGTGCTCTGTTGTGTGTGATTATATGTTATAAAGGAAATTCCTTCCCAGTTATAGGTAATTACGCCTTTGGTGAAAGTCTGCATCCCCTGGCCTATGTAAGGCGGTCTTCGGGTAGTCACGACATGGGGTCCCTACTGAGTATCGTTATAATCACCCATGCATGGGCTATGCCCACAACTCTTTTTTTTGAGGCAAATGATAGGCAAATCTGACCGAGGATGAGAGTAACAAGAATGGATGGTACCTGGAGGTGGACAAAATGGCGTGACAGTACACGGAGGAGACAATCAGACAACGCTGACCGAGGATGAGAGTAACAGGAATGGACGGTACCTCGAGGTGGACCAAATGGCGTGATGGTACACGAAGGATACAATCAGACATGGAGTGATGTGGAGGCTATCTATACCTACCATTCAGGTAGGAAATCATGGAGGAGGACCCAATAGCTATTTATACTTTCTCTAATTCCTTGTACTTTACAGTTGGGCTTGTATTTCCGACCCCATTACTTTCAGCACTTTTTTTATACAATTTACATAGTGTTTTGTATCCAGCTATGAGCTCTGTTGTGTTTGATTATAGGTTATAAAAGAAATGACTTCCCAGTTATAGGGAATTACGCCTTTGGTGCAAGTCTCCAGCCCCTGGCCTATGGAAGGCAGACTTGGGGTAGTCACGGCATGGGCCCCGGGGGACAGGTCATGTCAAAAATCTACCAGATGGGAGAAATAGTGGTTTATCAGAAATAAATCGAATTAGGGAAGAAGGCAGAGAATAATTATTCCATTAACTGTAAAAAAATAAAATTAAACAAAAAATTCATTTGGATTTTTTGGCACATAATTTTTCGGGTTGTGCCCCATCCATGCATGGTGACGTAGAGAAGAGGGAGAAATCCAATAAAAAAGATGAGTTTTTAGGGGGTATTTTTTTACATTAAAATAGTTTTTATCCTTTTCTAAAGGCACTATTAGCGGTTATGAGTAAACTCCACTAATTTTACCACCTACTCTCAGTAGGGGTGGTTTTGAGTAACCACTAATAATGTCAATTTTACTTTACTGGCAGATACATTAGTGGGGGTTTAATCACCAACAATTTTTGAAATAAAAGTATGAGAAACGTCTACGTTAGAGGTGGTTGTAACCTAAACAACCTCAAATGAATTAATTTTGGGATGGTTTTAACTACCCCTAATGGATTTGTTCTTTAAATATTTTGAACATGGACATAGGCCCCAACATCACAGAGACATGAGAAGGCGTGTTCTAGCTATCTCTTATTCGAAAGTGAATGGCCGCACGTGGTGTGGAGACACTTTGGTGACTTCACATCTTTCAATGATTCATCATTGGAAGATCAACCGTTCTTGAAATGATGGTATCAGGGTGTAGGGAACAGATGCACTGAAAGGTGGTCTCGTTTGGAGATTTTGTATGCTGGATATTAGAGTATGTGGTAGGTAAGGAGCAAGAATTACTTTGATGGGGTGGCATCCTTGAGTCAGGCGATCATTGCATGGACCACTAGCTGGATTGTAGTCCTGATTAAGGCGTTGGAAACTGTAGAGATGCTCCGTCCCTCCAGTAGTTTTGTACAGGGACCCTCCATTCTCAGGCGGGAGGTCGAAATTATTCCGGTAGATGGATTTGATGGCAACCCCCGTCGAGGGGACTGAAAATCAATACAGATGGTTAGTGTTTATCTGGGCCTATGTAGGGAGGAAGGGTATTTTGTGATGGTGCAAGGTCAGTTTACATGGATATTTCAATCTAGCTGGGAGAGAGGAGAGCCCTTCAGGAAGAAACCTTGGGAAATCATGCAGGTCTCAAGTTTTGTGGCCAGAAGGGCATGCATATATCTATGATTGAAACTGACTCAATGGTGTTGAAAAATACCCTTCGTGGCATTGGGGAGATTCCATGGTCGGTCGCTTATGTGGTCAGGGCCTGCCGTGGCATCTTAGGAGCCCACATGGGTGCGCTTCATACTTGGTGGGATGGAAAGAAGGTCACAGATTTTGTGGCATCAATTAGCTTCCCTGGTTCAAAATGTGTTAATTTTCACAACCTGGATAGTCTGACACCGGTAGGGGTTATTATTATTCTAGGGGATTCCCTCGGGCTACAATTTTTTCATCCCCTGTAGCTATTGTTCCAGTTGGCCTTTGTGTGCCTAGTCGGCCTTTATGGTTTTTTCTTTATGCTTCTTCGAATAAAAATGTACTCCTTAAGGTCAAGGTCACTCATCCCTCCCTCCAGTAACCATGCACCCCTACCATCCATGTGACCCCTTTCCAACTACCACCCCGTCACAGGATTCCCATTCCCCTACCACCTATGTCAGCCCACCCACCACCCCCACCCCTGCATGCTTCATCCCCTCACTTTCTCCCACTAGTAACTGCCCACCCACAAGTTAGTATCAAACCCCACCTCCCCTCTCTCAATTTCCCATGCTCATATAGCCTCCAGTTCAGATTCACCGATGCACCCCCAACCAAACAATGATTTTGTAAAATGAATGTTCTGAGACTCAAACCATAGCCACCTCCAAATAAATTGAATGCCACAACCACCATACTACCTCTATTTTTCTATTTTATATATGGATTATTTTATTTATATATATTAGGAAGCTAATTTATATAATATTATATGAATAAATATTTAAATAGATATAAATATAAAACATATATTTATTTTTATATGAATTTATATAAAAATTATTATTTTATATATTTATATATTTATATATTTATGTATATATATATTTATATAATCTCACATTTATATTATATTGAATTTATACATTTATACAAACTACATATTTTATATGTGTATTTTCATAAAATTAACTAAATATATATTATATTTATACTATTGTTATGTATATACACATATATTAATATATTTATAATTATATATTTTTTAATTATTTATATACTTAAATTAATTTTTATAATATATATATATATTATTTATATAGTATATCTATATAATGAAATCAAAAATATATTTATATAATGTATTTAAATACGTATATTTTTATTATGTACAATTATATATACATATTTTTTTATAACTTTTATAATATTATATGTAATTATGAAAAGATGAAATTAATATATATGATATAAAAATTATAAAAATATTATATATGAATTAAAATTTATAAAAATATTTATATAATGTTATATGTAATATAAATTATACAAATATTTATATAAAAAATTCCAATACATATATTTTATATTATGGAGATTAATATATATGTATTTCAATAAATATAATGGTAAAATATTATGTAAACTAATATATATGTATTTCAATAAATATAATTGTATAATATTAATTAAATTAATATATATATATAAATTTAGTATCATATAATATCAATAATTTTTAATATAAAATCATAATTCTATTATTTAATAGTTTAGGTATTATTATATATAGAATAAATTATAATAAATACATGATTGGGTTTTTATGTTTTAGATTTTTTAAATAAATTATATTTATGTATATATTTATATAATATTTTTTGGATTTTATATTGTAAATAATTAATAATATATGAAATAAATTTTATATAAATAAATATATATTAATGTACATAATATTATACAATTATATTTTATTATATATATAAAGACAAATATATATAATAATAATAATATTTTATATAATATGTTCATATAATGATTTTAAATGCATTTATATATTGTGTTTTAATTATATATATATATCTATATATATTTTGGAAAATGCATTTGAAAAAAAATATTGGGGGTTCACAACCCCTATAATCTCTTAAATTAGAGGGTTTTGAACCCCCTCTTATTTGAAGACATTAGAGCGGGTTTTGAACACCCTATAATTTAATTACATTAGAGGGAGTTTTCGACCCCAAATAATATAATACATTAGAAGGGGTTTTCAAACCCCATTTAACTTGACATGTTAGAGGGGGTTTCAACATCCTCTAATTTAAGACATTAGTGGGGGTTTTGAACCCCCTAAAAATTCAATAGGATATCAAATAAATAGTGTTAAACCAATTAGGGGGTTCCATAACACCCTCAAAATTTTATGATTAGCGAGGGATGTACATAAACCCATTATATTTTTATATAAAATGGGTTTATAGTGGGTTCATAACCTTCTATAAAATCAATTACTATAGGAGGTAATGCATAACCCCCTCTAATTATATATAAAATGGCTTCAAAGGGGGTTGTGCATAACCCCCTCTAAATAACCCCTCTAATTTACTATTTTAATAGTTCTCTCTCTATTTGTCCACGGGGTATGTGAAACCATGTGCCATCTGTTATTTATGGCTCTAAATAAATATGCATCCCATTTGCACAGTTTTGACTAACCATGCTTCCTTCTAAACAGTTCACTCTTACCATGCAACTGGCCTATTTTCCCAAAAAAAAGATTCATTTTGGGATCTTACCGATCCACAAACAACCTTGTGACTTTTGTGAACATAGTAGGAATCCACATTAATTCCATAAAAGTGAATTAGGCCAACATTATTCGGATATGTACAAGAGTCAAAAATTTGTTTTTTACATGTAGACAATGTATGTACCTAACTATGTGATGTATACATCTTGGAAGGAGACCTATGAAAGGCCTCTTTGTGGAGGGATCTATATGATTTTAGTTGTGTAGACACAATGAACGAGATCATTCATTTTCAAATTTTATACATTTCAGGAAATTTCATGTAATGAAATAATGTTTTTAACAGAAATATTGATACTTCATTGTAGGTTCAATGGACAGTTGGAAGGTTATAGTTTGTGAAGAAAAATATGAAAACCCTATTAGAAAGATGGTCAAAGTTCTATGGATTGAATTAAATGAAATATGTTATAGTATTGTAACAAACATGGAATTTTATCTGAAGACTTATTATCACGAGTACCCTGAGAGTAATTTTATTCTACATTAGGTCCCTCGTCATCTGAAGGAGGACTTTGTACCTAGGAGGAATAATTATTCTCCACATTCCTTTTCATAATAATATATGTACTTCATTACTACAAACACATTATGGATGGGAACATACATTAATGTAGGGACATCATACATGGAATGCGTGATGAATAATAGAAAATGTAACCTAGATTTGAAACTGCATATAAAAAAATGGAAGAAAAAATATTATGAATCTATTTTCTGTGATTCTAATACTTTCTAGTCAAAGGGTATGAGAGAATACTGGTAACTCCATCCTATGGGGGGTGTTAGATACAAATGGATTTGGGCGTACTGGGGTCACCAGATTATTGCTAACAATGAAACCAATATAAAATGAGCCAATAAATGTAAATCCAAATTGTTGTACTAGAAAGATGATTACATGAACTCTGAATTTATTCATGGGATTCTATGTCGATGGATCCCACAAAAAAATCATTCCACATAATGCATAGATATGATAATATTAACATGTTGTATGTCCACAAGAACTCTGGAACAATGATCCTTGTGAGATATATGACAAGATAATCCAAAAATGGGTGATGTGGGGTGAATCTCAATGAATTTCATTTCATCCAAATGAGATATATAAGGTCTCTATGAAAATTAATATGGAGGAAATCCACTTGAGGGGGACATCTATTGTGAATAATAAATGAGTTATTTCATAGATCCAAATGGTTTGGGCCTATCCTACCAATGTTCTATAAGGTTTCCCCAGATGGTGATGTGGGAACTACTAGAATATTATGGCCAAATATGGAAAAGGGGGAATATGACCAATGGGGATATTAAATAATGTCTAGTGTACATGAATGTACACATTATTCATGCTTCCAAAAAATGTGGCTATGTGTCCAGATGCTAAATATTCCTGAATACAATTGTAGCATGAGTAAATAGTTATTAGTTATTGTGTACATGATAGAATATAATAAGAAAACATGGTTTTAGTCGTCTATATTGAAAATGATTCTCCAATGCATATTGTATATTAATGTAGGGAGTCCACTTTCAGAATCACAGGGACATTCTAGGTATAGTGGGGATGGGTAACATCCCACATTGGATCATATTCCATGTTTAGTACACTCCAAATTTTCATAGGATGTTTTTGACCATTTTTTCATGTCGTTTCTCATATTTGTCACTTTTCCAGGATACCCAACAAGACGGTGACAAGTCTGGACCCAATTATGGAGTTCAATTTATACGCTTATGGGGAACCATCTATTAGGAAATTTATGTAAGATGGAAATACTATTGGAAATCATATATCGTACATGTTTCCATTTATTGATGGCTTGACAACAGCCCAAATTGATGGCGAGTGAAACTATAAGGCTTACACTCTATATATTTTCATGCCAGTTAAAGTTCATGAAAGCAATAACTATATCTACTCCATTGAACATTATATAAGAAACGAACCCAATGATATCTGAAGAGTTTCCATTTTTTACAGTGGTGGGTGTGAATCAAATAAGAATCATCCTTATACTAGTGGCCACATCAATAGAGTTGATCTCCTAGTATTCATATTCATTCATGTTTTCATATCATGAAGGTGTTTTCATAGAATATATCCCTTATTATTGGGAGATAATAAATTTTTGGAATGGAAAGTGATGTAAAAAGTATCCACTCCTCTAGATGTTGTTTCTTCCCCAATACTTTTTGTTTTGTTCCCTTCAGAAAGTGTAGACAATGTTGTCCCATGTTAACCCAAAAAACCACATGCATTTTTCCATCCACCTATTAGGATCAAAAGGGTTTTGATAGATGAGGGTGGGATTAGGTGGTCTATCCTTCATCATCATGGTGAAACCAAGGTTCTATTTTCCTATTAAAATTCTAAAATAGAAAGAGATGTGAATCACATGAATTCATAAGTTGTTGAATATCCACAATAGTATGTCAGAATAGATGATGAACATGTGAAACTAGATGCAACCACATTTTGGGAGGACAAGCCTTCTGATGCTAAAATCATGTTGTCAAAACTTCATATTGTCTTGTAAATTACCAAAATTAGATATTATGAAACACCACTAATACTTATCATTGTAGGTGATCCCACTAATTTTGGAATTTATATCTAGGAACTATAGAATCTTACTAATGAAATCGTTAACTAAATTTATTCCATGATATGAGTGGACGAAATGTTGAGATGAGGTTCTACAGTTGTGGTAGACCATCCATCTTTTGAAGAGTGGAGGAAATATGTCAATAAAAATAATGTATGGTGCCATTTTAATTTTTCCTCATTTGTTATTACATTATATTATTTCAAAAAAAGATTTTTCTTATGGGATTTTCATCATTATTTAAAGTGGACCATGGGGAAATCATCTTAGATTCTACCACTAAAATTTGGCTGATTAGAACCCCACTCAAAACCGATGAATCATTTCTTGAACTAGGATAGGTATCATCGAGTGAACATCCAATGGAGTATGAGGTGGTGGTATAATATCTAATTAACCCTATGATATTTATATTTGATGAGGTATGTTCAACAATTCCACAATAAAAAAATATTTAGAGTCAAAGAATGAAATCATTGTATATGAAACTGGCCAGTGACTGTTTGTCTCCATGGAATCATTAATATGTTAACTATCTATATCAAATGATAAAACCTATCTATAGTTGAAAAATATTATTCTCTATTCTCTCTCATGGGTCATGGTAATATTTCTCGATGAACTAAGATGAAATCTCTATAATAATTATGGATTCCTACCTGTGAATATGCTCCACTGAAAGAAGAAGTGTCAAGTTTTGATAATACCGTATCTGCTCCAAATGATGCTTTTAATTTGGTATTGAGTGAGGATGATTCTAGTAATTTCCAATGTGAATCAAAATATGTTATACTTATACTGATTTAATCTATTACATATGATATTCTCGGATCATCTCATGAATTGGAGGACCCTATGAAAATTAAATATGACATGACGATGATCATTGGGGAAGATTTTTGGGGTATCAGGTCAACATCAGAGGGTTCTTCATTAGGTCTTGAGCCAAATTCATTAGATATCACCATGGTTGAGACTATAATAGGGATTAGGGACTTAGTACCTGTCATGTAAATTTGTGAAATGATATTTTATGATGTTTGGAAATACATAAAAACATACCTATTCTTTTGAAGAGTTTGAGGAATTTAATAACAAATTAAATGGTAATGGTGCATTATTTGTGTTAAAAATAATTTTATGTCTAAGGTTTATATCAAGACTAGTTGAATCATGGAACTCAATCCCTATAAAGTATTGTGTCAAAAATGTCAAAAAAAGGTGTTGATGTATATTCTACTCTCACTGATGAGGGAGCATTAACTCAAGGGGATCCCAAAATAGGGAGTCCTCTTGAGCCTCCTTTCGCATGTACCTGGTATAATCTTGATATTTAACCATTTTAATATATTCCTTATCAAAATTTTAAGGATATGACTTTCAGGGAGGAATCCATCCAATACAGTAATCTATCAATGTGTGTGTGTCATCATATATTGTGATCATCCCATGTTTCTTCCATTTTTAATCCTTTTGAGGTTAACCATGAGTCTTATCTACAATCCATAACCATCAATATCTTTATACAAATCTAAGGAGTATATCCTATTATAATCTAGACAATATTATAGAGGGTATCCATTACTATTCATTAGGGTGCAAAGAATGTTTCCCCACTATTTGGAATAATCCCAAAATACGTCAATCATTCAGGGAGTGTCTCCAAGTATGATTTCATGATTGAAACTACCCTTCAGTTCACACACCATGCTTCTTAGTGGGACAACTAGAAGATTATATAAGAAACTATATTTGAATAATAGCATTCATGATTCTATAAACTTCTATTCATATTATGTATGATTGAATAAGGGGGATTTTATTACCGCATGATTCATGCCAATGTGAAGGAAAACATCCATAAATGAGAGAGAGAACATGAGTTACAATAACACAACATAAATGAAATGTAGATAATTAATATTTATAATTTTTTTCTCCATTATCATAGGCGGAGGTTATCCATGCCAGGAAATTGAATGAATGAAGGAAATAGAATAATGGAATGACCATTAAAATATCACCACTTAAATAATAACTATATAGAACTCCAGAGGATCTTGAATAACATCATTAATTTATAGAAAGATATCATATTGGAGAGTCATCTAGAATTTCAACAATGTGAAATAAAGTTTTCGAGATGGAGAGATAGAGGTTGCTTCATTGGTCAAGCTTTGATAGGATGTTGATGGGGGTATCAGAGTTAACTGAAAAAATGAAGTGTTATGTTGATTGTATTTTGTAAAGTGTGATGAAGATAATCCATCTTTTTATTCCCATCTTATTGTTTTACCCCATAAATGAAAATATTTTGTTTTAATACTTTAATGAATTCATCTATGTATTCAACCTATAATTATAACATAACGTTGAAAATAACTTCAATTGAAGGAAATATTTCTGTCATCATTTCATAACTATTGTGAAAGGGAAGGGGAGATGCTAATTTTTTTTACAAATCCTTGGTTCCAAGGGAGTTTTGTTAAACTATTTCAAGGTTAATAACAATAAACGAAATAAATATTGAGACTTTTATGTCATGACAATAATTGTTTCATAATCCTAAAAATAGTAGGATTCATAGGCAAGACATATTTTTTTTACCACACCATTTATGAGTTTTCATCAAAAAAATTGTTCCACCATTTATATTTTTTTCATTACGTGCTTCTTTCCAATACCACATAGAGTGTAGGTCTATCGTGTTGAGAATCAATTTTTTTTTAAATTCCATCTATTGGTTTTTAACCTGGTGAGAAAAATGTTCCTTCACATTGTTTTTTATTATATTGATAGTCAGACTAATGTGATTGATTTTTTAGATCAAACAACATTGACAATACATTTTGAATGATTTCCCAAACACAATATGTATTCTATTAATGTTATGAAAATATTTATATAAAACATGTTGATTTTCAATCAAGGAATTGTGATATCAACATGTAAAACATGATATAGGACATGTATGTGGGGAATGAACACATAAAAATAATGGAAATAATTTTTCAACACAACACTATCATGTCATATAGGAATAACAAAGGTCCATCCTAAGGATGAATATTAAAATATTTGAAGACACATTTGGGGTATAAATTAATGTATAACCAAATGAGGAATGATACATCATATTCAAATGGTGGAATCCTCATGTTTAATGGCCTTGAAATTTATTGGGTGACTTATGAGAATATAACTAAGTTATGTTACAACAATATCAGACAAAGGAATCCATACGAATTTCAACATTCTATTACCAATGGTTGGGATGTTTATGTAGATTCATATTTTTCAAAACCACTATGGACGGTTTTCCCTATAATGATTTATGAGAATAAAAGAAATGTATTTATTGTAATTTTATATCAATGAGAGACCACTAATACATAAATAAGGATTGTGTGAAAGAGGTTATTTACTATTAAATGACTAATGTTAGTGGGGAAGTCCCGTTTCTAGAAATGGATAATTAATAATTTTTTTAAATTTAATACAAAAAGGACTTGGGGTGTCTATAATTTATGTTCATTAGCATTAAAATAAATAATTATAATTCCATTCTTCTATAGTCATCTGTCTAGGAATGTGCCATCATGTTCAGTTTTAGAGAGGTGAATATTGAAATCTGTGACATAGTGATCTCCAAATATAAACATTAGTATGGGGAAATGTATTATTATAATAGGGGAGGTCATTCATAAGGATGATGTTACCAATGGTTGAAAAACCCAATTTTATGTGTGAAAATATGAAAAAAAAACTGGGTCATTTATTGTATAGTATAATTATTTTATCCTCTGGCTGACTGACCCATTATGTGGTAAAAGTATACCAAGCCAACATGGTAATGTTATAACAGAGACAAGAAAAATATTTATTATAATGATTTATATTAAAATCTAGTTTTCCAAGGAATGTTTTTGGATATTGTTTTTTTGTAGAAATTAGAATTTTTTAAGGAAGGAAAGTATCAAAATATGAGGGGAGAAATTTATGCCAAAAATACCCACCAATGAGGGAAAAGGTTTCCAAATTTGGTTTTATAGAAACATGGGAAATATAGAGCATTTTACTTTCAAGTCATGTGACTTCAACCATATCATTATAGAAATGATAAGTAATATATGGACTAGTGGACTAACTCTGTTCGGAAATACATCAGACATAAGTGAGAAAATTGTAAACCATGATCATGGAGGTTCCATAATTGAGAGAAATGATATGGGAAATCTATTTTGGTGGATGATCAGGAATAAAAATTAAAATATAATCCCAAAATAATTATAAGAAATAATACATGGATAGGAGAGGATTCTCATGATGGACAAGTTGTCATTATTTTAAAACCCCATTATATGGGTTACCATATGCAATGAAAATTCGGTGTGTTACAATATAGCCAAATAGTTGAATCATGTAGCTGAAGTCTGATTATGTGGTTGACTTATACAGATCTAATTGGTGAATGTTACATAATAATCAGTAATAGGTGTCCTCAGGTATTAGACTTACCATTGTCGGTAGCTGCACACTAATTTTTAGGATCTGAATGTTTCTGAGATTAGCAGTTTGATGTGTGGAAGGGATATGTTCAAGAAAGAAGGAGGAATTTGTGTTGATATTGTACATGATGTGTATATTCCCCTTAATAAATAATAGGTATTTCCCTTTCTCCTTCGTGAAACCTTGAATTAAGGAACCAAAATTAGTATCTTCTTCATATATATTTTTATATTTAGGTTAGGTGGTATTTTTTCAATGTGTATGAGACAAGTACATAAGGAATATGTATCACTAAATATATCATTGTTATTAGAATCAAGACACACATAGTTCTTCAGTAACCATGATATTTAATGTCATGTTTCAAGGGATTAAACCATCCTATTAAACGTCATGGGGTATAAACGAATTTGGCTTGACATGAAAATGGAACATTGTAGACAGATTCCCCAAACTGAATGACTTCATTGCCAGAGAAAATGGTGTTTTCTATAATATTGGATCACGTAAGGGGTATGACACCACATTGAATCATCTTATATAGACATGACTCATTCCAAGAAGAGTGGGGGGAAATTTCACATATTGTGTTTTAGTTGGGATAAGTATTAAGAATTTATCATCACTATATATATAATTAGGATGAGAATTAGGAAACAAATATATTTTCAAGAATACATTCAATTTAATGACATCTAGAAAAGAATATAGTGTTTCTTTTTAAGGTATTGCTGCAAGGACTATTAATAATAGAATGCGAATTTACATTAATACCCATTCATGAAAAATTATTAACAAAACTACTAATCCCATGGGTGTTATTCTCAGCTTGAGAAATAAGGAGTCATAAACGATTCTTCTATGACACAAAGAAAAATATGTGAAGGGTTAGTAATTTATGTTCAATGGTGGATAAGAATAGTGGTGTGATCTAGGAATAAAAATTTATCTCCTTAAAATGATTTTCATTCCATATAATGTTATTGAATCGCATGAACTATAATGTCATGTGGTGAGGATAATGATGATGCATTATGAATGAGACAAAATGTTATTTTTAGTCCCTATAATAGAAGTATTTATTTCACTACATATTCTATAATTATAAGAATCATGGTACAAATTGTTATTGAAATGGTCCTTCAAAGGAATAACTCATACATAGGGAGTGGTCCATTTTTTTGTTTCATTTTGTCATGATATTAGAGATGCATTTGTCACTATATATCTCAATGAAATGATAATAATGAAAAATGTGTTCTTGATAGTTTGTACAATTTATTCCCATGGAATGTGTATAATAGTAATAATGATTAATGTCTTTTAGTATGTATGTGGCTCACCCAATTTGGAATGCAATATTGTAGTTGCACCTAGGGATATGACTCAAGCATCAAATGAATCTTTTTAGAGAATGAATCAATAAACATTAGATTCATGAATATTTTAACTCACTTAAATCAGGTTTTTATGAAGGGAATATGGACTTTGATACATTCTAAATTGATATCATGGTTAAAAAAATGATGTATATGATTCACTATGTATATAAATATAATGACAATCGATCCATATGACATTCTAGAAATATTCCCTGAGAAGGTAAGATTTTTACAAATACAAAAGGTGATTTTTTATGTTTTAGGACAAAATATGGGATATTTGTAAATCACTATATTTATAATATGAAAGAAAATCAAGCCACACATAGTTTATAAAAAATTTTGGTGGCTACTAGCACTAGACACTGTGATCCTTTCAAACATTGATTAAAATATTACATAGTTTTACATCATGAAAAAAGGATGTGAACCATGTAGTTTAATGTCCTATGTTTAGGATGATATGTAATGTTTTTTAGTGGGTTATATCTTGGAATACAAATAGTGATATTAATATTAATATCTTATAACTAGGATAAATTTCATTCCATTTATGGTCATGTGATAAAATATGACTACACGGTATAACATTTTGGTGTTAAGATGTGTTGGATTTGGTTACATAAACTATATTTTCAGAAACACTACATTGTTTGAGGATATAATGAGATATTTACCCATCGATTTCAATAAATATTATTCATTTGAGTGGTACATGTGCATGGTATATGATCTTAGACACTTCAGCTCATGCTCTAGATGATTCTACATTGATATCAATATAGTCATACGGTCCAACACAAATTTTACTTTAATTAATGAATAGAGGAGGTCATTCTACATAAAATTATATTCTATCAGATTATGGTGGACCTGAAAAGGAGTCAAGCTTTGAAAACATCATTTATAATGTAACAAAAATTCATATAGAAATTTATGGGATTCTATACCATCGATATCTAGTTACAAATGGTAACACAATGTAATGTAAATTTGAATTCAATTGGAAGGACTAATTATGTCCCATACACCAATGAGTACAGGGTCACCCATGTGGTAGTCTGATAGATCTACAAGGTATGTATGACTATATTAGGGAAATAATTATTTATTTTATATATCATATTCTAGAGTGTGATTTAGTGGTTATTGTTGAAGGCCTCTATATATCCATTGGTATCTACTTGATAGAGGAATTAATGGGAAGATATGATATTGTAATCCCTTTAATGTTTTCCTACCTTATCAGAATATAAATTTGTGCTACTATCAATCTGTATTAAATTAGGGACACCAAATTATGTATTCATGTTATCTTTCATGAAGATTATTTTTCCCCGAATTCATTTAGGGGTATTGCATCATCCCATATTTGTAAGAAATTAGTAGCAGTAAAGATTTATTTGAATTGATTTTCCATATTTGGAGGATATGGTCCAAAAAAGTCAACTCCCCACAAGGGAAATGAAATGGAATATTTGAATAATCTTAGTATATATGGGTGTTGATGGATAAAATTGAAATGAAATATGAATTAATGGAACTTATTGTTGAACTCAATGCAATATTATGTTATCGAAGGAAAGAAATAATAAATCCTTAACATTTGTTTGGAAAGACTATATCCACACTAATAGACACCATAGGATCTGGAATGTACAAGTTTCATGAATGTGTAGATCTCATATCTATCAATACGTTTGATAAGGATTCAACCAAAGCCTCATTTATAATCGAATTTATAGCGATTTGGGATATCATAATGTGTGGTGCTGATATATCAACATTATATGTTCACATTACCATATCATTCTAATGGGAGTACTTCATTCAAGTTGTTTTATATAATGGATATCATTCACATGGTTTTATGACCCAATGGTTTAGTGAAAGGGATTATTTCGTGGATATCATCTACTCTGACATTAACAAAAGGTTATATTATTCACTGATAGACAATGATGATAAGTTTTTCCCTTAGTTTGGATCTCCCAAAGCTATATCATCTCTCGGAAATGTTTCTTCTTGAGAATTTGGAGATCCTGGGATTTCATTAAATGTTGGTTATAAGGTGAAATTTTCCTTTTACCATTGGACATAATCAAATAAGGGGATTAACTCTTATTTTTTAATTGAATAATTCTCGTTGATAAATTAATTTCCAATTCCAAATCACCTTCCTTTTGGATTCTTAGTTCTAGTCCAGACATTAGAGACTAATAATTACCTCATTATTTTTATATTCCTAAAACAATAGAAATTAGTAAGGATAAAATACCTTCAATGTGGAAATTATCACGATCTCTAACATATAATTTTTTATCTTAGGGTATTTAATTATATTCCCTAATGGGATCATAGTTGTTCCATCAAAATACATCTCTCACTTTTGAGCAATGTCTAGAATAGTAAATATTTATTCACCAGGAAGATAGCAGTCAATGATATTATTTCTGCATATGTATGTTTTATAAGAAAATCATCCAAATAATTGTCATTAATAATATTTTAGGCATAAATTTAATGTTAAAATTATCCTATCATGAAAAATGTCCTGTAAATATTGGACATCTAAAGATATATTTGAGTAGGTTATTGTAAGAGACCCAATGGACCTCATGGTTCTGCATATTGTGTCTTAGTTTTTAAACTAAAATTATTAACACAATGACAGTATTATCAATAACTGAATAATGAGTCTCAAAATTTATCATTGTTTGAATGTGATAATAGATGTTTTTTCTATACCCAGTATCATTATTTTTCATGAGGAAGGAATATAGCGATCACTCTTGGGTTGTAGTATATAAAATGACTGAAATTCCATCAATGGTTGGAATCAATACTGGTGATATCAATATATATGTCTTCATACTCTCATATTATATTTGAAATTCTTTATCCCATTGATATGAGACCCCTTACACGATCAATTTGGTGAAGGGAAGACATCTTCCATCGAAGTTTCCTATAAAAATCATGTTGCAGGCCAAGATTCCTCGGGGTCCTATCAAGTATTTATTATTTACAAAATTAATCATTCATTGGATATAATTTTTCTTTATAGGTTATACTTTGATTTTATGATTGCGTGTGAATAATCTGAGAAAATATTCCCTTGTTAAACTGAAGGTACATTTTTATTTTGTTCATTTTTAGAATATGATGTCATAGCTTATAGAATAAAGACTCAATATCTACTAGGTTTTTGGAATGTTTTTGAGACTCATCCACAATATCATCCACATAGTATTCTATAGTATTCATCACAAAGGGTTTTAAGAGGTTTTTCAGGGAACATTGGTATGTGGTAAATGTGTTCTCTTGGACAAAGGAGATTACATGATAGCATAAAAATACATGTGGGCCATGACAGTGGCGAAATCATTAACTTCTAGGACCATTCATACTTTTTTACCATTAATATAAACACATAATGCAAAGATATTGATAACCATACCTCACATAAATCATTATATATTTGATTTGTGTCGAGTATTCATCTTTTGGATAGTAAAGGTTGATATCTATGAGGTTAATGAATACCCTATTTTGACCATTTTTCTTTTATTTTAGCTGGGATGATATTTATTATCCATTTCAGATATTGAACCATCCAACTAAATTTGGTCTTGATAATTTTGTCCAATTCAGCCACAATTTTGGAGGCATGACTATTGTGTGTACTTCTAGATGCCTCTTTGTATCCTTATTGGTATTTTGGAATGACCAAGTGGTCGGTGGACACATTAAGATCAATTCATAGAATAATATATGTAATTATAGGTGAATATGTTCCGGTGTTTCTTTATGATGGAGGTATAAACCTAATTTTCTTTAAATTTAATGGATGCATTGATCAATGTGGGTTTCAGTCCTTCTTGTGTGCCTATATATACTTCCTAAAACTCTTCCATAGTAATAGAGAGACCTTAATCAAGTGGTGGAGGGGAATTCATCAGTACTTTTACCTCTTCTAATCCTAAATGATTTATCTCTTCCACCTATAATTTGGAAGTATGAGATAAAACAAATCTCTATTTGTCAAATTAATATTTTAATTTTATATATATGATAGAAGAACAA
Organism: Viscum album; assembly: GCA_963277665.1. Taxonomy (NCBI): domain Eukaryota; kingdom Viridiplantae; phylum Streptophyta; class Magnoliopsida; order Santalales; family Viscaceae; genus Viscum; species Viscum album. The sequence continues at coordinate 1,346,197,424 of OY728119.1, read as the reverse complement.
ACTACATCCAGCTTGATTGATGTCGCATGGCATTTTTGGTGATCCGAAATAGAGACACCATATTGAGAATGAGTATCATCATTTTCTCCCACTTTTGTGAAACTCACTTCCAACATAGATTAAGAACATACTTTTTGACACACAGAGGATGTAATGAAGAAATTTTGATGTAGTCATTCATTAATACCTTGAGAGTTTACATAAACTCTAGTGCTTCAAGGTAAATTTTTCATAACTGCCATCAGATATGATGTTAGATGTGAGCTCATATTCAGACCTAACTATTTGAAATTATTGAATGGAAACACACAAAATTTACTGAGCTGCTTAAAAGGATTATCTAGAATTATCTCTAGAGCATTATGATCATTTTTTGAGTGAAATTTTTAATCTTAAACCATTTTTTGTATCTCTGGTATAATCTTTCAAAAATGGAGTCTTATTCATAGAATTTAAATGGTGGATTTGTCACTGTGAATTTTATAGACATGAAAACTGATACAATATTATATGCATTGGTTGAATGACGAGTGGATACCAAAATTCCAATGTATCCAAGGAATTCCAGGATGAATATTGATGGAAATATCTTACTAAAAAACCATGAATTCTAATTCAGACATGAGAACAATAATAGAGCCTTGATTTTGATATAACCAAGATACATTTTCTCATTCTTGATGTAACCCTGTAACATTAATTTGGAGGGGATAGTTGAGATTCACTGAATCCCTATTGACGAAGTGTTTGTATTGAAATAATATTGAATATTGATTCATTTTCAATGAACGATCATCAGATATCAGTGTCATTTATCCTTCCATACATATTCAAAGGTAAACAATTTCTTAGTACGATGGAATATTCATGCTAGTTTTCTTAAATAGATGGTCAGGTGGCATTCCACAAGATCATTATCCACACAATTGACATAAAAAGTATCCAACTAGACTTAATATTATTGTAGGCTTTACAGGGCCTCTACAAGTCATTCTTGGAGGACTTTTGATATTCTCCTGGTATACATGAATGGAAACACATCTATTATCAGGGACAAATAGTTAAGGATATCATATTAGTGGTTCAATGTCATATGAGTCCCAACATAGGGACACCCTATTGAAGGTTATATAATAAATAAAATACTTATTTTGGATGGATTATCCCTAGAAAAAGAGCATTATGTGCTTCTACTGTATGTGAATTAGGTTAACTATGTTAATCTGAATGCTAAAACTTCTAATTTATAACGTATCATATTTAAAATATTATAGGATGGTTTTTTATGAGAAGAAACTATAATTTATGGGGGTAAATACTTACACTTTTTTATCTTACAAGAGATATCACATGTGGGTTTCAACCACATATGAAGTTGGAGAAGGGATGTGGTTAGAATAGTTACTCCCGAAATAATGGCATCGTCCCATATATCATTGACATTGACATCCGCTTCCACCATATCCCCAATCAAGTGTTGTAAATTTTGGTTCAAAACCACACTCATCATCTAATATGGAAAACTTTAAATGAATAAAATAAATGAAAGTGAATATCAAAACCTAATCCAATGGAGATCCTCTATGGTGTGTCGACTCCTACGGTACAATTTGGTGTGGTGGTGCCATTTATTTTTGGACCAAGGGAATTAAGTATACTAAAGTCAAAACCATCATTACCCATAAAATAGGATCATATTCTAATGTTTTATTTTTTTCACTTCTAGCTATATTACTTTTAAAAGAGAAGATTTTACGGGACCAAATTGTCAATAAAGTCGTCTATATTGTCGTGGATGATACCAATGGAATATCAGACAATTTAAACTATAATCAATGAATAATATGAGTGCAGTTGGTAATTTTTTTAACCATTTATTCAATAAAATAATTGTACGATTACTATTAACATAATCCTCCTCCTTTGGAACAGTGGTAAAAACACATGATGTTTTTCACATGGCATTCCCAACTTCACTTTCTCGAAGTCAACAATCTTTTGCATGATGTGATTTAGAACAAAAAATTTATGGATGTAGTTCTCCAATGCTTGATGTAAGGGGAAATTGTTCAGGATAGATTCATACCCATCCTTGATTAGATTCATGGGATTTGAAAAAATGAATACATTTTCACTGATTTTAATATGATGTAGCTAGAGATTTGATAATTATTGAATTAATGAAATTAGTACATTATATCCTCAAAATATATTCATGTTTTTTCTCTTTTATCATCCTAAAAATGTTGGTATTGTTATTAACACTATGGTGGTGGAATAACATGATATAGTGTATACATAGAAGTAGGAGATGATGAAAGGGGATTATTAACTGTAACAATGGTAGTTCCTTCTACCAATGACCTCCTTCCTTGAGATGATGTAATTACTCAATACATATCCTTGGTTTTAGGATGGAGTCTTCCAATCATTTAAAATTTGTGACATTTCCCGAAAACCCTCTCGTGCATTTTATATGGATGATTTATATATAGAACTAATTGAGAACAATTTTTATAAAGATGGTTAATATGTTTTCTAAATGAATATATTTTATTAAAGATCATTTCAATCATTTTCACCACGCAAAAAAATATGATGCCTTTATTTCTCCCGCAGTTTTTATATTGAGAGGTAAAGGAATATTCTTTTGTAATGTTAATATAAATTTAATGGAAGACATCTAAAGGATATCTTCCCACCCTATAATTTTCTTATCATGAATGTTGGTTTACCAAATCATGGATGGTCCCTATAGTGATTTGGTGGAGTATTTGAGTCTCACAGCCTCCAATTGTTTAGGGGTCTCCATCATGGGATCAAAACATGACATGAAAAGTGTCATGTGTTTCTCTAGGTCCCCTAAACAATTATATATTAAAAATGATGTTATTGGGAATTTTAGATGGGTAATAGTTAGATCAACCAATTGGGGGTACTACATCATCTCTGGTATTACCGACACACAATTCCCCTCCATGGCTTCTAATTGATCTGTTAGAAAATCAATTGTATTCATGATCCCTTCTGTGAAGTGTAGATGTGTATGATATTGAATAGGTGTAGCAGTTGGTAGGACCATTTATGTTGGATCTACTAGTATCATTCACGGGTATCCTATAGGGGCATGCCTATGAACAAACAACTAGACATGTTCTGGTAGTATATCCAATATATGGAACACCTAACATTCTATTGTGGAATCCATGTATGTTGTTTTTTATAAAACCATGTAGTGTTGATGTTACCAATCTACATCAACTACAACATTGAACCCACTTTGTTATGGTAACCTAGTTGGGATTACTAGTTGAATATTATCTTATAGAGCATATAAAGACATAATCTTCCTTGAATAAGTTTTCTCATGTCTCCCCTAAATGTTTTATCTATTCCACTTACTAAGAAAAGCATTCCTCGTGTGTGTGTGGTCCAACCTTTATCAGGAGTTGATTATAAACAAACATACATTTACCTATTTATTAATTGTTTGATCACTACAGAGGTACTGGTAGAGTGAATAAAATAAAACCAGATTTTAGGTGACTCTCTATATTTGTCCTTGCAATACTCATTCAATTGTTCTATTGTGTGACTTATTTTGATCCAAAAAATCCTCATCAATACCCACTTTGAATTAAACTCATGTATTGTTGGGTCTAGAAGGGTAGTGTAAAAGTTATTAATAGACACATAATGCATTAAAGTAGATTTATTATTTCTTTTGTGAGAATTCATTTTTCTATGCCCTCCATGATATCTTTTAGTTCCTTTCAGTCATTCTCTAGGAGCTATTTGGTAGAGGGTAATATGATGGTAATATTGAAACAATTCATCTTTTTATTTTATGAATGGGAAAGTTGGATCAAATTATGGGAAAATTGGGGAGTATTCATTAAATATCATTTCCCCTAATTTGGAGTAAATTCACATCCAATAATGAATAGGTTTCCTAGGAGAAAAATAAAACATCCCTAAAGGCTATATATTTTCCCATTCAACATTCACAATTATTAATTCCTAGTTTATAGACCTCCATTTAGTATTATAAAACACCAATACCTACTGGTTGGGGTCAATCTTGGATTGTCCTGGGTACTACATGCATAGATGCCCTTATGATTTTATAGAGTTTAGTTTGAAGATGTGATGAGTGTATCAAGTTCCATACTCATAAACCACCCGATTTCAATTGTTCGTGTGTTATTTTTTAGATTGGTGTTATAATGTGGATGAAATACTTTAATCATGAGTATTTATAAATACATTTAGATTCCAAATAGAAAATTATTTTAATATAATTCTTTCTTCTCACCCTATGTTGGTTATAGTGGGTGATGGCCTATTTTTTTCTGAGAATATCTATAGTTGTATATAAAGTCTATTTGTTAATGTTATCATGATGATGTAAAATTTCAAGATACCACATTAAGGGGAATTTATTGGTTATTAATCATGGTGAAATATGACACTCCATTTTCATCAAACCCTCTAATATGAACACCAGATGGGTGTTAAATATCATTTATTGAACTACTTCTAACATCCTAAGTCATGCACATTGAGGTATCCTTGCTAATTCTCATGAAATTTATATCTTTTTTCTAGGATGGATGTGAAATAAATTGTGTATTACATCAATTATATTAACATGATGTGACATTGATAATCATCATAAAGAAAACCCTTTTCTCTCATGTAAATATGTTTGTTCTACATATTGAGGTAGGTGTCACACACACAATATTCTAATAACATCACCATAATTTTGTATTGAGGGGTTGTAAAAGGTAAAACACTAATTTTTATGTCATAATTATGTAGTTGATTCATTTTTTATAGCATTAATTATTCATCTTTTAATATTGGTACCTCAACCTGGTCTGACCAATGTGCACATTTTTCGACATTTTTCATAAAAAACATACTTGTAGGAACTTCCTCCATTAGTGCGGAATGAAGGTGATATTAGGGTTGCTCAAATAATGAACATTTCCATTGATTATCCTTCAGATAAGAAAATATTTCACTTTTCAATTATAAGAAATTAGGAATGACTGTACTTGATTTCCTATCTTCCTCATGGTAGGATGGGGTTCCCAACAATAAATCTTTATGGGGAAGGCCTTCATTACAAAATGAATCACCACTATGATGATATCGTTCATTGAAAATTACATCATGAGGTGGAATACCATTGTGGAATAATACAAGAGAAAGAAAAAAAATTCATTTTTGGCCTTTTGGACATGAGGAGGCCTATCGTGAATCTCATATAGATATGGAATTTCGAGATATATTTGGTTATGGACATGAATAATTCAATTATAGTGATTTATCTTGGGAGGTCCTTTATAATTACATTTATTAATCTTGTAATCATGAGATATGAGAGTAGTATCATAAGATATTAAATATAACATTGAAGGGAATCATGGTATCTAGTTATATGTATAATGGGATCATAAAATAGATCTTCATTTTTTACTTGTGTTTTGTAAGGATTCATTTTACATGAATTATTTTAAGTGACTGGTTCCACATGATGGGGAAGTCAATTTTAGGTATAGAAGAATCCATTACCTTCTCATGTTTTGCAACCATAATTTTCTATTACACTATTGGGAATTTAGAAGTGGGTTACAGAATCTTTGGGTAATCCATTGGAATTGGTTGATTACCTCTTATTGGATCAAGGTTTTTTTTCGAACTAGTTGTCCCTATATCATGGTGTGGTTTTCCCCAAGACCCTCCTGAAAAAAAGTAATGGATGTTTTATAATTTGGTTTGACATATCAATGAGACACCACACTTATATGGTCAAAGTTGTGTGTCCATCCCAATATCACTATAATTTTCATTGTTATGATGTCCTGGAAGGTCTGTTGGATATGGGAAGGGAATTGGGTTTTCTGTTTAAAAAATGTTATGATATTATTAGTTACATTAGGGATTAGAACAACAATACATGGCTATTATGATTTTGGATAAGGTGATTGTTTTGATTAATATCCCCATTTTCATACCAGTGGATAATGACAGTACTACGATGTGGGGGAAGTGATTGTGGTATATCCCTATTTATCATTTATTTTTTCAAGCTGACTTCTCCAGGTGTTTCTATATGAGGCTATATGATGTACTGATAAATTCTATATGATGTGTGTGATCACTCACATTTCCAAATGAATTTTTTTGATTTGATTCTTCATATACTTCTAGATGATTATACTATGAGGCTTTATGTTGGTATGTAGGTTTGTGTTCATTTTTATCTTGTATCTCTAGATTTGAATGGAATGATTCCATAGCTTATTCCATGAGTTGTCTCTCAATATATGAATTATTGAATGAGTTTGAAAGATCTTCCTTTAATATTATAAGCAAATTTTATTGGTGGAATTATCATGAGTGGATAAAGGTGCTTTTCTGCTCCGTTTTGATAGTTTTATACCCTCAGTGGGCCATCATTATGGGCCAGTTCTAGAAGACCTAGGTTGGACTACCAAATTCAAAACCCTAATAATGATAAAGGTTCACTGTCATACAATATTAGAGGTGGTGAATATTATAAGGATACCTATTTAATGACCATTTTGTCTTATATAAATGGATTCATGTTTCATCTTGATCCACTTCCCAATGAAACACGTGAAACTGGTACTTATATATTAGGGATATTCTCTCAAAATGGATGAAGACCAAAGTTGGTGTCCTCTACTTTTCGATGATCATTCATTGCTGATTGGATAAACATTGGGTCATTGTAAGCCCAAGGACCTATCATATATCCTCCAAGGTAGGGATAGTGAGATTTTGATGGTATTGTTAAACTATTTCATTTGATAACTTATGTTTAAGGCTCTAGGTTGGTGGTGGAATACTTTATTTTGATAAGGACTGTAACACCCCGAGATTTTATGAAAAATATTCTTTTTAATTTCATTAATGTATTGTGTTGTACGCTACACCAAAGGAAGCTTGCACAACATGCAACCCTGACTTGACATGCATTACACGCAATCACGACCTTCCTCGATAGTGTGTGTTGTACGCAATACTGGGTTTTACTAAACAACGATATATTATTATAATATTGTTATGAACTAGCCGTTATGAATAGTTTTAACTAAATTTTGAATTTTATAACATTATTATTCATCTTACACATTTCTAGAACATGGTATAAGAACAAAATAAATTTTTCGGGTAAAATAAGTTTTTTTAAAAAAATGTTGTTTTGCCGCTTTTTGATGGCGCACCCACATTAAATCTAGTTTTTGACCTGTTTATAAGTTTAATTTGACAAAATAAAATTCTTCTTTTGAATCAGGATATAGAAATTTACATTAGATAATGTTTTGATATTTTTCCGATAACATTCATATTTTAATGAATAGTAAAAACACGCTATATTTTAATTAAAAACAACTTGTTTCTTCGTAATATCTTATGTGGTTAAATTATAATATTGAATGGTTTTAAATTATAAATAGAATATATTTTTACCATTTAATATAATGTATGTCATTTGCATTGATTTTACCATGAATTCGTAGGCTAAATCAATTCAATCTTTTGCAATGTTTTAAAGAAAAAACCCGTTTTCTTTCGACAACGGGATTAATTTTAATTTAATTTCTGCATCTTTTGTGTATTTAATTTGAAAAAAAGGATTCCATATTTGGAATCAGTGGGTACAAATTATGTTAATAAGCTACTTTTTATTTTTTGGCATTGTGAATAGTAACTATGGTAAATTTTATTTACTATAGTTAAAGGTAAATCAGGTAATTAAGGGTAAATATAATATTATAAAATTACCCTAACACTTCAAAACGTCCTATTGGATGGCTAAAAGTAGACCCATATAACCTAAGGGTCGGATTATATTCATTTTATGGACTTTTGTCCATAAAAAAATTTAATTACTATTAAAACCAAAGAACGTGACAACATGTCACTTTCTTAAATCTTATAAGTATCATAATTTTAAGTTAGTGATAAACATCATGAAACTTCGAAAATGAATAGTATCCAGAAAGCTAATACAATTATCTACATCATAGGAATTTATTTAGTATTTTTAGGAATTAAATAATTATCATTTATAATGACACAAAGATGATGCAGTAATTGTCATATTAATGAAATATTGACATAATTGATGTTATAAATGCCCAAATAAATGTAATTTGATACTTTTTATGGCTTACACTAATATTCTAGGTTAATATGACATGTTATTGTTGATTTAAGTAACTTGGTTCGAACTTATCATTCTGTTATGAATTTCATAAAAATCATGTACAAAATAGTGTCAAAATTGACATAAATTAGTTTTTAAAACAAATATTATATTATTAATTGTTATTTTATTCCTAAAAATCTAAGGATCGGAAAAATGACTTAGATAAGATTATATATATTAATAATAAACAACTTGGGGTTTTTTTGGCTTGATATAGTAAGTTTATTAATCATATAGTGTAAGAAAAACAAAAAGACACCGTAAAAGTTAAATTATTTAACTTAGAGTTAAATATAATTGATAAGGTTAAAATAATAACCTAAACTTGTATAAATCATATTGGATGAGAGGATTTCGACCCATCACCACTTTTTCTTCTAAATAAGACCCTTTGGAACCATTATAAACCGAATTTGACCTTAATATAAAAAAAATATTTTGAGATTTTCCTAAGGTGCCACTCTCATCCCTTATAAAAAGGCACCTCCTCCCTCTCCTCCTCACACCAATTTGAGCATTCAATCTCGTCCAACCCCTACCAAAATCTCTTCTCCACTTCCCTAGTATCATCCTATAGGTCCTGGTATTTTTCAAAGACCATCCTTAGTTCTTTAAGTGTAGGTTAAGTGAAGGCGCATCAAAAAGAGGTAATATCCATTACCGCTCTTTTTCAGTTTCTTTCTTCTTCAACTTCTTCTTCTTTAGTTGTTTAATGATAAAGTAATAACATCAGTATTTCTTATAAACTTAAATGTTATTATAAATATGAAACAACTCTAATTAACCTTCTATCCATCCTACGGAAAAAGGAAATCACCGCGTGTGCGTACGTACAGAATATCGTCTCCACGCCGTGGTGTAATCTATTTTCTGCTACCACCTTAATTGGATGTGTATAATGGTGTAATGAGTAACTATGTATGATTATTATAAATTTATATTGATACTGAAATTGTATACATACACTTCAACACAATTCCATGACCATGGGAACGATATCATCGCTCGTGCGTACGTACGGACTACCGTGTCCACGACGCGATGAGATTCATTATCCATGTTAACAATTCCAGAATGATTATAAAGTATATATAATGAATAATAATGAAATATATGAAATGGTAAATCTACTGTATTTATGTATATATATATGTCATCTACTTACTTCCATTCAATACAATAAGGAAAGGAAAACAGCGTTCATGCGTACGTACGGACTACCGTCTCCATGAACAGTGTGTTTCATTTCTTTTATCTATCTATTATATATATATACTCAATATATATGATATATAAATCATATTTTATATTTTTTAAGTAAGTAAATCGTGATATAAGTAATAATAATTTCAAGAACAACAAGTCCAAACACCTAAGATAAATGAAACGATTTTACACAAACGCTTCTTTATCATGGAATTTACAAAAGAACGGGTAATATAAAGTCATAACTGAACCATATATGATATCATAAAAATGAATATGATTCTTTAATAAGTTAATGACATTATTTAAATCATTATACAGGATGTTCGGATACGTACAAAGCATATCGGACATAAGGTAAGGGAAATATCACAATCTCATTTTTATCCGAGATTGTTTATAATTTAGTATTTACTGGGGTGTATTTTATCATCCACATCCATGTTTCCTCAATATGTAATATTATTTTCATCCACCTACAATTGTTTAAATCCAATTTTACCCTTCGGTGAGTTTTTAGTAAAGGATATGAAATGAATCTTTTGTCGTTTTTCGTACGAGGTACTTTTTGACTTTTCTGACAAAAGTACGAAGATTTTTTTTAACATATACATCATGAATGGATTTTTAAAAAATTATTTCGAAGAAGCTTACTTTACATGTTTTCATGTTCATTTTTAATCAACTTCTTTTAGTTTAAAATTCTATGACATGTTAAGAAATGAAAATTGTTTTTGAAATAGAAAGGATATTTTCCTCAAGAATGGAGTTCAATTGTTTTATCAAAATTATTTTCCATCTAAGATAATAAAAGGGTTCTCTTTTTATCCCTATTATTACATTGATTTTATTATATTGGAATGGAATTATTTTTATTAATTCCTTTATCTTATATGAATTGTTTATGATGTCATGATGTTTAAGATTCCCATTTTATTACATGGGTTATGCAATGATGTATGATTTCTGATTTTGTGGCACACATAAGAATGGTATCATTATGATATGGGTGGGACATATATCTCCCTCAAATACATTGGGTAAAGATTTTATATATCATGAGATAGACATGGCTGGAATGGTAGGTTATACCGGTTCAGTGAAACAGGACTGAAACGAGGGTGACTCGGTTCAGAAATGGACTTTCTCCGCTAATATAGTCTTGGTAATGAGTCTTGACTAATAAGAAATGATTCTATATGATTATATGTGTATGCCACAAGGTTTCATGTTTTAAGTTATGATTATTGGGATTTTATTTCACTACTATGATTTATCCCATGTTATGAAATTATGCTCTCTTTTGCAGGTTAAGATTTCAAAATTGTTATGAATATGATGTGATTGATATTTCTTTTGTTTACCCTTACTGAGCATTTGATCTCACCCTTTCATGTTTTCTTTTCCCCAGGATATAAAGAAAGGTTTTAGGTAAAAAAAAGGAAGATCTTTATGGGATATGTTGAAGATCTTTCACCACGATTAGAAGATTATATTCCAGGTTTCCAAAGACACTAAACTATTACGATCCTTGTGTGTGTGTGTTTGTTATGTACTAAGTATTCCATAAAAGTAATGTAATGTCCATGTACGTCAAGCTTCGGGTCTCTACAGTTGGTATCAGAGGGAGGCTTAATCAACCTTTGGAAACTAGGATGCGAAAACGTTAGTGAGATCCCTAGAGATATTTCTAAGGTATGTCTAGGGATGTACCTAAGGATAAGAATACATATAGGATATAGACCTAGAACAATGGTAACGATCGTAGAATATAACCTAAGATGTTAGATATTGAGGGTGATCCCCATTTACTATGTTGTTTTCCATAGTATGATTTTTTCCTCTCACTCTATTCTTTTTGGGTTTTAGAAAATGGCTGGAAACATGAAGATTCATGATAATGGAGGATATGACGGACAATGGAATGATTTTCTTCATGAGAACCCAAATGAAACGGGATCTGTAAGTCTAAACATAGTTATTATGCCTAATCAGAAATCACATAATATGATCAATAATCTCAACATTGGTAAGTTTCCCGACTCAGATAATAAGAGAAAGATGGAGTTTCATGATGATCATAGAGGAAAGAAAGTTCAATTTCCCTCATGTAAATCATGTGGGTGGAGGCATCAGGGAGATTGTTTAAAGGGAACTAAAAGATGATTTGGGTGTGGAAAAGAAGGACACAAATCCAGTAAGTGCAAAGGAAAAGGTTCAGTTAACACCATGGACAAGGATAATGGTTTTGCTACGACATCAACAATGATTAGATGTTTTAAATGTGGAATGTACGGGCATTATGCAAACCAATGCCCTAATAGAAAATCTCATGAATATAATAAACATGGTCATATGGGTATTATTTATGTGGATGATGATGAGGAGACTACAAATGATATATGAGCTGAAAGAAGTGTTGAAGCTCAGTCGGTTGTTTTAGAAGGTAGTGGAATTATTGTATGTTTATCGAGAGTTATATTGTATAGTTAATGGTACTATGGAATAAAGAATCATTTAAGGATTGTTACACTATTGTTTTTCCTAAAAGTATTTGAAAGTATATGTGGAATGGTACCAGTAACCATGGAATGTTATTCAGATATTTTTGTAAAGTAGATGATATGCGCATAATGGAGGAATAAGAAGATAATGAGATGTTTTATTGTATTCATGAGCTGATGATTGATATAAGGACTAAGTGATATCATGGTTTGAGTATATAGAATTTTGAGGATTTTGGTATGTGGAAAGTGTTAACTTTTAACTGCATTCATGTTTTCACTAAGGTTCAATGGGGATTCGTTTTTTCAAGAGAATAAATGATTAGGGCCTTCGAATGTTTGTAATGTGACCAACAAGACATATCTTATGATATATGGGGATCAACGATGGTATTAACATGCTTCTTATATGAAATATCTGGTAATCGTTTTCACTATAATATGACAATGGACTGCAATATTATGGATAAGCCTAAAGATTGGAATGGATTATGTTGGACATAAGTTAGTATTATTAAAGGATAGAAACTTTTTTCGATATTATTGATGGGATGATATAGTAATGTAGTTTTAGAAAAAGGACAACATGTAGGATGGGTGACAGCCCATCGCGTCGGACAAGGATGTGGGAATCAAACCTACAACCGAAGTGCAACTGGCATTTATCGCCTACCACTGGCCTACAGGAAGTCCTTAGTTAGTAGAAACTACTTTTATTTTATTAAGCAGTATGATATATGAAGTATAAGTTCATTTTTGGAACCATATACGATTAATCTAACCATAAGATGGACTTATAACTTTTGCTAACCTTTTGTTTGAAAGAGATGGAATGACCCATCATTCTATCACATGATCTGCTAACACATCAAGAATAACAAATCTAACTTCATTTCTTTAAGGGATGAAGTGGAAATTGTTCAACTCAAAAACAACAGTGAGATTGTACCAAAATCATGCAAGTATTTATTTTAATTCATCAACTTTAGGGAAATGATCTTGAAAACCAAAAATGTTTTCCTAGTTCCCTTATATCTGATGAATTAGATGGTACCTTAGATCATCACAAATCAATGGCTTTGTGATTGTTGGCTTTTTCATAGCCATGTTCTCTACCACTCTCCAATATAACTTGATGGTTAGATTTTTCTTCCATATCCATATTTTCACCTATGTTCTCCTACATGGAAACCCAGTGATGTGTTAATTTGGGTAACTATTACATTTCATACTTTAGTTTTTAAAGCCATGTTTTGGTATTCCTTTTTACGATGTGAGTTTCTATTAAACAAAGTTTCGAGTAGTGAACCATTTATAACCACGATGAATTTCGAGGGCGAAATTCATTTTAAGGGGGGTAGAATGTAACACCCCGATATTTTGTGAAAAATATTCTTTTTAATTTCATTAGTGTCTTCTGTTGTACGCTACACCAAAATAAGCTTTCACAACATGCAACCCTGACTTGGCTTGCATTAAACGCAATCGCGACCTTCCTCGATAGTGTGTGTCGTACGCAATACTGGGTTTTACTAAACAATGATATATTATTATAATATTGTTATGAACTAGCCGTTATGAATAGTTTTAACTAAATTATGGATTTTATAACATTATTATTCATCTTACACATTTCTAGAACATGGTATAAGAACAATATAAATTTTTCAGGTAAAATAAGTATTTTCCAAAAAATGTTGTTTTGCCGCCTTTTGATGGCGCACCCACTATAAATATAGTTTTTGACATGTTTATAAGTCTAATTTGACAAAATAAAATTCTTCTTTTGAATCAGGATATAAAAATTTACATTAGATAAAGTTTTGATATTTTTCCGATAACTTTCATATTTTAATGAATAGTAAAAACACGCTATATTTTAATTAAAAACAACTTTTTTCATCGTAATATCTTATGTGGTTAAATTATATTAGTGAATGGTTTTAAAGTATAAATAGAATATATTTTTACCATTTAATATAATGTATGTCATTAGCATTGATTTTACCTTGAATTCATAGGTCAAATCAATTCAATCTTTTGCAATGTTTTAAAGAAAAAATTCGTTTTCTTTCGACAACGGGATTATTTTTAATTTAATTTCTGCATCTTTTTTGTATTGAATTTGGAAAATTGGATTCCATATTTGGAATCAGAGGGTCCAAATTATGTTAATAAGCTAGTTTTTATTTTTTGGCATTGTGAATAGTAACTACGGTAAATTTTATTTACTATAGTTAAAGGTAAATCTAGTAATTAAGGGTAAATATAAGATTATAAAATTACCCTAACACTTGGAAAAATCCTATTGGACTGATAACAGTAGACCTATATAACCTAAGGGTCTGATTAGATTCATTTTATGGACTTTTTTCCATAAAAATAATTTAATTATTATTAAAACCAAAGAACATGACAACATGTCACTTTCTTAAATATTATAAGTATAATAATTTTAATTTAGTGACAAAATTCATGAAATTTCGAACATGAATAGTCTATAGAAATCTAATATAATTATCTACATCATAGGAATTTATTTAGAATTTTTAGGGATTAAATAATTATCATTTATTATGACACAAAGATGATGCAGTAATTGTCTTATTAATGAAACATTGCCATAATTGATGTTATAAATGCCCAAATAAATGTAACTTGAAACTTTTTATGACATAAACTAATATTATAGGTTAATATGACATGTTATTGTTGATTTAAGTAACTTGGTTCGAACTTATAATTCTGTTATGAATTTCATAAAAATCATATACCAAATAGTTTCAAAATTGACATAAATTAGTTTTTAAAACAAATATTATATTATTAATTGTTATTTTATTCATAAAAATATAAGGTTCGGCCAAATGACATAGATAAGATTATGTATATTAATAATAAACAACTTGGGGTTCTTTTGGCTTGATATAGTAAGTTTATTAACCATATAGTGTAAGAAAACAAAAAGACACGGTGAAAGTTAAATTATTTAACTTAGAGTTAAATCTAATTGATAAGGTTACAATAGTAACCTAAACTTGTCTAAATCCTATTGGATGAGAGGATTTCAACCCATCCCCACTTTATCTTTGAAATAAGACCCATTGTAACCATTATAAACCGAATTTGACATTAATATAAAATAATATTTTGAGATTTTCCTAAGGTGCCCCTCTCCTCCCTTATAAAAGGGCACCTCCTCCCTCTCCTCCTCACACCAATTTGAGCATTCAAGCTCGGCCAACCCCTGCCAAAATATCTTCTCCACTTCCCTAGTATCATCCTAGAGGTCCTGTTATTCTTCAAAGTCCATCCTTAGTTCTTTAAGTGGAGGTTAAGTGAAGGCGTGTCAAAAAGAGGTAATATCCATTACCGATCTTTTTCAATTTCTTTCTTCTTCAACTTCTTCTTCTTTAGTTTTTTCATGATAAAGTAATAACATAAGTATTTATTATATACTGATATGTTATTATAAATATGAAACAACTCGAATTAACCTTCTATCCATCCTACAGAAAAAGGAAATCACCGCGCGTGCCTACGTACGGAATACCGTCTCCACGCCGTGGTGTATTCTATTTTCCGCCACCACCTCAATTGGATGGGTATAATGGTGTAATGAGTAACTATATATGATTATTATAAATTTATATTGATACTGAAATATTATACATACACTTAACCACAATTCGACGACCATGGGAACGATATCATCGCTCGTGCATACGTACGGACTACTGTCTCCACGACGCGATGAGATTCATTATCCATGTTAACCATTCCAGAATGATTATAAAGTATATATAATGAATAATAATGAAATATATGACATGGTAAATCTACTGGATTTATGTATATATATATGTCATCTACTTACTTCCATTCAAGACAATAAGGGAAGGAAAACAGCGTTCATGCGTACGTACGGACTACCGTCTCCATGAACGGTATGTTTCATTTCATTTATCTATCTATTATATATATATATATACTGAATATATATGATATATAAATCATATTTTATATTCTGGAAGTAATTAAATCATGATGTAAGTACTAATAATGTCAAGAACAGCAATTCCAAACACCTACGATAAATGAATTGATTTTACCCAAAACGCTTCTTTAACATGGAATTTACAAAAGAACGGGTAATATAAAGTCATAAGTGAACCATATATGATATCATAAAAATAAATATGATTCTGTAATAAGTTAATGACATTATTCAAATCATTATACAGGAGGATCGGATACGTACAAAGCATATCAGACATAAGGTAAGGGAAATATCACAACCTCATTTTTATCCGAGATTGTTTATACTTTAGTATTTATTGGGGTGTACTTTATCATCCAAATCCATGTTTCCTCAATATTTAATATTAATTGCATCCACCTACAATTGTTTAAATCCAATTTTACCCTTCGGTGAGTTTTTAGTAAAGGATATGAAATGAATCTTTTGTCGTTTTTCGTACGAGGTACTTTTTGACTTTTCTGACAAAAGTACGAAGAATGTTTTTTTAACTTATACGGCATGAATGGATATTTAAAAAATTATTTCCAAGAAGCTTACATTAAAAGTTTTCATGTTCATTTTTATTCACCTTCTTTTAGTTTAAAATTCTATGACATGTTATGAAATGAAAAATGTTTTTGAAGTAGAATGGATATTTTCCTCAAGAATGGAGTTCAAGTGTTTTATCAAAAATATTTTCCATCTAAGATAATAAAAGGGTTCTGTTTTTATCCCTATTATTACATTGATTTGATTATGTTGGGATGGAATTATTTTTATGAATTCCTTTATCTTATATGAATTGTTTATGATGTCATGATGTATAAGATTCCCATTTTTATTACATGGGTTATGCAATGATGTGTGATTTATTATTTTGTGGCACACATAAGAATGGTATCATTATTAGATGGGTGGGACCTATATCTCCCTCCAATACATTGGGTAATGATTTTATATCTCATCAGATAGACATGGCTGGAATGGTAGGTTATACCGGTTCAGTGAAACAGGACTGAAACGAGGGTTACTCAGTTCAGAAATGGACTTTGTCCACTAAGATAGTATTGGAAATTGGTCTTGACTAATAAGAAATGATTATCTATGACTATGTGTGTATACCACAAGGTTTCATGTTTTATGTTATGATTATTGGGATTTCATTTCACTACTATGATTTATCCCATGTTATGAAATTATGCTCTCTTTTGCAGGTTAAGATTTCCAAATTGTTATGAATCTGATGTGATTGATATTTCTTTTGTTTACCCTTACTGAGCATTTGAGCTCACCCTTTCATATTTTCTTTTCCCCAGGATATAAAGAAATGTTTTAGGTAAAAAAGAAGATCTTTATGGGAGATGTTGATGATCTTTCACGACGATTAGAAGATTATATTCCGAGTTTCCAAAGACACTAAACTATTACAATCATTGTGTGTGTGTTTTTGTTATATACTAAGTATTCCGCAAAAGTAATGTAATGTCCATGTATGTGAAGCTCCGGGTCTCTACAAGGACCCAACCTTAATGTTAGATGTGCCATTAATATATGAGAGTTGGTATGATTTGATTTGAATTAATGGGAGATCTTTCTGGATGTATATTTATGGTAAACGATAAACATAAATAGTAATATGGCATAAAAACATATCATCTAATAAAAACAAACACAATTTACTATCATGTTTGTCCATCATTCATTGTGAGTGTTAAAGGATTTGAAATATAGTTGAAAAAATTATGTTTCTTAAGGAATTATTTTTCTAACACCATGTTATTTATGAAAAAAACGTGGTTCACAACGACTGATTGTGGGTGGTGTGATTTGTGCATAATCATTCACATCTGGAACACTATATCTTAACGTCTTCCAATAGGGTTTGATCATGGATCTAGAAAATCCTAATTCTTCAATACCCATGATAACTCTTTAACATGAATTCCAAAACAAGAAGTTTATTTTTCCACTAGCCCAAAAATACATAAGAACACACATTGGTCTAGAGGATGGGTGTTTAGGATTATCATTTGTTGAATTTAGAATCATCTGTATGTATCTGAGTATCTCTATCAATTATACCCTCTTATATACTAATTATAGGTTCTTTTTAAATTTTATTATTTTGATTTGGTTTTTAGCCACACCGTTTCGTTCTCTATAGTGACTCATCATTATGGAACATGAAATATTTTTTGATTTCATGATAGAACCCATGATTTTAAATCCTACATGTCTCCTGTAAAGGGATTAAAAACCCTGTATTTCGGTTCATCATAACAATACACATCAACACCTTTTAGGTCATGTGATGAGGATCAAACCAAGTAGTGTAACGTCAAGAAACAAGTATGTCTAGGTTGAAGGTGTACATTCTAGTTTTGGTATAGGGATTTTTGAATTGGGTACTAGTGAACCTGGGAATGTTATTGACTCCAATATTGGATAAGACCCTATTGGAAAACTGACCCATATTGAATTGTGTATTATTTGGGGTGTTGGGATTAAAACTCAGAGAGGCTTCCTTTGTGTCTTACCTGTACCAAAATCAAAACCCACGCAGATTTGTTGTGGGGAACCAAAACTATAGAGTTAATTTGAATGTTTTTTCTAGTATAGGAGTATTGACCGTTGATAAGATTAGATTAGGGATTACTCATAAGGGGGATGACATATTGATATGAGCGTATTGATGGGTCTTATCCATTTGGAGGATTCATGGGTGATTTGTTTTGGATGGGGTTTAATCATGAATATTATTCCCTTGTAATTTAAATGTTTTGTTAGGGATTACTCATGAGTAGGTTTACCAACTCATTGGGGTTTTTTGGGGATTTCCTGTGATGAGGATGCCCTGTTGATTTGGTAATTTGTTTAGGGATTACACCTTTAGAGGACTCCCAAGTGATTGAATTTGGTGACATAGTTGGTAATTATACAGAGTAGGGGGACCCTATTTTAGTTTTCTCATACACATGGAATGATTCCCAAATGTTTGGGTATTGTTATAATGTCATGATCCTGGCCCACCTGTAAGAGCTTTTGAGTCATCCTCAATTTGAAAAATAAGATGAAGCGATAGATATGGAAAATGACACTATATTATTTATCTACTGGACAGTGGGGGAAAAGCCAATGGGAGAGGTTATGTTAGTGGGATATAGAACCCTCCTCCAATTATTGTACCTTTGAACCAATGATAGATAGATAGAGATGTGAAATTACTATCTACCCTCTTTTTTTGTTGATGTATATAGTTATGTTAGAATACCCATATGAATACATCCCATGGCTAAGGAGGAGGAGGTGGGAATGAAGGAAGTGAGGCCTGATAAGAAAGGATATGGGCTTAGTCTTGGAGAGATTTACTAAAACTGGTTTTCTTGTATGACAATACTATCTCTTTCAATATCTCCATTCCTGTAATCAGTGGCCTCTAGACTAAGAGATGATTAGGAAATGGAAAATCCATATACATTGTTTCTAAGACTGATAGATCTATGAAATGTTCCATAGGGTCGAGGTCCTCATAAAAACATTAATTCATACTCATATGCATCATGAGGAGCCTACCTATCAGGTAGGACAAGTGTGGGATTCTACTGATTGATAGAAAAAATATCCTAATGGGAGGCATGTTTTTTTTCCTCTAACAATTGGTTCTCAAAAATGGATTCTTTAATGGAGGTTTCAATTTGGTTTGTCTCTAATGGCATTGATAAAAAATAGTGGATCATCCATTGGTGGATTGGTAAGTAGGATTGAGAAGTGGATATTATAGGGTGGAGGCTGGGGGAGACAAGGGGTTCTCACATAAGGAATTACTATGAAATATTAAATAGCTTCCCAAAGGAATGCCTACATGAGATACATGGAAGAAAAGGTTCCTCACACATGTATTATGTCTTTCATAGAATTGGACGACATCTGTTTCACTATCGTCCTTAATTCCATATTATTTACAATTTTGGAGAGATACATGGAAGGTTTTGGAGAACCAGGGTGAAGGAATAGGAATATCTATGAATAGTGTGTTCTTCTAGATTTTTCATTTCCCTATGCCGGGATCTAAATTCTTATTTTTATAAAAAAACATGGTTCCATGGGAGATGATTTTTTTCAATACATGTCTGTTATTCTTGTCGATATATAGGTCTTAAATGCAAGATAATTCCCATGTGACCTGTTCAATGATGATATATTATGGGATATGCGCTAAGAAACTATTTCAAAGGGGTGTGACATTTTGAACACCTCTATTGTATTATATTTTCCTCATTTTGTTATTTTATTTGAACACCTATTTGACCATGTAACATAACAGAGTGTCAATGGTGGTTCACAATTTTTTTCATAAGATACATAGATTCAATTATGATAATTTGTTAATTAGTTATTTGTTTTTTTGTATAAAATATATGAGCCTATTGATAATTCTTCTAGAGATAATAAATTATAATAAATGGGTCCTTATTCTAGAAAATAGTATAATTTATGATTAGAATTAAATATTGTAGTAGTTTTACTTTATTCAACACATACAACTAAGGTGATATATTTTCAAAATATAAAAAATGATATAAAAGTTAGTAATCTAGAAAAAAACCATTGAATAATGGTTTCATTAGTAGAGAATTGATGACTGGATAGACCATGTAAGATTAAATGGTTTTACTATCAAACATGTTTCGTTATAAATAAATTTACATACTACTATTGTCATAATATAAATAGATGTTTAATAATTGGTTTATTGATGATTTCATTTTTTTTATTTAATATTTTCATAATCCTATATCTATTTTCACAATTTATTCGTGTATACTTTTTCGTATAGAATGGTTTTATTAAATAATTTTTTCTATTTTCTACCCTATTTAAAAAAAATACTCAAACTAATTTTATAATAATGATTATTGAATGGTACAATGTTTTTTAATTTCTTAAAAATAGATAATTTTATGTCAATATTGTTTTTATAATAATTTTTTTTATAACTATTAATTTAGTTGATATAATAAACTAGTTCATTGACATTGTTCTAACTTAATATAACCTTGATGATAAGTGGTTATTAAACAAAATCTTTATCTATGCTTATTAATAATATTAATGACTTATTCCATGGATCATTTCCATTTTTCTTGAATAGTTGGAACATATATACATTAGTATACAATAGGTAGAGGCTTTTAGTTTTCTCACACAACATGATTGAAATGATATCATGATAATTTTCTATTATCTATATTAAATTTAATCTGTAGAAAATAATCTACATCAGTCATTAGGTAACATTAAATATATAATGTGTAATATCATTAATGAGAACAAGCTTCTCACCTAATTATGGTACAATCTCATCCTCAAAATATATTTACTTGATAAATGTGTTATCATTCAATCAATTTCATCTATATACCCCTCAATAATGTAACATTTGGTTCCATATATATCAAATGTGGTTTTAGGTAGTGAAAAATATACATTGTATCTATTATATGACTTTTCATAAAACAAATTATCAATCTTATCCACATTATTTTTGAATTTAAGGAATCATTATAATCATATTTTAGGAATGAGTTATTATTATAATTATTTTAAAATATTTAAGAAATTATACTGATTTTCTAACTTTTTAATTCGTAACATATAACATCCAACCAATTCACTAGAATTTTACTTAACATATCTTGAATGATTCACTATTCATTATAAATTTAGTAAAAAAATGTTAATAACATATTATTGTAATTTTCATGTATTTTGGAAATAATACCCACTCATTAACCAAAGAAACATATATACATCATCATTATCATTCCATTATATTATTCAAATAAAAAATAAATAGAAACATTCCTGGAATTATTAAATAAATAATTTTTGTTAGAAAATAAAAAAAGTCATTTGGTAAAAAAGATTTTATGTATAACAGCCATTCACTGGTTTCCCAATCTTAATATATTAAAAAATATCCTAATAAAAATCCACCTTGAAAACCAATTTTGAATGACTACATTAATTTAGGATTATGGCAATGTTTGTCAACAATATGGGTGTGCCACCTAAAGTCTACCACTTATATTTTAGATACCATTGACAAGAGCTGAGGTGGAATTGGAAAAAATTAAGGACAATATTCTGTTTAAATATTATCATATAATATAAAAACCCTCAATTGAAACTCAAAAATACTATGTTAAATAAAAAATGTATGAAAATTAAATTTATTCTCCATGACTTATGAAGTAATATACAATTGTTTTAAAAATAATATATTTCAAAATTTAAACTTATGAAGTTTTTTTAAATATATTAACTAAATAATCATTTAATAACATAAATGATAATACCAAAGTAGTTATACATAGAAATTTTCCCACGTAATCACCAAAATAGAAAATAATTACGTACTAAATGACCAAAATTTTAAAAAACTGTATATATATAACCACTACTATATAAATACAGTTCCAAAAAAGGTCTCAGTATGAAAATTACTAGTTAGAAATTCAAATGGTTGAAAAAAATATATATGACTCACATTATTTCAGTAGAAATAAATTATAATATAAGATTATATTTTAATGTTCACATTATTATGTAATAATTAGTATTAGGAAAGTTCAATCAGTTTATAAGGATACTACCAAATCAAAATAGAATGTAAATATTTTTCTTACAGTTAATTTTAAATTATGAAACCTATTTCAAAATGAAATAAATAATAATAATTTTCATGAAAATTTATATATTCAAGTAAGAATAAAATCATTAACAATAAACCATTGGAAATAAAAATAACTTCATTGAAAAATAAAGAAATCATATACCACCATGATGTCATTGTTAAATAGTTATACCACAAGTATACACATGTTTAACTGAAATCACTCATACTCATATATAGAGAATATGTTTCAGTACTGTTATTGACCATATTCATTTCCAATATTCGTTAATATTTTTATCTTGTATAGGATATAATAAATAATTAAATGTTAAATAATTTTCATGTAATAAAATATAAATCTCTATAGATGAATGTTGACTTTTTATAAATCAATGGACCATTTTAGACCTCTTTCTTTTACAGCATTGACAATATCATGTATTGGAAAATAGAGAGACATGTCATTAAAAAATAGTAACTAAAATGAATATATTCAGTTAATGAAAAATAGAACTTAATATAATACAGAATTTTTTATATTCAGTAAATTAAACACATTTTAATTCTTACAATTTCCATGGAATATGGTTTAAAAATAGCAGAATAATGTTTGATTATATATAAAGACCCTAAAAAGTCTACAAATAAAGGTACATTGTTTTATACTTCTTAACAATATGTTAACTTAGGTTCAATTATATTATTGATCAGATTTTATGTCAAATTGAAATAGATGTGTGCTTCTCTAATAAAACGCCCAATGTATAATATGTTTGGAGAAGAGAGAAAATTAGATATTGGTCTGGGCCACTAGATTTACATACAGAACCACGATGTTGTTTGATTGTCAATACAAATGGATTTTCTAACTAGGGATTGTGATAGGATATTGAATCATTCATGGATTTTTGGAATATGTTTTCATAGATATCATTTTATTTTATAGTATCAACAACTCTTTGAAATCCAACTAGTGGGTTATTCTTTATATAATATCCTTATACAAACTATAAAACAACATCCTAGTTATGGTGGAAATAGTCTTCTCAATTTTGTAAACAATTTTTATCCAAACTCTATACCACTAGTTTAGATTCTTTTAGAATAGACAATGAATAAATTTTATTCTTTTTTGATGATTTTATATCATACATGGATGTTGGAAAATGGTTTGGAAAATAGAATAACAAAAGGAATCCATAATTAATATCTCATAATTTAAACATATATGGGGTCATTACTGATGAACATACCATTGTTTAATGTATATATTATATCTGAATCCATCAATTTAGGGCCCCATATCAATACGGTTTATAAGATTAAATGTTATTAAAATATTTTATTTTTAGTGTGAAATAGAAAATGAGTTATAGAATTTTATTAAATAATATAAATGACATGAATATGATCATATATATATTTGAAAATTTCATCATAATTATTTACATGAAATTAGTTTCCAAAAGGGAAATTATAGTTCCATAGATCGATATAAGATGAAGAAATGCCAATTTTATTTTATTTTTTGATAAAAATGGTTAATTATATGATTGATATCCAATTATGTGGGGACAAATGAGTACATGACATGGTTATATGACACATGTGAAATTTATTTATGTTCATTTGTGGGGATGTGGAAAAATATATACCAAGATTTAGATTTCTAATAGAATAAATTACCCCCAGCATTGCACATTAACTTATTGTAAGAAATTTAGGAAACCCATTATGGACACATAAATTATAGGTGGTATTTTACTAGCCAAGAATAATTATACAAATTACATGGGATAAATTAAAAAAATATTCTATCCCATAATCACATTTCCATAGAATTATATAACAATAGAAAATGGATATAAAATACACCCCTAAAATAAAATTACTGTATCACAAACTATATATCAAAATATTTATCATATATATAACACTAAATAGTTATGGTAAAATATAATGGAAAAACATTACATAATAATTTCTAAACTCAATAAATAGATCAGAAACCTATGGGTAAACCTGTTATTAACTTGATTCTAAAATGAAACAATAACTACTATGTTCCAATGATATTTGGCTCAACTGAATCAACACTCACCAAAATACAATATATACTATTATTCAAATACGTATATAAAAAATATAGAGAATGATAAATATTTTGGGATGATTATATAAATAACCATCAGGTCAAAAAAAATTCAATGTATGGTGTAAAAAATGTCCTACCACGTCTATATATTAAGGGATATATTGAATAACAAAATATATAGAGAAATTTAAGCATGGATTGGTATGTATAATAATAACATTATTTATCATTTATTACAGATTAGCACCACTATGGTTTTTTTCAAAATAAAAAAGATGTGCACAAAATATATTAATATGTAAACATATCAAAAATACCCAAAACAAATATATTCTACATCTATATTAATAGTCATAGTTTTTAATTCCTTCATATATATTTTATAAAAATAATTTTTATGGTCCACTAATGCATATGGGGAATCTAATCTATATAGAGGAAAAAATGTTTAATTTAGTGGGGGTTAATAACTAATGATATAAATGTCATTTTATCCATTATAATTAGGGATATTATCACCTTAGTTTTCATGGGGAACCTCACCTTTTCATAAATATATGAGTACATCCACCATGCAAATGTTTTTGATATAGAGGAATCAAACCAATAATCCTCAAGAGGGTTATAATTCCCTCGTGATTGTGGAGAAAAAAATATAAAATTTATTCGTTATTGGATGTTTATTAATATACACTTGTCTCAAAATATAACTCACAAACATTTTCGGTGACTATATAATGTTAACATCTTGAAATTGTAATAAATTCTACATGAAATGTCTCATATTATAATTAAGAACCCTTTTTTTGAATAATGTATATAAAAAACTCATAATTCATCATTTATTTTATTGATTCTAATAAACGATGATAATATATAAATGAAACCATAGGTTAGTAAACATATAATATATACCTCATTTAAAAACATTTGATCATCCTCCATCCTACCCCATTGGTATCCTCAAATTATTTGAGTAAGGAAATATAGAAACATTGTAGTTGTTACATCCAATTTCATGGTTTTGGTGGATAATCATATTGAGATTGCATTGACTTATAATGTCTTATAATACCTCTTAAAATATGTAACTTAAATTTATTTATAATTATAATGTGGTTTTCAATAATTTATATGAGGAATACCCACAGGTTACTAACAACTAATGACTCACCCATACATCATAAAAAAAGTCATCCAAATTAAATAGAGAATGGAATTTAAAAAATGTTAAATAATCATTTCCAATTTCAGAATCTAAAAAATCAACATTTTCATGTCTATTGTTTAGAAGTAAAAATTTTAAAAAATCATGATTAAAATTTCAAATGGTGAAAAAACATAATTAATATATTTAATGATAACATTAATTTATTCCATAAATGAGAAAATAAGAAAATGATATATAATCCATAAATAACCATTGGGGAATGGAAAAACATATCATTTACTACAATAATAAAAAAAATACATGAAATTATAATATATGTATATTTATTTTAAAATATAAATTCAAAAAAAACATTAGTTAAGTATCTTGATTAATGAGTGTTTTAAATAATTTATTCAATAAAAGATTTATTCTTCTAATTTAAAATAACATGTATCATTTAAATTTATTCAAATATAAATGAATAAAATTAAATAAAATCTAATGAATCAACATTGGATAATATAACCTCAAAAATCGTGCCTCAAATACATAGTTAAATTTATCCTTTGATCCTGTGATTATTGTAATTGATAACTATGATAATTTCATTCTACGCTTATATATTTTTTCACTAGTACCATAGTAGCACATGAAGGTACCAATAATCCTCTTAATAATGTGAGAGAATGGATAAAATAAAATGATTTATAAAATAGAATGAATTAAATAATCGATGAAAATGAATATGGTAGTTAAAAAATCAATAATAATAATCAATTAAATTTAACCCTCATAGAAAAATTCCTTAATAGCCATTAATTAAATTAGATAATAAAATACTTATATATCTCACATATAAATTTTCCATTAATAAAAGGTAAATTTTATGAAAAACATGTTACAACATCCTTCAAGATATAACACACTAATATATCCCATCAAAATCATCAAAATATATATCAATTCCACATTAAATAAATATTAAAATAATTATTTCAAAATATATAACTCAGAATAGAAAATCTTAAAATTCTATTGCAAACTTAATTCCTTAGGAAAACATTAATTATCCCTAAATTTTAATATCAATAACCATGGGAAAAATCACGTCCAAAAATATATGGTCATGCACCAAAATTCAATTTAAAAAATATTATATTAATAATTTACCCTTATTTACTAACCACATGTATACTTATAAAACATATCCACAAATATATATATATATATATATATATATATATAAAGATAATTAGGATATATTTTTTACTATATTAGTGTCATTTTTAAAATATAATATTCTCCTTTATTGGATATTCACAAGCTAATAAAGCTCAATCTCATTGTAATTTTTATGATCCCCCCTATATTTGACTAGGGATCTTCCTTAAACCTATTCATTGGACCACTCATATAGGCATAGAATGATTCATATGAAAAAAATACAAGATACAAAAAATTATTCCCTATACATAAATTAATCCAGTGGATAGAGTGTTTCCCACACCTCAATTTAAAAATGATAATTTAATAAACTATGTAAATATTTTTTGTTTCCTTATTATGAGGTTTTTGGATAAATTACATGAATGATAAATCATCATTCTTTATTTCTCTCATATTACATGGAAAACAATACAAGATTACCATGTATGATTTACCTACACTTAGATCACTATCAATTATCATACTCTACATATTTTTTGAGCTTATTACTATAAATAAATGTTGATAGCTCTATCGCCACGTGATGAATATATACATCATATCCTTTTTAATTTAATCAATAAAGCATATGGAATTAATGAAAATAATATTATGGGGTTCTAGAAAATATATATATATATCTCCATATGGTGTTTTATATCCAATAACTAATTTTTATACTAGTATTGGTAATTCATTGATTGTTGGGGGATTTTGGGCTATAATCATTATGTTTTGTCCATTTTGACCATTACAATAATTATGATTATTATTTTCATATAGATGAAAAAGGTTAAATATTTATCCATATGTAATAAAACAATTATAAAAAGTTTATTATTTAATTATTCAATTAAATTAATAAAATATAATAGAATTCCTATGTAGTGTATGAAAATTAATGAAAAAAATCATTAAAGATGAACAAGAATCCATTATTTGGGTGGGTGTCTTCCCTTTAACGATTTCATGGAAATTAAAAAAACATATATAAAATCAAAATGATATAAATTAGAGGGAAATTTTATATATTTTTGGAATTATTTGGACCCTTACGATCTAGAACAAAAAAAATTTAAATTTTATCCCAATTAGAAATTAATTTCAAATAAAATACTAAATTGATATATTTTAAATTTGATGATACAATTTTAGTTTATATTCATTTTTTCATGTTGGAACTATCTTTGTTAAAAATAATTATTCTTAAATAATAAATATTTTTTCATACCATCAAACCTTTATAATTTATCAATGATAACTTGAAACCATTTT
Source organism: Viscum album (assembly GCA_963277665.1). Taxonomy (NCBI): domain Eukaryota; kingdom Viridiplantae; phylum Streptophyta; class Magnoliopsida; order Santalales; family Viscaceae; genus Viscum; species Viscum album. The sequence goes on along the minus strand of OY728119.1, from coordinate 1,346,169,034 downwards.
TCACCAAAAAAATAATGAAAAAAATTAGCCAATCAACATTAGTTGATAAAATAATACAATGAATCATATTCATTAATTCAAAATTATCAAAATAGACGTTCAAATAAGTAATTCAATACAATTTATGAAATTAAATTTCACATAAATATATGATATAACATTATGGACTCCTATAATTAGAGTTATACACTTATTTTTCAACATATAATGTTTCTCAAATTTTTTTGGCATAACTAACATGTATTGAGTTTTAATTCACCATAGTCTATAATATTTATCAATATCAAATAGTTTTACCTTCATATAATATTTTATTAAAAAAATTTGTTTGTGGCTCTTTTATTAATTATTTTGGATTTTTACTATGTTTTTAAATAATATTTGACGTTTAATATGATAATTTTCAACAATTTATTTCATTATAACGTTACAAAAAAATATATTAAATAAGTGTTTGAAGAAAAAAATATAATGGAAAATATTTATTTCATTTATTAAATATAAAAATATATATATTGGTATATACTAATATAATCACATTTAATTTTTCAAATTGGATCAATTTGGACAGATGGGTATGTTAAAAGAATAGTTTTCATGAACACTACCACAAATTGATCCCCTTCAGGGACAGTAATAATATAAGATATATAATGAAAAATGATCCCCATCAACTATAAGCCTCAGGTAGGTGGCTAGAAGGGAGGGTATACAAATCTCAAATATAGAAGGAATTACCCACAATATAATGCAGTATCATGAGTTAAGATGTTGAACATATGGTAAATCAAGGGCATAATATAATAACAATGAAATAAAACCATCCCAAAATTCTTGTGAAAACAAATCAAATAAAAATATTATCTATATAAATAGCAAATATAAAATTCAACTGTTGGGATATAAAAACCAACCCATTGTATGAGATGGTAATTTGAACTATAGTCCATGTATTCCTCCTAGAGTCCAAAAAATATTTTTTATATCTTAGGGAATAAAATTCTCACTCAATAGGACAATTTCCAAATCCTCTCATGCACTTGTTAAAAGTGCATTAAAATGTACCCATCTGAAAATAGAATAAATATCAACACCTAAACATGTTAGTTGACCAATCCAATCCATAATATAGAACTCTCAATATTTTAGTCACACCAAATAACACACTTATTTATAATTATATAATATGTACTATATTGATAATGGGGTACGTTGCACCGTATTCACACTAATTATTTCACACTCAGACCTCAAAATCTAATATCATGGTACTCCCATAATTTTTGTATAGTATCATTCTCAATGAGATTTATGAAAAAATGTCTTTCCAAGAACCCTAAATGAAACTAGCCATCACATCCCTCCAATGTAAACATTATATGTCACATACCATCTTAATTGAAGTCATATAATCTATCACAACACATATTACCTGAATGAACCTAGGTCATCACGTCACATCTCTAGCATAGTCGCAACTAGGATAATACGGTATCATAAACATGAAGGTGATAAATCATGTTCCCTCATCCAAGAATTCAACATATCCACTATGAACAACCTCATCATCTCACTAAACATCACCACTTTTGAAATATTTAATATTGTAAAAAACAAACCAATTATATAAAACACTACAAAAGGGGATAATATGGAATATATGGTATATAGGAATCAATCTAATACATATGTAAGTTGTATAAAACTCACCAAAAAATATTTCAGTGTTGGAACACTATTATTGAAAATGGAGGGGTGTGTGTGAATGTTATGAGGGAAGTAAATTTTATATATAATAGTCACACACATAATCCCAACCTATTTGTTTACTATAAGAGTAACATCCCAAATCACACAATATATAAAAATCCTCACAATCACCACTAGATTATATACCACCACTAAATGTATGACACCAGATACTCATTCTATAATCCTCATGCCACTTTCCATCATTTATTTCAATTTAATGATTTTACCAATATGAAAAAAATTCATTTATTTAGACCATTTATTTTATGCTAAACAAAAATAACATTATCCATTATTCCCATTTCAATTTAATATTTCATTAGTCAATCCATCATATTTTCCAATCTATCCAACTAACTATACATATTTCCTCAATTAACATAACATTGCATTACTATATGGATACTCTAATAACAAATCATCATAAAATAAACCCATAAACTCATTAAAAACACTCTACATTATAACCTCAAACACTAAAACCATTTATTCCCAACATCCTCCAAAAATCACAACCACTTCTCATAAAAATTACACATATCATAACCATTGTTCACAATTTTTTTATTTTAACTATATTTTCATCACAGTAACTTCATTACATAAAATGGAATTATCATTGATACTATTATTCTATTGGAAACCAATTCATTGTCATGATATTAGTGGTTACTCATTTCATTCAAGGTGACATAGAACAACCACTCTGTAGCGCCCCGACCCCAGCTACCCAGAGTCGGTGCATTACTTCATAACATTGGCATGATCACAAAAGATCAAGTCTCAAAAGACCGAATAGTTTAGTAGCCTTGGAAACACTAGATACATTCATAAACATTACAATACATCATAAAAATGAAAACTACAATAACATGGTCTCCCTCGTCCACACTCATATCCTCACTGACTATTCTTGCAAGTCAGTCATAATACACTTCTTCACATCCTGGAAAAAATAAATCATTGAAAGGGGTGATCTCAAATGCTCTGTAAGGATAACAATATAGCGGAAACTTTCAAAAGAAAACATAAGCATTTAAGGCAATGTATAACTAAAACAAAAGCCTTATTGAACATGAACTTCAGCATAATATGGAAAAAGTAAAATAAAATAATGCCATTACATACTCACATGGATATTCTACTAGACGAATAATCACGTGAAATATCAATAACCACTTTCATAATGAGGGAATGTATAATTCCAGACATTCTGAAACATTTTTTCATGGCCTCGGCCAAGATGTCTAAAATGATTAAGGCCTCGGCCAAAACCATAAATCAAATTGGGAAAGGTCCTCAGCCAATTCCACGTCTAGTTGTCTCATGAGACCTACCGATGCATCGAGGAGCTATAGCGGGCTCCACCCATCACTTATTAAGTCCAATACATTCCTCATATGAATAGGTTTAAACATAACATAAATATTCGTATTAAAACTAGCATACGAAATTTCAACAGTTTCTTCATAAACTATGGATGGTATAAAAATAACACATCCACAGTCAAATCTTTCACATAATGCTCAATGGAAGTTTTGTATCATAAATCAATTTCAAATAAACTTAAAACCCATCAAAGGATGTTGACATGGATGAAATCAAAGCTATTTGAGAGAAATATCTCTCTTTTATGAAATCATTTAAAAGTCCCATAATTATAAAATAATACATTTAATTCAAAATATTATTATAAGCTTGTAAGGGAAGCTTCGATGAAGTTATAATGGCGGAAAATAGCCGCACCCGCCGTATAAGTTAAAAAAACATTCTTACCTTAAATTTTTCAAAAAGGTAAAAAAGTACATTGTTTGGAAAATGGTAGTAAGATTCCATTCAAAAACATATAAGGGTATAAATTACTTTAACCCATTTTCCAATTAATAGTAAAAATGTTTTGAAAGACATTTTTAAGAAACATGGATGTGGATGATAACGAGGTCCCAGTAGATAATTATGTATAAACAACCTTGGATAATGAAGAGGTTGTGAAGTAAACCCTTACCTTGTACTTTTCCTTGGTTGGGGTAGGTTAACCTCCTGTATAATGGTGAAATAATTGTTATTAAATTATAAAAGAATCATATACATTCATATGATATCATATATGATCTTTTAACATTGCTTTGTTAACAATATCTTTGATTTATCGTTGTTTCGGGTGTTAACTTACTCGTTTTCTTTTATATGTTCTGTTACGTAAGTCGTGTTTTTCATGGATAGGTTGTATCTTATTCATATCAAGAATGATATCATGTCCTTAAACATTATTTTTAAATCATAAAATGATAATTATACTTGAATGGATACGACGGAGAATGAATCTCATCGCGTTTGTGGAGACGGTAGTTCGTACGTACGCACGAGCGACAATATCATTATTTTGATATTAAAATAATATATAACTGGATATTATATCATACATACAGAATCATTATCATGTTATATTTATTATTTACATGAATTACAAATCATTATTATACCCATCTAAATAATAATATATTGAATAACAATTACACCACGACGTGGAGACGGTAAGCCGTACGTACGCACGTATGGTGACATGTCATTAAATGATGGGTAGAATACTGAATATGGTTGTTCCATATTTATAATAACATCACAGTATATAGAATATACTGGTGTTATAATTTTATAATTGAAATAATAAACAATGAGGGAGTGGAAGAAGAAAGAAACATGAAAGAGGGTGATGAAAATGTTACCTCTTCTTCGGGTTCTTCCTATTGATTTGATCAAAAGGACTCCATAGGATGGCTTTCTGACTAAAGTAAAGCTTCTAGGATTATGGGAGAGAAGTTGGGAGAGTATTTGGGCAGAGGTTGGACGAATCAAATGTAACAGCCCGAGATTTTATGAAAAATATTCTTTTTAATTTTATTAATGTCTTGTGTTGTACGCTACACCAAAATGAGCTTGCACAACACGCATCTTTGACTTTCCTTGTATTACACGCAATCGCAACCTTCCTCGATAGCGTGTATAGTACGCAATACTGAGTTTCACGAAACAACGATATGCTATTAAAATATTAGTAAAACTAGCCGTTATGAATAGTAATAACCACTTTTTAAATTTTAGAAGTTTTAGCTCTCAAAATGGACTTCATTTTTGGATTCGGAGTATCGAATTTAGCCTAAGGTGAAATTTTGGTACTTTTCGGATAACTTTCATATTCTGATGAATAGTGAAAATTACTAAATTATAATTAAAAACAACTTTTTTAATCGAAATAATTAATAGTGATAAATCATTAATTTGAGTGGGTTTAAAGTATATTTAGAATATATTTTTACAATTTAATACAATGTTGGTCATTGGATCTAATTTCACATTTAAACCAGACATAATCAAGTGTCAATCTTTTGATAGATATTGTTTCTTAAAAACACGCTATTTGTTTTAACAGCGTGATTTAATTATAAAATTATTTAATTCAACATCTATGTTATGAATTTGGTAAAATAGACATCATTTTTGAATTCGGAATATGAAATATAGCTTAGGATGAAATTTTGGTATTTTTCTGAAAACTTTCAATTTTTGATGAATAGTGAAACCACTAAGTGGTAGGTTAAAAACTGAATTTTGCATAAAACTTAATTTTACCGCTTCTGTGAATGGAATTTCAAAAATCCGACAGACACGGTTGATATCAGTAAGTAAAATTTGGTTCAATGAGATAAAAATAATTTTTTGGTGAATAGTAACTTTTTACTATTTTTACCGCAGTTAATAGTAAATAGGGTAACTAAGGGTAAATATGATATTAATATTACCCTAACACATGTCCTAATTCTATTCGACAAGTGTAATTCGACCAAAAACAACCTTATGAATAAAATATGATCATTTAGGCCCACTTGGATTAGATTAGGACATTTATTATTATTTAATTCAAAGAAGAGTTAAAAGAGTTAAAATCAAAGTTTATTTACTAAAATATTTTTAATATTGGGTTATACATAAGATAAATTCGATTGTAAATATTCATTAGAAAGCTAAAAAGATTTCCCACATAATGGTATTTTATTTGTAATTTTTAGACATCAAATAAGTTAATTTATTTATGACACAAAGATGATGCAGTAATTATCTTATTAATGAAATATTGACATAATTGATGTTATAAACACCAAACTAAATATAATATGAGACTTTTTATGAATTCCAATAATTTTCTAGGTTACTATGATATATTAGTGTTGATTTAATCAACTTGGTTCGAACATATAATTCTGTTATAACTTTCACAAAAATCATATATCAAATAGTGTCAAAATTGACACAAAATAGTTTTTAAATCAAATATTATATTATTAATTGTTATTTTATTCCTAAAAATCTAAGGTTCTGCCAAATAACTTAGATAAGGATATATATATTAATACTAAACACTTTGGGGTTCGTTTGGCATGTTATAGTAAGTGTATTAACCATATAGTGAAAGAAAAAAAAAGACACGGTAAAAGTTAAATTATTTAACTTAGAGTTAAATCTAATTGATAAGGTTAAAATAATACCCTAAACTTGTCTAAATCTTATTGGTTGATAGGATTTAGACCCAACCCCACTTTAGCTTCGAAATAAGACCCTTTGGAACCATTATAAACCGATTTTGACATTAATATAAAATAATATTTTGAGGTATTCCTAAGGTGCCCCTCTCCTCCCTTATAAAAGGACACCTCCTCCCCCTCCTCCTCACACCAATTTGAGCACTCAAGCTCGGCCAACCCCTGCCAAAATCTCTTCTCCACTTCCCTAGCAACATCTTAGAGGTTCTGGTCTTCCTCAAAGACCAATTTTAGTTCCCAAAGAGGATGTCTCCAAAAGGCGCTTCAAAGAAGAGGTAATTACCGTTACCAATTCTTTCATCTTTATTTCTTCTTCCACTTCTTCTTATTAGGTTGTTTCATTATGAAGTAATAACATCAGTATCACTCATATACTGATATGTTATTATAAGTATGAAACAACCCTATTTCACCATCTATCCATCCTACGGAAAAAGAAATCACCGCGCGTGCGTACGTACGGAATACCGTCTCCACGTCGTGGTGTAATCTATTTTCCACCACCACCTTACATGGATGGGTATAATGGTGTAAAGAATAACTATACATAGTTATTAAAAAATCATATTTATTATGATATATTTTATAATCCACTCCAATTCAATTCAATATTTATGGAAATGATATCATCGCTCGTGCGTACGTACGGACTACCGTCTCCACGACGCGATGAGATTCATTCTCCATGTTCACCTTTTAAGAATGATTATAAAGTATATATAAGAAATAATAATGAAATATATGACATTATAAAGCTACTGGATTTATGTATATATATACATATGTATGTCATCTACTTACTTCCATTTCAAGACAATAAGGAAGGGAAAACAACGTTCATGCGTACGTACGGACTACCGTCTCCATGAACGGTGTTTTTCATTTTATTTATCTACCTATTATATATATATATATACTGAATATATATGATATATAAATCATATTTTATATTCTTGAAGTGAGTAAATCATGATATAAGTAATAATGATGTCAAGAACAACAAGTCAGAACACCTACGATAAATGAAACGATTTTACCCAAAACGCTTCTTTAACAAGGAATTTACAAAAGAACGGGTAATATAATGTCATAAGTGAACCATATATGATATCATAACAATGAATATGATTCTGTAATAAGTCAATGACATTATTTAAATCATTATACAGGAGGTTTGGACACTTACGAAGAAAATCGGACCTAAGGTAAGGGAAATATCACAATCTCATTTTTATCCAAGATTGTTTACACTTTGGTATTTACTGGGTTGTATTTTATCATCCACATCCATGTTTCCTCAACATGTAATATTTATAAAATAGTTTATATCCAATTTTACCCTTTGGTGAGTTTAAAGTAAAAGATATGAAAGGAATATTTTTTCATTTTTCGTACGAGGTACTTTTTGACTTTTCCGACAAAAGTACGAAGAATGTTTTTAACTTATATGGCACGAACGGATTTTTACAGTTTTATAAAGCCTTATTTTCATGAAGCTTCCTCCAAAAGATTTCATGACTATTTTCAATAAAATATATTTCTTTTAAAATTGCATGATGTTTTGTGAAAAGAAATTGATTTTGAAGAAGAAAGGATATTTTCCTCAAGAATTCAATTCAAGTGTTTTATCAAAATTACTTTCCATCTAAGATAATAAAGGGTTCTGTTTCTATCAATATTTTTACATTGATTTGACTATGTTGTGATGGAATTATGTTTATGAATTCCTTTATCTTATATGAATGGTTTTATGATGTCATGTTGTTTAAGAATCCCATTTTTATTACATGGGTTATGCAATGATGTATGATTTATGATTATGTGGCACACATAAGAAAGGATTCATTATAAGATGGGTGGGACCTATATCTCCCTCCAATGCATTGGGTAAAGATTTTATATCTCATGAGATAGACAGGGCTGGAACGGTAGGTTATACCGGTTCAGTGAAACAGGACTGAAACGAGGGTTACTCGATTCAGAAAGGGACTTTGTCCACTAAGATAGTCTTGGCAATGAGTCTTGACTAACAAGAAATGATTCTCTATGATTATGTGTGAATGCCACAAAGTTTCATGTTTTAAGTTATGATTATTGTGATTACATTTCACTGCCATGATTTACCCCATGTTATGAAATTATGATCTCTTTTGCAGGTTAAGATTTCCAAAATTTATGTGCTTATGTATATGATGTGATTGATATTTCTTTTGTTTACCCTTACTGAGCATTTGAGCTCACCCTTTTATGTTTTCTTTTCCCCAGGATATAAAGAAAGGTTTTAGGTAAAAAAAGGGAAGATCTTTATGGGAGATATTGGAGATCTTTCACCACGATTAGAAGATTACGTTCCGAGTTTCCAAAGACACTAAACTATTACGATCCTTGTGTGTGTGTTTTTGTTATGTACTAAGTATTCCGCAAAAGTAATGTAATGTTCATGTACGTCAAGCTTCGGGTCTCTACATTTGGTATCAGAGGAAAGATTTAGTCAACCTTTGGAAACTAGGATGCGAAAACGTTAGTGAGATCCCTAGAGATATTTCTAAGGTATGTCTAGGGATGTCCCTAGCGATAAGTATACGTATAGGTTATAATAATAGAATTACGCTAATGATCATAGAATTAAACCTAAGATGTTGGATATTGAAGGTACTCCCCCTTTATTATGTTGTTTTCCCTAGCATGATTTTTGCCTCTCACACTATTCTTTTTGGGTTTTAGACGATGGCTGGAACCCGAAGGAACCGTGTTGATCAATGCAATGGACAATGCAATGATTGCCCTCCTGAACAAACAAATGTTATGGGAGATGGAGTGCAAAATCTTATTGCTATACTTACACAAGCTATGAATCATTCTGGACTTCCAAATGAGCATAGAAGGGAACAATATTCTATTGAGTCCCTCATGAGGCAACGTCCACCTTCTTTCAGTGGGTCTTCTGATCCACTTGTGGCTGAACAATGGATCAGTACTACTGAAAAGATATTTTCAGTTCTTCAATGTTCTGAACATGATAAAGTCATCTTAGCAGTATATCGTTTGGAAGGTGAAGCTGATCAATGGTGGAATCTTATCAAGAATACGAGGCCAAGAGATGAAATTGAGTCCATGGAATGGGACGAGTTCAAGAACTTGTTTTCCAGTAAGTACTTCCCTCGTATTCTTCGAACAAAGATGGAGAAAGAGTTTCTTGAACTGAAGCAAAGGGCCGATGAATCTGTTGGTACCTATGAAGCAAATTTTACAAGACTTCCAAGGTATGCTTCTGGTATTATCATCCAACCTGAAAGTAATGTTGATCGATTTTTCAGTGGCTTAAAACCAAGTCTTCGAAGGGCATTAGCTATAAGAGACTTCAGTAGCTATGAAGAAATTGTGCGTTGTGCTATCAAGGTAGAAATGGAAGTTGATGTTACATATCCATCTCATGGTTTTGACAAGAAACGAAAGATGGAGTTCAAGGAGAAATCTCAGAATAATGGTGAAAAGAAGATGAATGTTTCCTTATGCACAAAGTGTGGAAAGAAGCATGGTGGAGATTGTCTTAAAGGGACTAGAAAATGTTTTAAGTGTGGAAAAGAAGGTCATCGAGCAGCTGAGTGTCGAAGTAATGGAAAAAGGGTTTCTAATGATGTGAATAAAGCAAACACTGCAGAGAACGCACCACCAACACTTCAATGCTTCAAGTGCAAGGAAATGGGGCATTATGCTAATAATTGCTCTAATCCAAGGGTTAGTGATGATCAACATGAGCAACCACTGAAGGCAAAGGACAAAGGGAAATCACATGCGATCACTATTGGCAATGTTGAATATGACAACGATGTGGTGGAATGATTAAGTGTTTATGTAATGGGATTCCAAAATAATGTTGTATCATTGAGTATTGCAATATTTATTGATGTGGTATTCAAAGTGATTGAGATATTTTTTGGAAATAAGATGATATGCTCATAATGAAGACGAGAAAATGAAATGTTTAATAGTATTCATGAGCTCATGATTGATATAAGGACTAAGTGATATCATGGTTTGAGTATATAGAATTTTGAGGATTTTGGTATGTGGAAAGTGTTAACTTTTAACTGCACTCATGTTTTCACTAAGGTATTCAAGAGAATACTCGATTAAGGACTTTGAATGTTTAGAAAGTGACCAACAAGACATATCTTATGATATGTGGGGATCAACAACAGTATTAAATCTCTGGTAATCGTTGTCACTATATTATGAGAGTGGACTGCAGTATTATGTATAAGCCTAAAGATTATACTGAATTATGTTGGACATAAGTTAGTATTGTTTAAAGATAGAAGATTTTCGATATTATTGATGGGATGTTATAGTAACGTAGTTTTAGAAAAAGGACAACCTGCAGGACGGGCGACAGCCCATCGCTTCGGACAAGGCTGTAGGAATCGAACCCACAACCGAAGTGCGACTGGCCTTTATCGCCTACCACTGACCTACAGGAAGTCCCTGTTTAATAGAAACTAGTGTTATTATATTAAGCAGTATGATATATGAAGTATAAGACCATTTTAGGAACCATATATGATTAATCCCACTATAGATCGACTTATGTATATAAATTTTGCTAACCTTTTGAGACAGATGGAATGACCCGTCATTCTATCACATGATCTGCTAACACTTCACGAATAACAAATTCAACTTCATTTATTTAAGAGATGAAGTGGAAATTGTTAAAGGCACGAACAACAGTGAGATTGTACCAAAATAAAGTAAGTATTTATTCTAATTCAAATTCTTTAACTTTAGGGAAACGATCTTGAAAACCAAAAATGTTGTCCTAGTGCTCTTATATCTGATGAATCAGATGGTACCTTAGATCGTAACAAATCTATGGCTTTGTGATTGTTGGCCATTTCATAGCCATGTTCTCTACCACTCTCCATCAGAACATGATGGTTAGATTTCTCGTCCATATCCATATTTTCACCTATGTGGAAACCCAGTGATTAGTTTATTTGGGTAACTGTTATGTTTCATACATATGATTTTAATGATTGGTTTTGATATTCCTTTTTACGATGTGGGTTTCTATTAAAGAAACTTTCAAATAGTAAACCATTTATAACCCCGACGAAATTCGAGGGCGAAATTCATTTTAAGGGGGGTAGAATGTAACAGCCCGAGATTTTATGAAAAATATTCTTTTTAATTTTATTAATGTCTTGTGTTGTACGCTACACCAAAATGAGCTTGCACAACACGCATCGTTGACTTGCCTTGTATTACACGCAATCGCAACCTTCCTCGATAGCGTGTATAGTACGCAATACTGAGTTTCACGAAACAACGATATGCTATTAAAATATTATTAAAACTAGCCGTTATGAATAGTAATAACAACTTTTTAAATTTTAGAAGTTTTAGCTCTCAAAATGGACTTCATTTTTGGATTCGGAGTATCGAATTTAGCCTAAGGTGAAATTTTGGTACTTTTCGGATAACTTTCATATTCTGATGAATAATGAAAATTACTAAATTATAATTAAAAACAACTTTTTTAATCGAAATAATTAATAGTGATAAATCATTAATTTGAGTGGGTTTAAAGTATATTTAGAATATATTTTTACAATTTAATACAATGTTGGTCATTGGATCTAATTTCACATTTAAACCAGACATAATCAAGTGTCAATCTTTTGATAGATATTGTTTCTTAAAAACACGCTATTTGTTTTAACAGTGGGATTTAATTATAAAATTAATTAATTCAACTTATATGTTATGAATTTGGTAAAATAGACATCATTTTTGAATTCGGAATATGAAATATAGCATAGGATGAAATTTTGGTATTTTTCTGAAAACTTTCAATTTTTGATGAATAGTGAAACCACTAAGTGGTAGGTTAAAAACTGAATTTTGCATAAAACTTAATTTTACCGCTTCTGTGAATGAAATTTCAAAAATCCGACAGACACGGTTGATATCAGTAAGTAAAATGTGGTTCAATGAGATAAAAATAATTTTTTGGTGAATAGTAACTTTTTACTATTTTTACCGCAGTTAATAGTAAATAGGGTAACTAAGGGTAAATATGATATTAATATTACCCTAACACATGTCCTAATTCTATTGGACAAGTGTAATTCGACCAAAAACAACCTTATGAATAAAATATGATCATTTAGGACCACTTGGATTAGATTAGGACATTTATTATTATTTAATTCAAAGAAGAGTTAAAAGAGTTAAAATCAAAGTTTATTTACTAAAACATTTTTAATATAGGGTTATACATAAGATAAATTCGATTGTAAATATTCATTAGAAAGCTAAAAGGAATTCCCACATAATGATATTTTATTTTTAATTTTTATACATCAAATAAGTTAATTTATTTATGACACAAAGATGATGTAGTGATTATCTTATTAATGAAATATTGAGAGAATTGATGTTATAAACACCAAACTAAATATAATTTGAGACTTTTTATGAATTCCACTAATTTTCTAGGTTAATATGATATATTAGTGTTGATTTAATCAACTTGGTTCGAACATATAATTCTGTTATGACTTTCACAAAAATCATATATCAAATAGTGTCAAAATTGACACAAAATAGTTTTTAAATCAAATATTATATTATTAATTGTTATTTTATTCCTAAAAATCTAAGGTTCGGCCAAATAACTTAGATAATGATACATATATTAATAATAAACAATTTGGGGTTCGTTTGGCATTTATAGTAAGTGTATTAACCATATAGTGAAAGAAAACAAAAAGACACGGTAAAAGTTAAATTATTTAACTTAGAGTTAAATCTAATTGATAAGGTTAAAATAATACCCTAAACTTGTCTAAATCTTATTGAATGATAGGATTTAGACCCAAACCCACTTTAGCTTCGAAATAAGTCCCTTTGGAACCATTATAACCCGATTTTGACATTAATATAAAATAATATTTTGAGGTATTCCTAAGGTGCCCCTCTCCTCCCTTATAAAAGGACACCTCCTCCCCCTCCTCCTCACACCAATTTGAGCACTCAAGCTCGGCCAACCCCTGACAAAATCTCTTCTCCACTTCCTTAGCAACATCCTAGAGGTTCTGGTCTTCCTCAAAGACCAATTTTAGTTCCCAAAGAGGAGGTCTCCAAAAGGCGCTTCAAAGAAGAGGTAATTACCGTTACCAATTCTTTCATCTTTATTTCTTCTTCCACTTCTTCATATTAGGTTGTTTCATTATGAAGTAATAACATAAGTATCACTCATATACTGATATGTTATTATAAGTATGAAACAACCCTATTTCACCATCTATCCATCCTACGGAAAAAGAAATCACCGCGCGTGCGTACGTACAGAATACCGTCTCCACGCCGTGGTGTAATCTATTTTCCACCACCACCTTACATGGATGGGTATGATGGTGTAAAGAATAACTATAAATAGTTATTACAACATCATATTTATTATGATATATTGTATAATCCACTCCAATTCAATTCAATATTTATGGAAATGATATCATCGCTTGTGCGTACGTACGGACTACCGTCTCCACGACGCGATGAGATTCATTCTCCATGTTCACCATTTAAGAATGATTATAAAGTATATATAAGAAATAATAATGAAATATATGACATTATAAAGCTACTGGATTTATGTATATATATACATATGTATGTCATCTACTTACTTCCATTTCAAGACAATAAGGAAAGGAAAACAACGTTCATGCGTACGTACGGACTACCGTCTCCACGAACGGTGTTTTTCATTTTATTTATCTACCTATTATATATATATATACTGAATATATATGATATATAAATCATATTTTATATTCTGGAAGTGAGTAAATCATGATATAAGTAATAATGATGTCAAGAAAAACAAGTCAGAATACCTACGATAAATGAAACGATTTTACCCAAAACGCTTCTTTAATAAGGAATTTACAAAAGAACGGGTAATATAATGTCATAAGTGAACCATATATGATATCATAACAATGAATATGATTCTGTAATAAGTCAATGACATTATTTAAATCATTATACAGGAGGTTTGGACACTTACGAAGCAAATCGGACCTATGGTAGGGGAAATATCACAATCTCATTTTTATCCGAGATTGTTTATACTTTGGTATTTACTGGGGTGTATTTTATCATCCACATCCATGTTTCCTCAACATGTAATATTTATAAAATAGTTTATATCCAATTTTACCCTTTGGTGAGTTTAAAGTAAAAGATATGAAAGGAATATTTTGTCATTTTTCGTACGAGGTACTTTTTGACTTTTTCGACAAAAGTACGAAGAATGTTTTTAACTTATACGGCACGAACGGATTTTTACGGTTTTATAAAGCCTTATTTTCATGAAGCTTCCTCCAAAAGATTTCATGACTATTTTCAATAAAATATATTTCTTTTAAAATTGCATGATGTTTTGTGAAAAGAAATTGATTTTGAAGAAGAAAGGATATTTTCCTCAAGAATTCAATTCAAGTGTTTTATCAAAATTACTTTCCATCTAAGATAATAAAGGGTTCTGTTTCTATCAATATTTTTACATTGATTTGACTATGTTGTGATGGAATTATGTTTATGAATTCCTTTATCTTATATGAATGGTTTTATGATGTCATGTTGTTTAAGAATCCCATTTTTATTACATGGGTTATGCAATGATGTATGATTTATGATTATGTGGCACACATAAGAAAGGATTCATTATAAGATGGGTTGGACCTATATCTCCCTCCAATTCATTGGGTAAAGATTTTATATCTCATGAGATAGACAGGGCTGGAACGGTAGGTTATATCGGTTCAGTGAAACAGGACTGAAACGAGGGTTACTCGATTCAGAAAGGGACTTTGTCCACTAAGATAGTCTTGGCAATGAGTCTTGACTAACAAGAAATGATTCTCTATGATTATGTGTGAATGCCACAAAGTTTCATGTTTTAAGTTATGATTATTGTGATTATATTTCACTGCCATTATTTACCCCATGTTATGAAATTATGATCTCTTTTGCAGGTTAAGATTTCCAAAAGTTATGTGCTTATGTATATGATGTGATTGATATTTCTTTTGTTTACCCTTACTGAGCATTTGAGCTCACCCTTTTATGTTTTCTTTTCCCCAGGATATAAAGAAAGGTTTTAGGTAAAAAAAAGGGAAGATCTTTATGGGAGATATTGGAGATCTTTCACCACGATTAGAAGATTACGTTCCGAGTTTCCAAAGACACTAAACTATTACGATCCTTGTGTGTGTGTTTTTTTATGTACTAAGTATTCCGCAAAAGTAATGTAATGTTCATGTACGTCAAGCTTCGGGTCTCTACACCAAAACGCTTGAAAGTGTGAATAAGGTGTTAGAGGTGGGGGCCTTTTATAAGAAGAGAGGAGGGGCTCTTTTGGAAAGATTGAAATGTTACATTATTATAAAATGCTTTTCTGATTCTAAAGGTCCCACACTTATATAATTCGTGTCTAAGGTGATAAGGGTTCGAAAACTACCCATATAATAGTCTTTGGACAAGTGTAAGCCTTGGATATTACATTATCTTTTCATTTTATTGAAATCGTTAAATAATGAGGCCATCACTGCATCATAATGATTTCATAAATAATTTAATTTATTTAATGTCTAAAAATTACAAAAAAAATACTATGATGTAGGAAATCGTTTTATCTTTCTGATGAATATTTATAGTCAAAATTTGGACTTGTGTATCCCCACTTAAAAACTGTTTTAGTAAAACAACTCATGTTTGTGTCAATTTAATTTTAACATTAAATAAATATATATTAATGTCATTTTCCAACTAAAGTGGCTCCATGGGGTCCTCAAGTTGACCCATGGGTTGTATTGGTCGGCCATGACTCATCCAATAGGAGTAGGACAAGTGTCAAGCTCATCTCATATTATTAAAACATTATTTTTACCTTAAACTACACTAATTACCTCTAATCGCGATTAAGAACTTAAAAGTTACTATTCACCAAAAATTATTTTAATCTCATTGAACCACATTTTACTTCTTAATGACAACCATGTATGTCGGATTTTTTAAAATCAAATCACAGAAGTGGTAATATTTCATTTTAACGAAAAATCAGTTTTTAACAACCACTTAGTGGTTTCACTATTCATCAAAAATTGAAGTTTTTCAAAATAAGGCCAAATTTCACCCTAAGCTATAATTGATATTCCGAATTCAAAAATGATGTCTATTTTAAAAAATTCCAAACATATAAGTTGCATTAATTAATTTTATAATTAATTCCCGCTGTTACAAAAAATAGCGTGTTTTTAAGAAACAATTTATATCAAAAGATTGGCAATTGTTTATGTCCAATTTCAATGTTAAATTAATTCTAATGACCACCATTGGATAAAATGGTAAAAATATATTATAATTATACTTTTAAACCACTAAATAGTATAATTTATCACTATAAATTATTTTTATTTAAAAAGTTGTTTTTAAGTATTTTTCACTATTCATAAAAAATTAGAAGTTCTCAGAAAAATACCAAAAATTCAACATAGGCTAATTTCGATATTCCGAATCCAAAAATGAAGTCCATTTTGATAAATAAAATTTATAAAATTTCAAAAAGTAGGTATTACTATTCACAACGGCTAGTTTAATTAGTTGTGGTGTGTATTAGAGCTCGAGGTTGCGTACAACACACGCTATTGCATTATTCGAAGGGAAACGTACCGTGGAAGCTTGGGGTGTTACATTCTCCCCTCCTTCAAATAATTGCGTCCTTGCAATTTCTAGGGTATTACTGCATAAAAAGTCTCGGGTGGTTCTTCATCATAAGTTCCTCAGGTTCCCACGTTGCCTCTTCAATTTTATAATTTCTCCACAAAACCTTTACCAGACGAGTCATCCGGTTTCTCAGCACCTGCTCCCTCACATCAAGAATTCTGATGGTCTCTTCGCAATAAGATAGATCGGGTTCCAGTTCTAATTCCTCATAGGTAAGTACATGTGTTGGGTCGGGCATTTATTTTCTCAATAGCGATATGTGGAAAACATCATGAACTTTTGAGAGATTTGGCGGCATCGCCAAACGATAAGCTACAACCCCAATACGATCTAGAATTTCGAAAGGTCCGATGTACCTGGGACTCAACTTACCCTTCTTACCAAAATGTATAACTCATTTCCATGGAGATACCTTTAGGAAAACATGATCTCCCACCTGAAATTCCAAAACATTTCTTCTGTTATCGGCATAGCTCTTCTGCCTACTTTGAGCTGATTTGATGTGGTTTTGGATTACCTTCATCTTTTCCATTGTTTCTTCCACCAGTTCTGGTCCCACAAGTTTTCTTTCACCAACGTCATCCCAACAGGTTGGTGTACGACATCTCTTTCCATATAACACTTCATAAGGTTCCATCTGAATGCTTGAATGGAAGCTATTGTTATAGGAAAATTCTACCAGTGGTAAATATTGATCCCACATACCCTGAAAGTCAAGAGAGCATGATCTCAACATGTCTTCTAAGGTTTGAATAGTCCGTTCTGATTGTCCATCCGTTTGAGGGTGATAGGCAGTACTCAAACGAAGTTCAGTATCCAAGGCCTTTTGAATACCTTTCCAAAATCTTGAAGTAAAACGAGGATCACGATCAGAAACAATCGATAGGGGTACTCCATGAAGTCTTAAAACTTCATTAATATATAATCTTGCTAGACGTTCAAGTGGTAGATCCTCCCGTATAGCCAGAAAATTTGCTGACTTAGTAAGACGATCAACAATGACCCATATTGCATCATTCCTTCTAGGAGTCTTTGGTAGTCCCATGACAAAGTCCATCGTAATATTATCCCATTTCCACTCAGGTATGGGAAGAGGTTGCAATACTCCACCAGGATGTTGCCTTCCAGCTTTCACTTGTTGACAAACCATACACCTCGACCCAAAATTAGCAATCTACCTCTTCATTTTGTCCCACCAAAAATGTTCCTTCAAATCTCTATACATTTTGGTGATCCCAGGGTTTATAGAGAAATTGGAACTATGAGCATCATCTAGCAATTCCCTTTTTAGATCAGGTATATCAGGAACACAAAATCTCTTCCCGAATTTCAAAATTCCATCCTTATACACGAAGTCCCTCAATCTTCCATCATTCACATCTTTAATCTTCTTCTGAAATTCTCCATCATTGGTCTGAGAACTCTTAATCCTTTCTAGTAATGATGGTTTGGAAACCATTTGAAAAAGCATTGATGTTTCACCTTCCCTAGTTATTCCCATGTCCATCTTCACTAGATCCATGAAAATAGGATCCCTTTCAATTCTCATCACATTCAAAACTCCATGGCCTTTTCTACTCAAAGCATCTGCCACCTTGTTTGCCTTCCCCGGGTGGTAATGTATCGTGCAATCATAATCCTTGAGTAGTTCAAGCAATCGCCTTTGCCTCATGTTGAGTTCTTTTTGTGAGAAAATATACTTCAAACTCTTGTGATCAGTATAAATCTCCCTTTTTTCACCATATAGGTAATGTCTCCATATCTTTAAAGCAAATATCACAGCTGCTAACTCAAGATCATGTGTAGGATAGTTTTGCTCATGAATTTTTAGCTGTCGTGATGCATAGGCAATAACCTTATCATTCTGCATAAGGACACAACCAAGTCCTTTCTTCGATGCATCACTATAAATAACAAACCCATCATTCCCCGATGGTACAGTCAATACAGGGGCATTGACTAATCTTCTTTTTAGACAAAACGTCAATGGGTTATCCAATCTGGCAAAATTTTGGACGAAACGTCGATAATAACCTGCTAAACCAATAAAACTGCGTACCTCAGTTATACTTGTCGGTGCTGGCCATTCTTGGATTGCCATGGTTTTAGAAGGATCAACGAAAATTCCATCCTTAGAGACAATATGGCAAAGAAAAGAAATCTACTGAAGCCAGAATTCACACTTGCTAAATTTCCCATATAATTCATGTATTCTAAGAGTCTTTAGGATAATGCGTAAGTGATTTTCAAGATCTTCATGGCTTTTGGAGTATACCATGATAACATCAATAAATACCACTACAAAGTCATCAAGATATTCCTTGAAAAATCTATTCATTAGATCCATGAAAACAGAGGGTGCATTAGTCAATCCAAAAGGCATTACTGTAAACTCGTAATGCCCGTACCTTGTTCGAAATGCTGTCTTTGGAACGTCTTCCTTCTTCACACACAACTGATGGTATCCAGACCGAAGGTCAATCTTTGAAAAGTATTGAGCTCCATGCAGTTGGTCAAACAAATCATCAATGTGAGGTAGGGGATACTTGTTCTTTATTGTTATAGCATTGATCTCCCTATAGTCGATGCACAACCTCATAGATCCATCTTTCTTCATAACAAAAAGAATAGGGGCTCCCCAAGGAGAAACACTAGGGAGAATAAATCCTTTATTACTCAATTCATCTAGTTGTTTCTTTAGTTCAACTAATTCCACAGTGGCCATTCTATAAGGGGTCTTCAATATGGGCCTTGATCCAGGAATTAAATCAATGGAAAACTCAACTTCTCGTTCTGGAGGATGTCTAGGTAAATCTTCCGGAAACACATCAACATATTCTCTCACAATAGGTACATCCTCTATTTGAATATTCCTTTCCTCACCCTCAGTAATTTCCTTCTCTTCCTCCCCAATAATTGAATTTAGTTGAGCTACTGGGGGTGGATCTAGATAAGAATTATGTGGCGACGATTCTGCTCTAAAGATAAGGTGTTCCTTATCATCATCATCAAGAATCGTAACATCTTTCCTCTTACAATAAATTTTTGCATCATGGTCCGAAAGCCAATCCATACCGAGGATTATATCAAATTAAATCATGGGTATGACGATGAGATCAGCAGGTAAAGAACATTTATGTGCTCTAATGGGAACTAATCGACAAAACTTTTTTGCAACAATACTTCCCTTAGGGGTTTTGACCGACAACTCCCTTGTTAAATCAAATTGGAAATATATAATTTTCTTAGCAAACCAGGAAGATATGAAACAATGCAATGATCCAGAATCAAATAATGCATTTTCTAAACTTGAGGAAACCATTAAATTACCTGCCACCACGTCTTTCGGAGCTTCCACCTCAGCAGTAGTGATAGCATAAGCCTGGCCCTGATCCCTTGGCCTCTTCTGAGGTAAGTTCCCCTGACTCTTAGGACATTCATTTGCATAATGTCCCTTCTCTCTACAATTATAGCATTCCACGTTGACAGCAGCTTTCTTTCCCTTGCATTCATGAGCTTGGTGGCCTTTTCACCACACTTGTAACATACTCCTTTTCCTTTTAGACAGGCACCGGGGTGCTTCCTACCACAATTATCATAGGGTGGAAATTCATTTCTACCCTCCTTCCCAGTTTCCTTATTTCCTTTCCCAGAGTTTTCAGCGGATCTCTTCTTATCTTGCTTTGATTTAAAGTCATAAGACTTAGAGAATTCCTTTTCCATCTTGATAGCGCACGAGACAATACCTTCATATGAAGAGAAGGTTTGTGATACTAAAGCTTGACGGAGAAATGGTTTTAACCCATCAAAGAAACGATCAGTCTTACTTCTTGGGTTACGTATGTAATCTGCAGCATACCTTGCTAACCTTGTAAAGTTAGCCTCATACTTTGCGACATTCTCATCCTCCTTCTGCCTCAGACTTAGAAATTGCCTTTCCATATCCGCTCGATGGTCTCGAGGAAGGTTTTTTTCTAAGAAGAGCTCTTTGAACTCCTGCCATTCCATGTTTGTTAATTCATCATATTCCTTTGTGTTTTGAATTAGTGACCACCATTGATCGGAATCTCCAGTGAGGAGGTAAACTGCCATGACAACTTTCTCCCTTTCACTACTCCCCAAGGCATGGAATATTTTATCTAAGGAATTTATCCATTGCTCAGCTACTATAGGATTTGTACTCCCATTGAAGGTTGGTGGTTGTTGCCTCATGAAACGGTCTAGCATTGATCCTCCACATTGTGGATCAGGGTGCTCCATACGAGTAAGGTTGTTATTCATAACCTGCGTGAGTTGTCCCAGTACGGTGAGAAGCTGATAAGCACCAGTTGTATCACTAGCTCCACCATAATTATCTTGAGCAGGAGGGAAATCCCTACACAGAGTGCGTGCATTGATATGGTTTCCATTCCTTCCACTAGGCACCATTTCTAAATAATGGCATAAACTAGATTAGTTCATGAATAAAAATACATAATTCCATACTTGTAAAACACTTAACATAAATTGAACTAATTATGGATATAACCCATAATTATAAAAATGTTTTCTTTGAGGAAATATACTCGTAACCCTTCATAGTGGTTTGTAATGAAAATGGGAATTATCCTAATCATATCCCCCGGGAGTGTCGTAACCAAGAGTGCAGCAAGGCCCGTTGTCGTGCACCAGTTCCCGTTCGAGTCTAGCTCAAAGCGGTGTTTTCGTGTTTTACCCCTAGGTACATCTGTGCCAGAGCCACCTCTACCTGCTCATTTCCAGACAGGGATGTATTGCTCGGAAAACTCACAACATCTCTAAAATACCAAAATTCTAGGAAGTTCTTCTATACTAATCCTCAAAGTCTATCTTCGGGCTATGTGCTCTAATCAAAGTTTATCTAAATCTAGCTTCCAAGGTTAGTAATAAACTGCCTCTAATACCAACTGTAGTGCCCCGACCCCAGCTACCCAGAGTCGGTGCATTACTTCATAACATTGGCCTGATCACAAAAGATCAAGTCTCGAAAGACCGAATAGTTTAGTAGCCTTGGAAACACTAGATACATTCATAAACATTACATTACATCATAAAAATGAAAACTACAATAACATGGTCTCCCTCATCCACACTCATATCCTCACTGACTATTCTTGCATGTCAGTCATAATACACTTTTTCACATCATGGGAAAAATAAAACATTGAAAGGGGTGAGCTCAAATGCTCCGTAAGGATAACAATATAGCGGAAACATTCATAAGAAAACATAAGCATTTAAGGAAATGTATAACTAAAACAAAAGCCTTATTGAACTTGAACTTCATCATAATATGGCAAAAGTAAAATAAAATAATGCCATTACTTACTCACATGGATATTCTACTAGACGAATAATCACGTGAAATATCAATAACCACTTTCATAATGAGGGAATGTATAATGCCAGACATTCTGAAACATTTTGTCAAGGCCTCGGCCAAGACGTCTAAAATGATTAAGGCCTCGGCCAAAACCATAAATCAAATTGGGAAATGGCCTCGGCCAATTCCACATCTAGTTGTCTCATGAGACCTACCGATGCATCGAGGAGCTATAGCGGGCTCCACCCGTCACTTATTAAGTCCAATACATTCCTCATATGAATAGGTTTAAACATAACATAAATATTCGTATTAAAACTAGCATACGAAATGTCAACATTTTCTTCATAAACTATAGATGGTATAAAAATAACACATCCACAGTCAAATATTTCACAAAATTCTCAATGGAAGTTTTGTATCATAAATCAAATTCAAATAAACTGAAAACCCATCAATGGATGTTGACATGGATGAAATCAAAGCTATTTGAGAGAAATATCTCTCTTTTTTGAAATCATTTAAAAGTCCCATAATTATAAAATAATACATTTACTTTGAAAATATTATTATAAGCTTGTAAGGTAAGCTTCGATGAAGTTATAATGGCGGAAAATAGCCGCACCCGCCGTATGAGTTAAAAAAAACATTCTTACCTTAAATTTTTCAAAAAGGTCAAAAAGTACATTGTTTGGAAAACGACGGTAATATTCCTTTCAAAAACGTATAAGGGTATAAATGAATATAACCCATTTTCCATTTAATAGTAAAAATGTTTTGAAAGACATTTTTAAGAAACATGGATGTGGATGATAACGAGGTCCCAGTAGATAATTATGTATAAACAACTTTGGATAATGCAGAGGTTGTGAAGTAAACCCTTACCTTGTACCTTTCCTTGGTTGGGGTAGGTTAACCTCCTGTATAATGGTGAAATAATTGTTATTAAATTATACAAGAATCATATACATTCATATGATATCATATATGATCTTTTAACATTGCTTTGTTAACAATATCTTAGATTTATCGTTGTTTCGGGTGTTAACTTACTCGTTTTCTTTTATATGTTTTGTTACGTAAGTCGTGTTTTTCAGGGATAGGTTGTATCTTATTCATATCCAGGATGATATCATGTCCTTAAACATTATTTTTAAATCATAAAATGATAATTATACTTGAATGGATACGACGGAGAATGAATCTCATCGCGTTCGTGGAGACGGTAGTCTGTACGTACGCATGAGCGACAATATCATTATTTTGATATTAAAATAATATATAATTGGATATTATATCATATACACAGAATCAATATAATGTTATATTTATTATTTAAATGAATTACATATCATTATTATACCCATCTAAATAATAATATATTCAATAACAATTACACCACGACGTGGAGACAGTAAGCCGTACGTACGCACGTATGGTGACATGTCATTCAAATTATGGGTAGAATACTGAATATGGATGTTCCATATATATAATAACATCACAGTATATAGAGGATAATGGATTTGTAATTTTATAATTGAAATAATAAACAAAGAGGGAGTGGAAGAAGAAAGAAACATGAAAGAGGGTGATGAAAATGTTACCTCTTCTTCGGGTTCTTCCTTTTGATTTGATCAAAATGACTCCTTAGGATGAATTTATGACTAAATTTAAGCTTCTAGGATGAAGGGAGAGAAGTTGGGAGAGTATTGGGGCAGAGGTTGGCCAAACCAAAAGGCTTGATAGTGTGAATAAGGTGGTAGAGGTGGGAGCCTTTTATAAGAGGAGAGGAGGGGCTCTTTTGGAAAGATTGAAATGATACATTATTATACAATGCTTTTCGGAATATAAAGGTCCCAAACTTATCTAATTCGTGGATAAGGTGATAAGGGTTCGAAATCTACCCATCAAATAGTCTTTGGACAAGTGTAAGCCTTGGATTTTACATTATATTTTCATTTTATTGAAATCGTTAAATAATGAGGTCATCGCTGCATCAAAATGATTTCATAAAGAATTTAA
Organism: Viscum album; assembly: GCA_963277665.1. Taxonomy (NCBI): domain Eukaryota; kingdom Viridiplantae; phylum Streptophyta; class Magnoliopsida; order Santalales; family Viscaceae; genus Viscum; species Viscum album. The sequence continues at coordinate 1,346,144,521 of OY728119.1, read as the reverse complement.
TATATATAATGTCTAAAAATTATAAACAAAATACTATGATGTAGGAAATATTTTTAGCTTTCTGATGAATATTTATAGTCAAAATTTGGACTTGTGTATCCCCACTTAAAAACTATTTTAGTAAAACAACTCATGTTTGTGTCAATTTAATTTTAACATTAAATAAATATATATTAATGTCATTTTCCAACTAAAGTGGCTCCATTGAGTCCCCAAGTTGACCCATGGGTTGTCTTGGTCGGCCATGACTCATCCAATTGGATTAGGACAAGTTTCAAGCTCATCTCATATTATTAAAACATTATTTTTACCTTAAACTATACTAATTACCTCTAATCGCGACTAAGAACTTAAAATTACTATTCACCAAAAATTATTTTAATCTCATTGAACCACATTTTACTTCTTAATTCCAACAATGTATATCAGATTTTTGAAAATCAAATCACAGAGGTGGTAATATTTCATTTTAATGAAAAATCAGTTTTTAACAACCACTTAGTGGTTTCACTATTCCTCAAAAATTGAAGTTTTTCAGAATAAGGCCAAAATTTCACCCTAAGCTATAATTGATATTCCGAATTCAAAAATTATGTCTATTTTACAAAATTCCAAACATATAAGTTGCATTAATTAATTTTATAATAAATTCCCGCTATTACAAAAAATAACGTGTTTTTAAGAAAAAATTTATATCAAAAGATTGGCAATTGTTTATGTCCAATTTCAATGTTAAATTAATTCTGATGACCACCATTGGATAAAATGGTTAAAATATATTCTAATTATACTTTAAAACCACTAAATAGTATAATTTATCACTATAAATTATTTTGATTTAAAAAGTTGTTTTTAAGTATTTTTCACTATTCATAAAAAATTAGTTCTCAGAAAAATACCAAAAATTCAACATAGGCTAATTTCGATATTCTGAATCCAAAAATGAAGTCCATTTTGATAAATAAAATTTATAAAATTTCAAAAAGTAGGTATTACTATTCACAACAGCTAGTTTAATTAGTTGTGGTGTGTGTTAGAGCTTGAGGATGCGTACAACACGCGCTATTGCATTATTCGAAGGGAAACGTACCGTGGAAGCTTGGGGTGTTACACACTCAAACATGGTTCCAAGTGCATATCAATTATAACATAATCACAATCCCTAGTATTTGTGTCTTTTTAAAATACATGAAGTATATATGATTGTAATAAAATGAAAAGTGATAAAACATGTGTTTTTTCACCTCCCCTATTAATTTAATTCAATATATTTTATTTTATTTATTTTTATTGTTGATACTACCTATCCAATATAAAAATAATGGTCCATCTCATATGCGAATCTATAAGAACAATGTCTGTTCCCCTACCTGGATCAATGTATCATGAAATAATTTTCTACATCAAAATATTTAAGGCCCTGAACCTAGTTACCCAGAGTCGGTGCATTATTACAAAACATTGAAATGATACAATGAATCATGTCCTGAAAGACCGACACATTTAGTATCCTTGGAAGTACTAGATACATTCATAAGTTTTACATTACATTATGAAATAAAAGCATCAACAACAATTTTCCCCCTTTTAACACACTTATATACTTACCCAATCCTTGCATGGAATCCATAAAATACTTCTTCACATCCTAAGAAAAATAAAACATAGAATGGAGTGAGCTCAGATGATCAGTAAGGATACCAATATAGTGAAATCTTACATAAACAAGAATAAAAATTTTACAGAAATGTATAAGACAAAAAAATCCTTTTAAACATAAATATCAACATAATATGGAAAACTTATAATCAAATATTATAATTTACTTATTCACATTGATATTCTAATAGTTGATTAATTACATGAAATATCAATAGCCACTTTTATAATGATGGAATGCATAATATTAGACTTCATAACCACATAGATAATGAATTGTTACAAGATGAAAAATAACATTATTTCAAGGCCTTGTGCCAAGACACTAGTTTGTCTCATAAGACCTACTGATTCATCAAGGAGCTATAGTGGACTCCACTCATCACTTACTAAGATAATGCATTCCTCACAAAAAAATTGTTTAAATATAACATAAAAATCTGTATTAAAACTAGCATACATAATGTCAATACATTATCCATAAAGCATGAATAGTGTAAAAAATAACACATCCACAGTCAAACAGATTAAAAATCATTCAAAACAATATGGATGATTAGTATCATAATAAATCAACTTCAAACATGTTTAAAATCCATCAACAGATGTTGACATAAATGAAATGAAAACTATTTGAAATAAATACCTTTTTATATATTGAAATCATTTTAAAGTCACATAATTATAAAAGAAAAAATTTATTTTGAAAATATTTTTATTAACGTTTTTGGGAAGCTTCGACAGTGATATAATGGCGGAAAATAGCCACACCAACCGTATAAGTTAAAAAATACATTCATACCATATTTTTGTAGAAAAGGTCATAAAGTACCTTTTTTGGAAAACAACGGAATGATTCCTTTAAACCCATTTTATAAAAAGTCAAAAATGGGTATAAATGACCTCAAACCATAGTATAGTAAATAGTAAAAATATTTTGCAATACTTTTTTTAAAATCATGGATGTAGATGATAAATAGGTCCCAGTAAATACTTACGTAAAAACAAACACTGATAATAGAGATTGTAAAATTAACCGTAATATTGTACATTTTCTTGGTCGAGGGTATGTTATCCTCCGTTATAATAGTTAAATAATTGTTATTAAATTATAAAATAACAATATACATAAATAGGATATCATATATGATCCTCTAATATTTCTTTGTTAATAATATTTTAGTAGTATCATCGTTTTAGGTGTCAACTGATCTGTTTTCTTTTATATGCTCAGTAACATAAGACATGTTTTTTATGGATAGGATGTATTTTATTCATATCTAGAATGATATTATGTTCTTAAACATAATTTTTAATCATAAAATGATAATTATTTTTGAATTATTACGATGGGGAATGAATCTGATCACGTTCATGAAGACTATAATTTGTACGTATGCACGAGCGGCAATATCATTATATTTATGGTGAAATCTTACGTAATTGGTCGGTATATCATATATTAAAAATCATAAACATGATATATTAATTATTTACATAAGTCATAATTATAATTATACCCATCCAAATAATGAAGTGTTTCAATAACAAACTACACCACAACGTGGAGACGGGAAGTCCTACATACGCACGTGTAGTGACTTAATCATTCATAAGATGGATAAAATAATGAATATGGTGGTACCTTTTTTATAAAAAAATCATAGTATATAGAATATAATATAGTTATTATTTTATAATTGATTCAACAAATAAAGAGGATGTTGATGAAGTAAAGAACATGAAAAAGGTGATGAAATATTCACCACTAATTCGGGTTCTTCCTTTTTATTTGATCAAAAGGGCTCCTTAGGTCAGCATTCAGACCCAAGGACAGCCTCTAGGATGAGCGGAGAAAATATTGGAGGATATCTGGGTAGGGGTTGGCCGAGAAAAATGGATTTTAGGTTTGAAATTAAGATAAAGATGTGAACACTTTTATAAGAGTGGGGAGGGTCACTTTTTGGAAAAGCTTGAAATATTATTTTATAATAAAATCATTTCCAGTTTATAATGTCCCCAAATTAATATATTTCTTGGATAAGGTGGAAATGGGTCAAAAAACACTCATCAAATAGGTTTTAGACAAGTTTATGTCAACATATTAACCTTATCTTTTAGATTTAATTCATAGATAAATAGTTTGACATTTACCACTTCTCTTTGGATTTTTATATTATATGGTTAATAAAATTACTATAACAAGCCAATAAAACCATAAGCGGTTAATTATTATTATTATATATAATATTATCTATGACTTTAGGATAATCCTTCGATTAATAGAAATATTATATCAATTAATAATATAGTATTTATTTTTAAAACTTAATTATGTCAATATTGACACTATTTAGTATTTGGTTTTTGTAAAAATCATAACAGCATAATTACGCTGAAAGAAATTTATTTAATCAACCATAACATGTCATATTAACCTAGAATGTTTTTGAATTCATTAAAATTATCAAATTTTATTTATTTAGATATTTATAATATTAATTATTTTAATCACTCAATAATAAGGTAATTACAACATCATCATTGTGTCAAAATTAATTTAATTATTTAATTTCTAAAAATTATAAATTAAATAAAATTATTTAGGAAATATTTTTTTATTTATAATGAATATTTATAGGAGAATTTATATTTTGTGTATCCCTATATTAAAATTGGTTTGGTCACTAAACTTTGAATTCAACTCTTTTAACTTTTCATTAAATAAAATAATAATAAATGTCCTAATCTAATCCCAGTGGACCAAAGGGTATCATATTTTATTCCTATGGTATTTTTGGGTCAAATGAAACTTATCTAATAGAATTAGGGCATGTTTTACGTTAATTATAATATCATTTATACCCTTAATTACCCTTTTTACTATTAACCATGGTAAATAAAAGTAAAAAAGATACTATTCACCAAAATTATTTTCATCTTATTGAACAACATTTTAAATACTGATGTTAATCATGTCTCAAAGATTTTTTAAATTCAACTCATTGAAGCGGTAAAAAAATTTATGAAAATTTATAAATGCTCTTAGAAGGTGGGTAAATGACGCTAAAAAGTATGATAAAATTTTATATATCCAAACTTATTATAAAAGGAATCAAATAAATTACATTTAACATATATAGTATTATGTATCTATTTTTACTTAAAATTAATTAAAATAAAATAAATAACTATTTAAATAAAATTTCGGGTTTAAACAATAACGCAGTGCTTTTCACTATTAACCCAAAAAATGAATGTTTTCCGAAAATTACCAGAAAATCGCCCTAAGCTAATTTTGAAATTCTGAATCCAAAAATGAAGTCCATTTTGAGAAATAAAATTTATAAAACATCAAAAAGTGGCTATTACTATTCATAACAACTAGTTTTATTGGTCGTGGTGTGTTAATACTCCATGTTGCATACAATGCAATCTACTACATTATTTAAAGGGAAATGCACCATGGAATCTAGTGGTGTTACATTATCGCCTCCTTAATATAATTTCGTCCTCGAAATTTCTAGAATTTTATTGCATAAAATGATTCTAGTGGTTCTTCATCATAAGTTACATGGGTTCCCACGTTGCCTCTTAAATATTATTGTTTCTCCATAGAACATTCACCTAACGAGTCATCCAATTTTTCACCACTTTTTTTCTAGTATCAAGAATTTTGATAGGCTCTTCACAATAAGACAGATCAAGTTCCAGTTCAATTTTCTCCTAGGTGATACAAGCATTGGGTCGGGGATGTATTTTATCAACAATAATACATGGAACACATCATGAACATTGGAGAGACATGGAGGCATTTCCAAATGATAAGCTACAAATCTGATTCTTAAATAATTTTGAATTGTCTGATTTACCTGGGACTCAATTTACCATTCTTACCAAAATGTATAACACCCTTCCATTGAGATACCTTCAAAAAAACATGGTCTCCTACTTGATATTCCAAATTCTTCCTTTGGTTATCAGCATAACCTTTTGTCTTACATTAGGCTGTTTTGATGTGGGTTTGGATAACCTTCCTCTTCTCCATTTTTTCCTCAACATGTTTTGGGCTGATGAGTATTCTTTTACCAACATCACTCCAAAAAGTTGTTGTGTGAAATCTCTTTTAGTATAAAACTTCATATAGTGTCATCTCAATACTTTAATAGGTGTAATTGTTATATGATAATTCTACCAGAGTTAAATATTGATCCCACATACCTTTAAATTCAAGTGATCAGGATGTCAATATGTCTTCTAAGGATTGAATAGTTTGTTATGATTGTCCCTCGGTTTGGAGGTGGTAGGAAGTACTCAAAATAAGTTTAGTATAAAAGTATTTTTGAAGACTTTTCCAGAATCATGATGTAAAATGTGTATCATATTCAGAAAGAATCGATAAGAACACTTAATGATGTCTTAAAACATCATTAATATATATGCTTGCTAAACGTTCTAATGTTAAATCTTCTCTTATAGTAGGAAAATGTGTTGACATGGTAAGACGATAAACAATGACCCATATTGCATCATTTATTCTATGAGTCTTTAGTATCCCCATGAAAAATGTTCATCATAATATTATCCTATTTCCAATCAGGAATGGAGGAGGTTTCTGGAATCCTCCATGTTGTTGCCTTCTAGCTTTCACTTCTTGACAAACCATACATCTTAACACAAAGTCATAAATCTCTCTCTTCATGTTGTCCCACCAAAAATGATCTTTCAAATATCTATACATCATTGTATTACTAGAGTGTATATAGAAATTGGAGTTATTAGCATAATCCAACAATTCTTTTTTTTAGATCAGGTATATTAGGAACACAAAGCCCCTTCCCAAATTCCAAAATTCATTCTTGCTATATGAAATCAAACAATATCCAATCGTTCACAACATTATTTTTCTTTTTAAAATCCTCATCATCAGTCTGAGAACTTATTATCCTTTCTAGTAAAGATAGTTTGGAATCCCTTTGAAAAATAATTGATGTCACCTTCCATGGTTATTCTAATATCCATCTTTACTAGATCCATGTATATAGGATCCATTTCAACCCTCATCTTGTTCAAAACACCATGATCCCTTCTTCCCAAATCAATTTACACCTTATTTTCTTTCATCGTGCGGTAGTGTATAGTGCATTCATAATCCTTGAGTAGATAAAGCCATCTCCTTTTCTTTATATTGAGTTCATTTTGTGAGAAAATATACTTCAATCACTTTTTATCACTATAAATCACTCATTTTTCACCATATAGATAGTGTATCAATTTTTTTCAGAGAAAATATAAATGATGCTAGCTCATGATCATGATTAATATAGTTTTGTTCATGATTTTTAGCTCCTGTGATGCATAGGCAATAACACTATCATTCTGTATAAGGACACAACCAAGTCCTTTCATGGAAGAATCACTATAAATAACAAACCCATCATTACCTTATGGTAGATTCATGATAGAATAATTAACTAATATTCTCTTCATTTCTTCAAAACATTATTCACACTCTTTATCATGGTTATTGGGTTAGAAAATCAAGCAAAATTCTGGAAAAATTCCAATAATAACCTTCAAAACAAATAAAACAGCATGCCTCGGTTATACTCGTTGGTGCTGGCCATTCATGGATTACCTTGGTATATTAAGGATCAATAGAGATTTCATCTTAAAGTCATTATGGATAAGAAATTTAGTCTCTTGAAGCTATAATTAACACTTTCTAAACATCCCATAAAATTCATTTTTTTCTAAGAGTCCTTATGATAATGCACAATTGATTTTTTTGATCTTTGTAGATTTTTTGAGTATACCAAAATATCATCAATAAATACCACTACAAATTCATCATGATATTCCTTGAATACTATATTCATTAGATCCATGAAGATAGAGGGTGAATTAGTCAATCCAAAAGGCATTACTGTAAACTCGTAATGCCCGTACCTGGTTAGAAATGTTGTTTTCAGAATGAGTTCCTTCTTCACACACAACTTATGATGTCCATATCGAAGGCCAATCTTTGAAAAATATTGATCTCCATCAAGTTGGTCAAATAAATCATCAACAAGAGGTGGGGGATAATTTTTCATTATTTTTATAGCAATGATCTTCATATAGTCAATGAACAACCTCATATACCCATCTCTATTCATTACAAAAAGAACAGGGGATCCCTATGGAGAAACACTAGGGTGAATAAATCCCTTATTACTCAATTTATTTAGTTTTTTCTTTAGATTTACTAATTTCACGGGGGATATTATATAAGGGTCTTCGATATTGGCCTTCAACCAGGAATTAGATAAATGGAAAATTCAATTTCTTATTCCAGAGGATGTCTAGGTTAATACTCTAGAAACACATCAACATATTCTTCCACGATAGGAATGTCCCCTATTCAAAAATTATTTTCCTCACCCATAGTTATTGCATTCCCTTCTTCCCAATTAATTTAATTTAGTAGAGCTACTGGGGGTGGATCTAGATAACAATCATGTAGTGATGTTTGTCCTCTAAGGATAAGGTACTCTTTAACATCATCAAAAACTGTAACCTCCTTCTTCTTAAAATAAATTTTTCGAATCATGGTTCAAAAGACAATCCATTATGTGGATTATATCAAATTTAATCATGGGTATGAAGATGAGATTAGCTGATTAAGGACATTTATATGACCTAATGGGAGCTGATTCAAAAAACATTATTACAATGATACATCCCTTAAGTGTTTTGATTGACAAATCCCTTATTATGTAAAATTAAAAATATCTAATTTTCTTATAAATCTGGGATGATATGAAACAATACAATGATACAGAAACAGATCATTGGCAAAACATGAGGAATCCATTAAATTACCTACCACCACATCTTTTAGAGCTTTAACCTTAGTAGTAGTGATCACATAAGCTGGGTCTTGCTCCATTGGCCTTTTATAAGGTATTTTTCCTTGGCTCTTTGGACATTCATTTTCATAATTCCCCTTTTCCATACAATTATAAAATTCAACATTAATACCCTCTTTCTTTCCTTTGTAATCACGAGCTTGGTGGCCTTTTTCACTACACTTGTAACAAACTCCCATTCCCTTCAGGAAAGTACCAATGTTTTTCGTCCCACATATACCGCATGATGGATATTCAACTTTTCCCCTATTCCCCTAATTTATATTTCCAGAGTGTTAATCAGAAAAATTTTTCTCTTGCTTTGCTTTAACATCGTAAGACATAGAGAATTCATTTTCTTTTTTGATAGGACATGAGAGAATAACTTCATACGAAGAGAATGATTATAAGACAAATGCTCAACATAGAAATTTATTTAACCCAATAGTGAATTGATCAATATTATTCCTTTAGTTATATATATAATCTAATGCATACCTTGCTACCCTTGAAATGTTAGCCTCATACTTTGCGACAATCCCATCAACTTTTTTCCTCAAACTCAAAAATTGTCTTTCCATATCCTTTCGATAGTCATGAAGAATGTATTATTATAATAAATTATCTTTATACATCCTCTACTCCATGTTTGATAATTCTTCATCCTCCTTTGTGTCATGGATTAATGAACACCATTGATCTGAATCTCCCGTGAGGTGATAAACTACCATGACAACTTTTTTCCTTTTGTTACACCCCAAAGAATGAAATATTTTTTCTAAGGAATTTATCCACTTCCCAGCTATTAATTTATTTTTACTACCATTTAATGTTGGTGGTTTTTTCCTCATGAATAATTCTAACATTGATCCTCCATGTTGTGGATCAGGGTGCTCCATATGGGTAAGGTTATTATTCATAACCTGAGTGATTTGTCCCAGTATAGTGATAAGATTACCAACACCAGTTGCATCACCAGAACCACTATAATTATCTTGAGTAAGAGGTCAATCCCTACATGGATTATGTGGGTTGATATGGTTTCCATTTCTTCCACTAGGTGTCATTTCTAAACAATGGAATACACCAGATTGGTTTATGAATCGCAATACATAATTCCAAAATTAGAAAAAAAATATCATTAATTGAAAAGTTTATGGATATAATCCATAATCATAAAAATGTTTTCTTTGAGTAAGTATATAATCATAAACCCAAAATAATGGTTTGTCAATAAATTGGGAATTATACTAATCATATCCCTCAGGATTGTTTTAACCAAGAGTGTAGCAAGGCCTATTGTCGTGCACCAGTTATTGTTCGAGTCTAGCTCAAACTGGTGTTTTATGGTATTACCCTTAGGTGAATCAATTCTAGAGCCACCTCTACCTACTCATATCCAAATTGGGATTTATTTCTCGTAAAACTCACAAAATATCTACATTACCAAAATTATAAGAATTTCATCTATACTAATCCTCAAAGTCTATCTTAGGGTTATTTATCTAATGAGAGTTGTTCTAAATATATATTCAAAGGTTAGTAAAAAACTTCCTCTAATACCAAATGTAACACCCCGACCCAAGTTACCTAGAGTCGTTGTATTATTACATAACATTAGCATGATACAAGGAATCATATCCTGAACGACCGATCTGTTTAGTATCCTTGGATGAACTAGATACATTCATAAATTTTACATTACATCATGAAATAAAAACATCAACAAATATTTCTCCCTTTTTAACACACTTATATCCTTAGCTAATCCATGCAGTTCACCCATAAAATACTTCTTCAAATACTCAGAAAGATAAAACCTAGAAATGGATGATCTCAAATTCTCAGATTGGATAACAATATAGTGGAAACATTCATAAATAAGTATAAACATTAAAGGTAATGTTTAAGAGTAAAATGAAATCCTTTTAAAATTAAACTTTAGAATAATATGGAAAATATCAAATCAAATAATGCCATTTACTAATTCACATGGATATTCTACTAGAAAAATAATCACATGAAATATCAATATCCATTTTCACAATGATGGAAAGAATAATGCCAGACATCATAACCACATATTCAAATCCTTGCATCAACAAGACAAATAAGATTTTGTCATGACCTTTTTCCAAGACACTAGTTTGTCTCACTAGACCTATGGATGCATCGAAGATCTATATTGGGCTCCACCCATCACTTACTATGTTCAAAGCATTCCTTATATGAAAAGGTTTAAACATAACATAAACAGTCGTATTAAAAGTAGCATATGAAATGTCAACACGTTATCCATAAACCACGAATGGTTGTAAAAAACACATCCATAGTCAAAAATATCACAGGACCTTCAACACAATATAAAAGATTTGTATCATAATAAATCAACATCAAACTAGTTTTATTGGTCGTGGTGTGTTAATAACCCATGTTGCGTACAATGTAATCTATTGCATTATTTAATGGGAAATGCACAATAGAATAATGGGGTGTCACATTATCCCCTCCTTAAAATAATTTCATCCTCGAAATTTCTAGAATTTTATTGCATAAAATGATTCTAGTGGTTCTTCATCATAAGTTCCTTGGGTTCCCACATTGTCGCTTCAATATTATGGTTTCTCTATAGAACATTCACCTCATGAGTCTTCCGATTTCTCACCACTTTTTTTCTAGTACCAAGAATTTTGATAGGCTCTTCACAATAAGGCAGATAAGGTTCCAGTTCAATTTTCTCCTAGGTGATACAGGCATTGGGTCAGGCATGTATTTTCTCAACAATGATATGTGGAACACATCATGAACATTGGAGAGACATGGAGGCATTTCCAAATGACAAGCTATAACTCTGATTCTTAAATAATTTTGAATGGTCTGATTTACCTGGGACTCAATTTACCATTCTTACCAAAATGTATAACAACCTTCCATTGAGATACCATCAAAAAAACATGGTCTAATACTTGATATTGCAAATTCTTCCTTCAGTTATCAGCATAACCTTTTGTATTACATTGGGCTGTTTTGATTTGGGTTTGGATAACCTTCAACTTTTCAATTTTTCTTCAACATGTTTTGGGCCTACGAGTTTTCATTCACCAACATCACCCCCAACAAGTTGTTGTGTGACATCTCATATAGTATAAAACTTTATATAGTGCCATCTGAATACAATAATGGATGAAATTGTTATATGATAATTATACTAGAGTTAAATATTGATCCCACATACCTTTAATGTCAAGTGATCAGGATGTCAATATGTCTTCTAAGGATTGAATAGTTTGTAATGATTGTCCATCGGTTTGGGGGTGGTAGGAAGTACTCAAAAGAAGATCAGTATAAAAGGATTTTTGAACACTTTTCCCAAATCATTATGTAAAATGTTTATCACATTCAGAAACAAACGATAAGAACACTTAATGATGTCTTAAAACATCATTAATATATATACTTGTTAAACCTTCCAATGGTAAATCTTCTCTTATAGGAGGAAAATGTGTTGACATGGTAAGACGATCAACAATGACCCATATTCCATCATTTCTTCTATGAGTCTTCAGTAGCCCCATGAAAAACGTCCATCATAATATTATCCAATTTCCAATCAGGAATGGAATAGGTTTCATGAATCCTCCATGTTGTTGCCTTCCCGCTTTCACTTCTTGACAAACCATTCATCTTGACACAAAGTCAGCAATCTATCTCTTCATATTGTCCCTCCAAAAATGTTCTTTCAAATATCTATACATCATTGTGTTACTAGGGTGTATAGAGAAATTGGAGTTATTACCATTATCCAACAATACTATTTTTAGATCAGGTATATCAGGAACACAATGTATCTTACGAAATTTCAAAATTCATTCTTCCTATATGAAATCAATCAATCTCCCTTAATTCACAACATTATTTTTATTTTTAAATTCCTGATCATCAGTATGAGAACTTCTTATCCTTTCTAGTAAAGATATCTTGGAATCCATTTAAAATATAATTGATGTTTCACATTCCATGGTTATTCCCATATCCATCTTTACTAGATCCATGTATATAGGATACATTTCAACCCACATCCTGTTCAAAAAACTATGATCCTTTCTTATCAAAGCATTTTACACCGTATATGCCTTCATCGTTTGGTAGTGTATAGTGAATTCATAATCCTTGAGTAGTTCAAGCCATCTATTTTAATTTATGTTGAGTTCATTTTTTGAGAAAATATACTTCAATCACTTTTTATCATTATAAATCTAACATTTTTCACCATATAAATAGTGTATCCATTTTTTCAGAGAATATATTAAAGATGCTAACTCATGATCATGTGTAAGATAGTTTTGTTCATGATTTTTATCTCCTGTGATGCATAGGAAATAACACTATCATTTTGTATAAGGACACAACCAAGTCCTTTCATGGAAGAATCACTATAAATAACAAACCCATCATTACTTGATGGTAGAGTCAGGATATAATAATTGACTAATATTCTCTTCAGTTCTTCAAAACATTATTCACACTCTTTATCTTGGTTATTGGGGTAGATAATCAAGAAACATTCTGGACAAAATGCCAATAATAACATGTAAAACAAATAAAACTGCATTCCCCGGTTATACTCGTCGGTGCTGGCCATTCTAGGATTACCTTTGTATTTGAAGGATCAATAGAAATTTCATCATTAAAGTAAATATGGCTATGAAATTAAATCTCTTGAAGCTATAATTAACACTTGCTAAACTTCCCATATAATTCATTTTTTTTCTAAGAGTACTTATGATAATGCGCAATTGAATTTTTTTATCTTTGTTTATTTTTTAGTATACCAAAATATCATCAATAATTACTACTAAAAATTCATCAAGATATTCCTTGAAAACAATATTCATTAGATCCATGAAGATAGAGGGTGAATTAGTCAATCCAAAAGGCATTACTGTAAACTTATAAGGCCCGTAACTGGTTAGAAATGTTGTTTTCGGAATGTGTTCCTTCTTCACACACAACGTATGATTTCCAGATCGAAGGTCAATCTTTAAAAAATATTGATCTCTATGGAGTTGGTCGAATAAATCATCAATGAGAGGTGGGGGATAATTTTTCATTATTTTTATAGAATTGATCTACCTATATTCAATTAACAACCTCATATACATATCTCTATTCTTTATAAAAAGAACATGGGCTCCCCATGGAGAAACACTAGGGTGAATAAATCCCTTATTACTCAATTTATTTAGTTTTTTATTTAGATACACTAATTCAATAGTGGATATTCTATATGGTTCTTCGATATTGGACTTCAACTAGGAATTAAATAAATAGAAAACTCAATTTCTCATTCTGGAGGATGTTTAGGTCAATACTCTAGAAACACAACAACATATTCTTTCACGATAGGTATGACCCATATTCGAAAATTATTTTCCCCACCCATAGTTATTGTATTCTCTTCGTCCCAATTAATTTTATTTAGTAGAGCTATTGGGGGCGTATCTAGATAACAATCATGTGGTGATTTCTGTCCTCTAAAGATAAGGTACTGTTTAACATCAATGAAAATTTTGACCTCCTTCTTCTTACAATAAATTTTTTGAATCATGGTTCAAAAGACAATCCATTCTGTGGATTATATCAAATTCAATCATGGTTATGAAGATGATATTAGCTGATTATGAACATTTATATGACCTAATGGGAGTTGATTCAAAAAAAATTATTACAATGATACAACCCTTAAGTGTTTTGGTTGACAACTCCCTTGTTATGTAAAATTAAAAATATCTAATTTTCTTAGAAATATGGGATGATATGAAACAATGTGATGATACAGAAAAAAATCATTGGCTAAACATGAGGAAACCATTAAATAACCTACCACCACATCTTTTAGAGCTTTAACCTTAGCAGTAGTGATCACATAAGCTTGGTCTTGCTCCCTTGGCCATTTATGAGGTATGTTTCCTTGTCTCTTTGGACATTCATTTGCATAATTCCTCTTTTCCATACAATTATAACATTCATCATTAATACCCTCTTTTTTTCCTTTGCAATCAGGAGCTTGGTGGCCTTTTTCACAACACTTGTAACAAACTCCCATTCCCTTCAGGCAAGTACCAATTTTTTCTTCCCACATATACCACATGATGGATATTTAACTTTTCCCATTTTCCCCTAATTTTTATTTCTAGAGTGTAAATAATATAAATTTTTCTCTTTCTTTTCTTTAACGTTGTAAGACATAGAGAATTCATTTTCTTTTTTGATAGGACATGAGAGAATATATTCGTATGAAGAGAATGATTGTGAGAAAAATGCTCAACGGAGAAATTTTTTTAACACATCAATGAATCGATCAATCTTATTCCTTGGGTTATATATATAATTAATTCATACCTTGCTAACCTTGTAAGGATAGCCTCGTACATTGCGACAATCCCATCATCTTTTTTCCTCAGACTCAAAAATTGTCTTTCCATATCCTTTCGATAGTCACGACGAATGTATTATTATAATAAACTATCTTTATACATCCTATATTCCATGTTTGATAATTCTTAATCCTCCTTTTTGTCATGGATTAATGACTACCATTGATCTAAATCTTGCGTGAGGTGATAAACATCCATGACAACTTTTTCCATTTTGTTACTCCCCAAAGTAGGAAATAATTTTTCTAAGGAATTTATCCACTTCTCAGATATTAATTTATTTTTACTACCATTGAATTTTTGTGGTTTTTGCCTCATGAATCGTTCTAACATTGATCCTCCACGCTGTAGATTAGGGTGCTCCATACGGGTAAGGTTATTATTGATAACCTAAGTGAGTTGTCCCAGTATAGTGATAAAACGACTAACACCAATTGCATCACGAGCACCACTATAATTATCTTGTGTAAGAGGTCAATCCCTACATAGATTATTTTGGTTGGTATGGATTCCATTTCTTCAACTATGTGTCATTTCTAAACAATGGCATACACTAGATTGGTTTATGAATCGCAATACATAATTCCAAAATTATAAAAAATTTAACATTTATTGAATAGTTTATAGATATAATACATAATCATAAAAATGTTTTATTTGAGTAAGTATAAAATCATAAACCCAAAATAATGGTTTGTAAATAAATTGATAATTATACTAATCATATCCCTCAGGAGTGTTTTAACCAAGAGTGCAGCAAGGCCTATTATCGTGCACCAGTTACCATTCGAGTCTAGCTCAAAGCGGCGTTTTAGTGTATTACCCTTAGTTGCATCTATTCCAGAGCAACCTCTACATAATCATATCCATATTGGGATGTATTTCTTGTAAAACTCACAAAATATCTTCATTACCAAAATTATAAGAAGTTCTTCTATACTAATCCTCAAAGTTTATCTTAGGGTCATGTTATCTAATGAGTGTTTTTATAAATATATCATCCAATGTTAGTAAAAAACTTCCTCTAATACCAAATGTAACACACCAGCCCAAGTTACATAGAGTCGGTGCATTATTACATAACATTAGAATGATACAAGGAATCATATCCTGAAAGACCGATCAGTTTAGTATCCTTGGAAGAACTAGATACATTAATAATTTTTACTTTACATCATGAAATAAAAACATCAAATAATCCCCCCCCCCTTTTTAACACACTTATATCCTTATCTAATCCATGCAGTTCAACCATAAAATACTTCTTCAAATACTAATAAAGATAAAACATAGAAATGGGTGATCTCAGATTCTCACTTAGGATAACAATATAGCAGAAACATTCCTAAATAATTATAAACATTTAAGGTAATTAATAAGACTAAAACAAAATCCTTTTAAAATTAAACTTCAGAATAATATGGAAAATATAAAATCAATTAATACCATTTACTAATTCACAGGAATATTCTACTAGAAAAATAACCACATGAAATATCAACAGCCACTTTCACAATGATGGAATGCATAATGCCAGACTTCATAACCACATATTCCTGGCCTTGCGTCAAGAATACAAATAAAATTTTGTCATGACCTTTTTCCAAGACACAATTTTGTCTCACTAGACCTATCGATGCATCGAAGAGCTATATTGGGCTCCACCCATCACTTACTAAGTCCAATTCATTCCTTATACGAAAAGGTTTAGACATAACGTAAACATTCAGATTAAAACTAGCATGTGAAATGACAACACTTTATCTATTCCCTCTGAATGGTTGTAAAAATAACACATCCATAGTCAATCATATCACATAACCTTCAATACAATATGTAAGATTTTTATCATAATAAATCAACATCAAACTAGTTTAAAATCCATCAATGAATATTGATATAGATAAAATGAAAACTATTTTAAATAAATAACCCTTTCCATTTTGATATCATTTAAAGTCACATAATTATAAAAGAAAACGTTTATTTTGAAAATATTTTAATAATCTTGTATGGAAAGCTTCGACGACGATTTAATGGTGGAAAATAGTTACACCCTTCGTATAAATAACATTAACACATGTCTAGTAAATTGTAAAAATGTTTGGAAATACATTTCTATGAAAATGGATGTGGATGATAAAGAGGTCCCAGTAAATACTTATGTAAAATTAACCACGGAAATTAAAGCGATTTTTAAATTAACCCATACATTTTATTATTACTTGGTTGAGGGTTTGTTAACATAAGGAAATGACCTTAAAATATTACATAATCTTGATTTAAATTTATAATTCACATTGAGGATCTTTTCAGGTATACAGTTTTATAGAATTAGGACATAACTATTACATCTCAATGATTACAAAGTAGACACATCTACTGAGTTTCCATTATTTCACAAAATAAAAACTCTTGAACAAAAGGGTCAAGTCTAGTTCTATGATTTAGACAACATGTCATTTACTTGGTCCCATTCTTGACCGTATTCCACTTTATGTCATGCGAAAAACATTTCAAAAACATGGGATGAGCATAAAAAGCTCAGTAAGGGATACACATTGAATGAAAATATTAAATAATAAATATATACATAACATAATATTTTTAACATATCCAATGAAATAATCTGATTTTTGAAACACAGAGAGAAATCATAAATCATAAAGGTAACATGAGGAATTCATAACATTCTTACATAGGGAGTAACAATCATTGTTACATTTGGAATACCCATCATAAGATATTCCCAAAATCTCTTAAGAGAAACCTTAGAATTTAACTCCATCGCATTACCCAATCCATTGGAGAGCTATCTCAGGCTCACCCGCCCTTAGTTTATCACAAAACCACCCGACATCATAAATAATTTCCACGAACCATAACATAATCGTATCACATAAATCAGGCATAAAGGAAACATAACATTTCCATATTTCAATAACAAGATATCAATACAAAACATTGATATAATCAAAACATTATCAAAATAATTTCCAATAAAAAATAAAATAAGATTAAAACTTGGTATTTATTTTTCTTTTAAAAAATATTTATGTCTTGTAGAGGAATCTGAAGCTCAAATAATGGTCACGGCGGCAGAGAAGTCATTGTCACCGCATACGTAAGAAAAAAACATTCCTTTTGTAATTTATTAAAACACTTTTTCTAAAAAGATTACTTTTGAATGAAATTAAATATAAAAAGGGTTTATTATACAACTAATAAAAGAAGGTCATATATAAATTGAAGTATGCCTCAATGAAAAGATATTGAGACGAAGTCCCGTACATGGACGGTATCCTTAGATTAAGGATAAATCAATTACATAATTATGTGTGACAAATATAAATACACCCAATATAAGTGGATATTATGTATAAAAAATCATAGGACATCCAAACATATTCATATTACCACGTAATCAAGAAGTATAGGTTTAACCCCAAGAATTGAAATTGGGTTATGAAGTTCCCTTATAGAAATTCAACGGACAAACGACATCACATTAAAATTCAGAAAATGCGTTGATGAGAGATAAAAAGGGTATCTCATCACTTAGACATAACATTTACATAAATAACGATATATAAGACATACCCAAACATTAATAATATGTAAATTAAAAAACCTAACAAAAAGAAGTCTTTTAAATAGAGGAGGGTGAAAGGTTCCCTTAGCTATTTGAGTAACTTTTGAAATGTAAAACCCATGAAAGAAGGACTATACAACGTTGATGTAAATACCCATAAATGATATTATATTACACAAAGAGTAGAATAATGGGAATTACATACACCACTCAAAGGATATAGTAACAAATATAGCATGAATCTCACGGGAAAAAATATTGAGATAAATACCCCTTACCTCGTTGTAATAAATCGAGTCGTATGACACAACAATAATAAGAAGAAAATGAATCACATAATACAATGAATATAAATAGAATCATGGTAATATCTATCAAATGGATGTACAAAATACACCACATGAAATAAATAATTGGTGAACAATGGAAATCTCACAGAATTAAAAGTGAGATAAAGAAATCCCCTTACCTCAATTCCGACATGTCTTGTTTGTTTCTTTATATTCCTAAATAAAAAACATGTGTAAATTTATCATTTATTAAGTAATTACTTTAAGTTTTTTATTGAATTCATATCATATATTATCATTTTATAATAATTAGTTAATTATGTGTGTTCGTATCATACGTTTTGTCGATGTTCGGTACATGAGTAAAAAATGAACTTGTTTGAAAAGAATTGACCATGTAGTTATAATTACATCATCTCCAGAATGGTATTAATGATATAAATATCATATATATCCAGTATATATTCATTTCATGCAATTCCATAACATTTTGAGATAAAATATGAAATGCATCGTTCATGGAGATGGTAAGCCGTACGTACGCATGAACGCTACTTTCATTTCTTTGTCATATTAAAGGAATTAAAACAAAATGAGACATATATATATAATAATTACAGTATAATATATATGTTACATAGGTAACAGAATATCATTAATTAAATTTCTTATAAATTACATTTTTGGCATGAACGAGTCACATCACATGAGGGAGCGGTAGTCCACACTTCCTCATATAAAATTATCGCATTTGCACAACATGAAAACCATAAAGGTATGTTAAAAATATAAAATATAGAAGCATTGAGAGGAAATAAATATAATAAATATAATATATAAATATAGTTCCATCATAATGGCCACCATGAATGGTGTTAAAAGAATATTGAACAATCAACATTTCGTGAGGCAGTAATTCGCCACCCACAGAAACAGTAAGTTTTTTAACCATTAGATAAAGGTGTGTGTAAGTGTAGGTATAATCCTTATCATAACAACATTATATTATATTTAGGATACTAGAGTTATTATGGGATCAAATAATAAGAAGATATAGGTGAGTGAAGAAGGAAAATAATAGA
Source organism: Viscum album (assembly GCA_963277665.1). NCBI lineage: Eukaryota > Viridiplantae > Streptophyta > Magnoliopsida > Santalales > Viscaceae > Viscum > Viscum album. Next base: position 1,346,124,571 of record OY728119.1, on the reverse strand, counting down.
AAGCAATTCGAGAGAAGACATTACCTCTAAATCGGGTAACTCTTTTGGATTTGAGCCAAAGGCTTCCTTGGAAAGACTTCTGCCAAAAGTGAGGCTTCAAGGAGTAATAAAGTTATATTTAGAGATAATATAAGTAATGTTTGGACGAGACAATGGATTGAGAGTTATGGGTAAGTGGGAATTGGTGGGAGCCTTTTATAAGGGGGTGGAGGGTCACTTTTGCAATGTCTTGAAATGGTACTTTATGATAAAATGGTTTTCATATTTTAAAGGTCCCACAATGACATAATTCGAGGATAGGGTGATAAGGGTTATAAATCCACCCATTCAATAGGTTTTTGACAAGTGTAAGTCTAAGAATTTACCTTATCTTTTCATTTTATTTAAATCGTTCATTAATGAGGTAATCACTGCATCATTATGGTGTCATAAATAAATTTATTTATATGATGTCTAAAAATTATAGAAAAAATACCATGATGTAGGAAATCTATATATCTTACCAATAAATACTTATAGTCTAAGAGATCATTTATATTAAAAAAATTATAATTGTTTTACTTAGGATATACAAACCTTTGTTATATTTATCTTCTTTTAAAATAATAATGTCATAAATGTCTCTATTACACCCATGTGACTCCATGGGACCTCTAGTTCAGTAAAAAGCTTCCCATGGTCGGCCATGACTCAAAAAAGAGGATTTGGACACATTTTGTGGTCATTTTATATTATTATGATATTATTTTATTACCCTAACTACCCGATTACTAATTAATCACGATAAATAAAGATAATTACCACCGTTTCTATTCGTAATGTCCAAAAACAAAAGTGTATTAATTAGATAATTTGTACATTCTAATTCCAAATATGTAATCCATTTTAATAAATTACAAACACAAAAATTTCAGTAATTAATATAAAAATAATTCCCATTCCCACAACCCAAGACGAGTTTTTAAGATGTAAAAATTTATCAAAAGATTGACTTGTTTTTACATCCAATTGAAAAGTGAAATTACATCCAATGAAGAAAAATTGTATTATGTGATAAAAAAATAATTCAATTAAACATTAAAATAATTTAAATTTACCATCTAACTATGTAATTAAGTTATATGAAAAAGCAGTTTTGACGTAAAATGCAACATTTTTCACTATTCATTAAAAATGATCATTTGTCCAAAAAATACAAAACTTTTATTGAAATTAAATTTGATATTAAAAATTAAAAAATGATTTCGAATTCACCAAATTTAAAACATATAAGTTTCATAAGTTAATTTTATAATTAATTCCCACTGTCAAAACAAATAGCGTGTTTTTATGAAATAATATCTATCCAAAGATTGACATTTGTTTATGTCCAATTTCAAAGTGAAATTTATTCCAATGACCACCATTGGATTAAATGGTAAAACTATATTTCAACTAAACATTTAACCCAATTATAAATACAATCTATACATATAAATATATTAGATTAAAAAGTGGTTTTGAATTAAAATACATTATTTTCACTATTCATTAAAAACAATCTTTATCCGAAAAAAATTACACAAAGTAAATTGTGATTTCTTGATTCTAAAGAAGGATTTTATTTTGTAAAATAGAAAATATAATATTGAAAAAATGTAGTTTTAAAAAGGGTTCTCCATCGAAAGGAGGTTAATCGATCTTTTAAAGAACATTAGAATATTTATGCTTAAAATCGAACTATTTTCTTATTTTAAGCATCTAAATTTTATTGGATAAATGTAAAAATATTTAACAAACATATATAATAATTTTGTAGATGGTTCTGTTCATTCCCACCATTTCAATGGCTAGGCATTAACTACCGTTTAAAATTATATTATTATATTATTAGCGTGAAACACATGATTTCATAGAAACTCATTATTGTGTACTGGGTACGCCATCGAAAATAGAATTCCCTTTAAAGTAATATTAACATATTATTCAAAAATATTAATAAATATGAAAATCTCATATTACTTATTTACTCGTGATGTTACATCTTTCCCCCCTTTTAGGAATTCTGTCCATGTAATTTTAAAATTGGGCTCAGAATCATCATTGAAAGCCCCACATCAGAAAAAGAGTAAATTGAACTGTCACATTAAAAGAAAGAAAGAAAAGTAAAAAGGTCACCTGATACAACATATACTAGGATTAATTGAAAACATGTATATGAAAGAGAAATCAAAGGTTCATGTTCTGATGGAGATTGATAGAAAACCTGATTGGGAGAAAAGAAACAATCTGAAATCCACAAACTTGTGACGGGTTAAACGGTAATTGATTCCTCAATAGGAAACTTTAATAGACAACGTTTTTGTTTTAAGTTACTTTCATTGAGTAATTTATTTATGATCTTAGCTAAAACATATGGAAACCTACTTACATATCATGTATACATTCATCTCTTACTAGATTTCTTACACAAACTCATATTTTCTATAAAAGATGAGTATTTTGAATGACTTGTTCACATTAAAAGCACTATAATCAACTTCTTGAGAATAACCTAATACATAAAAGATGAACTATATATTTATATTTCTTTAGAACTTAACCAAAACCAAAATTGTTGGAACAATATTAGATAATCCCCAAAAAGGATAATCTTTTACAAAAAGAAAAACTAATCTTAATCACCAAAATTCAACAAAAAGAACCCAAGGTTCATAAAAGACCGTTAAACAAATAGATATCCATAAAATTCTTCAAAGTAATCCAAACTATGATTGAAACCTAAATAATTGAAGGATTTAATCACATTGTCTTCCAAGGTAAATCTTAACATTTGTCTCTAAATAACATCAGTTACTCTTAAAGTCTCATTTTGAAAAGTAAATAACCTAATCACATATCCTCTATGATAGGTCAATCATTTCAATAGATAACACAAATAAACTTATTCTTGATTCATAAGATAATATTAAAAAAAGAATTTTTCATACCAAGCAGGGACATCACGTAGTCCAGTGGTAGGCAATAAATACCAGTTATAGTTTGGTTGTGGGTTCGATTCCCACAGCTTCATCTGACGCGATGAGTTGCCACAAGGTTTGTGTGTTGTCCCTCTTTTAAAAACTACATAATTTTATAATATTCCCAAAATGGAGATAAATTCCTCAAAAATAACCATAACATATTTTAACCACAAAGGTTATCTAATAACTTTCGTTTTGCATCCCTAAATGTATTAACTGGTAATTACCTCAAATTCAAGGATCATATAAACCAAAATGGTTCTTTATTACTATATCCACAATATAAAAGATAATTATTCATTGAATAAAAATTTTTATATCAAACATCAGGGTTACACATACTATAAAAAGTCTTCTAATGTAATATCATCATCAAAAGATCCATAATACTTTTAGAAATTTCACTATCCTAAAATCTACCATAACTCTTGAATCCCTTATATGTTGACTTCTTACTCATTCAACATTCTTCATCATTAATTAACCATTCCTTTCCAACTTATTCTGAAATACATCTTTCATATAAACAATTTAAATAATCTTATCCTAAGATTAAATAATAGGAAAACAAATGTTACGAAATAATTCATACCTTTCATTGGTCATTTTTAGTTTCTTCATCCTCAATAAGGATGGCATTAGGTATTGGTAAACAAATATTTGTACGATCTTGGTGATCCCATTCCGGAAACTTCTTCGTAGGAAATGTGTTTGCATAATGAACATGCACACCACATATAAAAAATTCAATTTATCTTTCATAAATAACTTCTTTCCCTTTCTTAGAGTAAACTATATGCATCCTTTTTCCATGGTAGGTTCTTAATTTATGAACTTCATTTACACATCTATATATTCTTTTTGCCCCATTGAATCATTTTCCTATGTGTTTATTTCCACATCTTTGATACATAGGGTTTTTAACATACTTACCTTTATAATTATTTCCTGAACATCCATAGGGATTTGTTTCTCACATATATGATGCCTTATAAAAATCAATAAGGTTCAGTTGGTCATTCATGACTCTAGATAGTTGGTTGAGAATAACTATAAGAGTAATCATTACAGCTCCTATATTATTCAGTTTCTCCTTCAGAAATCCGTCACAGTTTTCTTCACATCCACTGTTACTTTGGTGCCTGCTAGATCCAGACATTTACTAAAACCAAAACGGTCAGTGTGATTATATTAGTAAAATAATCATATAATATCTTTTGAGGAGGTTAAATACTAAGATATAATTATTCATATTATCTTAAAATCGTTTAAATTATCTATATAAAAAACCATGACACTTTCTGAATTCCTAACCATTAAGGAAATGCCAGTTGTGCTAAAAGAATACCTTAACCTCTAAAGTTATCTAAAACGACCTCTGATACCAACTATAAGGAGTCAGCCTTAAAAAATTACATAATCTTGAATTAAATGAATAATTCATGTTTAGGATCTTTTCATGTTTAGAGTTTTTGGGAATTAGGACATAACTACTACATGTCAATGATTAAAAATTAGACACATCTACTTAGTTACCATTTATTTAACAAAATAAAAACTCTTGAACAAAATATTATTGTCTAGTTCCATGTTATAGATAGCATGAAATTTCATTGATCCCATCCTAGACCATATTCCACATTATTTCATGTGGTAATCATTTCAAATACTTGAGATGAGAATTAGAAGATCAGTAAGGGATACAAAAAGAATAAAAACATTAGATCATGAATATATACATTACATAATCCTGTTAACATATCCCATGAAATCATAATATTTGTAAAATACACCTAGAAATTATAAAAAAAATATAGGTTACTTGAGGCATTCATAACATTCTTATGTAGGGAGTAACCCTCATGGTTACCTTTGGAATACCCATCGCAGTATATTCCCTAAATCTCTTTGGAAAAACCTTAGCATTTAACTCCTTTTCATTACCCAATGCATTGGAGAGATATCTTGGCCTCACACGCCCTTATTTTATCACGGAACCACCCAACTCCATAAACAATGCCCAAAAACCATAGTATAATCGTTTCACATAAAACATGCCTAAAGAAAACATAAAATTTCCACATTTCAATTAAAAGATATCAAGACAAGACATTTATATAATCAAAAAATTATCAAAACCATTTTCAGTATCAAAATAAAAAAAAATTAAAACATGGTATTTATTTTTCTTTTAAAAAATTTTATGGCCTGTAGAGGAAGCTGAAACTCTAATAATGGTCACAGTGGTGGAGAAGTCGTTGTCACCACATACGTAAGACAAATCATACCTTTTGTTGTTTAGTAAAATGATTCATGTAAAAAGATTCCTTTTGAATGAAATTAAAAGTCAAAAGGGTTTATTATACAACTAATAAAATAAGGTCGTATCTAAATTGAAGTATACCTCAACGAAAGGAGATTGGGAAGAAGTCCCACACAAAGATGTATCCTTAGATTAAGGATAAATCAATTACATAATTATGTGGGAGAAATATAAATACACCCACTATAACTGGATATTAAGTGTAAAACAATCAAGGGCCCTCAAAACATATTCATAGTATGACATAATCAAGAAGTAGAGGTTTAACCCAATGAATTTAAATTTGGTTAAGAAGTTCCCTTAAGGAAATTCGACAGCATAACGACGTCACTCAAAAATTAAAAAAATGAGTTGATGAAATATAAAAAAGGTATATCCTCAGTTGGACATACAATTTACATCAATAAGGATATATAATACATATCCCAACATTAATAATATGTAAATCAAAAGACCTAACAAAAAGAAGTCTTTTAAAAAGATGAGGGTGAAGGGTTCCCTTACCAATTGTGGTGACTTTCAAAACGTACACCCCATGAAAGAAGGATTATACAAAATTGATTTAAATATCCATAAACGAACGTATATTACATAAAGAGTATAATAATGGGCATTAAATACACAACTCAATGGAGATAGTGAAAAATATAGAATGAATCTCATAGGAATAAATAGTGAGATAAACACCCCTTACCTCATTGTAATAAATCAAGTCGTATGACCAAAAGATAATAAGAAGCAAATAAATCACATAATAACATGAATTTAAATTGAATAATGATAATATATATCAATTGGAAGTACACAATACACCGTATGCAACAAATAATTGGTGAACAATGGAAATCTCACGGAATTAAAAGTGAGATAAGAAATCCCCTTACCTCTTGTCCGACTTGTTTTGTCCATCTCTTTATATTCCTAAATAATAATCATAGGTAAATTTATAATTGCATAAGGACTTCCTTTAATGTTTATTATTCAATTCATATCACATATTATCATGTTATAATAATTTTTAAATTATGTGAGTTCATATCATACATTTTGTCAATGTTCAGTACATGAGTAAAAAATGTAGTTGTTTTAAAAGAATTTCCCATATAGTTATATGTAAATCATATACAGAATGGTATTAATGATCTAAATATCATATATATCCAGTATATATTAATTTCAAACTATTCCATAACATTTGGAGATAAAAATTAAATGCACTGTTCATGGAGATGGTAGGACGTACGTACGCATGAACACTAATTTTATTTCTTTGTCATATTAAAGGAATTAAAACTAAATGAGAAATATATATATATTATAGTTCCAGTATAATATATATGTTATATAGGTAACATATTTTCATTAATTACATTCTTTATAATTTCCATGTTTGGAATGAACGAGTCACGTAACTTGAGGGGGCGGTAGTCCACACATAATCATATGAAATTATCACATTTGCACAACATGAAAAGCATAAATGTATGTTTTAAATATAAAATATAGAAGCATTTAGAGGACATAAATATAATATATATCATATATAAATATAGTTCCATCATAATGGCCACCATTAAAGGTGTTAAATAAGATTGAACAATTATCGTTTCGTGAGGCAATAATTCACCACCCATTGAAAAAATATGTTTTTTAACCATTAGATGGATGTGTGTGTAAGTGTAGATATAATACTTATCATAACAAAATCCTAGTATATTAAGGATATTGGTGTTATTATGGGATCATATAATAATAAGATATAGTTAAGTGAAAAAGGAAAATAAAATTAAGATACTCGAGAGAATACATTACCTCTAAATCATGTAACTCTTTTCGATTTGAGCTAAAGGCTTCCTTGGAACGACTTCTGCCCTAGGACTAATAGAGGTATGTGTAGAGACAATATGAGAATAGTTTGGACTATCCATGTTCTTGAGAGGTGTGGATAAGGGGGTAGAGGTGGTGGCCTTTTATAAGAGGGAGGAGGGTCACTTTTGGAATGTCTTGAAATGTTAGTTTATTATAAAATGTTTTTCGGATATTAAAGGTCCCAGAATGATATATTTCAAGCATAAGGTGATAGGGGTTCGAAATCCAACCATATAATAGGTTTTCTACAGGTTTATTACTTATATTTTACCTTATCATTTCATTTTTTTAAATCATTAATTAGTGAGGTAATCACTACATCATCATGGTGTCATAAATAAATTTATATATTTAGTGTCTAAAAATCATTAAATAAATACCATAATGTAGGAAATATTTATAGATTTACAATTACTATTTATAGTCTAAGATGTTATTTTTGTAATCAAAATTAAAATTGTTTTACTTAGGATATACAAACCTTTGTTATATTTCCCTTTTAAAAAAATAATGTCCATAATGTCACTATTACACCCATTCGACTCCATGGGCCGTCAGGTTCGATAAAAATATTCCCATGGTCATCCATGACTCAAAAAAGATTATTTGGACACATTTTAGCATCATTTTATGTCATTATTATATAATTTTTGTACCGTTAAATACCCAATTACTAATTAATCACTATAATTATCGATAATTACTATCGTTACTACATGTAATGTCCAAAAACAAAAGAGTCTTAATTAAATAATTTGGAAATTATGATTACAAATATGGAATCCATTTTACCATATTATGAAAACTAAAAATTACAGTAATTAATTTAAAAATAATTCCTATTGTCACAACCAAAGATGAGTTTTTAAGAAGTAAAACTTTATCAAAAGATTGACTTGTTTATACATCCAATTGAAAAGTAAAATTAATTCAAATGAACAACATTGTATTAAGTGATAAAAACTTAATTCAATTACACTTTAAAACCTATTAAAGTAAAATCTAACTATATAATTAAAATAGATAAAAAACCATTTTGGAGTAAAATGTAATATTTTTAACTATTCATTAAAAATGAACATTTGTCAGAAAAAGACCAAAAATTTATCCAAAGTGAATAAGATATTCCAAATTCAAAAATAATTTATATATTATGAAAATAAAAACATAAAAATTTCATTAATTAATTTTATAATTAATTTCCATTCTAAAAACAAATAGCATGTTTTTATTAAACAAAATCTATCAACAGATTGGCACTTGTTTATGTCCAATTTTAAAGTGAAATTAATTTCAATGACCACCATTGGATTAAATGGTAAAAAGATATTTCAAAAATAAAATTAACCCGATTAAGAAGATAATATAACCATATAAATAAATTATATTAAAAATATTTTTTGAATTAAAATGCAACATTTTGACTATTCATTAAAAAATGAACTTTATCAAAAAAATAACAAAAATTTACACGAAGTAAATTTTTCTGCCCAATTCTACAGAAGGATTTTATTTTGTCAAATATAACATATAAAATTAAAAAAAATTAGTTTTAAAAATTATTCTCCATCAAAAGGCAGTAAATCAACTTTTTAAGGAACATTATAATATTCATGCTTAAAATCAAATTTTTTCTAATTTTAAGCCTCTAAATTTTATTGGATAAATGTAAAAATATTTAACATACGTATATAATAATTTTGTAGTTAGTTATGTTCATTCCCACCATTACAATTTCTTAACATTAACTACCATTAAAAATAATATTAAAATATTATTAGTTTGCAGCGTAAGATTTCAAAGAAACTTGTTGTTGCGTACTGGGTATGGCATCAAACATAACATTCCCTTTAATGTAATATTAACATTTTATTCACAAATATTAATAAATATAAAAATGTCATATTCTTTATTTACTCAGGATGTTACAATTGACATCATATATAATAGTTAAATCATTGTTATTAAATTATAAAATAACTATATACATAAATATGATATCATATTTGATCCTCTAATATTTCTATGTTAATAATATTTTAGTAGTATAATCATTTCAGGTGTTAAATGACCTGTTTTCATTTATATTCCTGTTATGTAATCCTTGTTTGTTTTGGAGAGGATGCATTTTATTCATATCCATAATTATATTGTGTTCTTAAACATTATTTTTAATCATAAACTTAAAATTATTTTTGAATGAAAACAATAAGGAATGAATATCATCGTGTTCGTGGAGACGGTAAGACACACGTACACAGGAGCAAAAATATCATTATTTTTATGGTGACATCATGTGTAATTTGATGGTATATACTATATAATTAATCATTAACATGTTATATTTATTATTTACATAAGTTATACTTATTATTAAATCCATCCAAATAATGAACTGTTTGAATAACATACGACACCACAACATGGAGGAGGTAAGCAGTACATACACACGTATAGTGACATTGTAATTCATTTGATGGATAAAATAATTATTATGGTTGTACCATTTTTATACTAACATCATTGAATATAAAATATAATGAATTTATTATTTTTGAATGGAATCAACAAAGAAAGGGGAAGTGGAAGAATAAAAAACATGAATGTGGTGAGAAATATTTACCACTTTTTTGGATTCTTTCTTTTTATTTGATCAAAATGACTTCATAGGTTGGATTTCTGACCAATTTATGGCCTCTTGATGAATTTTAGGATAGATGGGAGGATATTTGGGGAATGTTTGGCAGAGCCAAATGGGTTTGGAGGTGTGAAATTTAGAGAAGGCGAAGAACCCTTTTCTAAGACAGTTCAGGGTCACTTTAGAAAAATCTTGAAATATTAATTTATATGAAATTTTTCTCAGTTTAAAATTGCAAAAAATTGATTTATTTCGAGGATAAGGTGGGTAGGAGTCGCAAAAATTTCATCCAATATGTTTTAGATATGTTTAGGTTACCATATTAGACATATCTTTTAGATTTAACTCTTAGATAAATAGTTTGATATTTACCATGTCTCATTGTATTTTTATATTATATGGTTAATAAAAATTATCTAAAAAGATATTAAAACCCAAATTGGTTCTTAATTAATATATATAACCTTATCTAAGACTTTTGGACAATCCTTATATTTTTATGAATATTATATAAATGAATAATATATTATTTGTTTTAAAAAAATCAATTATGTCAATCATGACACTATTTAGTATTTGATTTTTTTAAATCATAACAGAATGATTAATTTTTAAAAAATTATTTATTCAACTAAAACATGTTATATTAACCTATAATAATATTTTAATTCCTCAAAATTCTCGAAATACATTTATTTGGATATTTATATAATCAATTATTTTAATCTTTCATTAATAAGGCAATTACTGCATTGTAATTGTGTCATAAATAAATTTAATTATTTAATGTCTTAAAATTGATAAATAAAATACCATTATGTAGGAAATATCTTTAGATTTTTAATTTCTATTTATAGTTCAAGTTATATTGTTTGTAACCATATATTAAAAATGTTTTAGTTATTATACTTTGAATTTTACTCTTTTAACTATTCATTAAATAAAAAAATAATAAATGTCCTAATCTAATCCAAGCAGACCAAATAGGATCATATTTTATTCCTAAGGTTGTTTTTGGTTGAATTAATTTTATCCCATAGAATTAGAACTTGTGTTAGGGTAATTATAATATCATTTTTACCCTTATTTACGATATTTAATTTTAACCGTGGTAAATGAAAGTAAAAAAGTTACTATTCAAAAAAAATTATTTTCATCTTATTGAACCACATTTTACTTACATATATCAACCATGTCTCTCAGGATTTTTAAATTCAAATCACAGAAGTGGTAAAATTATGTTTTATGCAAATTTGGAAATACTCCTAGAATGTGGGTAAAAGACGGTAAAAAGTTCGATAAAATTTTATATATCTTTTCTTATTTTAAAATGACTCCAATGGATTAAATTGATAATATATATGTATTATGTATCTATTTTGATGAATAATAAATTAAAATAAAATAACTATTTATTTAAATAAAATGTTGGTTTTAAACAATAACATAGTGTTTTCACTATTCATCAAAAATTTTATGTATTTAGAAAAATACCAAAAATTCACTCTAAGCTAATTTTGATATTCCAAATCCAAAAAAGATTTCAATTTTGAGAAATAAAATTTATTAAATTTTAAAAAATGGGTATTACTATTCATAATGGGTAGTTTCATTGGTCATGGTTTTTTAAAACTTCATGTTGTGTACAATGCATGATACAGCATTATTGAAATGGAAATGAATCGATGAAGCTTGGTGTGTTACAATAAACATTTTTGTGAAAAATTTATAATTACTAGAGGAAGAATTCAAAAAACTCATAGAAGTGTTCCACAAATCACGTGAGAAAGAAATAGAACAACTTATAATTAGAGAGATAAAGGAGTGCATGATGTAATGGTAGTTGTTTTATAAAGCATGATAAATAACATCAAAATTTATATCACTAGATTTACTTTTATAAAAAATCAATCTAATTCTCCTTAAAATCAACTTGAATGGGTTCGTTAATATTCATTATTATCATGGGAAATGAAGAATATAATTTACCTCTTCAAAACACCATTTAAATAAAGTTATTTATTTTCTTACATATTTATTTATAATAAAATTATATTTTTAAGAAATTTATATTTATTTATTGTTAAAATCCCAATTTAATTCACTTTATTTAACTGATAACTCCACATTATCTCATGTGTGACTCCTAGTACGCAATAGGGATCTGTGTGAAGTAAGGGTCTATGTCCATCAGTGGGGAGAAAATACCCTCAACGTCATGTCATGGGATCAATTATAAAAAAAATATAATAAATAATCAAAGTATCATGTAGAATGTTAATGATTACATACATTGAATATAAATAAAACATCTCCCATAAGTGGAAAACATGTTCCAAAAAAATAATACATATAATGTAAATAAATAATATCCAGATACATTATGAAAAATATTAAAACATTGAAATACCTTAAGATGGTGTGAGTATAAGATTTAGTGGAACATCGCCAATGTATCATTAAACTTTTGTGCACATGTATAACATCGTCTTCCATAATAATGATCAATGCATAACTTGCATAAAAATATCATCCAAAACCTAGTGACTATGCACTAAAAAGCCACAAATCCCCGACCAATATTAGTTTATCATTTTGATGGATGGATGATCAATGTGTCCAAAAAATAATGTATTATCCATGAGGATAAATAATCCTTCCACTTGGGATTGTGTAATCATGAAACTCAACATCAGTAATCTTAAAAATGGATATGTTACCGTTATACTTTACAGTACATATAATGGAATGGATCTCTCTGGTCTATTCCTTTGTTGAAATATTGTGTTTGAGGAGTTTTGGGTAGTCATGGTGACTTATCTGCAAAATGTTTCCAAATTTCCGAAACTTTTCATGAAATGATGTCACAAAATGGCGTCACTTACTTTTCCAAATTTTCAAATAGTATCATGAAATATTGATATGAAATAGTGTCACAAAACAGTGTCACATAAATTTCTAAACATTCAAACTATTTCATGAAACAATGTCAAAATTATGTTTCATATTAAAAAATTAACAAACTGTCTCATGAAACTATGTCATGAAATTGTTGCATAGAAACTGTTTCAGAGAAATGGTAGAACAGAAAATGTTTCATAGAAATAGTAGTATAGATACTATTTTATAGAAATAATATAAAATTAACAATTTTAGGTAATGGTGGCATAAGAACGGTGGCACCAAAAATGTGGTATCCAAACTGTTTCATGAACAGTGTCTCCAAAACTAATTCATTTGCTTTTTAAAATTTCCATATTTGTTTCAAGATTTCCTAGTTTCTCCCATTTAACATTTTCCTTGAAGAAAAACTCCTTAAAATTCATTATTATATGGATTTTCTGGATGATTCAAAGCCTATAAGTTCTATATAAATTTTCCTAAGTCATGGGATTCATTTACATGGTCAAACCTCATGGTATAATGTGATCATCTTTTAAAAGAGAATCCATGGTATCGTAAACTACTCCTCTGTTAAATCATTAAACGGGACAATATATCTTCCTCCTTTTTCTTCCTCCTTTTTCCCTAGATCTATAAGCTTTGACCATTCCTTTCTTCCTATAGGAGTCGTGCATAATATTGTAGCGTTGGATCATATCTTCCATGGTGTTTCTTTCGGCTACATGTGCAACCCCTATTTTCATGAAACCATGAAGTATCGATCAATCCTCGATATACGATATAATCTATCATTTCTCTGAGGGGTTCCATTAATTTTGTTTCTCCTTAGCATGTTATTTCATGCCATATCCACGTTCCTAATAGATATTTATTGGGTATTGTCTTGTGTGGTGGTGTTTTTACACCCTTTGGTTGATGAAGTCCTCTAAGAGAGGCGACCATTATCTAATTTGATGGAATATTTAGTTACAATGATGATCAAAAACCTTTTGAGGGAGGGGATATCCGGAATATCTATTGTTTTTCATATAGTCATAGAGTTATCATATTATAGCCACTTTATCAAAATGGAATTGACATAATAATTATTTTAACTAGATAAATAAATTATTATCGATCTAATGTTATTTCATCTTGTTTTTCTAGATATTGTGATATCTATGATTGTTTTGTTTAACATGTTGTTCTTGATAAAAACTGGTAAAAAACATAATGTTGGGAGTAATTTTAAATTAATTGGATAATAATAATGATGCATGCTTTAAATATGGTTATTGTTGTTGTAAAATATTGATAATCCAATGGATGTAGTTATGAATATTTAGCTGAACCATATAATTAAATATCTATTAAAGAACCTGTTGTTGGTAAAATATAATTCTTGGTAGGGCTCTGAGTTACCCTATTTCTTATAAAATACAATGATCTTTATTCTTGGAGCTATGATAGCTCGTTGTTTGTGAATACAGAATACGTAGAATAGGGTCAAGATCCCGGTTGCATTGTTGTTGGTTTCCTGTTACATCTGTTGTGGTGTGATCCTGATATGGATGAGCCTGGAGGGATTTTTTGTTATGTGGGGTCATGAGGCCAACTGGTTGTGGAAGCAGTTGATTACTAGAGTGGCGTGATTCATAGGTTTAGGCATGTGGGTGTTAGGGGAGAAATTAGAGATGATGAAATACGTTGGATGTGAATGTTGGAATCTTTCAAAATATTTTTTTAACTTCTTTACTTTTCCCACTACTCATGGAAGCTATAATTCCATACCCTCCTTCCAAAAGGGGAGAATACACTTGGGCTATGAAACATGATTTCAGTGTTTAACTTCTTGAGGGTGGATGTGCGTACAGTATTTCAATATGTGGAAAAGACTTGGAATTTGGTTCACCTACTCACTCTATTGATCCCCCTTAAGTTTAGTTGCTTGGAATATTTATATAGAATGCATGAGAATATGGGAAATTAATAATTCTATTAATAAATGATTTAATTAATGATGTTAACCTATTGGGTTATAAGTTGGAGTAATGTAATGATGAGGTTACAATTTAAATGACCTTCGAATCTTGGATGGAATTTTAATGGAATTTAATGTGTAATTGATAACAGCTAATTAATTTTTATAGAATTATTAAATGTAAATTGAAATTTATAAAAAGGGAAAAATTAATATAATGTATCATTTTAAATAGTTGTGTACTTATAGGATACATTTTCATAACAGTGTCATCCAAGATTCTTCGAGACATTAGATGTTGTTGAGTCTAAGATTGGGTTATACCCATATTGTGGTTGTGAGCTATAGTACATTCTATACATTTAGTGGTTCTTGTATGCTAAACCACACCTTCAGTATGGTAAAATGACACCCAAATGATTTTCATCCTTAGGGGTGTTTTCCGTAAAATCGTGATTGGAGGATGGATGGCTAACTACCTTTTTGTCCACACGATGTTCTCTTGGTTGTTACTTGTTCTTGTAGGTATAATAGTTAGTTTCACCATATATGTGTGTATGGGCTGTTGTGTCTTTTGGTTATTCCCGGACATTTATTTTGGATATAGTTTCCTATGGACAACAATAGGTGTATCGTGTTTAGGTTATGATGGATTGAAGATCCTTACTCAATGAATGGGATGTAATTACTTGAGGTATAATGCTCGATGTGTGATTCACATTACATGATATATGGTGCCTCCCACAAACTACATTGTTAATTTCTTAAATTTGGACATAGTGGTTGTGTTTTATGTGGTTCATGTTGTGGTGCTTCACCCAGGTGTCTATAAGCAAGCATTTTTTTGAGGGAGATGATTCAGATGTGCGACGTTGTAGAAAATTTGCGAACCAGTGGGGAAGTGGTATTAAGGTACCCGTCATATTATTTATTATGTTATATAATATAGTATTTGATGCATTGTGAGAGTATCCATGGTGATACTAGGAACTTAGCATATCTGTTTATGTGACGAGTTAGTTTCACTTTTTGTTCACTGTCCTTTAGCATGCTTTCATTACATTTCCAAGAGAGGCTCTGTGGATTATCCTAATGTATATACTATTATAAATTACCTATGTATACATATATACACTATTGTTTATGTCACATGTTGAAGGATGGAGATATGTCTGGTTATTACTAGCATTGGGTTATAGGAGTTGTTCTAGCTTCATTTTCCCTATATTTTTTACTTTTTTTATTCTTATAGTTTTATATTTCTGTTTTAGTAGTTATTTTATGAAATTACATATGTGTACTTGGTATTTTGTTATATTTTATTCTGATCTGGAGTTGGTTGGTGTCCATATTTTCTATCTATTCTTATGTGTGTTCTCTTAGTGTGTAATTATTCTCATTTGTTTGACTACTATACCCTTTGTGCTAGTTACCAACCTAAGGCCTAAAAAAGGTGGGACTCAAAGGGTAACTATTTTCCTTCTCAAATTGTGATCCTTGGAGAGGTACAAGTTGTGTAGAGTGGGTCATGTAACAGTTGTATCATATGTTTAATTGATGGATTTGATGATATTTGGTGAGAGGAACAAGTGAGGTTTCATGGATTGGTAGAGAAATAGTGTCAGGTAAGATTATAAATTGATGTAAACACTTGAGAACAACTAATATATAAGTGTTTCGTCCACCTGTGATCTAATATAGGAAACATTATGGTTACAGTGACTACATAATTAGGTTATACAGTTTTTAGGTTAGAGACCTAGGAAATGGTCATTTGTTATTCTTCTTTGTCTATATGGTTGAATGTGTAGATCTTGTTAGAAGTTATCCTAAAATGAATTGATGAAAATAGTTAATTAATGTTTATTCATCCATATTATGGGTTTGGTACCTATAACATCTTGTTATTTTATATGTATGTCTCCAGTTCGATGCCCTTGCTAGGATTGAACATAATATGTCTAGCAGGTTGCACTAGTAGATTGTTGCAGGGTGGAGGTTGATGAAGATTACCCATAGAGAAGGACACTCTAAGAGATTCAGTGCAAGAGTATACTGATGTACGAGGGCTCTATTTCAGATGCAGTCATGGAAGACTATTTGGAGATGGTTGACATAGCCATCCGTTCAATCCATTATATGACAGAGCACTAGGTGTCATTGGTTGTGTTGATGTTGTGTGGGTCTGCGAGGTGGTGGTGGTTATTGTTCATAAGCGATCTCTATGAGTCTATGATCTCATGGGAGTAGTTCCAAGACATGTTCCAAATACAATTTCACTCTTTGACTATGAAGTCATCCAGTCTCTAAGAGATACATACCATTAGATAGGGGATCTCATGTGTGTGAGTGTTTGGAATCCATTTTAGGAACCTCCTACGATATGGTTCGGACTATTTTTTTCAGATTAGGATGCATGGGTGGGGATTTTCGAGGAGAATTTTCATCCATAGATATACCCCCAGGTCGCTCTGTTTATGATGAATACTTATCTTGAGGTGCCGGAAAGGGAACAAGTAATTGAGATGACATTATCCATAATGGGATGTTCACGAGAGGGGAGTCTTTAGAATTCTTCACAAAGTAGAACTATCATCCTAGGTTCCCAGTTTTCAGGCAGAAGAGTTTCAATTTTTCAATGTGATGTTCCCATTGCTCGTCATCTCATTTCTTGGGGGTGGCATATCTCAATTATTTACCAAGGGATCATGCACTTTTTTTATTCAGGAGGCCAAGGTCATCAGAAGCTAGAGTGGCCGACCTTTCAGGGTGGTCAGCGTGAACTAGGTGTTCTTCTCTAGGTTCCTCTATTAAAGATGTTACATACGAGGATTCAGTAGTAGGTTGCACCATAGTTGGATAAATCAAGAGCAGATGGGGCAGGAATTGGATAGCCCCTTGATACTCCCCGTTCTCAGATATTAGAGCGTAGCCTTGGTGGTGCTCTTCATATGTGTCATAGAGGCTATAGAGGAGGTCATGGTCATCATCATGTTTTAGAGTTGTTAGTGCTAGGTGATCCAGAGGTCGTTTAAGGTACCCTTTCCTTGTTTTAAATTTGTGTGTATGCCTTGTTTGATTCGGGAGAGACGAAATCCTTCATATTAGCAACATTTTACCATTCTTTAAGACAGGAGGTAGAGAGGCTTCTACAGACCTCAGTTTTGACTATTTCAATTGGAGGTCAAGCTAACTTGTTTGATGTATGTAGAAATTGTGATCTACTTTTTGGGTAGCCCCGCTCTTGGGGATATTTCCTATGATTACAAATTCAACCATATGACATCATCCTCATCATGGATTGTTTATATTCAGTGCAGGCTATCATCGATTAGTTCAGGTGTAAGGTGGTGTGCTTCGATTTTGATATAGATCTTGTGATTTTTGTTGGTGAGAAAGACCATTGGATAGGTCAGAGGCGTGTTATATCAATTTCATCTTTGATGGCTGAGTTGATACTATGTTTTTCAGAGGATCGTCAGTTGGAGTTTCCCGAATTTGTTGAAGAGTACCCTTATGTCTTCGTATATGATGTTGTAGCATTTCCCCCATGAAGAGAGTTCATGTTTGGGATCAAGATACATCTGAGAGAATCTCTTATCTCTATGTATCCATACAGGATGGCCCCTTCTATGTTTTGAGATCTTCATGTACAACTCGATAGTCTGTTATAGTGTGGTTTTTTTCGGCTGAGTGTGACACTTTGGGGTGAACTAGTTTTGTTCGTGAATAAGGATGATGAAAATTTGATGTTTTTTATAGATTATTATAACTTATAAAATTTAATAGAGAAGAATTACTATCATATTCCATGGATTAATGATTTATTTTATAAAATTAATGGTGTATGTTAGTTCTTGTAGATCAACCTATTGTTAGGATTTCATCAAATTCGTGTGAAGTATGAGGATATCCATAAGAATACAATATGTTGTCTTCATTTGAATTATGTGTTTGTTTTTATATCGTTCGGAATGAAAAATGATCCATTTATGTTTATTAGGTTGAAGAACATTGTGTTCCTAGAGTTCGTGGACTTTTTTGTTGTGGTAAACATTGACAAAATCCTTGTGTATTCCATGACTGAGAAGGATAATCTTGAGCATATGCATGCCATTTTGGGAGTTCTTCGTTAGCAACAACTATTTGGGATATAGTTAGAGTGTGAGTTTTGGGCTCGAGAAGTTTGTTTCATAGTTTATTATGTATCTTAGTTGTGATTTGATGTGGATTAAATGAATATAGAAGCAGTTGTGTCTTTGGAAGGCCCCAAAATAGTAGCAGAGGTGTGATGTTTCTTTGGTCTCATAGGCAACTATAAAAGGTTCATAGTCGATTTATCTTGGGTTGCGACTCCTCTAACAGCATTGACCAGCAAGGATTTGGGGTTTGTCTTGAGTGATATTTTTGAGCTATCTTTTGATAATCTGAAGTATAATTTATTATTCAATCAAGTTCATTGTCTTCTAGAAGAAGTAGTTCAGTTTGAGGGTTTCAATGATGCTTCACATATGGGGTTTGTTTGTGTTTTGATGTAGTAGAGATTGGTCATTTTTATGGGTCTCGTCAGTTGTATCCCCATGATTTATACTATGATACAAATGACCTTGAGTTGTAAGTAGTGGGGTTTTCTCTAAATTTATGGAGACATTACCTCATTAGTTAAATTTCATTTGGTTTTCACCGATCATGAGAGCGTGAGGTATGCTTTCTCACATTATGACAAGAACATGCAGCAACATCCGTGGAAGGAGTTTGTACAAGAATATGAATTCAAAATCTGGTATACTCCTAGAATGGGGAATGTTGTAGGTGATTCTCTAAGAAAGAAGTCATGAAGTGATGGAGTGTGTGAATCTGGTGATTCCTACAATGTGATGGAAGAACATTTAGCATTAAATCTCATTATAGGAGAAGTTGGGGGTAGAGGTATTTTATTTTATATGATGTTGTATTCTTCTCTGGTGCAGTATATGGAAGATTCCCAATTAGGTGATCTAGAGGGGGATGTCATGAGAGACCGAGTTGTTTTTGGAAGTTCCCCTGATGGTTGGTCTGAAGATGAACAACATCGAATGTTTTATCAGAGAAGGATTTTTGTTCCCATGGAGATGTGTGAGATGGTACTAAGTGTGTTCCACAGTTTTCCATTAGTGGTTTATCCTAGAGTGATATAGATGTACCGATCCAGGAGGAGTCCATTTTTTGGACTGGGTTTAATTATTTTGTTGTAGAGTTTGGGTCTCTATGTTTGGTCCTCTATATGTTAAAGGCTGAGCACGATGTACTTGATAGTTTTCCCCAGCCATTAGATGTTCCATAGTGGAAGTGGGAAGACATATGATTATAATTTTTAACTAGTTTACCTTGAGATCTCGGATTTCATGACACTATATGGGAGATAGTGGATCATTTGATGAAATCATCCCACTTCATAGAAATCGAAAAATTGAGCTTTGTTGAGGTTTTATAAAGGATTTATCTGGAGGAGGTGGTGAGACCCCATGGAGTCCCAAGAACAATCATTTTCAATAGATATCGCCATTTTACATCTTGCGTGTAGACATGTCTCTAGCATGGTTTTGATCTCATCTATGCCTTAGCGGTAATTTTCATCCTTAGACAGATGATCAGACAAAGCAGGCCATGCAGTCTTTTGAAGACATGTGGCACTCTAGTGTCCTGGATTTTGGATGATCACGTATGAGGAACTAACCCTTGGTGGATTTTTCTTACAAAAATAATTTTCACTCCACCATTGGTATGGTGCTGTTTGAGGAATTTTATGGAATACTTTTCCATTCTTCCTTATTATAGACTAGGTTTAGAGATTCAGAAATCACCAATCTAGAACAAGTGCATAACATGAAAGAGATGGTTTAGATGATTCGTGAAAGGATGATGGTAGTGTAGGATCATCGGAAAACATATGAAAATCAAATGATGATACCATAAGATTTTTATATTGGGAATCATGAGTTTTCAAAGATGACTCCCCATTGTGGGTTGTTAAAGTTTGGTCATGGGATAAATGTTTCATCCCAGTTTTGTGGACCTTCGTGGTGTTGGATCATGTTGTAATTATGGCGTATCTAGTGAAACTTCCCTTACAGATGATATAGATACACGATGATTTTCATGTGTCACAGCTCTATTGTTATCTTCACAAAGATGCTGACATCATTGAATATGCAGTGATCTACATTGACGATGATGTGACCTTTGAGGAGAAACTAGTATAAATCTAGTACATAATGGAGAAGGAATTTTGTGTGTGTGATATCCCATTGGTCCCTGTCTTGTGACGTCACGGTGGAATAGAGAAGAGTACACGGGAGTATGAGTAAGAGATACATGCTTAGTACCCTGAGATGTTTTATGTTTAACTCTTTTCATGTAATGATTTTTTATTGGACATATTTCATGAAAATGAGATGGATTTATTCTGTTGTATTTTGTGGCTTTCTCTCTTTGAGAGGTATCATGAAGTGTGGTTGTTCGAAGAATTTTTTTTGGTTCATATCTTTTTTGGTATTTGATTCTCAAGGATGAGAATGTTTTGAGAGGTATTTTATGTAATTTCCCAAAGCACTATAGTTAATTAATTTGGTTAAATTTTGTGTTTGAGGCATTCTAGGTGGTTTAAGAGACTTTTACCCAAAAAAATTCAAAATTACCATGTTGTTTCATGAAACAGTGTCACAAAACAGTATACCATACATTGTCAAATTTCCAAACTATTTCATGAAACTACATCATGAAATGTTTTCCCATACTTTTCTAAATTTCAAAACTCTTTCGTGAAATGGTGTCACAAAATGATTTCATTTACTTTGAAAATTTTATAAACTTTTTCCTAAAATGGTGTCACAAAATAGTTTCATGTTCCTTTCAATGTTTCCAAACTCTTTCATGAAACTTTTTCACGAAATGGTAACACAATAATAGTAGCACATTAATTGTCTCACAGAAATGGTAACATAGAAACTGTTTCATTGAAACAGAATCACATAATCTCATGAAATGATGGAACATAAATAGTGGGATTGAAATGGTGGCACAGAAATGGTGGAAGAGAAATGGTGGACCTGCAACTGTGGCACTGAAACTATTTCATGATTATTTGTTCTTGAACTGTTTTATTTCCTTTTCAAACATTCTAGATTTTTTTAGATTTCTCAGTATCTCCCACTTATCATTTTCTTTGATGAAAAATAAATTATAAGCCATATTTAAGGGATTTAAGGCTGATTCAAACCCCATAACTCTTATATTAGTATTCCTAATGCTTGTGATGTATTTACTTGGTAAAACTACATTCATTCATGTGATCTTTTTAAGGGATAATCCAGCATATCTTAATCTACTACTCTATTAAATCTTTTAATACATCAAGTTATCGTCGACCTTGTTCTCCCTTATTGTTCCAAAGTGTGAGATTCTCAATCAATTCCATCATTCCTATTTGAGTGATGCGTAGTGTTGTAGCCTTGGATCATGTCCGCCCTAGAGTTTCATTCTACTATATTCAAATCCCTTGTTTTGGTGCAACCAAGTAGTATCGACCAATATTCGATATAAGGTATGATCTATCATCTTTATTATGGGTTCACGTATCTCTCTTTATCCTTAACTTATTATGTCATGTTATCCCCATGTTCCTAATGGGATTTTTGTGGGTGTTTTTGGTGTGGTGGTGTCTCTGCATCCTCGTGTGTTTATAGTCATTCGGTCGAGGTGATCGCGATCAGTTTTGTTAGACTCTTCCTATACAAAGAGAATCTGAAACATTTTGAGGTATGGTATTCTTGATATCTGTATTATTTTACAAGTAGTAGTATAATTAGAATGTTTTATCCACTAGATCACAATGAAATTCATATAATTAATATTTTGAATAAATAAATTAATTGGTATCAATTCTATGTTATTGCCTCTTGTTTTCAAAAATAGTGTGATATCTATTCTTTATTTGTTTAAACTGTCATTATAGAAGTAAATTGGTAATGATTGTAATGTTGGGAAATTTTTAATTTAATTGGATAATGATAAAGAGTCATGTTTTAAATGATTTTGTTGTTGTGGTAAACTGTTGATAATAAATTGGATGCATTTAGGAATATTTAAATGAACCAAATGACTTAATATGGAATAATAAAATGGTTTTTGATAAAAGACAATTACTGATAAGGTTCTAAGTTACCCTCTTGGTTGTAAAATCCAACAATATTTATTCTTGAAGATGAGATACGTCATTGTTGTGAAAGTATAATTCCTTTTTTATGGTCAATAGACTAATTGTTTTGTTGTTTGTTTCCTACTGCATGTTTTTTGGTGTGAACCTAAGATGAATATTTTGGTATATGGGATATGGGGGCCCATTGGTTGTAGTAGAATTTGATTCCTAGAGTGGGGAGATGCATTATTTTATTCATGCGGGTGTTGTTGAGGACACATGTGATGATGAAATAGGTTGGATTTGAATGTTGGATGATTTCTAAATATTTATGGTTGTTTATATGCTTTACATTCCTCACAAATCATGGAAGCTGGTCTTTCTTTCCCTACATCCAAAAAGGGGAGAAGACACATGAGGTTTTCCACATGCTTTTTTTGTTTATCTTCTTGATGGATGATGGGATTACACTCTATCTGTTGATGGAAAAGACTCCACATGTAGTTTACCAAATCAATTTGTTGATCCCCCATGGGACTAGTAGATTAAAATGTTTTTCTAGAATTATGAGAACATGGGAAATTAATAATGTTATTAATAAATGATTGATTAATTGATTTCAACAGATGGGGTTTGAACTTGGTGTAATGAAATTATGATGCTACAATTTATAGTAACACTAGGTCTTGGTAGGAATGCTAATTAAATTTAATTTTCAGTTAATTACAGTTAATTAGTTGTTAATGAATTAATTAATGTTATATAAAATTGATAAAATGGGATAATGTAACTTAATGTGGGTATTTAAATGGTTGTGTTCTAATATGATAACTAGTCTTAGAAGTGGAAGTCAGGTGACTGGGAGTGGTTAGTTGTAGTTTATTTTAGGAGTATGTTATTCCCATAGTGCGATTGTGAGCTATAGTATATTCTGTACGTTTTCTATTTTTATACACAACTCCACCCCATCAGTTATGAAAAATGAAACCCTGGGGATTCTGATCTGGTGGGGAGGGGGTGTTTTGATCAACGTCTTGATGGGAGGATGTATGGCTGATTGGCCCCTTTCACCTAACACTCTTATATAGGTAGTTAATTGTGCTAGTAGTATTATAGGTATCGTTCCCTATATACATGTGTATAGGGTTTTAATGGCTAGTATTTATTCACACACATTTATTCTGGATATAGTTTCCTATGTAATACTGTAGTTGTAATGTGTATAGTCACTGATGGAATGAGAATCATTACTCAGTGCATGGGCGATAATGGATTAATATATAATTATAGACATATGATACAAGTTACGTGAGCTATTATGGATCCTGTAAAGTAGTTGGTTACATTTTTTATGTGAAAGTAGTGGTTGTGTTACACGAGGTGCATGTTCAGGTGCTTCGCCCAAGTGTCTGCAGTAAAGCCTTTGGAGAGAGATGCTTAGGATGTGGCATGTTGGGTAAAATAGAAAAACTAGTGGGGAAGTGGTAGCGGAGTACCCTTGAAATTATTTATTATATTATATACACATGAATGAAATACTTGGAGAGAGTATCTATAGTGAATCTGGGAATATAGCATAACAATTTAGGGGGTGAGTTTGTTTCACTTGTTGTTCAATGTGGTTTAGCATACTTTCTTTACTTTTTCACCAGAGGCTCTATTAAAAACCCAACTAAGTATAATTTTATACTCAACCGAAACATATATAAATAGTTTTTCATGTCAATTCTATTGGTTTGGGGATCGTGAAAGTTATTAATATCTTGGGGTTACATGAGTTTTTCGGGATTCATGGTCGCTGTTGTTTTTACTTTCTATTGGTAATTACTATTTTCCCAATAAATTATTGTATTTCTTACATGAAATTACATCATTGTTCTTCGGATTTCTTATATTTCGGTCTGAGTTGGAGTTTTTTGGTGTTTTTTTATCTCTCTCTTCCGCATGTGTTCCCTTAGAGGGTAATGCCTCCCATTTGTGTGTTTATTATAACCTCATGTTATTCACCAGCCTAGGTCCTACAAGAGGTGGGACTCGGGGGTCACTATCTTCCTTCTCACATTGTTGGCCAAAGAGGGGTATAACATTTGGGGAGGGGGGTCATTAATGATCAAGAGAAAAGTAGCACCCCCTATATATCAAGTGAGGTAGTATTGACTGGGAACAAATCCTAATCCGTTAGTTACTAAGTCATATACTAGTTATTCAGAGCTAGTCATCATACCATAATAATTAAGTAACAAACAAGTGATCAATAAATAACCAAACTCCCTTCTCCATTGAGTTCATACTTGTGATCTAGAGCTAATCATCCTCCTATTTTTATTGAGAGCATCAAATGGTTTCTAGATTAATCTATGTATACCTAACCCATGAATATGTCCCTTTTCGTCATTGTTTCAAGTCACACGCACTCACACTCTAGGTGAATAACATGTAATGAATGTCCACCTATCATTGGTTGCATGAAAAATATGAAAAAACCTTCATTTAAATGAAGAATATAGTATCCAACATGATATATCATCAGAGGTAAATTAGCACACACAATACTTGTGATTAATATCAAACTTGAATAACATGATTCTATGTACTCTTGGAATCAATTTCAATATAATGTTTCTAAGGCTACACACACACCCACATGTGATTACAATCTAGTAAATATCACTATGGAAAACCATAATATTGATAACATTTGTAAATGATTCCAAAATACTAATGAATATCCTAACACAAAATTTATCATCAGCAGTGGAAAGGACAAACCACCATTTTTTGTTTTATAGATATCCTCAAGGATTATACATCACATTCATCAACACATCAATGCTTGACATTTTAAGGGTTCCCATAACAAAAAACCTTTAAATATTTTATCTCAAAAACAATTAATAAATAACATGTGCCGCCACTTTCACTACTAGATAATTTTCAAACGATCAATTAGATTAAAGGATGTGCTCACTGTATTCTACTTTTATAATTATCTGTTGGCAATTTAATATTAATTATCCTTTATAATTATAAATTTTTAAATTTGTAAAAATTATCCTTTTATAATTATCTTATGAAAATTAATGCAGATTATCAATTTAAAAATATTTTCGATATTGATATCCTAAATTATCCTTTCTAATTATCTTTTCATAATTTAATTACAAATTATATTTTAAAAGAATTATGTTTATCAGAAATTATAAAATATAATTATCATTCAATGATTTATTATAAATTATTTATTATAATAATGTTTTTATAATTGAATAAGAATTATCATTTTATAATATATTTGATAATTATCCCTTATAATTAATTATATCATGATAATTATCTTATAATTAAAATATTTATAAAATATCATATGATATTATTTATAATGTTACTCTATAATTTAATTTTAGTAATTCAACCAATTACATATTGACCAATATATAAATTCAATTCTATAGATAAATATCCAATAATAAACTCTTATAAATTATATTCTGATAGTTTTATATAATTACATATAATTATCATTCAATAATTAATGAACTTTAAAATTGATAATTATCATAAGATTACCTTTTCATAATCCAAATAATTTAATTTTTATAATCATAAATAAATTATCTATAATCATACAATGTGTTTATCAATATATATATATATCATTTGATAATTTATCTTATAATTATCTTTCGACATTAAAAATATTAAAAATTTGATAATTTTATATAAAATATCCATAATAATAAAATCAGATTTATCAATATATTTATATAAAAGGCATACATAATAAAACACACACACAAATATATATAATTTATTTTAAAAAATTATCTACTGAAAATACTAATAAATTTATCATTTAATAATTTTTTGGATAATAATTTTATTTCAAGATACACATATTCACATTTTATTTTTATTTATGTTTTTAAATTATGAAACAAGTTTGGATTATATAAATTTATGAATAAGAAGTAAAATAAATATAATAAAAATGAAGAATCATATTTTCTGCACACTTGGGAGGGAGGATCACTCTTACTTGTTGAAAAATAAGGAGATATGTAAGAGGTGTTCAATGCCTTTACGAGTAAGGAATAGATTTTTTAGAATCATGTGATGAATTACAATGAGGATTAGGATGGTATTTATATGAATCTAAAACCCTGTATGGGTTGAAAGGAGCCAAAAATTAAATACAAAATTCCTACCTCTTATTCAAACTAAAATTGAATGCAGATATTTTATTTATCCCATTTAAGTACATTATTGTTTTTAGTTAGTAAACAAATGCACTTATATGAAGCATTGAAAAACCTCATATTTCATTAATGGTTGATTCACATATAATTTAGAGAAATATGAATAGAGATATTAAATAAATTAATTAATAAATATTCTAATATTTTTATGAAAGGAATTAATTTAATAGCAGAAATGTCCAAACAACCTTTGTATATAAATGTTAAATAATATATATAGTTGAACTCCTATTATTTAGCTAAAAAGAGTATCAGATATATCATATGATGTACTATTGGATAGATATTAATTCTTTATTATATAAAAATGTGAAAATAATTAATTTAATATAAGAATCTTATTTTAATGACTGAGGCATCCCAAATTCCAATTACAAAACTATTGAATTTGTATTATAACAAAAATCCACCAAAAAATGTGGGGAATGACATAACAACTCTGGGAGGACTAAAATAGTGAATACAATGTTTATCTCCCCTAATTAAGCACACCCCCTCAGGTTTTATTTGTTAAATATTCATAAAACACTTCGGACTAGTACCTTGAGCCTCCTCCACCATTCAAAAAGGAAATCAGACACCTTATTCTCCACATGCCACACATGAGCCATGATGATGCCCCAATTTTTTGAATGGAACATCACATACTGATAATGTAATCAATCTACCATAGAGATGAGATTTGTCCCTGCATGAAGTCTTATAACACCATGTAATCAGTTTCAACATCATCTTTAATAATATTCCTATGATCACACAAGCTAAGCTCATCCATCATCGCCCTCTCCTGTTCATGAATATAGCTTCCTCTCCCAAAGTATGAGATGAAGGAAAACAAAAAATCAACCAGACCATCTCAATGAAGTCCTCCTTCTTTCAAAGTACTTAAAACACAATAGCCATCAAAATTCAGTTTTAACCCACAAGCATGTGGGAACCAAAAAAACCCACTTGCCTTAATCCATGGAACAAAGTCGTTGCATCACTATTGCAGTCAATTGTATAGTGAAAAAATAATTATCATTTCTCCTGTTATTTATGCCATTAATTGGGTCTGTATGCATAATTTTTTATCCTTGTTACAATATTTTCCCACATTGATAATTACCCCTAAAACCTTGTTCAGTATCTGGATTTCAAGATTCACCAACACCAGATATTTAATATCACTTTTGTTTCCACTCTTTCTAGACCATTAACACATAAAATATAAATCTATATATTAAAAAAAGGGACCCCATCAAGATCCTGTGAAATGAACCCAATAAATAGACCAAAATAACCCAAGGCACCCAAGGCCCAATCACCATAAAAATAGTTGATTTGAATTATCCTCTTTATGAAACCTACTACAATGGAATTTGTAAACTATGTTAATACCCTACATTATAATATTTTCATATGTAGGAGTGGCCATATTCCTAATCCTCCAAAAGAAACAGTTTAAACTGATAGGAACCTTGTTACACCATACAATACTATTCGAAACATCATGCATACCCTGAGGGGGTGAAATTTAACTAAAATCTATCATTAAAAAATTCCCAGAATTCGAGGTAGTAAACACACATTTATCCCGTTATGAGTTTAGTTCAATGATATAAAATTCATCTTTTTCCCCTATAAAAGACATCATTAACGAAGCAGGGGAATCCACTAGCTTCCTTGAAGGATATCATAGGATCATGGAATCCCATAAATATAGAGAACCTTACTTTTATTACATTAATATTACATAATTATATTGATACACAACAT
This sequence comes from Viscum album, assembly GCA_963277665.1. Taxonomy (NCBI): domain Eukaryota; kingdom Viridiplantae; phylum Streptophyta; class Magnoliopsida; order Santalales; family Viscaceae; genus Viscum; species Viscum album. The sequence continues at coordinate 1,346,095,685 of OY728119.1, read as the reverse complement.
AATAATATTACACATAGAGGATCCAATGGTTTAGTGTCTTGGGAAAACTAGGACCATACATAAAATTTACAACAACAAGCATAATATTTTATTTAATTCCATATTTTTTAGCTTATTATAGGCACTTGAACTCTCCTAGTACATGTAGTCTCCTGAAGATATATTTCAAAAAGAGGTGAGATATATTCCCAGTAAGAGGATAGTTATGAAAAATATAACAATGGGTGAGCATAATCCTAACATAAAAAAATAATCATGAACATGAGAGGAAGCATAAGTAAAATACATTAAATGTGGAAATGCATAAAAATAAAACATCATGTCATAGTGGTTAACTACCACACATACTTGTGAAAAAAAATATAACATATTGTTCACAAATCATATCAATTTAACTCATGAGAATTGTCACATTAACCAAAGCATTAGATAACTGTATAATTTTTGGCTAACCCATCACATTCAAATATTAATAGTTCACTATATAATTCTGGGCACACCCATCACATGATAACAACATATTTATCATGCATACCACATATATAAAAAAGACATATAAATAACCCATTTAAATAAATGGGTTTTATATCATAATAACACTTTCAAAAACATTGGGTTCCCAATAGAATGTGGGAATAAAATACTTGATACAACAACCCGCAACCATGAGTGAGAAATAAAAGGTTTTTTTGTGAGAGAAGAGTTCATTTGGAAAAAATTTGTTTGACATAAACTGTAGTGGAAAACAAATATATCCCATAAAAGATAATATAATGATAAAAAATTGATATTTACGGAGTGACCCTACCAAAAATAGAGTGAAAGTGGGAGAATCAGAAGAATGAATGATGGGTTCAAGAATTTCCCCTTACCATGAATCTGAATGCATTATTTTATTTAATATATGAAGTTCCAATGATCGAATGACAACTGAGAAGGGGTGGTTGAATCAGTTGTTTAACTTTTATATGTTTCAAAACATTAACAAACTTAACCCTTGCAACCTGTTATGATTTATTTCCTAATAAAACTTTAGTAAGATACTCAAGCATGTAAGAAATGAAAACCAAGAAAGGAAAAAAAGATTTACATGGTTCGATCTCAATAATAGAACCTACGTCCTTGCCATATCCACTCTTGTGGGTGTTTTGAAATCCACTATAATGAAGAAGTGAATAAAACTTGTGCCAAATCCCGTTGGACACCTTCTATCTCCTGATAGGAATGATTATAATGACTCCCTTTAGTTTACAATGTTTTTTAAAGAACAAATGAGCCAAACACACGAATAAGAACTTTGATAAGCTGCTCCACAAATGCTCACTCTGAATGATCACTTTTAATCTCTAATATGATTTCTTGAATCCGATTTTCTGAAACTGATCTTCTCAGTAAGATAATGATGGTTCCGCACAAATTCTCACTCTAAATTCGCAATCCGGATTCCATGAATCCAATATTCGGAAATCGATCTTTAAGTAAGATAATCATGGTGTCACACAAATGCTCACTCTGAATATTCAATCCGGATTCTCTTCTTCTCAAACACATGAGGAAAATTCTTCAAGATGGTAGGAACTTTTCACTCAGAATTCTCTAGCGCTCTGCCTTTTCCGTGTGTGTAAAAATTTACAAATGAGAAAATGATCTGAGCACATATTTATAAGAAACTCAGAAAATAATGCTGGGAATCATGAAAATCTTTCCCGATTCTTCAAATTTCAAAAAAAACTTCGCAAATATCATGCATTTAATCTTCAATCTTTGACTTCTTCAAATCTCCTTAAATTTCTCTGAGATTTATGTAAAGTTGAAATTCTGGTTTTCATTATAACGACCCATACTTTACATACATTGTCATTACATCAGAATTTAAGCACACTTATTATAACATATAACAATACCAGGAAAGGACCGTATAGGTATAGAGTCTTTAGAAACTGGGAAACATAAACAACTGGTTCATAAATCATCTACATTGCCTCCCATTTATTTCATCATATCTAGAGTCCCTTTTTGGAATATCCTACTTAATAACCTTCTTCCTGACCTGGGGAAATAAAACATACAAAAGGGTGAGATCAAATGCTCAGTAATGGTAAAAAAAAGAAATATCAATCACATAATATACATAAGAACATAACTTTTGGAAATCTTAACCTGCAAAAGAAATCATAATTTCATAACATGGGATAAATCATAGTAGTGAAATGTAATCCCAATAATCATAACTTAAAACATGAGAATTTGTGGCATACACACATAATCATAGAGAATCATTTCTTGTTAGTGAAGACTCATTTCCAAGACTATCTTAGTGGACAAAGTCTATTTCTAAACCGAGTTCACTCCTTGTTTCAGTCATGTTTCACTAAACCAGTTTAATCTACCATTCTAGCCATGTCTATCTCATGAGATATAAAATCTTTACCCAATGCACTGGAGGGAGATATAGGTCCCACCCATCTCATAATGATACCATTCTTATGTGTGCCACAAAATCATAAAACAGACATCATAGCATAAACCATGCAATAAAAATGGGAATCTTAAACATCGTGATATCATAAAAAAATTCATATAAGATAAAGGAATACATAAAAATATTTCCATCACAACATAATAAAATCCATGTAATAATAGGTATAGAAATAGAACCCTATATTATCTTATATGGAAAATAATTTTGATAAAACTCTTGATCTCCATTCTTGAGGAAAATATCCTTTCTACATCAAAAACATTGTCCTTTCTCAACATGTCATACAATTTTAAACTAAAAGAAGTTGATTAAAAATATACTTGGAAACTTGTAAAGGATTCTTCTTGGAAATAATGTATTAAAAATCCATTCATTCCCTATAAGTTAAAAAACATTCTTCTAATACTTTTTTCAGAAAATTCAAAAAGTAACTCGTACGAAAAATGACAAAAGATTCCTTTCATATCATTTACTAAAAACTCACCGAAGGGTAAATTTGGATTTATAAAATTTTAGGAGGATGGAAATAATATTAAATATTGAGGAAACCTGGATGTGGATGATAAAATACACCCCAGTAAATACAAAAGTATAAACAATCTCGGATAAAAATGAGATTGTGATATTTTCCCTTACCTTAAGTCCGATTTTCCTCGTAAGTGTCTGAACCTCCTGTATAATGATTTAAATAATGTTATTGTCATATTCCAGAATCATAATTATTGTTATGATATCATATATGGCCATATTCTTTTCTTCTTAGTAGTAATATTTCATTGCTACTTGTTATTCGGGTGTTTATAGCTTTTTGTTCTTAAGCGTGTTTTGTCGAATAAATTCTTATTCTTCTCTTTAGGTTATAGATACATCATTTCCAGCATGGTATTAATGTACTATATATAATATTTATTAATTCAATTAATTTATATAATCATTATGCAATGAAGATCATGTAGAATGAATCATATCACATCGTGGAGACGGTATTCCGTACGTACGCACGAGCGATGATATCGTTACCATGATTGTGGAATTGTATTGGAGTGTATGTATACTATTTCAGAATCAATATCACTTTGCAATAATCATATATAGTAATTATTTACACCATTTTACCGATCCATGTAAGGTGGTGGGGGAAAATAGTTTACACCACGTCGTGGAGACGGTATTCCGTACGTACGCACGCACGGTGATTTCGTTTTCCATAGGATGGATAGATGTTGAATTAGGGTTATTTCATACTTATAATAACATATCAGTATATGAGTGATACTGATGTTATTACTTCATAATGAAACAACTAAAGAAGTAGATGTTGAAGAAGAATGAATTTGGAAAGGATCGGTAATGGATATTACCTCTTTTTGACGCGCCTCTTCTTAACCTCCTCTTAGGGCACTAGGGTTGGTCTTTGAAGAAGACCAGAACCTATAGGATGATTCTAGGGAAGGGGGAAGTGAAATGGTAAGGGTTCGGCTGAGCCTGAAGGCTCAAATTGGTGTGAGGAGGAGAGGGAGGAGGTGCCCTTTTATAAGGGAGGAGAGGGGCACCTTTGGAAATATAAGAAATATTAGATTATATTAAATCCCAACCCCACTTAAAAACATCCAAAATGACTCATATCCAAATATTAGATTAGATAGGGTTGTAATTGCATCAACGAATAAAATTTAGACATGTTAGGAGTTTATTTGAAACATTACCATCTTTATTTATCCTTATTTATCAATTTAATTTTATTTGTGGTAATAATATTATAAATTTTAAATTATTATTAATAATTATATATGTGTTGTGAATTTTCCATAAATTGACACTTTATGAAATTTTCGACCATATAAATTTTAATTTATAATTTTTAAATATATTTGTTATTTTTAAACAATTTTATAATATGTTATTTTTATAAAATAACAATAGTGTCAATTTTAACACTATGCATTTATTTGAATTTAAATAAAATATATACAGAGGATATGTTAGAACTAAAAGCTTCAATAGATTAATAAAATGTGATATGTATCTAAAAAATTAGTAGAGAACATTAAATAGTGCATATAATAATTATTTTAATATTTTAAAACAATTTATTTTATAATTTAATTAATAAAATAGATTCAACACCACTATTGTGTCATAAATAATGATAATTATTTAATCCCTAAAAATTCTAAATAAATTCCTATTATGTATATAATTGTATTAGATTTCTGGAGACTATTCATGTTCGAAGTTTCATTAATTGTATCACCAAATTAAAATTATTATACTTATAAGATTTAAGAAAGTGACATATTGTCAAATTCTTTGGTTTTAATACTAATTAAATTATTTTCAAGGAAACAAAGTCTATTAAATGAATCTAATCCGACCCTTAGGTGATATGGGTCGACTTTTAGTCCTCCAATAGGATTTTGGCAGGTGTTAGGGTAATTTTATAATCTTATATTTACCCTTAATTACCCGATTTACCTTTAACTATGGTAAATAAAATTTACCGTAGTTACTATTCATAATGCCCAAAAATAAAAAGTAGCCTATTAACATAATTTGGACCCACTGATTCTGAATATGGAATCCATTTTTCAAAATTCAAAAGATATAAGTTGCAGTAATTAATTTAAAATATATCTTGTTGTTAAGAAAACAGGTTTTTGAAGTTAAAACATTACCAAAGATTGAAATGTTTTTACTTATGAATTCAATGTGAAATTAATGATAATGACATAAATTATATTAAATGGTAAAAATAAATTCTATCTATACTTTAAAACCATTAAATATTATAATTTAATGATATAAATTATCTCAATGAAATATGTTGTTTTTAATTAAAAATTAGCGTATTTTTACTATTCATCAAAATATAAAAGTTATCAGAAAAATATCAAAAATTTATCCAAAGTAAATTTTTATATACTGATTCAAAAGAATAATTTTATTTTGTCAAATTTAACTTATAAATGTGTCAAAAACCAGATTTAATGTGGGTGCTCCATCAAAAGGCAGCAAAACTGCAATTTTTGATAAATACTTATTTTACCCAAAAAAATTATTTTGTTCTCTTACCATGTTCTAGAAAATGTGTAAGATGAATAATAATGTTGTAAAATTTAAAATTCAGTTAATACTATTCATAACGGCTAGTTTATAATATTATAATAATATATCGTTGTTTAGTGGAACTCGGTATTGCGTACTACACACGCTATCGAGGAAGGTTGCGATTGCGTGCAGCGAAAGATTCCTTTTATGATTTATATAACATAAAAACAAAATATTTCTCATAAAAGTCTCGGTTGTTACATTCTACCCCCTTAAAATTAATTTTGCCCTCAAAATTCGTCCCTTTGTAACAAACAGATGAGGATACCTTTCCCTCATCATATCCTCAAGCTCCCTTGTAGCTTCTTCTAATTGGTGGTTCCTCCATATAACTTTCACCAAGACAGTGGTCTTGTTTAGTAGGACTTTTTAACTACGATCCAGAATCTCTATCGGTTGTTCTTCATAAGAAAGATCTTTCTCCAGCAGTACAACTTCTGAGCTGACTACATGTGAAGGATCAGGTATGTACTTTCTCGGGAGAGATACATGGAACACATCGTGAACTTGAGAGGGATTCGGTGGAAGCGCCAATTGGTAAGCTACCTTCCCAACACGATCCAGTATTTCGAAAGGACCGATATATCTAGGTCTCAACTTCCCATTCTTTACAAATCTCATGCCCCTCTTCCAGGGAGATATTCGTAAGAACACTTTATCACCCACTTCAAACTCTAGGTATTTTATTCGGTTGTCGGCATAACTTTTCTGTCAACTCTGAGCTTCTCTTATGTGTTGTTGAATAGATCGGACCTTTTCTACCATGTCATCAACAATACCAGTTCTTAATAGCTTTCTTTCCCCAAATTCATCCCAGCAAGTTGGAGTCCTGCATTTTTTTCCATGGAGAGCTTCATAAAGAGCCATATGAATACTATAGTGAAAGCTATTATTATAAGAAAATTCCACCAATGGTAGGTGTTGATCCCAACCACCATTGAAATCCATATAGAAAGCTCTCAACATATCTTCTAGAGTTTGAATTGTTCTCTTAGACTGACCGTCTGTCTGAGGATGATAAGCAATGCTGAAACCTATCTTTGTATCCAGAGTATACTGAAGACTTCGCCAGAACTTTGAGGTAAACTTCAGATCCCGATCAGATAAAATAGAAAGTGGTACTCCATGCAATCTTACCACTTCCTTCACATATATCCTGGCAAGCTGATCGACATAGAAATCCTCTCCAATAGCGATGAAGTGTGCATACTTTGTAAGATGATCAACTATGACCTAGATTGAATTATATCCTTTAGATGTTTTAGGAAGTCCTGTGACAAAGTCCATAGTGATGTTTTCCCATTTCCATTCAGGTATGGGTAATGGTTTTAACATCCCCTTAGACTTCTGTATCTCAGCTTTAACTTGCTGACAAACCAAGCATCGAGAGACATATTCAACAACATCTATTTTCATGCCATCCCACATGATTTACTCTTTCATGTCCATATACATCTTCGTGCTTCCAGGATGAATAGAGAATGAAGAACTACGAGCCTCATCCAGCAGATCCTTCTTTAATTCATGGATGGGAGGAACACAAACCCGATTCTTAAACTTTATTATCCCATCACAATAAAGGTTGAATTCAGGAACATTTCTCACCTTCTTTTGTAACTCTAAATCTTCTTTCTGTGCCTCATTAATATTCACATGTATAGATGGTTAAACATTCATTTGAGAAAGATACGATTTTTCCCCTTTCATTATAAATCCAAGATCCATCCTTTGTAAATCCATAAATATTGGATTTTTTGTGATCCTCATCATGGATAAAATAGAATGGTCTTGTCGACTTAATGCATATGCCACCTTGTTTGCTTTCCCCGGGTGGTAATGAATTGAGCAGTCGTAATCCTTAATCAGCTTCAACCATCTTCTTTGGCGGATATTCAGATCCTTTTGTGTGAAAATATACTTTAAACTTTTCTGATCAGTATAAATATCACACCTTTCACCATAAAGGTAATGCCTCCAAATCTTTAATGCAAATATTACCACAGCTAACTCCAAATCATGAGTTCGGTAATTTTTCTCATGTATTTTCAACTGTCGTGAGGCATAAGCTATCACCATGTCATTTTCCATAATAAAACACCCCAAACCATTCTTGGATGCATCACTGTAGATCACAAAACTTTCTCCACTACAAGGCCGTGTGAGCATAGGTGCACTGGATAACCTTCTTTTCAACTCCTTGAAATTCTCTTCACATTCCTCCGTCCAAACAAACTTAACTCCTTTCCAATTCAACTTTGTGAGTGGATTAGATAATCATGAAAAATCATCCACAAAACGTCGATAATATCCAGCCAAACCAAGAAAACATCGAATCTCAGTCACTGTTGTTGGTCTCGTCCATCTTTCGATAACCTATGTTTTTTTTGGATCCACAGATATCCCCTCTTTTGAGATTATGTGACCCAAAAATGAAACTCTTTGAAGCCAAAATTCACACTTGGTAAATTTGGCATAAAGCTTCTCCTTTCTTAGGGACATCAATATAATTCTCAAGTGATCTTAATGTTCTTCCTTTCTCTTTGAATATACAAGAATATCGTCTATAAATACTACCACAAACTGATCAAGATAGTCTCTAAAGACTCTATTCATCAGATCTTTGAAGATAGCAGGGAAATTAGTAAGACCAAATGGCATCACTATAAATTCATAGTGTCCATACCTTGTACGGAAAGCCGTATTTGGTATATCCTCCCTTTTGACCCTTAATTGGTGATACCCTGAACAAAGATCAATCATATAAAAGTAATGAGCTCCTCTTAGTTTGTCAAATAAGTCATCAATGAGTGGGAGAGGATATTTGTTCTTGATAGTGATCTTGTTAAGTTCTCGATAATCAATGCAGAGTCTCATTGATCCATCTTTCTTCTTAACAAACAGAACTGGTTCTCCCCAAGGTGACGCACTAGGGTGTATGAACCCCTTATCAAGATTCTCTTGGAGTTTCTTCTTCAATTCCTGCAACTCAATTGGGGCCATTCTATAAGGTGTCTTTGAAATAGTAAAAGCACCTGGTACGAGTTCTATTGAAAACTCAACTTCACGATTTGGTGGGAGACCTAGTAATTCCTCCGGAAAGAAATAATCAAACTCTCGTACAATGGGAATATTCTTAATCATGAGTTTCTCACCAACTATTTGAGATAAATAACCTTCATTGAGTGGAATCAATACCCATAAAATGGAAGAAATTTCCACTGGAAGGTTATGTTAATCCTTGCATCGATAGGCGATCATAGATTGATCTGTAATATGAAATGTGACTTCCCTTCTTTGGAAATTGATAAGAGCTCCATGTAGAGAAAGCCAATACATGCCAAGAATCCAATCAAATTCCACTATAGAATGGATCACAAGATTTGCAGGATGCACATTCCCAAAAACTTCAATCGGAGAAGAATTATAAACTTTTGATGCGACTGTTGTGCCATTAGGGGTTGTCACAGCTAACTCAACATCTAACTGTTGAGGTAATACAGTGATATCCTTATAAAATTCTTCAGAAATAAAGGATTTGGTGGATCTAGAATCAAATAAAACATTTTCTACTTTAGCGTGGATGGTAAGTGTACCTATCACCACATCGTTATCGTACATCACATCACTGTTAGAAATTGCATGCGACTTTCCTTAGTCTTTAGCCTTAAGAGTTTTTTGACGTCGACCATCATCATCAACCCTTGGATTTGGGCATTGATTGGAATAATTCCCCATCTCCTTGCACTTGAAACATTGAAGTGTAGTAGGTTCATTCTGTGTGTCCCTTCCTTTGTTTGCATCATTAGACATCTTCTTCCCATCATTACAGCATTCAAATGCCCGATGACCTTCCTTTCCACAATTGAAACATTTACTTTTCTCTTTAAGACAACTACATCCATGTTTCATTCCACACATTGAGCATTAGGGAAAGCTCATCTTCTTGTCAGTGTGCTCTTTAGATTTTCCATTCAATTCCATTTTCCTCTTCTTATCAAACCCATATGATTGATGGGTTACTCTAATCTCTATCTCGACTTTGAGTGCACATCGAATGATTTCCTCGTAGCTATTGAAGTCCCTTATGGCTAACGCCTTTCAAAGACTTGGTTTTAATCCACTAAATAATCGATCGATCTTACTCTCCGGTTGGATAATAATACCAGAAGCGTACCTTGAAAGTCTTGTAAAATTAGATTCATAAGTACCAATAGATTCATCATCCTTTTTCTTCAGTTCAAGAAACTCTTTCTCCATCTTTGTTAGGAGAATACGAGGGAAGTACTTATTGAAAAATAAGTTCTTGAACTCGTCCCATTCCATGGACTCAATTTCATCCTGTTGCCTCCTATTCTTAATAAGATTCCACCATTGATCAGCATCTCCTTCCAAACGCTACTCTACTATGATGAATTTATCATGTTCAAAACATTGAAGAACTAAAAATATCTTTTCAGTAGTACTAATCCATTGTTCAGCAACTAATGGATCAGTAGACCCACTGAAAGAAGGTGGACGCTTCCTCAGGAAGGATTCAACAGAATGTTGCTCCTTCCTTTTCTCGTTTGGAAGTCCTACATGATTCATAGCTTTGAGAAAGTTGTGTGAGCATGGCTACAAGATATTGCATTCTAGCTCCCATAACGTTTGGTTGCTCAAGTGGACAATCATTGTATTGCCTGTCGGATTCCGCATTAACACGGTTCCTTCGGGTTCCAGCCATTGACTAAAACCAAGAAGAATAGTGTCAGAAACACTAATTATAATAGGAAAAACCACATAATCAAGAATCAAATTTCACACTTAAGGTCTTATCATAGGTTGTTCATGGCCATTTCTAAAACACTAGGATTGTGTTCTATGCATAGACTTATCCTTAGGATTCTTACTAAGGCTTTCACATCCTAGTTTCTAAAGTTTGACTATACCTTTCCTCTGATACCAACTATAATGACCCATACATTACATACATTTTCATTACTTTAAAATTTAAGTACACTTATTACAACATATAACAAAACCCGGAAAGGACTGTATAGGTATAGAGTCTTTAGAAACTGGGAAATATAAACAACTGGTTCATAAAGAATCTACATTGCCTCCCATTTATTTCATCATATTTAGAGTCCCTTTTTGGTATATCCAACTTAATAACCTTCTTCCTGACCCGGGGAAATAAAACATACAAAAGGGTGATCTCAAATGCTCAGTAAGGGTAAACAAAAGAAATATCAATCACATCATATACATAAGAACATAACTTTTGGAAATCTTAACCTGCAAATGAAATCATAATTTCATAACATGGGATAACTCATAGTAGTGAAATGTAATCCCAATAATCATAAATTAAAGCATGAATCTTTGTGGAATACACACATAATCATAGAGAATCATTTCTTGTTAGTCAGGACTCATTTCCAAGACTATCTTAGTGGACAAAGTCCATTTCTGAACTGAGTTCACTCCTCGTTTCAGTCCTATTTCACTGAACCGGTTTAACCTGCCATTCCAGACATGTCTATCTCATGAGATATAAAATCTTTACCCAATTCATTGGAAGGAGATATAGGTCCCACCCATATCATATTGATACCATTCTTATGTGTGCCACAAAATCATAAAACATACATCATAGCATAACCCATGTAATAAAAATGGGAATCTTAAACATCGTGACATCATAAAACAATTCATATAAGATAAAGGAATACATAAAACTATTTCCATCAGATCATAATCAAATCCATGTAATAATAGGGATAGAAATAGAACCCTATATTATCTTAGATGGAAAATAATTTTGATAAAACTCTTGATCTCCATTCTTGAGGAAAATATCATTTATACTTCAAAAACATTTTCCTTTCTCAACATGTCATACAATTTTAAACTAAAAGAAGTTGATTAAAAATAAACTTGAAAACTTGTAAAGGAAGATTTTTGGAAATAACGTTTTAAAAATCCATTCATTCCGTATAAGTTATAAAAAACATTCTTCTTGTACTTTTGTCGGAAAAGTAAAAAAGTACCTCATACGAAAAACGACAAAACATTCATTTCATATATTTTACTAAAAACTCACCGAAGGGTAAAATTGGATTTACACAATTGTAGTTGGATGGAAATTATATTACATATTGAGGAAACATGGATGTGGATGATAAAATACACCCCAGTAAATACCAAAGTATAAACAATCTCGGATAAAAATGAGATTGTGACATTTTCCCTTACCTTAGGTTTGATTTCCCTCGTAAGCGTCCGAAACTCCTGTATAATGATTTAAATAATGTTATTGACTTATTCCAGAATCATAATTATTGTTATGATATCATATATGGTCATATTCTTAGCTTCTTAGTAGTAATATTTCATTGCTACTTGTTACATGGGTGTTTATATCTTTTTGTTCTTATGCGTGTTTTGTCGAATAAATTCTTATTCTTCTCATTAGGATATAGATACATCATTTACGGAATGGAATTAATGTACTATATATCATATTTATTCAATAAATTTATTTATATAATCATTATGCAATGAAGATCATGTAGAATGAATCGCATCACATCGTGGAGACGGTATTCCGTACGTACGCACGAGGGATGATATCGTTCCCATGATCGTGGAATTGTATTGGAGTGTATGTATACTATTTCAGAATAAATATAACTTTACAATAATCATATATATTAATTATTTACACCATTATACCCATCCAAGTATGGTGGTGGGGGAAAATAGATTACACAACGGCATGGAGACGGTATTCCGTACATACGCACGCGCGGTGATTTCGTTTTCCATTGGATGGATAGATGTTGAAATAGGGTTGTTTCAAACATATAATATAATATAAGTATATTAGTGATATTGACTTTATTACTTCATAATGAAACATCTAAAGAAGAATATGTTGAAGAAGAACGAATTTGGAAAGGATTGGTAATGGATATTGCCTCTTTTTGACGCGCCTCTTCTTAACCTCCTCTTAGGGCACTAGGGTTGGTCTTTGAAGAAGACCAGAACCTCTAGGATGATTCTTAGGAAGTGGGGAAGTGAAATGGGCAGGTTTTGGTCGAGCTTAAGGGCTCAAATTGGTGTGACGAGGAGAGGGAGGAGGTGCCCTTTTATAAGGGACGAGAGGGGCACCTTTGGAAATATAAGAAATATTAGTTTATATTAAATCCCAACCCCACTTAAAAACATAAGAAATGACTCATATCCAAAGATTAGATGAGATAGGGTTGTAATATCATCAACCAATAAAATTTAGACATGTTAGGAATTTATTTTAAACATTACCAACATGTTTTATCCTTATTTATCAATTTAATTTTATTTGTGGTAATAATATTATAAAATTTAAATTATTATTAATAATTACATATGTGTTGTGAATTTTCCATAATTTGACACTTTATGACATTTTCGACCATATAAATTTTAATTTATAATTTTTAAATATATTTTGTGATTTTTAAACAATTTTATAATATGTTATTTTTATAAAATAACAATAGTGTCAATTTTGAGAGTAATCATTTATTTTAATTTAAATAAAAGATATATAGAGGATATGTTCGAAATAAAATATTTAATAGATTAATAAAATGTCATATGTATCTAGAAAATTAGTGGAGCACATTAAATAATGCATATAATAATTAGTTTAATATTTTAAAACCATTTATTTGATATTTTAATTAATAAAATAATTTCAACATCACTATTGTGTCATAATTAATGATAATTATTTAATACCTAAAAATTCTAAATAAATTTCTATGATGTAGATAATTGTATTAGCTTTCTGGAGATTATTAATTTTTTTAGTTTCAATAAAATTATCACCAAAGTAAAATTATTATACTTATACGATTTAAGAAAGTGACATGTTGTCACATTCTTTGTTTTTAATAATAATTAAATTATTTTCATGGCAAAAAGTCTACTAAATGAATCTAATATAACCCTTAGGTGATATGGGTCTAATTTTAGTCATCCAATAGGATTTTGGCAGGTGTTAGGGTAATTTTATAATCTTATATTTACTCTTAATTACCCGATTTACCTTTAACTATGCTAAATAAAATTTACCGTAGTTACTATTCATATTGCCCAAAAATAAAAAGTAGCCTATTAACATAATTTGGACCCACTGATTCTTAATATGTAATACATTTTTCAAAATTAAAAACATATAAGTTGGAGTAATTAATTTAAAATAAATCCTATTTTTAAGAAAATGGGTTTTAGAAGTTAAAACATTGCCAAAGATTGAAATGTTTTTACCTATGAATTCAATGTGAAATTAATGCTAATGAAATACATTTTATTAAATGGTAAAAATATATTCTATCTATAATTTAAAACAATTCAATATTATAATTTATCCATATAAATTATCTCAATGAAAAGATATGTTTTTAATTAAAAATTAGCGTATTTTTACTATTCATCAAAATATGAAAGTTATCAGAAAAATATCAAAAATTTATCCAAAGTAAATTTTTGTATCCTGATTCAAAAGAATGCTTATATTTTGTCAAATTGAACTTATAAATGTGTCAAAACCAGATTTAATGTGGGTGCGCCATCAAAAGGCAGAAAAACTGCATTTTTTGATAAATACTTATTTTACACAAAAAAATTATTTTTTTCACTTACCATGTTCTAGATAATGTCTAAGATGAATAATAATGTTGTAAAATTTAAAATTCAGTTAATACTATTCATAACGGCTAGTTTATAATATTATAATAATATATCATTGTTTAGTGGAACTCGGTATTGCGTACTACACACGCTATCGAGGACGGTCGCGATTGCGTGCAGCGAAAGATTCCTTTGATGATTTATATAACATAAAAACATAATATTTCTCATAAAAGTATCGGGTGTTACATTCATGAACTCTGAATTGACATTCCGAATTTCTCAGCATGTTGCTTAGGATTTTCATTCAGAATTTCTCAGCATGTTGCTCAAGAGTGTCATTCCTAATATATAGCTCAGGATTGTCATTCAGAAATTTTGGCTCAGGATAGTCATTCCGAATTTCTGGCTTAGGATTGTTATTCCAAATTTCTAGTTCAGGAAATACACTCTGAATTTCTGGTTCAGGATATACACTCCAAATTTCTGGTTCAGGAAGTACACTCTGAATTTCTGGGTCAGGAAGTACACTCCGAATTTCTAGTTCAAGAAGTACAATCTGAAATTATGGTTCAAGAAGTACACTCTGAATTTCTGGCTCTATATGTACACTCTGAATTTATGCTTCCGGAAGTACACTCTGAATTTTTGGTTCAAGAAGTAAAATCCAAATTTCTGGTTCCGGAAGTACATTCCGAATTTCTGGTTCAGAAAGTACACTCAGAATTTCTAGTTTAGGAAGTACACTCTGAACTTCAAGTTGAGCAAGTAGACTCCAAACATCAGGCTCAGTAAGTAGACTACAAATTTCTGGCTCAGGATGTAGACTCCAAACATCAGGCTCAACAAGTAGACTCTGAACATCAGGCTCAACAAGTAGACTCTGAACTTCTGGTTTAACAATTAGACTCCGAACTTCAGGTTCAGCAAGTAGACTCCGAACTTCTAGTTTAGCATGTAGACTCCGAACATCATGCATAGAATGTAGACTATGATTTTCAGGCTCAGGAGGTAGACTCGGATCATCAGGCTCAACAAGTAGACGTCAAACTTCTGGCTCACGAAGTAGACTCTAAACTTCTGGTATAGGAAGTATACTCCAAACTTCAAAAGCTTTTATCATGAAGCATTTCATTATTTGTGAGAAGTTTAAGATCAGTAAAGAATCATATGATTTAGTTTATAATGTTTGATACACTTTCTTAACTTCTGACTACTTATTCTTCAACATAATCTTTTTAAGGAAATCTTTTGCAACCAGAAACCTCAACTTTTCTATAATTCAAAAACATTCCTCAACAAAAAGATTAGTTTTCAATAAATACAAACCCTTTTTTAACAAAACACCAAAAAGGTTCTTCAAAATCCCCCTTTGGATTGTTGGCAACCCTTGGTAACAAGTTTCATCTCTCAAAATAACCTTTACATCTCATGTTCTTGAATGTTACCAAAACATAGCATTTCTCAAAAAGAGTGTCCAGACACCACACTACTGGATAAAGTAATTTTTTTGACGGATTTAAATCCCTTGGTGTCAAGAAACATTTGTGGCCATGTAATGATAAACTTCACCTTACACAAACTCCCCCTCAACATTGATCTTTTTCTTTCTCACTTTTCTTTTCTTCTCTCATTTTTCTTGCTCTCTCATTTTTCTTTCTCTCTCCCCCGTTATTTTATAACCATAGCTTTAGATTCATCAAAGAAAACTTACTCCCCCCCCTTTGTCAACATAATCCAAACCACGGTGGGGGGTTACATCCTTATGAGTTTTAGGAAGTCATGGGAGGAGGATGAACATGGAGTTGCAACCTCAGTTCAAAAAACCTCTCCTTATTTTTTGAAAATATCGGCAATCTGATACTTTGTTGAAATATATTCCAGCATGACTTCTCCAGCAGCAGCTTTCTCTTTTAAAAAATGATACTTTATATCAATATTATTTTATCTTGAATATTGAACTGGATTCTTGGAATGATCAATGACACTTTGATTATCATAGAGTATCATCAATGGTTTAGACAATTTCACTTTCAAATCTTCCAGCTGAACCTTCATCCACATCATTTGAGTACAAGCCTGAGTTGCTGCAACATATTAGGATTCATCTGTGCTTAAAGCTACTGAACTTTGTTTATTACTGTGTCAACTCACACAACATTCCCCTAAGAAAAATGTTCCTCCTGATGTTGATCTTCTATCATTACAATCACCAGCCCAATCAGCATCAGTATAACCATGATACTTCATATCATTATTTCTCTTGTATAACAACTGATGTGATGTTATTCCTTTGACATATCTCAGAATTATCTTAACTTCCAACATATGTGATTCTTTTGGATTACTTTGATATCGGGAACAGAGAGTCACTGCATAAGCAATATCAGGCCTTGAAGCTGTAAGATAAAGACGAGTTCCTATCAACTTTCAAAATTCTTTCTGATTCACACTGTTTCCAGACTCATCTTTGCTCAACATTGTTCCCCCTGAGATAGGGGTTGAAACTTCCTTTTATTCTTCCATCACAAAGTTCTTTAACAATTCATTGGCATACTTTTCTTAGGATAGGAAAATGTAGTTGTCTTGTAGTTGAACTTGTAATCCAAAGAAGAATGTTAATTCTCCCAACATTGAAATTTCAAAAAAACTCCTTCATCTCTTCAGTGAACTCTTCACAAACCTTTTCTTCATATCTAGAAAAATTATATTATCCACATAAACGATTACAATTAATGTTCCAAAGTCAACATCTTTAATATAAATGTTGATATCAACCATTCCTTTAGAAAAGTTCATCTTTCTCAGAAAATTGTCAAGCTTCGAATACCATGCTCGTGGAGCTTGTATCAACCCATAAAAGGCATTCTTCAATTTTCATACTTTGTTTTCATCCACATCAAGAAAAAACCCACAAGGTTGTTCTATTTGAACTTCTTCATCAATCTCACCATTTAAGAAAGCTGTCTTTACATCCATCTGATAAACCTTGTAATTCCGATGAGTAGTGACTGCAAGAAACATTCGAATAGTTTCTAACCTTGCAACATGGGAAAAGGTTTCATCAAAATCCACAAATTCCACTTGTGCATACCATTTACACACAAGCCTTTCTATGTTTCTTGTAACTTCTCCATGATCATTAAATTTATTTCTGTAAACCCACTTGGTTCCAAAAACATTATTATTTGCTGGCCTTGGAACAAGTTCCCATATTTCATTCTTCTCAATCTAATATAATTCTTAATTCATAGAATCCACCCATTCTTTATGTTTAATACCTTTTGAAACTGATTCTGGTTCAACTTTTGAGATAAGGGAAGTCTAATTTTCTAATCATAACTTCCTTTTTGTCTGAACTAAAGCCTTCTGATAACCAATAATATATTCATGTTCAACATGTTTTTGTAATGTAGGAAAACTTACATTTCCTTTCCCAGCATCACTTTATTCCATATGTGACTTATCTGTGTCACTCTCACTCTGGTGGGGATTCTCTAATTTATCATCCTCAGTATTCTTATCAAATTTTTTGAAGGAACTTGGATGTTCAATTACCTTCACATCATATGAATCCACCAACTGCTATAAATGTTTGTTACATAAATTGTAACATCATCCATTCATTGAATAACCCATAAATATTACTTCTTTGGCTTTCTCATCAATCATTCCTAAG
Source organism: Viscum album (assembly GCA_963277665.1). Classification (NCBI taxonomy): domain Eukaryota; kingdom Viridiplantae; phylum Streptophyta; class Magnoliopsida; order Santalales; family Viscaceae; genus Viscum; species Viscum album. The sequence goes on along the minus strand of OY728119.1, from coordinate 1,346,077,755 downwards.
TCTATATTTTTTTTTGAGCAAGAATGGACTTCCAAAAAATTTGAAGTAATTAAAAGAAGGTTTTTTGTTAGACCACATATCGTAAGGATTCATGTAGGTTTCTGGTATAAAAAAGCATCTATTTTGAACATGTACAGTAGTGCAAACAGATTGTCTCCAAAATAATTTTGAATGTTTTTATTCTGATAACATACTTCATCCCATTTCAACCAAGCGTATATTTTCCCATTATGAAACTCCATTTTGTTGTGGTGTATAGGGAGCACTATACTCATGTTTGATACCATGCTTCCTTAGGTATGCTACACAAGCATTGCTTGTGAATTCGGTATTGTTGTATGTTCTTAATTTCTTTATGGAAGCCCCCAATTCTTTCTCGACATGTCTTCTATGGAATTTAAACATTTCAATAGCCTCTGACTTAGGCTTCATGAACATGATGTTTGTCATCTGAGTGAAGTCCTCAATAAAAGTGATAAAGTATAAATATCCTTTTGTTTATTGATGTCTCATTGTCTCACATAGATCGGAATGAATAAGATCAAGTGCTTTGTTATAATGAATCTCAACTCTTTTATGGCCTTTGTTTGTCATCTTTCCTTTCTGGAAAGTAATACAAAAATCATCATCTCTTCTTTTAAGTTCTAAAAAATTCCGAATAGTATCAACTATAGAATGCTTACTCATGTTCTTCTGCCCAAGGTGTACAAGTCTTCGATGCCACAACTTATTTTCATCTTCAGCACTCAAATAACAAGAGTTATTGGATTCTCCAATTTGAAAGAGATCCCCACTGGTTCTTTCTCCTTTTGTAATCACTTTTCCATTTTTCATACTTTTGATGATACAAGAATCATTCTTAATGATAACTTCTTTTCCATCATTAGAAAGTTGAATTAAACTACGTAAGTTATGTTTTAGTTCATCAACAATCATAAATTCCTTATATTTCAGTTTCTCTGCTTCAATCTCTGCTGTTCTGATTCCCTTAATTTTTAGGGAACTATCATTTCCAAACATAACTGCTCCTCCATCATGAATTTTAACATGTTCCAAGATTTTTACATCACCTGTCATGTGTGAAGAACTACCACTATCAAGAATCCATGGTTTGTTCCTCTTAATTTCTTTCAATACTGTCTCAACAACAAAAGCTCTCCCATGAACCTCCTTATTTTCAGCATTCTTTTCTTTCGTATCATAAGAAACATGTTCTGGAAGGAGTGGCATACATCATTCGGAATGATGACCAAACTGATCACATATTCCAAAAAATTCTTCCAAACATTCAAATTGATTCATTGTTGGAATGTTTCTAACATCTTATGAATTCACCTTTTCAACAATCTGTGAGTATAGAGAGTTACTATTTCTTCCACTTTGCTCAAACCTTCTTCTGGGTAAAGATAAATTGTGCCAACGATTATAAGATTTATGCTCATATATTCCACAACACCAGAAATATCCATCAAATATTGATTTTTTTATGAATGATCTTTCATTATAGAAACATTGTTGAGGTTGATAACTTCTTTAAGATCTAGAAAACTCTAGATATAGTCCATCTCTTCTTTTGTGCGAGTATTCTAATTTTATAGGATTGATAGATTTTGTACATCCTTTCTCCACCCAAGCATTACAAAAAGGTTTTCTGAAACCTACAATGTTAGATGAATCAGTTGAATCTTTATATTTGTTAAGAGAATATTTCACCTGATTCTCGTAATGAGCCTTCACAACATTTTAGAGGTATCAGCTTTTTCTTTTGTAGCATTGTTGAAGTTCTCATTCAACTTCCTCGTGTTATTTTCAGAATCAAGAAGTTTTCATTTAACATTGTTTTCTTCTTCTTCCATAGCTTCCAGCTTCTTGGTAAAATCTTCAATTATCATTCCTTGTTCTATAAGTCTATGTTTGTAACTTAAAATTTCTTGAACGTATTCATCTTCCTTCTTGGGGACATCTTTACTTCCATCATGAACTTCTTCATGATTTTTCTTCACCACACGAATTTCTTTCTTGAGATATTTGTTTTTTCTCAAGACAAGCAAGGTGTTCGGATCTAAGTTGATATTCTATATAATATTATTTACAAACTTCTTCACTTTCTGAGGAAACATTTCTTTTCTCAACTTTTGCAATTAAGGTTCTGAAACTTTATTTAATTTAATCTTCCGAGGAATCATTGTCAAATGTTTCTGATTCAACCTTCTTGCTCACCATACTTTTTTTTCCTGAAAACTAATTCTTGAATTATTTTGAAGTATTCTCTTCTTTTTCATTATTGTCATACTTCTTCCACCGATAATTCTCATTAGAAACATCTTGATATTCTCCAACTTTCTTCTTAGAGAAATTCATATAAAAGTGTCCAATTCCATCACACTCAAAACATTTGAGTGGATATTTTCCCCCATAATTTCTTCTTCTTCTTCTTTGATAGTTCCTGGATATGAGAAACATGATTTTTTAAATCAACTCTTCATCTTCCTTATCAAAAAGACTCATAAGGGTCATCTTCTTCATCATCTTGGATTTCCATCTTTCTCATAGCTTCAAAATCCATTTCATCTTTCATCTTCTTCTTAATGATTTGAGCTTTCCTCATTTCATAGGCAACAAAAAATTTATGCAGTTCATTAAGAGGTAAATCATCCTTATCTTATAAAGCTAAAATTTTAGAATCAAACCTGTCTGGAAAGTTTCTCATAAGTTTCTTCACAACTGTAGAATTTTCCATGTTTTCTCTGAATCCCCTGATATTGCATACAATTTCATTAACTCTGGTAAAGTATTCATCAATTGTTTTATCATCTCTCATCCATATTTCATCAAAATTACTACGCCAGATTTCCATCTTGGCCTCCTAGACATTTTTGTTTTCTTTCAAAAGCACATTCAAGCTTGTCGCACATGCTTTTTTGAGGTTGTGAGACCCATCACCTTCTAATAAACATTTTCTGATAAGGACATGAGAATATAACTTCTAGCCTTTCCATCAACTTTTATGTTTCTCTTGTCATCAAATGTCATAGAAGCATTTTTCTCAATAGGTGGAAAGCCAATAGAAGCAGCATAAAAAACTTCAAGGCCGAGAGATATGAGATAAGGAATCATACTATTTTTCTATCCATAATAATTATTTCCATCGAATGTAGGAATTCCTCTACTGTTGTTAGTATTTATATTCTCCATGATAAGGATTAAACATGGGAACCTCGCTCTGATACCACTTGAAGATCCAAGGATAGAATTACAACTGAGAAGGGGGGGTGGGGGTTGAATAAGTTTTTTAACTTTTATAAGTTTCAAAACATTATCAAACTTAACCCTTGAAACATGTTAAGATTTATTTCCTTATCAAACTTTATCAAGATAATCAAGAATGCAAGAAAGGAAAATCAATAAAGGTACACATGATTTACAAGGATCAGACTTAATAAGAGAACCTATGTCCTAGTCATAGAAACTCTCGTGGATATATGGAAATACACTATAATAAAGAAGTGAATATAACTTGTGCCAACACCCTTTGGAAACCATATATCTCTTGATAGGAATGATTTTACTGACTACCGTAAGTTTACAATGTTTCCTTAAAGTACCAATGAGAAAAAACACAAGAATAAGAACTTTGATAAGATTCTACACAAATGATCACTCCAAATGATCACTCTGTATCTTCAATCCAATTTCTTGAATCCGATTTTCTAAAACTGATCTTCTCAGTAAGATAATGATGGTTCCGTATAAATTCTCACTCCAAATTCTCAATATGGTTTCCATGAATCCGATATTCTGAAATCGATATTCTCAGCAAGATAATGATGGTTTTGCAAAAATTATCACTCCGAATATTCAATCCAGATTCTCTCCTTCTCAAACACTCGAGGAAACTTCTTCAGGATGGTAGGAAGTTTTCACATAGAATTCTCTAGCGCTCCATCTTTTCTGTGTGTGTAAAAAGTTACAAATGAGATAATGATCTGAGGATATATTTATAGGAAACTCAGAAAACAAAGGTGGGAATCTTGAAAAACATTCCTGCTTCTTCAAATTTCAAAATAAAACTCTGAAAATCTATCACTTTTAATCTTCAATCATTTAATTCTTTAAATCTCCTTAAATTTCTCCGAGATTTATAGAAATTGAAATTCGGGTTTTCTTGAAATGAGAATTGTCATTCCGAATTTCTCAGTATGTTTCTCTTGATTTCCATTCCGAAATTCTGGCTCAAGATTTTCATTCCAAATTTCTAGTTCAGGATGTACACTCTGAATTTCTGGTTCCAGAAGTACCCTCCAAATTTCTGGTTCAGGTAGTACACTCTGAATTTCTGACTTAGGAAGTACTCTCCAAATTTCTGGTTCAGAAATTACACTCTGAATTTCTTCTTCAGGATGTACACTCTGAATTTCAGGCACAGAAAGTACACTCTGAATTTATGGTCCAGGAAGTACACTCAAAATTTTGGGTTCTGGAAGTACACTCTGAATATCTGTTTCAGAAAGTGCACTCCAAATTTCATGTTCAATAAGCACACTCCATGTTTCTGGTTCAGGAAGTACACTCTGAACTTCATGTTTAGCAAGATGACTCTGAACCATAGGCTTAGGATGTAGACTACAAATTTCTGTCTTAGGAGGTAGACTATGAATATTAGTCTCAACAAGTGGACTCCAAACTTCAGGCTCAACAAGTAGACTCCAAACTTCTGGTTGAGCATGTGCACTCTGAACTTCAAGCTCAACAAGTAGACTCTGAACTTCATGTTTATCAAGTAGACTACGAACCTTAGGATCAGCAAATAGACTACGAATTCCAGGCTCAGGATGTAGAGACCCAAAGCTTGACGTACATAGAAATTACATTACTTTTGTAGAATACTTAATACATGATAAAAACAAACACCCAGAGACTGTAATAGTTTACTGTCTTTGGAAACTCGGAAAGTAATATTCTAATCATGGTGAAAGATCTTCAACATCTCCCATAAAGATCTTCACCTTTGGTTTTCATACCTAAAACCATTCTTTATATCCTGGGGAAAAGAAAACATAAAAAGGTTGAGCTTAAATGCTCAGTAAGGGAAATCATAGAGAACATAAAACAATCCAAAAACATTTGAATGCAAGAACATGAATATATAATCTAATCATCAAAATCCTGATCAAAGATATAAATCATGGATGTACGTAAGGCATATATAATAAAGTAACATCAATCATGATAAAATGACCTTGGAATAAAACAATTAATTATTGTAAACCATTAAACACAGGATATGATTTCCATAGTATCCAAGGAATTGCTGCCAAGACCATCTTAGTGGACAAAGTCCCTTTCTGAATCGAGTTCACTCCTCGTTCCAGTCCTGTAACACTGAACCAGATTAAATTACCATTCCATCCATGTCTATATCATGGGATATAAATATTTACCCAATGCATTGGAGGGAGGTATAGGTCCCACCCATCTCATAATGAAATCATTCTTTCATGTGCCACAAAATCATAAATCATACATCATTTTATAACCCATGTAATAGAATAGGATTCTTAAACATCATGCCATCATAAAATAATCCATATAAAAATGGATATCATTTCATCATAAGAAGAATCAAACCATGAAAATAATGGATACATTATACTTGAAACATAAACATATTAAATAATGTCATTTTAGATGGAAAATAGTTTTGATAAAACACTTGAAATGATTTCTTGAGGAAAATATCTTTTCTTCATCAAAATCATTTTCTTTTCACAAAATGCAATGAAATTTTAAAAGAAAATGTTTTTTTTTGAAAATAATCATGCAATATTGTAGAGTAAGCTTCATGTAAATGAGATGTTATGAAACTGTAAAAAAACATTCATGTTGTATAAGTTAAAAATAACATTCTCGTCGTATTTTTATCGGAAAAGAAAAAAAATTCCTCGTGTGGTAATAAAAAGTAAGATTCCTTAAATAAAATGTGGTAAAATTCAAAAATGGGTAAAAATTCCATTAAACAGAGAGGAAAAAAATATAATAGGGACATTGACGATAACAAAAACCCAAGTAAATACTTACGAATAAACAATCTTGGATAAGAGAGAGATTGGAATAGTTATCCCTTACCATATGTCTGATATGCTTTGTATGTATCATAACCTCCTGTATAATGATTTAAATAATTTCATTGACATATTACAGAATCATATTCATTGTTATGATATCATATATGGTTCACTTAAGACATTATATTAGCCGTTCTTTTGTAAATTCCATGTTAAACCAGCGTTTTGGGTAAAATCATTTCATTTATCGTACGTGTTTCGACTTGTTGTTCTTGATATTATTACTTATATCCTGATTTACATAATTCTAGAATGTAAAAAATGATTTATATATAATATATATTCAGCACATATATATATATATATGATAGATCGATAAATATAATGAAATACATTGTTCGTGGAGACGGTAGGCCGTACGTATGCATGAATGTTGTTTTCATTTCCTTATTTAATTGAATGGAATTAAGTAGATGAAATACATATATATATACACACACATAAATCCAGTATCATTATTATGTCATATATTTCATTATTATTCATTAAATATACATTATAATCATTCATGAATGGTTAACATGGAGAATGAATCTCATCGCGTTGTGGAGACGGTAATCCATACGTACCCACAAGCGATGATATCATTCCCATGTTTATTAAAAACTTTTTACACCACGGCGTGGAGATGGTATTCCGTACATACGCACGCGCAGTGATTTTATTTTCCATAGGATGGATAAAAGGTAAAATAGGGTTATTTAATATTTATAATAACATATCAGTATATAATTAATACTGATGTTATTACTTTATAATGAAATAACTAATGAAGAGGAAGTAGAAGAAGAAATAATCTTGAAAGAGTTGGTATAAGAGATTACCACTTCCTCGATGCACCTCCTTTAAACTCCTTCTTAAGGCACTAGATTTGGTCTTTTTAGAAGACCAGAACCTCTATTATATAACTAGAGAGGTTTATAAGAGGAATTTTCAGGGTTTGGGGGAGCATTAAGGCTCAAAATGGTGTGAAGAGAAGAGGGAAGGGGTTCCCTTTTCATAAGGGAGGAGAGGGGCACCATTGGAAGCACTTAAAATATTATTTTATAATAATGTAATATTCAGATTATATTATCTAAAAATTGATTTATTTCGAATTTAAAAGTAGGGATGGGAAGATATCCTCTTATCCAATAGGTTTTAGACAAGTTTAGGTTACTATTTTAACCTTATCATTTATATTTAACTCTAAGTTAAATAATTTAACTTTTATCATGTCTTCTTGTTTTCTTATAATATATGGTTTATAAAGTTACAATAACAAGACAAAAGATCCCCAAGTGGTTAATTATTAATATATATAACCATATCTAAGTAAATTGGTCGATCCTTATATTTTTAGGAATAAAATAACAATTAATAATATAATATTTTTTTTAAAAACTATTTTATTTAAATTTTGAAACTATTTGGTAATTGATTTTTGTGAAAATCATAACAAAATTATTAGTTAGAAAAAATATTATTAAATCAAAAACTAACATGTCATATTAACCTATATAATTAGTTTACTTCATAAAAAGTCTCAAATTACATTTATTTGGGTATTTATAACATCAATTATTTTAATATTTTATTAATAAAGTAATTACTGCATCATCATTATGTCATAAATAAATTAAATTATTTAATGTCTAAAAATTATAAATAAAATATCATTATGTAGGAAATATTTTTATATTTCTAATAAATATTTATAGTCGAATTTATCTTATGTATCACCCTATATTAAAAATGTTTTTATTTATTAAACTTTGATTTCAACTCTTTTAATTCTTCTTTAAATAAAATAACAATAAGTTTCCTAATCTAATCCAAGTGGACCTAAATGGTAATATTGTTTTCATAAGGTTTTTTTTGGTCTAATTAAACTTATACAATATAATTAATACATGTGTTAGGGTAATAATAATATCATTTTTACCCTTTATTACCCTATTTACTTTTAACAGCGGTAAATAAATGTAAAAAGTTACTATTAAAAAAAAAAATTATTTTTTTCTTATTGAACCACATTTTACTCCTTGATAGTAACCGTGTCTCTTAGATTTTCGAAATTCCACTCACAGAAGCTATAAAGTTATGTTTTATGTAAATTTTCAAATTCTCCTAGGAGGTGGGTAAAAGACGGTGAAAAGTTCAATAAAATGTTTATATATCTAAAATTATTATAAAATGACTCCAATGAAATACATTCAACGTATATAGGTATTATGTATCAATTTTTACCTCTAATAAATTTAAATTAAATAAATAATTTTTTAAATAATTTTTTTTAATAGTATCCCAGTATTTTCACTATTCATCAAAAATAGAAAGTTTTCACAAAAATACAAAAATTCACCCTAGGATAATTTTGATATTCCGAATCCAAAAATGAAGTACATTTTGAAATATAAAATTTTAAAAAGTGGGTATTACTATTCGCAATGGCTAGTTCATAATAATATTATAATAATACATCATTTAGTGAAACTCATTATTGCATACTACACACTCTATCATCATCATCGTTACCTTTTTATTCAAAAGAATATACAAAACCAAAGAATAATCCAAGAACTAGGGGCGGAAATAGGGAAGGCCAAGTGCATATCCACGAATCAAATTCACCCCCTCTGGTTTGAAATGAGAGACATAAAAAAGAAAACTAACTGGGGTACCCGGACTTTCCGTAGAGGCCAAGTGATCCGCCACCTGGTTTCCCTCTCTCCACGTATGGGTGACTCGAGTGTTGCTATCAATGAGGGCTTTGCATTGTCTAATTACGTAAACAATAGACCCGGGAATGGTGCCTTTCCCATACAAGGGGTGGTGAATAATCATCAAAGAATGTCTTTATTGTTTGTAATGCAAGCCAAGTCAAGGCTGCATGTAGTGAAACCTCCGTTTGGTGTTGTGTATAACATAATCAAAACTTTTTTCATTTATACATCAAACAAAATCTATACTTAATGTTGTGTATAATAATTTCCACAAAATGAACTTGAAATTGTGTATAACACGATACAATAATAGTGTTGCATATACTGCAAGATAATACGGTGTTGCATATAGTAAAATATAATCTTGGTGTAGTGTATAATAGAATATATCAAAGAAATTAAAAATAATATATCTCATAAAATCTTGGGGTGTTACATTCTACCCCGCTTGAAATGAATTTCACCCTCGAAATTCGTCGGGGTTATAAATTCTTTATTACTTGAGAGTTTCTTTCATCGAAACCCACATCATAAAAACGAATACAAAAACTTACTTAAAAAAATGAATGTTAGAAACAAAAAAGAATACCCATAGTAACTCATCACTTGTGTTCCCACATAGGAGATCATAGGTGAAAATATGGATATGGAAGAGAAATCTAACCGTATAGTTCTGATGGGGAGTGGTAGAGAACATGGCTATGAAAAATCCAACAGTCACAAAGCCATAAAATTGTGATGATCTAAGGTACCATTTGATTCATCAGATATGAGATCACTTGGACAACATTTTAGGTTTTCATGAACATTTCCCAAAAGTTGAATAATTTTTTAAGTAAATGAAATACTTACTTGATTTTGGTACAATCTCAACGTTGCTCGTGCCTTGAACAATTTCCACTTCATCTCTTACAGAAATGAAGTTGAATTTGACTTTCATGAAGTGTTATCCGATCATGCGATAGAATGATAGGTCATTCCATCTGTCTCAAACATAGGGTTAGAAAAATTTATATACATAAGTCCATATATGGGGAGATTAATCGGATATGGTTCCAAAATGGACTTATACTTCATCTATCATCCTTCTTAATAAAATAAAACTAGTTTCTACTAACCAGGGACTTCTTGTAGGCCAATGGTAGGCAATAAATGCATGTCGCACTTCAGTTGTGCATTCGATTCCCACAACCTTGTCCGACGCGACTGGTTATCGCTCGTCCTATGGGTTTTCCTTTTTCTAAAACTACACTATTATAAAATTCCGGAAATAGTATTGAAAAAATTTCTAGCCTTAAAAAAATCTTTCTGATGTCCAACTTAATCCATTCTAACCTTTTTTCTTATATAAAATACTTCTGTCTATTCATATAGTATAATGAAAATGATTACTAGAAATGTCATCATCAAAGCATGTTAATACCATCATTTATCCCCCATATAAGATATATCTTTTTGGTCACATTCAAAACATTTGAATACCTTAATCATGTATTCTCTTGAAAAATGAATACCCATTGAAACTTAGTGAAAAAATAAATGCTGTCAAAAGTTAACTCTTTCCACATACCAAAATCCCAAAATTTCTCTATACTCAAAACATGATATCACATTGCCGTTATATCATCCATGATCTCATTAATACTACAAAACACCTCATTAGCTCCTTATCGCTTCATTATTAAGATATCATCTACTTTCCAAAAATATATGAATTAACCATTCATGGTTACCGGTACCATTCAACATAAACATTCAAATACTTTAGGAAAAAAATAGTCTTACAATCTTTAGATGTGTCTTTATTTCATAGTACCATTACCTATACATCATAACTCTTGATATACAAAAATCATTCCACTACCTTCTTAAACCATTGATCAAGCTTCAACACTTCTTTCATCTCTTATATCATTTGTAGTCTTCTCATCAACATCCAGATTAATACTACCCATATGACCATGCTGATTCTCTTCATGAGATTTTACCTTACAGAATTGGTTTTCATAATGACCATGCATTCCACATTTAAAACATCTAATCATTGTTGATGTTGTAGCAATACCATTATCTTTTTCCATGGTGTTAACTAAAAAATTTTCTTTTGCACTTACTGGATTTGTGCCCTTATTTTCAGCACACAAATCATCTTCTAGTTCCTTTGAAAAATTCTTCTTGATGCCTCTTCCCACATCATTTAAATTAGATAAATTAAACTTTCTTTCCACTATGATCATCATGAAACTCCATCTTTCTCTTAATAGCTGAGTCGGAAAACATACCAAAGTTGAGATTATTTATCATATTATGATATTGTTGATTAGGCATAATAACGATGTTTGGAATTCCAAATCTCGTTTCATTTTGTTTCTCATGAAGAATATCATTCCATTGTCCATCACATCCTCTATTATCAATAATCTTCTTGTTTCCAGCCAATTTATAAAACCCAAAAATACTAGTGTGAGGGGAAGAAATCATGCCAGGGAAAAAACATAATAAAGGGAGATTACCTTCAATATCGAACATCTTAGGTCAAATTATAAGATCTTTACCATAATTCTAGGACTATAACCTATACGTATAATTATCTTTAGGGACATCCCTAGACATACCATAGAAATATCTATAGGGGTTTCACTAAAGTATTTGCATCCTAGTTTCCAAAGCTTAACTAAACCTTCTCTCTGATACCAATTATAGAGACCCAAAGCATGACATACATGGAAATTACATTACTTTTCCGGAATACATAATACATGAAAAAAACAGATGCCGAAAGACCGTATTATTTTAGTGTCTTTGGAAACTCAGAACTTAATCTTCTAATCATGATGAATGATCTTCAACATCTCTATTAAAGATATTCACCTATGGGTTTCTTTCCTAAAACCTTTTTTTATATCCTGGTAAATAGAAAACATAAAAAGGGTGAGATCAAATTCTCATTAAGGGAATTCATGGAGAAAATAAAACAATCCATAAACATTTGAATTCAAAAACATGAACATAAAATCTAAAAATCAAAATCTTGAGCAAAGACATAAATCTTGGATGTATGTAAGGAAAATATCATAAAGGAACATCAATCATGATAAAGTAGCATGGGAATAAAACATGTAATTGTGGAAAACCATTAAGAACATGATATGATTTCCATTGTAGCCAAGGAAATGTTTCCAAGACCATCTTAGTGGAAAAAGTCCCTTTCTGAATCAAGTTCACACCTCGTTCCAGTCCTGTAACACTGAACCAGAATAAATTACCATTCCATCCATGTATATCTCATGAGATATAAATATTTACCCAATGAATTGGAGAGATATATAGTTCCCACACATCTCATAATGAAATCATTCTTTCGTGTGCCACAAAATCATAAATCATACATCACAGCATAACGCATGTAATAGAATGGGATTCTTAAACATCATGCCATCATAACATAATCCATATATAAAAAGGGATATCATTTCATCATAAGAAGAATCAAACAATGTAAATAATGGAGACAATATAATTGAAACATAAACATATTAAATTATGTCATCTCATATGGAAAATAGTTTTGATAAAATAGTTGAAATGCATTCTTGAGGAAAATATCCATTCATCTTCAAAATCATTTTCTTTTCAAAAAATTCCAAGAAATTTTAAAAGAAAAGGGCTTTGTTGATAATAATCATGCTATATTTTAGAGAAAGCTTCCTGAAAATGTGGCGTTATGAAACCGTAAAAATCCATTCACGCCATATAAGTTAAAAATAACATTCTCCTCGTACTTTTTCCAGAGAAGTCAAAAAGTTCTTCGTGTGGTAAACAAAAATATGATTCATTTCATAACATGAGGTAAAATTAAAAAATGGGTAAAATTTCCATAAAACAAACATGAAAATATTTTTGAAAAATAGGGAATTGGATGATAACAAAAATTCCGGTAAATACATACAAATAAACAATCTCGGATAAGAGCGAGATTGGTATAGTTATCTCTTACCTTATGTCTGATATGCTCCGTATGTATCCGAACCTCCTATATCGTACGTGATTCCACTTGTTGTTCTTAATATTATTACTTATATCATGATTTACATAATTCCAGAATGTAAAACATGATTTATATATAATATATATTCAGCATATATATATATATGATAGATCGATAAATGGAATGAAATACACCATTCATAGAGACGGTAGGTCGTACGTACGCTTGAACGTTGTTTTCATTTCCTTATTGAATTGAATGTAATTAAGTAGATGAAATACATATATATATATATATATCCAATATCATTATTATGTCAAATATTTCATTATTATTCATTATATATATGTTATAATCATTCAATAATGGTTAACATAGAGAATGAATCTCATCGCGTCGTGGAGACAGTAATCCATACGTACGCACGAGCGATGATATCGTTCCCATATTTATTGGATGGAATTGGATTGGATGGTATAATATCATAGAATTAGTATGATGTTATAATAATCATATATAGTTATTCTTTACAACAGTATACCCATCCAAGTAAGGTGGTGTTGGAAAAACTGATTATAACAGAGCGTGGAGACGGTATTCTGTACGTATGCACGCGCGGTGATTTAATTTTTTGTACGATGGATAGAAGGTGAAATAGGTTTTTTTCATATTTATAATAACATATAAGTATATAATTAATACTGATGTTATTACTTTATAATGAAACAACTAAATAATAGGAAGTAGAAGAAGAAAGAAACTTGAAAGAGTCGGTAGAAGAGATTAACTCTTCCTTGACTCACCGCCTATAAAAACCTTCTTAAGGCACCAGAGACGGTATTTATAGAATAACATAACCTCTATGATATAACTATAGAGGTTTATGGGAAGAATTCGCAGGGGTTGGTGGAGCTTCAAGGCTCAAAAGGGTGTGAATAGAAGAGGGAAGGGGTGCCCTTTTAATAAGGGAGGAGAGGGGCACCTTTGAAAAAACATAAAATATTATTTTATAATAAAGTCATATTAGGTTTATAATAGCTCCAAATTGATTTATATAGAATCTAATCTGGGGATGGGTCTAAATACTCTCAACCAATATGTTTTAGAAAAGTGTAGGTAACTATTTTAGCCTTATCATTTAGATTTAACTCTAAGTTAAATAATTTAACTTTTACTGTGTCTTCTGGTTTTATTATACTATATAGTTAATAAACATACAATAAAAATCCATAAGAACCTCAAGTGGTTCATAATTAATATATTTAACCTTATCTAAGTCATTTTTCCAAACCTTAGATTTTTAGGGTTAACGTAATAATTAATAATATAATATTTGTTTTAAAAACTATTTTACGTCAATTTTGAAACTATCTGCAAATTGATTTTTTGTGAAAATCATAACAGCATGATTAGTTCGAAAAAGTTTAATTAAAACATTACTAACATATCATATTAACCTATAAAATTAGTGGAATTCATAAAAAGTCTCAAATTACATTTATTTGATGATTTATAACATCAACTATGTTAATATTTTATTAATAAGGTAATTACTGCATCATCATTGTGTCATAAATAAATTAAATTATTTAATGTCTAAAAATTATAAATAAAATACCACTATGTAGTCAATATTATTATATTTCTAATATATATTTATAGTCGAATTTATCTTATGTCAACCCTATATTAAAAATGTTTTTATTTATAATCCTTTGATTTTAACACTTTTAACTCTTCTTTAATTAAAATAATAATAAGTGTCATAATCTAATCCAAGTGGACCTAAATGGTCATATTTTATTTCGAAAGTTGTTTCTGGTCTAGTTAAACTTATCCAACAGAATTTAGACATGTTATAGGGAAATAATAAAATCATTTTTACCCTTAATTACCCTATTTACTTTTAACAGTGGTAAATAAAAGTAAAATGTTACTATTCACCAAAAATTATTTTTATCTTATTGAACAACATTTTACTCCTTGATTGTAATCGTGTCTCTCGGATTTTCGAAATTCCACTCACAAAAGCGGGAAAATTATGTTTTATGTAAATTTTCAAATTCTTCTAGGAGGTGGGTAAAAGACGGTGAAATGTTCAATAAAATTTTTATATATCTAAAATTATTATAAAATGACTACAATGAATTAAATTTAACTTATATAGGCATTATGTTTCAATTTTTAACTAAAATTAATTTAAATAAAATAATTAATTATTTAAATAAAAAGTCAGTTTTTAAATAGTATCCAAGTGTTTTCACTAATCATCCAAAATTGAATGTTTTCAGAAAAATACCAAAAATTCACCCTAGGATAATTTCGATATTCCAAATCCAAAAATGAAGTCCATTTTGAAAGATAAAATTTATAATATTTCAAAAAGTGGGTATTACTATTCATAACAGCTAGTTAATAATAATATTATAATAATACATCGTTTAGTGAAACTCGGTATTGCGTACTACACACGCTATCAAAGAAGGTCTTTATTGCGTGTAATGCAAGCCATGTCAGGGATACGTGTAGTGAAATCTTCGTTTGGTGTTGCGTATAACATAATAAAAACATTATTCATTTATACATTAAGAAAAATCATTACTTAATGTTGTGTAAAATAATTTCACAAAATGAACATGAAATTGTGTATAAAACGAGCCAAGAATAGGGTTGCGTATACTGCATGCTAATATGGTGTTTCATATAGTACAAGCTAATGTTGGTGTAGTGTATAATAGAAGATATCAAAGAAATTAAAAATAATATATCTCATAAAATCTTGGTGTGTTACACAGGAGGTAGACTCTGAACATCTGGCTTAACAAGTAGACTTCGAACTTCTGGAATGTTTGAGACACTTTCTTAACTTATGACTTCTTATTATTCAACATAATATTCTTAAGGAAATCGTCAGCAGCCGGCAACATCAAAATATCTGTAACTCAAAAACACTTTTCAACAAAAAGATTAGTTGTCAACAAATTAAAAATGTTATTAAACAAAACACCACAATGGTTCTTCAATATATTATATAACCACATTAAATTAATTAATTATCTATTAAAGGATCATTTTTACATGAATTTGTTTCATTATTTTTTCATTATGTTATTTTATGGGCCTTTGGATGATTTATCGAGTTTAAAAACATTGTTCGGGAAGGTATGTTTTTATGGTTTTCTTGCGCAGTTCACTTGTATTCTTAAAAGGAAGTTCATATAGAACATGGGTAAATATACGGAACTTATATTAAATGTTATTAATTATATTCTAGGAGTCCAAATGATTTTATAACTTAATATATTACAAACCATGTGGATGAATCATTAGATCAGATCTTAATGATGATATCTTAGGTTAATTCGACGGTTTTTCATCCACCACGAACTTCATTCAGTTAATTAATTAGTAATATGTACATAAGTTAGTTCTTGAGCATTAAATAAGGTATAATACATACTAAATATTCTGTTTCAACCATAAAAATTCTTTCATAATCGGATCTGAAGGTGGTAAAAAAGAAAAGAAAACATGTTGTTCTTGAAGGTGATAAATTAACAACTCAAGAACAACGTTTTCCTTTCCAAAATAAATAGAAAAGGAGAAGGGAGTTGGATGATATAATATCCCATAATTATCATAACATTATAGAATATGTATGATACTAGAGTTACCATATCATTTGAATGAATATATGTGGGGAGATAATACGAAAACAACTTGAAATGGAAAGAAAATGAATAGAAATGAGGGAGGGAAGAATTTCCTCTTGAATCCTCTTCTTGAGATACTCTTTCAAGAATCTAGTCTTGGTTTCTTGATGAGACCAAAATATTTTGGACGTGGGATAGGGGATAGGGATGTTTCTTGGGAATATTTTAGAAAAGTATTGAGTCTTTAGATGTGTTGTTTGACAAGGGGATGGAGAGGGGTTTTTTATAATTGAGAGGGGTGTTTTTAAAATAATATATAAAATAAAAACATATATCAAATGTTATACATGTAACAATAGTTGTTTATATCGTAAATCATATATTATTATAATATAATTCATTTTATACATTATATCATCTTTATAATTTGTTTTCATTAACTTATTAAAAGTAAAGTGAAAGAAAGGGAAAACGATAGTTTAACAAATCACATTTTGAAATCAGGCTTTAGAATGTTCTTTTTATATTTGGAAATTGAGTTTATTGTATTTTAAAGAAGCATTTATGAAATTAAATATTAAATAGCCGAATATAATGTTCAAGAAAATTTATTTCATCATTACATTATGAATGCTACAAATTATGATACACTGGTTGCATGAAAAACAATATTTTTACTATTCACCTGAAAATTGAAGTATTATAGAAAAATAAAAAAAATTCACCCTTAAAATTTTTTGACGTGTATAATCCAGAAAATGAAGTATATTTTTCAAAAAAATTCAAAATATGATTAATTTTTTATTTAATTAAAATCATAATTTCATTGATAAATATAATTATTAAAATAAAAACTGATTTTAAAATGCTATCAAAAATTACATAAGGTAGTATAAAATTTTATTAAAACTATAAGACACATAATTTTTAATTTCTGAGCACATTTTAGTAAAATATTTTCCTTTTAAATTAATTAATTAATTATAAATAATTATTTATTACTTACAAAAATATCAACATATTTACTAATGAAAAGATATCACATATAAGATGATTAAGGTTTATTTAGTCTTTAGATGGTAAGGTTACTATTAATTTTAATGATTTACTATTTATATGGTTAATATTAATATTCATAAGGGTATGTTACTATTCATAATGGAATGATACTATTCACCAAAAATTATGTTAGTTCTATTAGTCTCCAAAAATCATCTTCAACACAAACATGTATGTCATATTTTTGAAATTGAAAACATTGGAGTGGAAAAATTATGCTTAATGGTCACATAATATTTAGTATCATTATATTTCATTGTTCTTATAATATTATTATACTACAATTCATACTTATAAGAAGGGGATTCCAATGATACAACATTGGTTTGTCACATTCATACCCATTATAAAATTTTCCCATTGAAATTTTGTTTTGCACAAATAGGTGTGGGTAATACTCATTCATCGGATCCTCAGGTTCCCATGTAGCTTCTTCATACTTATGGTTCCACCACAACACATTGACATGGTGGGTTGTCTTGTTTCATTGAACCTTAAAAAATGTTGAAGGGTCCCATAGATTTTAGATGCGATCCCTGGATCACATTCAATGAAAATAAAGAGTGGGACACCATGCAGTCACACCACTTCCTCACATATATATTTTCATGTTTTTAAAGAAATAGATCCTACCAAATATCAATAAAATGGGAAGTCTTGGTGAGTCAGTCAACCACATCCTATGTCGCATTATTTCCCTTCGACATCTTTGGGAGACACATGACAAATTCCATAGTGACATTATCCCATTTCCACAAGGTTATAGGCAATGTACTCATCAACCCTTTGGACTTTTATCACTCTCGTTTAAGATTATGACATACCAAGTACCATTATTTATATTATGCGATCTCCTTCATCATGCAATCCCACCAGAAGATTTCACAGAGATCTCAGTACATCTTGGGGCTACCAAGATGGATAGAGAATGTTTAGCTATGTGCATTGTCCAATAGATCCTTCTTTATACTGGTTGATGAAGTCACACAAAGTTAGGTTCCAAATCAAATCATGTCGTCATCATCAATATATATCTTGTAGTTTCACTTCTGTTACTATATTAACCCTCTTTCATAACTCCAGATCATCCCCTTGTGCCCCATTAATTATGTCTTGGATAGATGGCTAGGAAATAATATGGGAAAGATAGGATGTATCCCATACACTTATGATTTCCAAATACATTCTTTATGTATCCTTGAAGATATGGTATTCCTCAATCATCGTATTGAATAGATTAACAAGTTCTTTTCTATATAGAGCATCAGATACCTTGTTCCCCTTTTAAGGATGATATTTAATAGAGAAATGGTAACCCTTGAATAACTCTAACCATTTACTTTGACACATGTTTATCACTTTTTTGTGTGAATATATTCTTTAAGATCTTCTAGTCGAATTATATGTCACAAATATCACTATATAGGTAGTGACACCAATTTTTCAATGAAAAAATCACTTCTGCTATCTCTAGATCTTGTGTCGGGTAGTTCTGCTCATGGATCATCAACTGTCGTGAGGTGTAGTCTATCACATTATCATTTTACATGAGTACACAACCACATAATTTCATTTAACATAACTGTATATCAAAAAACATTATCCACTTTTTGGTAGTGTGAGTACATGTGTACTGACACGCCTTCTCTTTCGTTCCTTGAAGCGTCCCTCATATACTTCTGTCCAGAAATACTTTACCTATTTCCTTGTTAGCTTAGTTAGTGGGCTTGAAAATAATGAAAAATCTGTCACAAAACGTTAGTATTACCACTCTAATCCAAGAAAACTATATATTTCTTTGACACGAGAGGGCCTGGTCCATTACTAAATCACCTTTGTTTTAAAAGTGTCCATAGAAATTCCCTCACATGTGATCACATGTCCCAATACTGTGAATTTCTTCATCAAATTTTCACACTTGTTATACTTGGTTTACAACCACTCTTTTCTCAATGACACCAACACTAGTATAATATGTTCTTTGTGAACCTCCTTACTCATGGTGAAGATGAAAATATCATCAATAAACACTAACACAAGTTTTTCATTATAATGTCTAAAGGCTTCCTTCATCAAATCCATAATAATTGCAGGGGCATTAATAAGTTTGTTGGGAATCACTAGAAACACATAGATCCCATACCTTGTATGTAAGGAAGTATTTTGAATATCAACCCTCTTCACCTTATATTAATGATATCTAGAATGATGATCCGCCATTAATAAGTATTGAGCTCCTATTAACTGATTGAACAAGTCATCAATCCATGGAAGAGGATACTTGTTCTTTATAGTGAACTTTTTTAGATTCTGATAATCTATAGACAATTGCATTTTTTCATCCATCTTTTTCAAAAAGAGCTGTGGTGCACCCTAAGGTGATGCACTAGGTTGTATGAACCTTTTATCCAATTGATCATGTAGGTGCTTCTATGACTCCTCCAGTTCGATATGATCCATTCTATAATTGCACTTTGAGATTGGAGTAGCTCCGTGTATGAGTTCTATTGAGAACTCTACATCAGGATCTGGGGGAAGTCCAGGTAACACTTCAATAAATATGTTAGCATATTCAATCAAGATGAGAATTTCTCCAAGGTTGGAACATTTTTTGACTCAACCATTTGGGTGAGGTATGCTTCTTTATATGGTATCAACACCCACACTTTTAAAGTATTTTTCAGAGGAGATTCATGATCATCCTTTCATTTGAAGATGAGCACGAGATGGTTTGGAATATTTGAAGTTATTTTCTTTTTCCTGATAGTTGATATCTTCTCTATATAAGAAGTGGCAATCCATTCCCATTATATCATCAAATTCTACCAATGAATGTATTACGAGATTTACTAGATGAATCTACCCAAAAATTACAACTGGGGAAGATTCAAACACTTTGGTTTAAATGATTACCCCACTTTGTGTTTTTATAGATTTATTTACTTCTTGTTTTTGGGGATTTGATTCTACATTCATAGAAATATTGAATAATATAAAGGAATGGAAATAACCAAAATAATATAAGACTATTTCCATTATTGAGTGAATAGAAATTGTACCTTGTACTACTTTATTATCATTATCTACATCTTTTGTATTGATTATATAATCCTTCTCTTGTCCTTTGTCTTTTCTAGTTGCTGATGTTGATTTACCTCTAGGATTCGAGGATTAGTGAATTGGATTGCATAGTACCATTTTCCCCTACAGTTGTAGCATTGGAAAATGGGTGGTGCTCCTCATTCATCCACTACATTCTCATTCTTTTTCATGTCTTTTTGACATTCTTGAGAATGGTGTCTATAATTCCCACACATGAAGCACATCCATATCCCTTTGAGGAAGTTCCCATGATGCAACTTCCCAAAAAAATTTTATTGTGGGTCATTGGGTTTTCATCCTACCTTTTTTATTATATCCCCCAACTTGAAACTACATCCTTTGTTTCTTATCACCATAGATATTAGACTATTCTAAGAACTCCATCATCACTTTGAGAGCACATCGATCAAATTAATCATAACTCCCAAAGCCTCAAGTTGTAAAATCATTTTAATGGTGTGGTTTTAATCTACTAAAGAATATATCAATTATTATATCATTGTAGATAAAAATACCCAAAGAGTTCCTTCCAAGATATGTAATTTTTTTTTTCATAGGATGTGACATATTATCCTTCTTTTTTTCTTGAGCTCTATGAATTATCTCTCATTCATTGTACGATTATTTCATGGGAAATACATATTAATAAACATGGTCATAATGTCTTCCCATTCAATATCTTTAATTTCATATCTTCGCATCGTGTTCTAATAAAATCCCACAATTGATCGGCCTCTCTATCAAGATGATAAATAGCTAGAGTCGCCATTTTAGTCTAAGAATAGTGTATTGAAAAAAATTTCTCTATTTAGTTGTACCATTGTCCCACAACTTGTGGATCATAAGATCAACTAAATGTCAGTGGTTTTTTCCGCATAAAACACTCTGCATCCAATTGATCCCTCTTAGGCGATGGAGGAAGTTCCCCATTATTTTGGTTATTGTTCATAAGCTGATATTGTTGGGTAAGAATCACCATTACGTTTTTATCTCCACCTCCCAAATCAGTAGGGATGTCATTTGCGCAATCGTTGCATTGGCCGTCACACTTGTTGTTGTCTTTATTCCTCCTAGTTCCCACCATTTTATAAAATAGAAAATGTTAGACCAAAAAATAATTCAACAAGTTGTTAATAAATAACTTATTCATTTGTACTGTTTTAACTAGAATCATAACTTATGGGATCCCTATATAATTATTATTTTTTGTATATTTTTACTTAGTCTCATGATAGTGGTTTATCTAGGTTTCAATAACCCTAATTCAAAAATTAACTAAACCTTGCCTCTGATGCCAGTTATAGTTACCCTACCTTTTCATAAATTACTATTACACCATTATAAAGATATTAAAAATAATAATATTTCAAATAGAGTACCCAATGGTTTAGTGTATTTGAAATCTAGGAACATACATAACATTTACAACATCCAACATAATTATTTACTTAATTATCTTTTCTCTAGCTTATTATTGCTAGTAGAACATTCCTTAGTACATGTAGTCACCTAAGGATATACTTAAAAAAGGGTGAGAAAAATGCCCTGTTAGAGGATATATATTAACAATATAATAATGGGGGATCACAATCATAATATAGGAAATATATCATGAACATGAGAGGAAGCATTAATAAATGACTCCAAATGTGGCAATGTATAAAAATGAATCATCATGTGTTAGTGGTTAAGTACCATGGATACCTTTGGAAAAATCTAGAATATGGTTTATAAATCATTTCAATTTAACTCATGAGATTCATCACTTTACTCAATTCTTTGGATCAATGATAATTTTGGGCACACCCGTCACATTCAAACATTCATACTACACTATATAATTTCGGGCTCACCCGTCACATTATAACATTTTAATTATCATACATGAAACATATATCAAAAATGAATATTAATAATCCATGAAATGTAGTTTTTATCATATCATAAAAACTCATTCATAAATATTGGTTTCCCAAAATAATGTGGGAATAACATATTTGATACAATAACCATCAACCATGAGTGACAAATAAAAGGTGTGTTTCTGAGAGAAGTGTTCTTTTGGAAAACCTCTGGTTGATATAACCTATAGTGGAAAATATGTATATCCCATAAATTTATGATAATGATGAAAAAAATATTTTTAATGAGTAACCATGAAAAAAAAGAAATGAAAGAGAGAGAACCCGAAGAGATAATGTTGTGTTTGATAATTTCCCCATAACTTGTATCTGAACGCTTTCTTCACTATAATGTCTAGTATAACCACATTATATTCATTAATTATAAATTCAAGAACTGTGAGTACATTAATATTTTTAATTATGTTTTAATTAAGTTATTTTATGTTCCTTTTAATGTGTTATAGAGTTTAAAAACATTGTTCGGGAATATTTGTTTTTATTGTTTTATTGATAGGTTCACTTGTATTCATAAATGGAAGTTTGTTTAGAACATGTGTAAACAACAAGAATTGATATTATATGTTATTAATTATATTCCAAAAGTTTAAATGAACTAATAATTTCTTATATTACATACCATGTTGATGAATCATTAGATAGGATCTTAATGATGATCAGTTGGGTTAATTCAGCACTTTTTCATCCAGGATGAACTTGTTTCATTTAATTTTTTAGTAATATATACATATGTGATTTACATTTAGTAAAATAGAATATAAAACCTAAAACCTATTCTAGTTCATCCAAAAAATGGTTTCATGACTAGATATAAAGGTAGTTATTGAAAAAAAACATTTCGTTCTTGAAGGTTATAAATTACCACCTCACGAACCACATTTTCTTTTGTAAAATAAAAAAAAGGAGAATGGGGTTCGATGATATAATATACAATTAGTATCATAAATTTTCATTATATTAATGATACTGGAGGTTATATACCATTTGTAGGGAGATATGTGGGTATATAATAAGAAAAGAACTCGAAATTGAAAAGAACTTAAATGAAGGGAGAGAGAGAGAGAAATTACCTCTTGAAGCATCCCCTTGAGATCCTCCTTAAAGAAACAAGGATTAGTCTCGTGATTAGACCAGAAAAACATGGACTTGGGAGAAGGGATAAAGATACAGATTGGGCATTATTTATGCATGTATTGATGCTACAGAGTGAGGTTTTTCAAGGGGAGGGAGAGGTGTTATTTATACATGTGGAGGGGTGTTTTAGAATAAAATATTATATAAAGTAATATATCAATATTTATACTTGTAATAGTAGTTTATGAAATTATAAATCATATATTAATACAATATTTTTATTTTTAGACTTTAAATCATCATTATAATTCGAATTCATTAATTTATAAATGGAATGTGAAATAAAGGGAAGAAAATACTTTAAGGAATCACCTTTTGAATTTAGTATTTTGAATGTTTTTTTAGGTTCTGAAATGTAGTTTTTTGTATTTTAAGGAACCATTCATGAAATTAAATATAACATGGCCGAAATTAAATATCTAGAAATTTTATTTAATAATTACATCATGAATGAATCAATTTAAGATACACAGGTTAAGTGAAAAACTTTATTTTTAGTATTCATCAGAAAGTTGATGTATTTCAGAAAAAACCCAAAATTAACCCTATCCATTTTTTGACATTTAGAATCCAAAAATAAAGTTCAGTTTTCAAAAATAATTTTTTTAAACATTATTAATTTAATATTTATTTACAATAATAATTTATATGAAAAATATAGTTTTTAAAATTAAAAATGATATTAAAATGCTTTTAAAAATTACATAAGGTATTTTTTTAAACTAGAAAACAGAAAATTTTTAATTAACGAAAAACTTTAAGTTAATAAATTTTCTTTTAAATTAATTAATATTTTATAATTAATTACTTATGAATTACAAAAATCCCAATATTTTTACAAAGGTCAAATTTTCTCTTATAAGATGCCTAATGTTTATTTTGTCATTAAAGGTTAAGGTTACTTATACATTTGATGATTTACTATTCATAAGGTTTATATTTCTATTTATAAGGGTAGAATACTATTCATAAGGGAATGTTACAATTCACCAAAAATTATGTTTGTTCTATTGGACACCCAAAGTCACCTTTAACACAATCGTGTATGTCAGATTTTAGAAATTCAAAAAATAGAATTGGAAAAATTATGTTTAAAGGCGACATAGTATTTAGTATCATTATATTCCATTATTCTAACTAATGTAATTATACTATATGGAATAATTATAAGAAGGGTATTCCATTGATAAATCTTTAGGTTGTTACAGGAAAACCAATAGAATATCTTGCCCAGTTATCATGCCAAAAGAAATATGTCCTTCAAGATTAATCTATTCATAATTCAGCTTGATGATCGAGAACGTATCATGAATTAAAGACCATAGCTCGAACCCAAGAGAAATAAATTTGATGATATAAATTTCCCCAGCATATTACACTTCTCCATTACACCCCACACAAGTCTTGCATGATTTCCATGAATAGTTTCATCCAAAATCCTCACATTAATACTGCCCTCATGAAGAAAACATTCCAACTTGTTCAATGAAGACCAATGATGATTTCCCGCATTCTGAGCATCCCATATAAAACCAACCAAAACGTTATCAACAGAATAAAAAACACCCATCGGAACCTTAGAACCCTAATGAGAATATATTGGTAAGTTACATAAAAAATTATTAATTAATGTTATTCAACCTCCAATGGATAGAAATTAATTTTACAATTATGAACAGAAATGAAAATATTATTCAAAATACCGTAAGAATCTGGAATCTGAATACGGTAAGGAGCTAAAGGAGTCCCCAGATAAGTCATCAAAAATGACCCCCTTTGCATATTCAGATTACTAAAAATAGATTCCAATCATCTTTCCCCATATTTATTTGAAAAAAAATGATCTTAGATCTGTTAATAACATTCCCACTCGATAAACATTATTCATCTAATATATAAATAAAAAACTTGGCTGATCACCCAATGAAATTCATAAACATGTGTGTTTCAACAACAAACATAAATAGGATTAGAGATATAGGGTTCCCATGTATCATCCTCTAAGAGGTTTTAAAAAAGTCATGATCTTTTACAATAAAAGAGGCGGCCATCCATGAGGAGCTAAAACATCTAAACAAAATATTCTTTTCCCAAGTAGATAAAACAAAACATTTTAACACCACATTTATAAATCCCCACTCCATTCGATCATATTCCTTATTCAAATCCAATTTAAGGGCCATGATGGAACCATGGATTTTGATGTTAATGTCTGGAATCATTTCTTGGGCCAATGCAACAACACCATGAATAGACAGACCATTGAAAACCCCAGGATGCTCAAGAGAAACCCATCGAGGAACATATAAAGATAACCTTAAATTGACAATGATTGAAAAAATTTTGTAAGGAAAATTTAATATACTAACTCTCATATAGTCATGAATTGAATATGGATTCTTAACCTTGGGTAGAATGACAGAGTGGTAGCACCAGATACTCTTGGAATTACACCCCCTGATAGAAATCTTTTATGGACAGAACAATGTTAGTTTTGATGATATCAGAAGATCCCCTGTAAAGTATACCGGGAAAACCTTCGGGTCCAGGTGCACACACTGGTTTGAGATAGATTAGAGTATTATAGATTTTTTCCTATTGTGAACCTCTTCCAATAATCCATTATCCATGTCTGTAATGTTGATGGGAATGCCCTCCATTACTTCTGGATTCCCAGTAGGATATCCATTCACCAACTTCTCATTAGGCCCTGTAAGAATATTTTAATAAAACAAAATAGCCAGGAATCAAAACACATTTTCATGATTTTTATGTCATCCATATTCTAGTAAAATAGTTGGTTTAATAACCCTTATTAGTTCCTTAATAAACGCATGAATAAATTTCGAGTTCTTATGCCATTCATGTATCTATTTTACTCTTGAGGCATCCCATATAGCACGTTCTTGTTCCAGGACTAACAAAGCAATTTAATTTATTTCACTAAAATGATCTAAAAAAATCGGGTCATCTCAATCATTCTAAAGGATATACTCCAGCCTCTCAACATTCTACTTGAGGCGATCCATATACTAATCTTCAGTGAAAATATCCTTGATCCAAACCTGAATTTTATGTTTCAATATTCTTAGTTTGTTATGAAAATCCACCCATGAAAAACTGTGTACTGCCTCCCACCAACTATCTTTCAATAAATGATTGAAACCTTGTACATCAAACCATTTGGAAAAAATGGAATCATTCATGACCACCATGCTAGTGAGATGGAGAAACAAGCATGTGAGAATGATCTAAGACACCTGAAATAGATGATCAACATTAAAATTAGGAAACTTGGTGATTACACTAACATTATCAAGGCACTGATCCAGACGACTCCTACACTGGCCACTACCTCATTGATTATTACACAAAGTAAAACGTTCCCCACAAAAATGAATATCAAGGAGGAATTTACTTATCATGAAATTGGTGAAGTTCATACTTGATTTATGAGCAATGACTCCCTTAACATTCCTGTCATCTGGGTACAGAACAAAATTGAAATCTCCACCTATGATCCACTGAAGCCCCTCCAAATAAAAATCATTCATACAATTCCAAGATCTTTCACTACTCACTGAGTAACAACTAACATATACAAAGGTAATGAAAATAGGATTAAATCCCCCATCATCTTATATGGTAATAAACTGATCGTCATCTTTATAATAAACCATATAGACATCCATTTTCTAAAATATCAAAAAATTTTGTTTTCTAGTTCAGAATGCATACTTCCATGCATATATAGTTTATGAGAGAAATCCATGATTTTTAAGGGATGATGTTTATTCTCAAGAACAACATAAAAAAACCATATAATTTAGAATTTATATATCTATGAAATTAGAATTCAAAGAAGCTCCATGTCCTTGGGAGTTCCACGTGATTATCAAGATCATTACACCAGTGTTAGCCTATATTTATCCCCATGAATCTTATAAAAATCAAAACTAGAATATAAAAATTCATGTATATAATGAATATTAGCTCTAGTATGGACTCCATTGGTCATATTCAAGATAGTATTTGGAGGATAACATTCTCTCAAATATTATCACTCTACCATATTTGGAAACTATCTACCTCCTTGGCCCATAAGTATAGATTATTCATAGTCTTTTATCAATAGATTTGATAACCCCATCAATACAGAACATGATTTCAACTCCTTACACACCGAGATCATTTCAAAAATAACACTATACTCCTTCAAAAAGGATCCAACCTCAAAAAGCTCAGGGACAAATAATGTTGTGATATCAATAAAAGCCTGTGAAACCTTCAATGTACAAGGCCAATAAAAATACCAAAGAGATTTTTCCTAGTATATTATGGTGCTCAACAATGAAAAAGAGAAAGAACCAGATCACGAATTCCCAATCCATGTAACAAGATCAAGTATAAGATTGAATCCCTCATAACAAATAGAGGCCCCAAATATTATGGGTAATGACGACTCTTTATGAACATCTCGTCATTATGGCCTTGTACCGGACGAGACCATTCATTCCCGAACACCTATAGACCAGACAAAAGTTTAGCCCTATTAAAAATATCATAGACTAAAAAACCACTACCCCATCATTGCTTCTTCCTGCCAAAATGCACCGAGTGATCATAAAGTGAACAATGTGAATGAAACCGTAACATCACATGATAAAATATATCTTTATAATAAGTAAAATAATCCTTGAAGCTCAGAGAAATTTTATCTAGATAGGGAAAAGATAGGTCCAGTTCAATACATATCCACGCAACTGATCCATCCCTACCATTCAAACTACATTCATCCGAGCAAAAGTAACCACCAATATAATCTCAAATGGCATTCAAGAGTGTTCCATTATAGAAGGTAATAAGTAGAACTAGTAAAGAAATCCACATGGAAGCCTGAGAACTTTCTCCCATTCTATGAACATATAAGGACCATCGAATCAAATTGAACCACTAGAAACCAAAATCCCATGGAACTCTACACTATGAATGAACAAACTCCACTTTAGATCTGAGCAATATATAGAAGGAATTATGATGGAAAATAAATACTATATTTAGAACAACAAGTCACTAAGAATACACATAATTCATGTATACAAGGATTGGTGGTTTTGTAGAACAAAACCATGCAACAAGAGTCCAATTGAGGCACCCAACCGCATCTTTATAAGCCTCCAGTAAAATTTCCATCATCAAAACAGATTCATCCCTTCAATGAGTTGTAATCACCAAATGAGTCTCATTAATGAAAGGACACATTTTGTGGTTACCAAACATGGAATATATAAAGGATATTGAAGCATGAAATTTCCTTTATAGGTGAGGAGAAGACAGTTACTGGGCATCAGGGACCTCTGATTGACCTGGATAAAAGGGAACCACCACCAGAACCTTGACTGGAAGACATTACGCAAAGGGTTCAGAGCTCGAATTTTGAAAAGGAAAAGGCAGGTAATGTGTGTTATATTATAGAATTACCATGGTTTTTTCCAATTTATACAAATGTTATGCCCTAACTTGTGTGAAAAATATTACCCAAACCTATTGGTTGAATTTTATTTTTCATCCAACACACTATTTGGGAGATAATAAATTATTTCAAGAAATAATATAATTAATTTTACAAAATACACTATTTTTGTGACTGAGGTATCTAAATGTGTGATTCTTACATATGTTATACCCCACCTATTGTAAAAACCACATCTCAGACGTATCAGTGATATAATATTTCTCATACGATGGATTTTTTTGATTTTTCAATTATTTCAAATAGGATGTAAACAGTTTAATTAATATATATAATAAAGTTTATTTATTTATCTTCAAGGATTTAAGGGACTAAAAGTCTCACAAAAACATAGTTTCTGACTCTATAAATATTCAATTAAATATTAAAAAAATTAATGGGATTTTACTATTACATAAATTCTTTAACATATTTAATAAATTATTTTCATTGATATATTAGTTTTTCCCCATTTGGAAATTATATATTATCAATAATGTGGTTCTACGATCTTTGAAAAATTTAGGATGTCATAATTACCCTCATCTATTGAATTGGAATCTTTGATATGTATCTCATATGGTACATATCAAAAAAATCTAACCACTGAGCATGAACATTGGAAGCACATTCTCACATTTCATCATAGATCCATCCATGCATACACCAAATATTTTGTAGTGGTACCCTATTACCATTAAATAACATCTCACTAAGAACAATGATCAACACCAGATGATCCTCGAAAGATGTGTATATCTCATGATCAATGTCCTCACAATGAAAATTTCTTGTTTGTTAGGGTATGTAGATATGATTGTGTGACTTGTGGGACATGTCGTGCATACCTCAATAGAGTGAAGGGTGGTCTATATGATATGCCACTACCCACATATGATCAATGATCTAAGAGGGTCCAAAAACACATATTGATATCTTACCATACATCCTCATATGTCTATTCCCTAAATAAGGACTGACTCTCAAGAAAACATAAACTCCCACATAAAACTCTTAGGGTCTCTCCTAAGGTCATCATAACATTTTTTCATCTTGGATTAGTGATAATACTCTAACATATCAGTTTCACTCTATTAGAGGTCTCCCAAACCTTACTATTTCCAACAACTGTTGCATCACTCCCTCTTGAAAACACATCAGTGAGAGCCATGAAATCCCACAAATAGCCTCTTAAGGTCCCATTTGAAATGTATCCTAATATCTTTTATTTAATGAAAATTTAAATAATTCATGTTTATCATTTCATGCCCTATCATGGACCAGATTTCATTCTAGAAGAATATACTCCAATATTCATATATTCTTCATGGATTATACATCAGTGTGTGGATGTTACACCATGAAAATTATTAGTTGAAACCCTAATGACGTTCACAATCCTTTACAAAAGTGTTATGTAAAACATGAATCTTTATTTGAAATAATTCTCAATGAGACTCTATTAAAGCACTGAATCTCTCGAAAATGGTTTTTCCCAAATCCTCCACTCAGTGAGTATCCCAAAATCATTATAACAAAGAAGACATTGTTAACCAATAGACAATTAATCAGACAATGTCACAACTCCTGGAGGTGCTTGGTAACCAATTCAAAAAAACCATCAGTATATCCTTGTCGTTCCACAAAGGTATTGAGGGTGGTTGAAACAACCTACCAGGAAGCTGGTTCTCGACCTTCACCATCTGATAGATCATGCATAAAATGAAAAAACAAAGAATTTCTCGCTACATTCATGGAAATCATAATTATCACATGAATTCATGACACATCATGGTCACAATAGAATGTAATGCACATGCAGAGGTATGGTAAGAATTAAGTATAACTTCTCTACATGAAGCATGTACTACTGTACATCAATGAAAGTAGATCACATCATCATCATCCATTTATCATCTAGGCATTGAATCCTCAATAGAAATTTGTTCCCTCCTTATACCACACTCAATTTCTAAATTATATTCACATTCTACTAATTCCATAAGTGTGGATGTAACTATAAAGAGATAAAAAGTAATTGAACTATGGTCTTATAAGGAATCCATCCATCAATCCGGTAATAAAATCATCAAACACCACTCCTCCTATGAGTACACCCCATAATGTTCCTTCTCACCCCACATCTTATAGCAACTATAATTCCATATGAAAAATTCCCGATGAAATTTCCCATACCATCTGTATATTATATCGCAATGTTGAATGTCTATATATAATCAATCTAGTACCTCTATATTATATTCATGTCCTTATTTTTGAAAATATATTGATGAATTTTTTTGTTGGTTAAAACTATAAATCTGTCATTGAAGAGATAGTGTGTCAATCATTTCAGATCATGGGATTCTACTTCTATCTCCATTTTATTAGTAGGTTAGTTCATCCCATGAAGGCATAGCTGAAGAGGCCCATAGGCACGTAACCACCCCATTTACATTAATAACACTCCCAGACCAACAACCGATGCTTAAAAATACACTACATTACCAACTATATAATCATGGAGTGTCGGTACTATTGTTTTCATCATCATTATATTTAGCTCCTGGAAATAATCATACACTAGTTTGGCCACTACAACATCACTTCTTTTGTCATTAGAACTATCTTAGGTGCTGATAATTAGAATATTTTTATAATAAATTGTCCATAATATATTTCTAATCTCTGAAATATCATTGTATTAAAAACATTGGGACATATATAGGACACGACAACCTAAAATTTATCTAGGTCTATAGGTAACTTTTCATAGACCCCACATTCCATATATGTTTTACCACCAAAATCTTCAATACATAAATAACCAACATGTAATAAATTATGTGTTCTCTATGTGAACTCAAGACTTTCTCTATATACTAAACATGTTTCTTGTCAATAATTCAATGAGGAATTCAATATTGTAAACTATAATTAAGGACTCAAACAATTGATGAAAGATGTTGTTCTGGAGGGTCATAGTCACTTCCGGTACATTTATTATACTAAATGACATGAAAATACACAAATATGGTCCAATAATATTAAGAGAAACCATATTTTAAATTTTTTCCAATCCAATATATAGTTTTTGAATACCATATCAATGATAAATATTCAAAAATCAATAATCTCCCCATTGTTGATCGAAAATATCATCGATTCTGGGCATCAAATATCAACTCTTCACCATCACATGGTATAAATATATAGTAATAAACACATGAAATTATTTTTTGTTCATAATTTTAGAGAAAAATGAAGTTTACAACAATGTTAAAGTACATGGATTTATGAAACACTTGATATCCATGAATTCAAAATGAAAATTGCTCCAATTCCGCTTTTTATGAATCATATTATACTTGGTATTGAAGTGGATGCGCTCTTCTCTTGCAGTCTATCGTAGAATAACATGTAAATCCTTAGGACTCTTTACGTGTTCAATGATTCATTAAAATATTACAACCCATTCATCAGTACCCTAAAATCCTTCGGTGGTCTGGAAAGATGAAGACTACCATAGTTGAAAATAATGGCATATTTGATCACATTTTTGATCTCATATTCTTATGAGAGGAACTATGTGAAAGACTTATTTCTGATGAATCTTTTCTAGATTAATCCTATCGCATGTGTTTGATAATTCTCAATGTTATTATCATACTCATCCATTGGTAAATTAAAAACGCACACCCTTGTCGAAGTATTCCATCCTACATCATATATATCCCTATAAGAATAATTCAAGGAGAAATATTTTTTAATGGGAAGAAATCATTTCAAAAATAAACAATGTCATTAGGATACACTGCAATTAATCTATTGGAATAGACATGGTTCATTTAAGAGTCTACTATTAAACCAAGGTAAAACCCACTTTTAAATAACCTTTATCACTATATATTCATGTTAGTCATTGTCAACATATATATACTAAAATAAATATATTCTATATTATACTAACTATTTCAAATAATGATATATTAAACAACCTGGAAACATGGATATTTCACATAAGAGAAACTGTCTTTAATAGATATCACAAATTAAAGTAATTAATTAATCAAATTCTATGAAAAAAATGTATATATTTGGAATGTGAACCTAAGTCTATATTCGAATGCATGAACATACGTGAAATATCATAAATAACATATACACATCATATTCATCACCTGAGGTGTGTTTAATAAATTGTAAAAACCAAACAAATGTTCCTAACATTATGGAAATATGAAGGTCCACTATACAGTGCTGGCCATGTACCGATATGGTTCCCCTTAGTGAGTCACAAACTTCATAACATTTCTCTACCCTATACCAACCAACATTATAATTTTTATTCAAAAAAGTGTGGGGGCCCAAAAGGGCCAAAAAATGACGTGGAAACCCAATATTATGGGGGCCTGAAATAATGTAATCCAAGAGCATCTACCTGAATAAGATTCACCCCCTCTGGCATCAGCTGGGAAACATTATTAAACCACACCATCTGAGAGCATGGTACCATATTTGTGGCCATATAGTCCACCACCATGTTCCCCTCACTCCACGTATGTGATATTATGACGTTTTCATTGATGAGAGCCTTGCATTGTCTAATTATGTAGGTGATAGACCATGGGGTAATGCCTTTATCCTGGAGAGCGTCATGGATCACCATTGAGTCTGTTTCAATGTGGTCAATAGATATTTCCCCTTCTTTTGATTAAGGATAGTCCGGATAGGTCCTCCATAGCTTCCACTCGTATCGAAGAACCACTTCCATAATGCACCGTGAAGGAAAGTACCATGTTTCCTTTAGAGTCCTGAATGACTCATCCTCCACGCATGTCACCCAACACACAGGATCCATCCTAGTTGAGTTTAAGGCCAACTCAGGGGGGGAACCACTGAACCCACCAGCCCTCCACCTCTTCACTGTACCGACTACCCCTCCTTTGGGTATTTAGCACCACCCCAAGAGATAACACCCCCCTCCCGAAGCTCGCAGTGCCAAGCAAGTCAACCAGTAAGCAGCGAATATTTTCCACCACAGAACGACCTGTGAAACTACTCCCCCCGTACTTGGCCCAGTTCCTCGCTTTCCAAAGGCACCAGCAGGCCGTGTTGAAAATTACGGCTCACACCTTCTTCTCCTCCTCTGTCCCGCTATCCTCCTGAAACCAGTGTTCTATATCCATCCTTTCCATGTCCTCACGCGGAAGGAAGCCTGTAAGGGAGCCAAAGAAACTCCAAACGTGCCGAGCCCATTCTCCCTCGAAAAACGATATGGTTCATACTCTCCTCGCATCGCTCCCCATAGCACTGTCAACATGACTCTAGACTGATACCGATCCGTTTAATTTGATCATCAGAGGGAATTTCTTTCTTCCAGATCCTCCAAGTAAGGAAGTTGAGTTTTGCAGGTATATTATTACCCCAATCCATGTTGTGCCCCCATTCACGTTGACCATGTGGGGAACTCCTACTGAAAAAATCCTTAGCGTTAAACCTCCCCACGGTAGACGGAGTGTAGACGCATCTATCCTACTCTGTATTAAAAACCACAGAGTCAAAATCTTCTTGATGTGGGCCGTCAAGAACCGAACTAAAAAACAAGGGGTGCATTCGTGCTTCCCTAAATGAGATGGTCGGGGCTGGGCATCCCAGATAGCCTAGAACTTCTCCCGCCCAGTTGTGGTGCCAAAAGGATATACTGACATCCCTGAAAATCCATTACGAGTGTGGTAAAAGAGTCGGAATGATATTAAACACTGAGGACCATAACGCTAAGTCCCTTGTCGCGCCATGGGATTTATCATCCTTATACTTCTAATATGTCTGTGTCCCCCACAAGGTTCAATCCTCAATGGTCTCCCATGCAAGCCTCGCATGCATGCAGTGGATCGTGTCCACCATGATCTTAACATTGATTCCCCCTTAACTCGTGGGTCAGGCCATTTTATCCCACGACACCCAATGTCTCTTACCCTCACCTGTATCATCCCAGATGAAGCACACAGGCATCCTATCAATACGCCTGATAACCCCCTTCGGCACACACGAGGAGGCCAATGCATGCACCGGGATCGCAGATAGCACGCTATTCACCAGGGTGATTCGACCTCCGAAGGACATAAAGTGGTTTTTCAAATTCAAAATACGATCCGAGATCCTGTTCACCACCCTATCAAAGTCCCTGATCCTTGTTCGACCCACCGAGATAGGGGTACTGAGATACTCCATAGGAAAGGATCCTCTCCCCATTCCCAGCATGCTGCCCATCCTGGCCACCCTGTTCGAGTTGCATGAAGACGGAATAAACAGTCTACTCTTCTCTCTGTTAATGATTTTTCCGCTACAGAAGCCGTATTCCTTGAGGATTCTATTGAACTCATGAAGGGACTTCTACCCACCATTTATGAAGACAGTCATGTTGTCAGCGAAAATCAAATGCGAGACAGGGTCCAAGCGATGATTCCTACGATAAGGAAAAATGGCCCCTTCGCGGACCCCCTTCTTAATCATCTGACTCAATGTATCTTGCATTATGATAAATAAACTCGGGGAGAGTGGATCGCCCTGGCGAAGGCCATGAACTGTTTTGAAAAAACCATAGGATCTTCCCATAAACGACACATACATCCACGGCGAACTCATGCACCTAAAGATGATGTCGCAGGCCCAACGAGAGACTCCCTTCGTTGCAAGTACTCTATTCATGAATCCCAATTCCATCTGGTCGTAAGTTTTGTTCATGTCAAGCTTTATTACCACGTTAGAACCATGAGTAGATGTGTTTAAGTCTCTCAGCATCATTTGTGACATAGCCATAGCAGCCGGGATCGATCGGTTCATGACGAAGCCATGTTGCTCTGGAGCAACCCACCGAGGAAGGAAACTGGACAACCTCCTGTTGATGATACACACCAGGACCTTGTAGGGGAAGCTGCACATACTCAAGGGGCGGTAGTGGGATAGGGAGGAAGGATCTCTTCTCTTCGGAAGAAGGACCATAGTAGTTGCGGAAGCAATGCGAGGGAGGCTACCCCCCCGAAAGAAGTCCGGTATGGCAGCTACCAGATCACCTTTCACCACCTCCCAGGATCCCATGTATAAGGAGCCTGGAAAACCATCGGGCCATGCGGTGCTATCCGGGTTCAGGTTCCACATCGCCGCATGCACCTCCCCTTCATCTGGAATTCTTTCCAAGAAGGAGTTATCCTTTATAGAGACCATAATTGGGATGTCCTCCCAAATCCCAGTCGTCCCCGACGGTTAACCTCCATGCATGTTTGCACTAGAACCCGCTTGAATATCTTTAAAGAACTCACACGCCCTGTCCCCAACCACCTCCACATCGTCTGAAAAGGATCCATCCCCGAACGCAAGATTGGGTTTCACAACCCGCTTCCTCTCCCATAAGCATACATTAAAAAAAAAGAAATGTTCTTATCCCCTTCCTTTAGCAATTTTACCCTGGACTATTCCCTCGCCTGTCTCTCCTGGGCAAGCACAAACTCCTGCATGGATCCCTTTAACACTGCAAGTTCACCATATAGCCCCTCATCCTAACAAGCCTCAGGTCTGGCCTCCAGGCTTTGGATGGCCAGTTTCAAATCCGCCATCTCCTGGACTCGGGAAGGACGAGACCTTTCCCTCATCAGAAGTTCCTGCTTCAAACACCTCAGATTTGAGTGGATAACCACCCATGCATGGCCCCAAGGCGGCTCATTCCAGACCCTCCCAACCACACGATGATGTTCTGGATCCAATGCCCACTGGCCTCACATTTGGATACTTGGAAATGGCATGGACGTTGGCAAAGAAATGGTCCATCCTACTCCAACTTCGGCTTCTTCCCCTTCTATTGTTGCACCAGGTGAAAGGATCACCTGAATACCCCAAATCGGATAACCTTTTCCCAGCCATACACTGCACAAAGGATAAGATATCCCTCCTAACAAAATCCCCCCGCCCCTTCCTCTCGTCCGGATGCATGATGATGTTGAAGTCACCTCCCACCACCCAGGGTTGATCCCCTGGGTTGAACCCGTTCAGTTCCGCCCATAGAAGCTCCCTCCTTTGAGTGTCACAACTACCATAGATAAAGGAGAAATGTATCTATTCTCCATCACCCGCCACCTTTTCCGTGATATACTGCTCCCCGGACTGCATCATCTCCACTGAAACTTCCCTCTTCCAAAACATCCATATGTGGTTGTTAACTGGGGCCGCATGAATGGACGCATGCATTACTAATTTGCATGTAAAATCATGGATTTTGGAAACATTCTGCTTATGCTCAATGATCACCACCACTTTGTTTTTGTGGATCCTGACTTCCGAATAGACAAAGTCGGTCATCACCCTAGACCCTAAACTGCGGGCATTCCAGATCATAATGGACACCATTATATCATGCCTTTCCTAGATTTGACCCCAGGTACATTGGTCAATACATATGAGAATAGGGGAACCTCCCTTCCATGTAGTTTCTTCAATATCTGTCTAGTGCAGACTCCAGGGCTTGAGTCCAGACTAACATGTGATGGAACAAGAGTAGAGGGATAGTCCACAGGAAGGGACTCACTCACCACCATACTATCCCCCTTGACCGGGGGAGCCTCCCCCTGAAGACCCTGATTCTCGAAAGATTACCCAACCCTAAGACCTTCAATGCCAACCGACGGGCCTGCCCACGGGTCGGGACATACACTAGAACAAAAAGCACACATGCCTAGAGCATAAGGAGGCCATACCATTGGGTCTTCCTGCCACTCCACCAAAACGAGTCGAAAACCTCGAGCTCCGGCCTTTTTGGCTTGCAGGATAACACCCGCCCTATAGGCCAACGATAAGGCCAGCATCTTCCAATCAGTGATGATGCTCCTGGGCACCCTCAGAAGGAATTCAAAGAGGTCGCATGTCTTCTGCTTTCCCGGAAAGTGCATCTCAACATGGACCTCAAGAGGTTCTTGAGGTGATCTTGGCGGGGGGCAAGGGGCAGTGGCCTGGAAAACAGGGCCTAAACTATCCCATCTAAAGAACCTGGCATCGAGCAGGTCTGATCCACCGAAGAACTGCTAGACAGACCAGAGTGCATGACTGAGCTTAAAGGAGCGAGCGCACCGTGACGTGACAGAGAAGGACCAGTGCACAACTTGGAACCATCACGGAGGCGACCCCCAGGATACCCTATAACAAATCACGAATGAAGAAGAAACGATTTAGTGAGTTTTGAGGCTATGTTACCATTTTTTTAATAACCTGGCCCGAATCATCAGGTTCCATGTAGAATTCCACAAGACCTTATGCACATATCCCTGTACGCAAGAGGTTGTGGACATGATTGGAGGGTCTAAGTCTATTAGTGGGTATACTATACCATTGATATCTTGTAATATGATCAATTATAATAAATAAAAACTAATATAAATAATCAAAGTAACATGTATAAAATTTTAAATGGCATACATATAATACACATGAAGCATCTCCCATAAGTTGAATGCATGTAAAAAGGAAATAAAGCAGATGTGGTATATAATAAAATAATGGATTTCCTAGTTTCTATCCTAGTTTTATATTAGCTCTACACTTTTATATTTATCTATCCACCATAGGGTCATTTCCATTCATTAGATCCCTCAGGTAATCTACTGGCACATCAAAATTCCCATGTATAGTGTGAGTAGAAGACTCGATAAGACACCACCAATGAATTCTTAACATGTTCTTTCCATGTGTAACGATGTATTCTAATATAATGATCAATTAATAAAATATAATAAACATAGAATTTAAAACTAAGCATTTTTTAACTAATTGAGCCACCAAAAACCCTCGTTCGTACCTATTTTATCTATATGTCAGATGATTAATCATGGTGTCAAAAGAAATCAATGATTAGTTATAAGGATAATGAATAAAGCGACATGAAATTATGTGATCATGACAATAAACATGAATTCTTTTAAATAAGGTTATTTTCATGGAATATTATTGAGATCAAGTGATTATAAAAATATCATAGTATTCAATTCATATGCTGGGAAAATAAAGCATGTTGGAGTCTCTTAATTTTCAAGTAACATAATAGGGATCAACATCTTATCCACATCTTATATTCATTTAGTGAATACGATAGATCAAGACAAAATCAACATACCATATTCATTGAGTGCATCACATGACATATCAATGTATCATCATATCCACACCTTTATCATAGGTCCCTCATCATCATTCTCAAATTTTTATGCACTCCCCAAAAAAGGGGTAAAATCTCATGATGGTCCACTTATATTTTGTTCTTTGAACACTATAAAAAATCATATATATCATGGAATGAAACATTAGGAAGTATAATATATCATCATAAGTAATGTATCACACTCTATACCTGATATTAACATCAAACATGAATAACATGATACTACGTTTTCAAGGAATCTAGTACAACTTAAGGATTTTTGGTCCATAAAAACACCCACATGTGATCCCAATCTAGTTTGGACATCAATATATGTCTACGCATAATTATAGTAAGGGAAAAAAATTTAAATGAGACAAAAAAAGGTATGGAAAATCCTACCTCAAAATAAATCATCATCAGCTTCGGGGACAAGTCGCCCCTCCGGGTTCAATATACCTCATCGCAGTTGAATCATCACATTGGTTGGTATATCAACAATTGAAATTTTTCAAGGGGTGGTAGAAACTAAAACATATATTTTATTTTAAAAATAAATAAAATATCACTGGTGGTGATGGTTTCTCTCTCCTATATAATTTTCAGTTTCTCAATTAGATAGAATCATTTTCATTCTATATTCTACATTTATAAATATAATAAGAAAATTTATTATAAATTAAATATTTTAATTATATTTGGATTAATTAATTAGAAATATACTTTTTTATTTTTTTATGTATAATTTAATAAAAATAGTTATTTTAAATTTATTATATATAATTTAATTATAAATAATCTTATATATTTATATTTTTATAATTTAATTCCAAATTAAAATTTTATACATATATTTGAAATTTTTATCCTAAATTATACTATATAAATATACTTTGATAAATTATTATAAATTATACAGTATAATTATTTCTGTTAATTAAATACAATATATTATTTCTTAATTGTATATGATAATTATATCAGATAATTAATTGTCCTCTGATAATTATCTTATAACAAAATCAATATAAATTATCATATGTTCATTATTATATTATTATATTATAATTACACATTAACAATTAATGTAATTACACTTTGACAATTCAATAAAATATTATATGTTGATTATTACCTTATAATAATCTCTTATCTTTTTTTAAAAAAATTATCCTTTGATAACCTGAATAAATTAAATTCAATAATCTTAAATAAATTATCCATAATAATTCAATGTGATTATCAATATATATATATATATATAATTTATTTTAAATTTTTCTTTTGATTATCCAAATTAATATCATTTGATAATTTTAAATAAATTATAATAATGATTTAAATTTTATTTTCATATATATATAGACATATATAGTTATAAAGGTATATATATATATATATATTTTGATAATTTATTACAAAATTATGTTATCTGATAATCGATATAAATTTTTTGTTTGATACATTTTGTTAGATTATAATTCTATTTCAATATCAACTACAACCATTTTATTATTAGTTATCCATTATATCATAGAAATGAGTAAGTAAAAAAATAATAAAAATAAATAAAAAAGAAGATGAGGAAGAATCCTAATCACTGTGCACCGAGGTGGGTGTTAGGGCTCGTGAAGACATCTTGAAAATGAGGAGACACTCAAGAGGTGATAGAATCCATTTCTAGTAAGGAAGGGGTGGTTCATACTCATTGGTTTCAAAATGATATTCAACATTAAATTGATTGTGGAGTAATTTATTTATCTAATTTAAGGTATTTTTATTTTTTAGTTTTCCAATAAGGTATTAATTTGATGCTTTGAAAATCAGCCAATAGCATTAATGGTCACTGCACATGGAATGTAGAGGAATATAAGTAGTAAAATATAATAAATATATATAAAACTAATTTAATGAAATTATCAAAATAATTAAACTTATTGCCGACCTATTGAAACCTTATTGTAGTATAAAAGTTACAACCGTCTTCAGATAAACCCCTTCCAGTTCTAACTGTGGTATCATATTTCTAATGCAATTCACAGTTGGAGATATATTAATTATTTATTATTTTATAAATTAATTAAATAATTAATCAATTATAAAAAATAATTTTTTTCATGATCAAAGTGTCTAAAATTATGTTTCTTATAAACCATATACCCAACACATGTTAAGAAGAATGTCTCAGACCAAACAATGGTTTCATAGTTGTCATACTACTCAATATTTTGGAGATAATAAATTATTTTCAAAACAAATTTAATTGAATTTATTAAATAAATTATTTCCATGAGAGATGA
Organism: Viscum album; assembly: GCA_963277665.1. NCBI lineage: Eukaryota > Viridiplantae > Streptophyta > Magnoliopsida > Santalales > Viscaceae > Viscum > Viscum album. The sequence continues at coordinate 1,346,036,072 of OY728119.1, read as the reverse complement.
ATACAAACATTTGATGATTACAAATTTTATACACCAGAAAGGGTAAAAACCACACCCTGTATCTATTGATTGGTGTATATATCTCATCGGATGCCCCATTTTAGTTTTATTCATTTATTTTTATTAAAATATTAACCCATATTATAATATATTTAATAACATTTATTCCATATTCATTGAGGTTTTACAGGCCTCATTATCTCACACAAACTTAGTAGTGACTCTGAAAATATTATATATAATATTGTTAATTGTTAAAGGGGATTTTATTCTTACAATTTTTTTAACATGTTAATTATGTTGTTTTGATTTATAAATACTTTTCCTCCATATATGAAATTTTTAATTTATGAATGAAATGGTCTTACTGTCTATGTAAAATTTACTATATTATAATTTTAGGGAAACCATAAATTGTATAAATTTGAAAAGGCCTTATCTAGCCAGACTTACTAACCAATAGTGCAACAAAAGTAAATATATGGATGAAAAGAGTTACTACACTAACATAGTGTATGATCAAAAAACATTCAACCTGAACTCCAAATGAATCAAAAAATAAATCATTTGATCAAGAATATTGACCACATGAGCAACCACAATTTTGATTGAATTAAGAAATAGTTATATATTTATAATAATTTACTGTTCCAACTAACCACATGACCAAAGAAATTACCACATAAACAAATAAGTTATCATAAAAAGGAATCACCCAATTATGGTTATCAATAGCATGACCAACTAACAAACAACAAGAATCAAAAAACTAAACACACCAAGGAAGAATGTGTCCATGCTCACTGAATGCTTAACCAACCTACCTACCACATGAACAAAAAATTAACCACATGAAGGATAATAACTTATCCTTGTTAGAAATGTACATTGATAATGTAGTTAGAAAAAAAAGGGAAAAAATACTCCAAACGCACTCTTGATTTCACTATGTCTCAAAAAAACACTATATAATGGGTTTTTGAAATATAGGATTCATTTTCCCATACCTCTAAAAATGTAATCTAATGAATAAAAATTAACTTATAACATTGAACGGAATGTTAGGTCCAGAGAAATCATCCTGTGAGATTCCTCTCATCAAACTATTTAAAACTAAAGAACATCTTCCAACACAAACCAACATAATTCCCCAATTTTCAAAAAAATAATGGCAGTATAACTTAAAATCACATAGAATATTGAAAAAACTATGAAAACATTCATATAACACAACCTTAAGAACAAAAATCATGTAATTGATCATCTTATATCAAGATTTCTTATGTGGGTAGAATTGACTCTCTCAAATGGTTTAAAAAAATTTCATAAACATAACACATCTTGATTAAGATGGGGTTTTACCATACTAATATTGTTTATTATATAATACACATCATCAAAAGGGAAAACTGATTCACATATCATAAAACCATCAAAGTTAAAAAATCATAACATGAAAGAATAATTGATCAATTAAAAACTAGAAAAAATAATTGGTACTAGGAATTAATCTATGTGTCATGATCCTATGTACTCTTCTCTAAGACACAAGGCCTCTAAAAACACAAATCAAAAGAATGGTATGTCATCATAGAAATATATATCAAAGATCATGTATCACTACTATATTCAATACAAAAATCATGTTACCATATATATTAAAATATCCCCCTTCAATTACATAGTAGTCATTGTCCTGATATTGATGGAACTAAGACACATGGTAGACATCATAGATGAAAACTATACATATTGTAAGTTCCATCGAATATACCACAATGCCAACATACACCAACACATCACATGGACCATATAACAGGGATAAAACTTACCACTCATGTTAAACTTATGTTACCCATGATGAGGAGATACCTTCAAGAGTGTGCAGTCTCTACTAAGAAATACATGGGATTACTCTTGTTATCTATGTATTAATTATCTTTTCATGTGCCTCCCTTACCCTCTAAGTTACAATATGAACCCTCTCCATCATTCCGTACTCTAAATTAAAATAAATATATCACAACTACAAAATCTATACATTGAAGAATTGATAAGGAAACGACCACTTAAAAAATGCCTCACATGGATATAGGATTATGAATGAGTAGAAGATATTTTTATAGTAAAACAAAACAAAAATAATGGTTATTTTATAAATATCCACCATAGTCTATGATGATTTTACAAAACATATCCTTTAGTGTTTGGATGGTCGGCTCTATTTTTTTATTAGTCTATATATAGAAATTAGTGTTGAGGAGCAACAATGTGTTGAAAACATGATATAATTATCTATAGATTCTTGAGGTAAAATGAATGTTCTGATTGGAAACAACATTCCCTAGAAATTTATGTTTTTTCATAACCTCACCCACATAATGGCTTTCAACAAAATCCACTTTTCCAGAATCCTTGATCACTACGATGTAAATGTCTTCATTAACTGAAACGAAATTTACAAGATAATATTATATTATTTATGAGATATGGGACATCCTATAACAAATTCCATTGATATTTTATCACAGTTTCACTCAAAAATATCCAAGGGTTTCCAAAAAAGACAATGAAAAAAATTGTTAAGATTTACATGATGAAGAAAGGAACAATGATCTATATAATCTTCTACTAGTAGTTTCATCCCAAGTCACCAAAGCTACATTTTTAATCCAAACTATATCATTAATACTCATAGAAGTACAAGAAAAAATTATTTATGAAAATAATGAAGGAAAACATTACTTATAACCATATGAATGCATATTGTTACTTGAAACACCATATATATTTTACCATATTTTGACCATCCCACCATGGAATCACCATTTTCATCATGATAAAATATCCCAAACATCTATAATACTCCCTCTCTTAAATAATAAGAGTATAAATTGTTATCAGATAAATTAATAATAAAAAATTATTTAACACCATTGTTTCTATGTGAAAATATACTAGAACATCTATCATCCTCAAAGAATATTGAGAATTGTAAACAACATCCTTTTGTGAAATCATACACAACACATCTTCCATGACATATAAATTTTATGAGGTGTAGAATATATCAATGTCATATTGCGAGGGAAACGTTATCCTCCTCCATTCCTACTAGTCTACATAATTATATGAAATGGAATACATAAAGCTCTTGTGATCCATGAATAACACAATGTCTTCATGGGTGGAATAATTAATCAACAACTTCAACGCAAATAAAAACACTACTAGCTGCATATCATGAGTGAAATAAATAAGCTTATGAATGTGAAAATATATATTCCCATTATAGGTCAATCACTTGTTTTCATGAAGACACGTCATAAGCTTTGATGAGAAGTATCATAGAATTACCAAAAATTTGCCCCATCCTAGGGAAACCAGATCACCAGTGAAATAATCAACATCCAATTATTGTATTTAATCACTAAATAACTTTGAACAATACAATTGAATGATTTTCTCTTTCTAGTCAAGGATATTAATAGAGACATAATCTAAGGTAAATTAGATACGATCCTAATGTATTATCTAGAAAGACCAAGGATTCCATGAACCCTTTCCATTTTTCTTGGTGTTTCCCAATAATAAACATCCTTATCCATCAATGGGTTTACAAATATACCCTTTTGAGACACCACATCCCATTTCAAAAATGAGCTATTGGAAAAATCTCTATACGGATTTTGGTGTCGAAGATAATACAATATATCAATAAGATTCTTGAAATGGTCCTCCTCTACCTTCATGATGATCATGTTTTAATCGAATACCATGACAATTAAATCCTCTATGAACACATTAAATAGTGAAATGATTAATCCCATGTATAGAACTAGTGTTTCAATGACATTAAACAACATGACCACGAGTTAAATTTCTTTATTCCTTCTATAAAAACCCATACAATTTATACATAAATAATACATCAATTTAATGAAATATAATAATAAACACTATAATCCATTCCATAGTCATAATTTTAATGTTCATTTGGAGAGTAGTTTAGAATTATTAATATTTCATGAAATAACTTCAATGTCTCCCATTAAGATATTCTCACATAAAACATATCTTTTATATACTTTATATAAATTCCATTATCAATACATAGAGAATGGAAACATAGGAAATGATGAGATTTTATGCTCAGTAAGTGTTATCAATGGATATATAAATTATTATTTAATCATGAATACTAGTAAAAGAGAACTAGAACATGAGAATTATATTTAAATACCATACCAAATATATCATATAACAAAATTTTGAGATCTGGTATAAATATTGGATGTTTATATGACACAAATCATAATGAAATATATAAATATGAGCAATGATAGAATAAAGATAGCTGAAAACATAATTCTATGGCATACATGTAGGCATATAAGAATAATTTGTTTAATCATGGGCTGCTTGTAATACTACTATAGTGTATTATTTTCATTCCCAATTCTATCATAGCCTTAGTTCAGGTTAACTTTCATGATTATCATAGTGGAAAGGGTCCCTTTATAAATGATGTTGACTCCCAATGGAATTAAATAGTATCTTATGAGATTCCAATATGTACCCAATGAATTAGTGGGATATATAATTCAATGAACACATTCCATATAATGGAAATAATATAGATGCATAGTATAATATTTGAATAAATTAAGGATTATCATTACCCCTAGAAGATGAATTATATTCAATATCATTTCAATGATAGAGTTTAGAAATATAAATGGATAATAAATAGTTTTAAAAAAAATCAGATCATCAAAGTAATAAATGGTACAAAAAATACTATTTATTTTATCATTGAATGATATCCCCTATAAATCATTTATATAATCAAATGATATCATATTTGATGAGAATTCATTCAAATGATCTGTAGATAATTTCTTGGGAAAAATACCCATGTCAATTATAAATATCCAATTTAAAATGCAAATAATTACATGATATTATTTTTAAAACGTTTCTTCATAATTAACCATGAAAAAAAATTATGAGGATTTCTACACATGAGATGTTCTTAGGGTAGAAAGTTTTGGTTAATTTTATGCATTAAAAAAATACCTTTGATAATTTCAATCACAATTCATGACTACCTCAATCAAGAAAATTAAAATAATATTACATCAAAAACATTTTTTGACAATTTAAACATTGTTAATAATAAATTTAATAAATCATTTGATAATATTAAAAACACTATTTATTTTAGAAAAATGTATAGTGATAAAAATGTATTTATGATCGATGGTATAAATAAAGTCATATTTAATTAGAAATATTAGATTACTATCTCGGGTGCTAACAACGAAAATATTTATAGGAAAGAATTTATTATCATGATATAACATGAGGATAATATAATTAATAACATTATTTATTTTTTATCATCAAATTTTAATAATAAAATCATAATCTTCACCACTCTCGAAAAACATGGAGGTTGATCCACATAACCTATAAATCTAGATAAAATTGAATTAGAGCCACTCAAAAATCCTATATAAATAATTTCATTCAATATAAATGTATGAAGTATTCATATATATTAATATAGTATATTAATATATCATCTTATAAATTTTAATCGATAATTGATAAATAAATATTATATGATTTTTTTAATTTTTAAGTGTTATCTGTTTAGTTTTTCGTTTATTTTTTTTATGACGTTCTTGGAACTTGTACATTGTTAATGGTTCTATGAAATCCAAGTTGTTATCCATCAAATAAATATCATATATATTCATATATATATATATACATATATATATATTCATCATCAAATGATAGATATATAAAAATTGTTGACACCATTCATGAAGACGGATGGTCGTTTGTATTAACGAATGTCGTTTTCACTTCATGATGAATGAAAATACAAAAATTTTAATAAAAATTCATTAATCAAGAATATGTTTTATATAAAATATAACATATATATTCATTGAAATTTTATTTATATGAAATTTTGTACAATAAAGTGAAAAATGTATTATATCTCTTTGATGAGGTGGTAGTCCATTCTTACACTTGAGTGACGTAATCATCTTACAAAATTTGAAATGAAATTTTATAATGGTTGTTTCAAAATCATAGTAACATTATAGAATATTTAAGATACCGAATTTATTATTTTAAAATAGACACCATAGATTCTGAATAGGTTATAAACATAATAAAATTAAAATTTCACCGTTAAGAGTTATAGCACATTGTTGAGAGATTACATATGGATTACACCCTATGCCTTAAAAAAATGCCTATTTGAAGGAAAATAATATCGAAGGAAGTTATTATGATATTATAATATGTTTAAATTGAGATATATTTCTCTAAAAATTAGAGTTATTATGGATATGAGGTCCCCTTTTATTAATGTATGGAGGGGCATTGTTACAATTAATTAATGTATTAATTAATAAAAAACATTTAACAATGTAAAATGAATAAAAATTAATATATTTTAAATTCATGATGATTAGGTGTATAATTATTAATATGAAATAATATTTTAAGAATATACTCTAAGGTATTTACCCTTATGTTTTTTTTTGAACACATACATAATTCTTTCTCTATTTAGAATGATATCATCGATTTTTACACTTTAGATATATAAAAAGTTATAATTAATGTAAAAGTGAATAATAAGGGGAATATTTATGACATTATTAAGCATATCCCATTTTTTCTCAATGATATTATTTTTATGAATTTGATATCCTTTAATTAAACATATTTTAAAATAAAAATCGTTAATTACATTTGTTGAAATGCATGAAATATTATAATATATTATGTGTCTAACAAATTTAAAATTAGATTAAAATGAAATTATTTATATGATATATTATATATGATATTATTATAATAAACTATTTTATTTTATAGTTCTACCTATCATTTGAATCAATATCTTTTAGTTTCTCCCTTTGGTCTATCAATTTTATCATTAACCATAGTAATGAATATTTCAATATAAAATGGTTAAAAAAGAAAATATATGGAAAAATGGATCCAAAGGAAATATGGATTAATTTTATTCTATTAATCCACATACATGTAATATATAATATTTTTAAAGAAATTAATAAAATATATTATATATAAAATTATATTATTATTATTTTAGAAATGATTTAAATAATTATCATAAAAAACATGCTGATAAAAAAAAGAATTAGAATATGAAACCTTCATAGATATATTATATGTCATATGTATCTTTAAAATTATTGTGATAATATAAATTTGCGACAATATATTAATTTTTCCATATTTAATATTATATACATGGGTTTTTATTGTCTTCAAATGTGAATATTTGATGATTAATAATATTTTAATTAAGTTATTTTATCATTAATAGAAAATATAAATTATCATGATTATGTAATTAAATAATATTTATAAGAAATAATTATAATTGAATTAATTTTTTTCTATACAAAAAAAACTTTATATATAAAATGTTAGAAGTATGACCCTTTATTAAAAATATAAAATTAAAATAGGAACAACATTTAAGAAGTGATAAGGGAAAACCCATTACAGAGTTATTGGCCTAATAGAATATTTGTATAGAACATACTATCCTGAGAGCCCAGTGGGACAAAACCCATTAAAAATACAATGCACATGAAAAATAATAAACACAACAAGCCAATAATGAATCACAGTTGATGGAAAACTGTCATCACCTCCAAGCCGCCCCAAACAATCTGTAACCCACCACCACATGCACAAAGCTTCGACGCTACATGTGATATCCACCTCACCACTTGAGAGATCTATATTGCCTAACACAACTAGAACCATCGATCAGGCCTTCTAATACCCAGAAGACCAGAAAATTGACATCCTCTACATGACGGAGCAAACCAACCCTCCATCACAGATGATGACACTTGATCAAAAGATACCACAAAGTTATCAAGCCATATTGTACACCACCACACACCCTAACTCCCTAATCCGGAGAAAACTGATGTGGATCTTCCCTGAAATAATTAATGAATAATCCCCCCCCCCCTCCATTCTTTATGTCAATATCAGATCAAGGGCACCCATATAGCCATCATGCCATACCTCTTATTCCACGCAACCTCTTTCCATGATTCAAAGTCTAGCTACCAGATCTAGAGAGAACAAATCTAGAGAGAACAACAAAAAATATCCAACGGGAAAATTTCATGTGGAACACTAGTATTTCTATTATATTCTAAAAAATATTTCAGATATTAAAAGAAATAAAGGGATATTTTTTATGATATCTTTTATATAAATTTTAAAAAGGTTTAATTAAATGATAAATTAAAATAATGGTAATATTTAATAATTTATGTAGACTAATTTTATAATTGTATTATAAAATTAAATAATGATAATTTCATGAATTATATAAATCCATATTACATTATTTATAACAATAAATCACTCATTTTACCTTTACCAGGGTAATATAATTTCACAATAGCGATTATTCTTGTTGAAGAAAAACAAAATTGAATGATTTCATTTATATAGACATAATCATTCCCAATATCGAATAAATTTCCCATTATTCATTTCATTAATGTGGAAGAAATTAATTTAATGAAAATTCAAATAATTTGAAAAACAATATTTAAAAAATATAATTTTTAGGTATAACATATTTTTTACGAAATTTTACAATAAAAGTTATTTTAATTAACATTATTGGTTGATTAATTTTATTACATAAAATAATTTTACATTTAAATATTATTAAAAAATATATCTTTGTATTCTTTGAAACAAAACTCATTTTTCTAAAAAATATTTTTTTAAATAGTCACCATAAAATTATTCACTTGAGAAAAATAAAAAACAAATCACCCTAAATAATATTTTTTTTTGATGAATTCTAAATTTAAATTTAAATTTTATAAAATAACATTATCAATGATTCTATAAATTAATTATAAAAGTAATTGGATTACATTAATGAAAAAAAGATCATTCATAATATATTAGGAAATATAAAATGACATTACTATATATAGTGTTTTTATATCATGTGTATTTTTCAATACATTTTTATGTAATATGACCCTTATATATGCATATATTTAATCATTTGGTTTCATTCATTTACACCTTCCAATTAAGAACCTATCTAATAATGGTTAAAAATTAATTATATGTCATTCCTCATTTAATATCAGTATTTCATTTTATATACACTGTCATAAATTGTCTTATTTTAAAAGCATGGTGTGACACATATCCTCTTCAAATAATTATATCATTGAAATGATAACTTATGATCAATAATCAAGTGTTGAATATTTTAATGTTCCAATGTAGGATTCCTACATCATATAAATTATTAATAAAACATATTATTGAAAATAAGGAAAGGTAAATAATGGTTATTCTAAAATAAAACATAATTACCTTTCCAAATTTGATAAAAGTAGTGAGATGTGAAAATATAGACATGCAGGAAAATGTAATTCCAAAATAAATATAGTGTGTGATAGGTAACATTAATCACATGAAATTGAACGATCACAAGAATGATAGTGACTGTAAAACTATAACTCAATGTGGTGTAAAAAACACCAATCATTCACCAAAAATTAATGTAATTGGAAATCATTCTTTTCTATATCATTTTAGAATAGTTATATTATTCATTTAAAATTTAAATTATTAAAATAAAAAAATATTCATACTATAAAAAATTTATCTATTAATCAATTCCCACAATAGTTTCATATTTATCCACAAAAAATGAGAAATATTTCATATTTTTATTCATTTTTGTACAATTTAAATAAACATCAAAAGGATAAAATAATCCCTCAAATGATTTAAAACTATTACTCCAATCATTAAAAATTTACTACATAAAAAATTATTTTCATTCAAAAAGATAATATAAAAAATATAAAAACTCTTATATGATGAAATAATACACTATACTATAAAGATTAATCATAGATCATTCCACTAATAAATAATGCTATAAATCAAATTACTCTAATAAACTCATGAGTAAATAATTTTTTAAACTCGATGTTCTCCTTATAAAATTCATATTAGAGCCCAAAAATTTATTTATATTCTTCTGAAAAAATATTTAATGTTAGTTCATTCATTATACCTAATGGGTAAATACATATAATCCCAAGGAAAATTATTCCAAAATATATTTACTCAAAAAAAAGTCAATATTTTATTAAAATGTTATGAGAATAACCTAAATAGTATTAAATATATAATAGAGACTAACAGGAATGGTAATCATCATATTGAAAATCGATATCATTGATAATATAACCATTTAAATGAATTACTTTTCAATCATTAATATTACTAACATCCCACAACCACATATTCAATTGTTAACTTAAAATAAAAAATATGGTCTCCAAAATGGTTATTTAAATAAATAAATATTATTCAACCTAAAACATTTTATATGTTTCATGCCATTGTAAAAATAATATAAAATAACAATAATTTAATAAATAAATTCTTATATACATTCAAATGAAATACATAAATCCAATAGTTAAATAAAAATCCCAAAAAAATCATCTGAATCATTTTTGTCCTCATATTACAAATGATTCTTATGGAAATAAATACTATAAAATATAATTCAACAACTATTTATGTAATTTATAATGCAATATCATCCCTTTACTTTTTTATTTTTGGATGTGCAGGTGTTTTAGATGATACATTAGTAGTTTTAGTGATAATTGCCTGTGAATTAGCGATGAAGTAAGAAATTCACATAGTGAGAAGGGTAAACTATGTAAAATGGTGGTTCACAGATAGAAACACATTTTGTTTCAAGTAATGTATGTAAATTATGTGGAAATCATGAAATATACTAATTTCATAGAAGTAACAATTGATGTGTAATTAGTTCAGGATAAGAAAATGTCAATTTCATAATAGGTTTTATTTTCAGAAGAACACATGGAATATAAATCATGAATGGGTTATATGTTTTGAATGTGTTAAGTTCCATGTTTTAATTGGACTTTTATCTAAACCCCTCCTCATCAAACTAAACAATTTTTCCTCTTTTTTTTAATTTCCCTAGTCAATTTTGAGATATTTTCCAGACCTCAATCCCTTTCTCTAATATATTGGATATTCTAGATTTATGTAGATTGTAAAATATAAAACATTGACAGTTTTTATTCTATTCTTTTCTATTATATCAGAATCACATGCGTGGTTTTGGTGTGTGATATGAATTGTGAATCACTTTCTCAAACTATTGATGTAAAGTAGTATAATATATGATCTCACAGTGTGGATGTGTTTTTTGGGAAGCTGATCTTCTTCAAACAGTGAGTAGTGGGATCCAAAATCTTATTTGAGGTTGGTAACCCCTCTTTTGTCACTATTATTTATCATATTTTAGAGTTCACCAAATTTTTTTCTTTGCGGTGTGGATTTTTGAGTTTAATTAGAGATAATTACTTGGATAAATATAAATCATGGTGGAATGTGGAATGATTCTAATTCTTTTACAGGTTTGATATTATTATGATTTTGTGATTGTATAAGAAAAATGACCCACGTAAAATTATCATCATTTAGGGCTTAGTTTGAAAGTTTCTTTATATTTTCATGATTATATATTGTTTTATTGTTGTGAAATACCATATAAATTGATTTTGGATATCCACTTATATTTTAATAATAAATTGTTTTTCCCTAGATTTATGGATTCAAAGATAATTCTACATATATAATGAAAAATATGATAAAATACATTTTGTAAATATGTAAAATGATATTTTTTTATGATTTGTGTTCATGTTAGATTATATAATTTGTGGTTGTGATGCGGAGTGGGGTAATGTGTTGAGAATTTTGTCATACATTTGAAGAAGTGATGTGATGGAATTTTTTTCATTCATTTGTTGAGGAGGTGATGATTTGTTTTTATATGTTTTATTGGTGGACGTTTGATCACTTTTTGGAAATTATTTTTGGGTTCTGAGGTCAGAGTTCGTTTGGTCATTCATTTGGGGAGGAAATGTGATGTTCTGAAGAAAATGATGAGATACTTGTGATCTATGGTTCCATTATTCCTGATGGCAATTTAGTGGTGAAATAATTGTTTAATAATTATTGAAATGACAATTGATTGGTTTGTTTTATGCGGTGGAAAAGATTAATGATGAAATAAATAATGGTGTATGCCTTAATTTTGGTAATGGATTAATAATTAAATGAGTGAGTTGGATAACTATATTATATTATAATTTCACAAGTGGTTTGTGTTGTGTGTGGTTGTATACATCTTTTAGGGGCATATTTTTTAGATGGTAACTGTTTTTTATAATACAATAGATTACGAATGTGTATGTCATATATGTATATATATATTCATTGTGATTTCTATATTACCCCAAGTTAATCCTTTTGATAATTTCTATGATTTCAATACTTTATAATTTTTAGGTGTATCTATATACAAAACAAGAATAAAAATGACCCATAAATAGACAATGGATTGAGTATTTAATAACATTCAATCACTGTGGTAAAATATTGTATTTTTTTTAATTTCAAAACATTTAATAAAATATAATTTGTTATAAAATATATTTATTTTATTTATTAGGAAAAATAAATATTATAATATAAAATGTATCTAACTCATGTCATATAGTTCCAAAATTAATTGAAATAAAAAAATTGAACATGATCATAAAATAATGATCCATTCATATTTCTAAACTGTTTGTTATTAATTAAAATCATATCGTATTGTTTAACCCCTTTGTTAAAAAAATTTAACATTTACCATGGATAATACTTTATCATTATTAAATGTATTTAATTTTACTAATATGGTAGAATGTATCTCATAAATGGGATAATGATTAATCTAAGACAATTTACCATCATAATTTTACTCTTTCGTTAGTTTTTTTAAAAAAAATGCAATTAAATATATTTATCACTGAATAATATTAACATCAATTTAAGAACTATTAATATAATTTAAATGGTGATAATAGAATATAAATATAAAAATATAAAACATTTATATTATGTAATATATATCTATAAATAATTTGGGACACAATAACCCACCCAAACAACAATACTATTAGTGTTTTTAAAATAATTTAATTTATTTTTTACTACACTCCTATGTATTGTGTCCGCATTGAATATGAATTTAAGATAAATATTTAGTTATAAAAATGTATGTAAATTACCATGAAAAAAACTCCTTCTAATTTAAAATATGAATATAGTATCAAACATCATTTTGTATCCATATTACAATATAATATATATATTAAAATGTTGATTGTGAAATTTATTTCATAATATTTTTTATAAATGATATAAAGTTAAAAATAAAAGTTAAACGAAATTATAATATCATATATATTATTTTTGGATGATTATTGATTAAATATAATCATTTAATAAAAAATTAAAAATAAATTAAAAATATAAATCATTATCCCATTTTTTAACATGAATTAAAATATTTTCCTTTACACTGATAATTTTTTTACTATGGTAATTGTTCATATTTTCCAAAAATAAAATTAAATGATTTATAAAATATAAAAACAAAAATTCCAAATAATGAATCCTATTTTCTTGAAAAAATTTATATACGTGGAATACATTAATTAAATAAAATACCTACCAAAGAAAATTATACACTTTTTTCATAAAATTTATTTTTTGGTATTAAATGAATTTTATAACAAATTAAAAAATAAAATTTTTTCCATTGTAAATATATAAATTAATCATAATATATGATAACTAATTTTACTTTTAATAATTATAAAAAATAGAACTTTGTAAAAATTTTAGATAAAAATACACTTTCAGAAAAAATAAATACCACTCAATAATCATAAAAAATTAATTAGAAAATAAAAAAACCCAAATATAATATTAAATATTCTTAATTCAAAATTGATATTATATTTATAAAATATTTTTTTAAAATTTTCATGAAGTTATTTTTAGTATTCCATCATAATTATAAATAAACACCATTTAAAAATGTGTGATGAAAAAAATAACATTAATAAAATTTTAGAGCTTATTACTTAGGAATTTATGAATATATTATTATAGATTTTGAATTATATATACATCATAATTTTGTTACTTATATTTATAACATCCAATATTACAACTACGTTATAAAAATTATCAAATAATGATATATCATTATTCTTTAAGAATTCTGGTTCATATTGTATAAGATATCAAACCTGATATCCCATTGAAATATCATGTTATTACATTATCCCACCCCCATTAACAAATTAGAACCCCATAGTTTGATATTTGGGTTAGTATTAATTTTTCTAATATTTGAGAATTCCATTTTTTGCATGCACATCGTAATAAGGTTTAAAAAACATCCATTTCAAAATAATGAAAGGGATATATGATGTTCATATAAATTTATAGAGACTATAATTTATATATTGGATAACATTATTTTTAATTGAAAATATAAACATAATAGAAAAAAAATATTCTCTAGAAAATGATAGATAATGATAGAGAACATTAATAACATAATTTTTTATAATGATTTGAAAGATAATGACCATAAAACCATAAATGAATTGGGTTTGAGAAATAGTATCATTTCACCATAAGTGAATGTAATTGGAAAAAATTTTCTTCATTACAATTTACATATATTTATATAATTTCACCACTATTTATAATTAGTAAAATAATAAATATACATAATTGAGATTTTATAAATAATCTTTTATTTAATTTCCACATCAATTTAAAAATTTTCTCAAAAATATCAGTATTAAAGATGAATATATTTCATTTCTGAAGAACAAAGAAAACATTCTACTGGATAATAGAATTCAATAAATAATTATGAGGTATTTCTCATCTTTATAAATACTAAACACATAAAATATAATTAACATAATTTTAGATAATATACATAATTTATAATCATTTATGTGAAGAAATAATACAATTTATTAAAAAATGTTCAACAATAACAACCAAGGATAATATTATCCAATTCCATTAATAAATAATTGTTAATACCAAATTATATCCATATAATCAAATTAGAGAATTTATTTATTTAAGAGTTTATCTTATAACTGTCATCTTACATCTAAATTATTTTTTATTCTTTCCAAAAAACTAGTCATGTTATATCAAAAGTTAACATAGTAGGATTCATTCACCTCAAACTAATGAACTGTCTCCAAAAAAATAATTAATCATAATGATAAATCATTATTAATATTATGATGTAGTGAAATTTTCTAATACATCATGAATAATAGGATAATAACCTGAAATGTAATCTTTATATTGACAATAAATATCTCAAAAAATATCCCCTTCTCAATGAACAACTTTTCAAATATCAAATTTATGCACATCTTGTAATCCAATGGGCCATAATTATCATAATATATATATATATATATAGTAATTCAATATTTTATTTATACATAAATAGAGTATTCATCATAAAAACTTTTGAAATCCTCTTGTTATATAAAAATACATTCCCAAAAAACATCAATAAAAACATAAATTCTTACAAAAAATAGTTTAGTCTAGGAATCCAATAACTAAATACGATTCAACAAATATCATGTAAATAAAGTTTGCCTAAAATCCAAAAAAAAATTAATGTCATCAATAATATCAAATTTTAGTTACTATATATTTCTATAAAATAGATATAATCTTATCAACGTAATTAACTTATGAAGTATTATTTTTCCCTCAATCACATGTCTCCAAAAATAACCCTTATTAATTAATGTTTTTTAAAATAACTAACAAATGAATATTGTGAAAATTATTATAGGTTTAATGATTGTTATAAAAAAATATCATTAATTTAAATTTTCACCAACAAAATCATATGATCCTTATAAATAAACACTT
This sequence comes from Viscum album, assembly GCA_963277665.1. Lineage (NCBI taxonomy): Eukaryota > Viridiplantae > Streptophyta > Magnoliopsida > Santalales > Viscaceae > Viscum > Viscum album. The sequence continues at coordinate 1,346,020,115 of OY728119.1, read as the reverse complement.
TAACTCCATCACATCATTGATTAACATTATAGAATTTATTTATTATCCTATGAGTATATTATTGTATTTTTTCTTGGATCTAATAATACCCATATTATCCCACTTAAAATAAATTGAAATTTAAATAGTACCATAGGATTGAATTCATTTAACTCCATTGTTTGTTTCATTTTCATTTGTTATTAAATTATATAATCATTTTTTTCACATAAATTAAATGTTATCTCGTTCCACTAAAAAATCTATGTGTTATTCTTCCCATATAATTTACATGTATGATGAATAATCATATCACCAATATGGTAATACTAAAAAACTATTTTTCTATAGTTATGTTATTTAATAAACCTTCAAAAGTTATTATTTTTAATCATAAATCATGATAATTGATTTGGATAAATAACCATGGTTTTTTCTTCTAGATCTAATATCATTTTGTGTATAAATTGGACAGTATTTATATATTTATGTACATTCAGCATTGAGATGAATCCTCCTAGTTACATCCAATAATTAAAATAAAACATTATTGTGTGATAAATAATATTAAAACTGGGAAATAATATAATCCTAAAAAACACTCCCAGTATGTTTAAATAAGGACATTTTATTTTCAAATTTTGACAAATTATAATTATTCTTGTCCACCCAATGTTATCATCTATTTCAATCCCACCAAATTCATTTTATAGAAAATGTGAGTTAACCTAGGAATACTAATCATAAGATTCAAAACTAGTGTGCAGTAAATGCACACAACCCATGAGCTAATTAATATTTGAGATATACCAAAAGATAATTTTTTATGTTATTACCATGTGTTTCATATGTTTGAATAAAATTACCATATAATCTACTTAATGTATTATTTATTGGATACCCATATAACTATTTTTTAAATATTTATGGTATTTTCATACATTTAGACTTACCACCACATTTTTTAGAAGAATTATTTACTCCTAATCTATAATGATTGATTAATCCCAATATTTATACCAACAAAGAAACCCATACATTTCATACACTACTATTATATAATTTTAGATAAATATTTGTTACATAACATTATCATCCACAATATAACCCTAAGGGTTTATTTTTTTACATACTAGAAAAAAAATTATTCTTATTTAACAAATGATATTCAATGAATCCCATAATGGTCTTCTCATATATAACACTTTATAAAAATACCCTAAAATTACAATTTCTTGATGACATGAGGAATAAAAATTTTACAATTTGAGAGCTATACTTCCTATAATGTTTAAAAAATTGTGATATGAATGCTCCCAATGACATAAAATTAGTATAAGGTTATGATAACATGAACTTACCATTTGAAAATCATAACAACTACATCATAGATAAATATATTATATCCTCAAAATAAATCATGATAGTTTATAAGATATGATTTATAAAATAATCAAGGAACACGATCCTTGAGAGAGTTACATTAGAATATGATTTATCTTATATTAATACATATAATAAAAAAATTCCATTCCCTTAATTATGGATAACTTGAAATACTATCAGAGTATATTTATTTCATAATAAAAAATATATATTTTTAGTCAATTTTCACCTACAATATTAAAATAGTAGACAATGTCCCTTATTTATAGGTTTTACTCCCCATTTTTGACCATATTATCTTAGTAGATATCTATATTTATTTATTTTTTTGGGATGTAGATTATTTTGTTCCCTCCATTAAAATAATTAAAATAATATATATGTGTTCCAAAAGATAACCCAACATTCATCATATATGAAAACCCTAGGAAAACAATTGATTATCATAAACATTTTAGCATTTCAGCATTTCATAACTCATGAAAAAAATTGGGTTTCATTAGAATAATGACATTGTTATCAAAAACAATCCATGATGATAATAAAAAAGGTATCATTTGATCATATTCTTAATAAAAAATAAGTAACATCAATGGTATTCATCTTAGATGAAAATTATTTTAAAATATATCAAAAAAATTATGGTGGAAAACACTATTTTAGTTTCTTAATAACACCATTAAAATATAAAATATTAAATTATGATATGGGAAAAATCACTATAAAATAATCCATGATAATAAATAAAATATTTTAAATAAATTTTGTGGTCATGAAAGCATCAAATTAAATTAATGTGAAATGTTTTAAATAATGATTCCATTAAGATTTTTTAAATAATAAAAAAATTTCCCCTTTGTGAAATTAAAAAATATTCAATTTTAAAATAATAATTTATTAATTCAAAAATTGATGAAAATTACATTAAAATAAAATTAAAATACTTATGAAAACATTAATGATTTTTGAAACAAACTATTTGGGGGGGGGATAGATTTTTTTCTAAAGAGACATATAATGTAAACATTACTTCAATACAAATCATTACTTTATTTCATAAATATTGTCTGTTGGCATGTAATCTATAGAAATAACTAGTTTAATAATATTCATAATAATCTAGCATGGATGATGGTAAAATTTCATAAATAGAAAAGTAATCATAAATAATCAGTATAAAAATGATATTTTAACATTAAACTCTTACATTAGGAAAAAATTGTTTTGAATGTTATATAACCTCATTTTTTAGATATTTAAATTTTTTATACATGTATTATTGAATATTTTATATATTTTAAATATTATATTTGACACACTTAGTCCATTAAAACATGTTGTTATAAATAAATTCTAATTAAAACAGTAGGTATCCATTATATAAATAATATATATATTCATTAAATATAAATATTTATTGTCACCCATAATATTTATTTTATAAAAATGAATTATATCATTCATGTAGATGATATTTTATACATACACATGAATACTGCTTTCAATTTTAGAATGTTGGAATAAGCGAATAAAAATTAATAATTCAACTTTATATAAATATTATTATACCATAATTGAGTAGAATATTACATCACATCATCATTGGGGTATTCTATATGTAGGCAAATAGGATGTGGTTATTTTCTAAGAGATTTAAAGATCGTGGATAATGGTTATTACATCATCTTAATAAATTTATTAAATAAAAAATGATGAAGTATTTATTTCATAATGGATTCCATAAATTTATATGAGTTTGAAGAAGAAAATATTTGAAGACTCTCAGTTTTGATTTATACCTATTCTATGGGGAACCTCTTATATATTACATCTAATTTCCAGAAATAATGGTATTTTGGAATGAGATGAATCTATAGAATGTAGTTTTGGGATATATTATGATGTAAGTGGTGATATTATAATGTCTGGAATGCAAAAAATTGTTGACAATGATGTTGATGAAGTTCCATTTCATATGATAGGGGGACTTTTGGAATAATCTAAATAATTAAAGTAATGTCAATTAATTTTATTGTTAAAATAACTACAAAATGATATAATTATAATATAACATGTGTATGAGTCAACGAAATAATATTAATAAACATAATTTGTTTTGTTTGTTTTAAAACTCATCACATAGTTTTGCCTTATTAATCCTTTTTGAAATTACACTGATATCAATGTTTCCTAAAATTTAGGGTCTACAAAAGTAACAATAGAACTTCAATTGAACCTTTAATGTAACATGGATTCTATTTTTAACCATACCCCATTACATGGATGATGATAAAATTTTAATGAATTTTAATCATTTTAAAAATATGTTATCTATGATAAAATATAATTATTTTCATTTTTATAAATACATAAAATATTATAATATATTATGTGTCTTACTCAAGAAAAATATTTCCAAAATGAAATTCCCAAGAATATATTGAAAATATGATCATCAAATAATCTAAAAATAAATTTTTTATAATTTTAGATTTCATTTTAATCCTTATTTTCTTTAACCCCTTAATTAAATAATCTAAACATTAACTGTGAAAATTAATTTTCAAATACAAAAAGAAGTCAATATTACTTATATAATAAAAAATGTATCATAAATTCACATGGAATTAAATTTTATAAAATATCCAATACTACATGTATAATTTTATTGTTTTTTATATTTATAAATTTCATAATATATATTATACATAAATTTCAATTTAAGGAGTATTCGCTAAATTTCACATTAAAACCATCATAAAGATAATCAAATTTTAATATAAAAAATTAAAAAATTTATGAAATGTTATTTGTATTATAAAAATATTTTATTAACATAAAATCACCAATATAATATTAATTTTATAATTTTTTAAATCATCTACAAGTATTCTTATTTCATGGAGAAGCACTTGGTTAGATATACATAAGATATGAAGGAAAATATTCCACTAAAAAAATTGAAAATAAATTACCATTAAAATAAAATCAATGTTATTTAAACTGATTTTTTATTTATAACACAATGAAATTATTAAATAATAAAACTTTATTCAATATAGTGTCTGACATGAAACAACGATCCTTAACAACATTAGATATATATTTCTTTTAATTTAATATCCTCAATTTCTTATTAAACCAAAAAACCCGAGTAAAAAAATATACTATAATATATTCATATAAAATAAATTAAAATTGATTGGAATGAATATTACTAACTATTTTATGACACATTAACTTAACTATTTTTTTAAATAAAATAATATTCATTTTAATGAAAAAAGAAACGTTTTCAGAAAAACCAAATTTTTTCCAAATGTATGTTTAGTCATGTTATTCTGACATGATTTAAATGATTTTTTAAAAACAAATTATAAATTTTTTGTATCAAATTATTTCATTATAAAAAAATTAGTTTCAAATCATAATAAATTGTATTTTTAAAATTTTTTTCTAAAAAAATTAATTTTTTTATGAATACTTTGAAATATTGAAATTTTATTGAAATGATATTTTTCATTTAAATTATTTATAAATATAAATTCTATTTTCAATTGTGATGAAAAATATATTGGTTCAATTAAAAATCTATTAATCGCCTTTATTTCATTGGAATAATTTTTATATGTAATATTCATATGAAAAAATAAAAAAATTTAAACAATTTCTCTTCGGAACTTGCATTCTCACCTCATTTACGAGATTAATTTTTTAATATAATTTTAAAATTAGATGAGTGGAATATGAGAAAAACAATTCTATATTTTATTTTATAATAATATATATTCTATAATATTTTAATTATACTTTTTTTTACCATTATTATTTATGAAAACAAATAAAATTGTTTACCACAAGTAAAGTAAAAATGGGTTTACAATAGAGTTATTCTACTACCATAAGAGTTAAAATGACATAAAAATTATATATAATTCATTTAATTTAATTATTTAGACCAAATAATTTATAGGATTAGAAAATACTATATTTATAATACTTTTTTCATGTAAAAAATTTGGGTACATGTTTTTATATATAAAAATAATAAATGTGCTATTAACATGAATGAGGCCACCCCCTATTATCTATTCTTAATACCGTGAAAAAATATTAAATAAAGAACTATCTAATATTATCACATAAAATTTACATCATATAATCATAGATTATTTTTTTGGGTGGAAATACATCATAGGAATGATTTTAGTGAAAACATAATGTGATTACCCTGTGATGTTGTATCATTCTTAAATGAGCAGTTTTATTTAATTTAGTCCTCAATATCTATAAATTATTATTAAAACATTATTATTTGAAATAATAAACGTGATATATATAAATAATTGATTCTATTTTAATAACATGACTTAATACCATCTGTACTTCTATTAAAAGTCTTATGAAATTATTATTCATCTTTATAGAAGACTATCATCTTGAGAACTGATGTCATTAATTTTTTCCATTTCTACCTCTCATTGTTGGGAATTATGATGGTTATAAATTATATATTAATGTTATATTTATAACAATATTATAAATCTAGATATATTATATAATATATAGTAATTTTTCTTTTCATTCATTACGTGATACGATAATGTCGCTCGTGTGAACGACGAACTACGACCTCACAATACCATGTGAATCGTCATTAACAAATGATTAATATATAAGATGAGAATGATATATTTAATAAATATATGTGATAAACCTGAAATAATTATGATAATTATGAAATATTTATCAATTTGGAAAGATAATATATCATTTTACTTCTTACTATTTCACTAACTTAAATATGATACCATCCTTAATGCATGTGTGGGATACTATCTTCACCATGTGATGTGGCTCCCTATTATTCAAAACAGCACATGGATGATATATAAAAGTATATCTAAATAATTAATATTTTTATGTATGTTTATATCATTTATTTAAGATGAATTATTTTATACCAAATTTTCATAATGATTGATGAAACATGGTACTGTTACTCATGCATACTTATGACCAACCATCTCCATGATCTTAACATATTTAATTTATAAAAAACAACATTCATGGTTAGATTAATATTTATACTTTATGTATAAATGTTTTTATTATTTAATTATTATTTTTCTATAGATTATGGAATGGTATAATATATAAATGAATAATAACATTCCTTAAAAAACAATTAATAAAAAATCAATCTTATTAACCCTCAAAACAAAGAAAACAGTGAATGATTATTAGCATACAATAGATTAGTTATTTTAAAATGATAATGTATGATATAATAAATAATAATACATTTTATTATAAGTTTATAACATGTTTAGCTCTATTATACATGAGTTTAAATTGGGTTCAACCAAAACAAATTCCACAGCAGGGGACATCCACTCAATATCCCTTCATTGAGGCATATTGTAATTTAATTAACCTAATATGCTCTATATGGATTATATAACACCCATTTAAATTTTTATATAATTATAAATTCATAATTAATTTTATTTTATATTTCAATTTTTATTATGTCATCAAAAAGAATTTGACATTAAAATTACCATGTGATAAAATTTGTCATACAATCTCACTTTATTATTTGATTGTAAATATTATCTTAAAATAGTCAATATAATATGATATTATTTTATTAAAAATATAATTTATATTATTTATTCATATTATTTATTTATGGTTATGATTATTCCCTAAAACATACATCATTATTACATACGTTGTATACATTGAATGATACATTACTAAATATAGAAATAGTAATAAATATTTACCCTTTACATAATAATTATTTTTGTTGATTAAGAATATAATTCATGAATTAAATTGATTATTTTACATATGATTATTTATTTGGAAATGTAGTGATCAGTGGGCCCCAAATTTATTTATTATATAGATGAATCAAAAAAACTCATGAGGCATACTAGTTGAACAGAATAGATGGGTTTTTACCAAGTAGTTTTAAATTATCTTGAGGAATGTTATTTATTATAGAGGTATAATTTTCAGAGAAAATGACTTATAATAATTAATAATTTTATTTATATATATTATAGTTATTGTTATACATGATAATTTAACAATGATTCTATATTTGGATTTATTTCATTCTCAGTTTATTGATCAAGTGGAAAATGTTTTCTATTAAAAACCATGATTTATTGCTTATTACATATCCTAGTATGCTAGTCATGTTATATGAATTTATTTTGTGTTTAATTATTTTCCATTTTATGTTGAAAATTGTTATTGAATCCGTATATTTTCTACTGTAATAAACCCATACCAATAATTTAGGAAAACACATATTTTTTACGTTCCTCGTGATTTTAAAAAGAGATCATCAAATAAGTTTTCAACGACGTTGTTCATTTTATTTTGTACTATATTATGTTTTATAGAATATTACAAATCTAATTTTGGTACCATGTATGTAGTTTGTTCCCAAAAACTACTAAACTAATTGGTCTATCGATATCTGATTTATTTAATCCAAGATAATGTAATAAAGTAGTGACTAGCTCTTGGTTACTAGGGTTAAAGTCGATACCGTTTGTATTATAGGAAGCTTAGTAGATACTTGGGAACTATATTTAAGATATCATAGATTTTGGAACATAAGACTGTGATATAATTTGAGGATAAATACAGAAGAACAACCTAATGTTTTGGTAAAGAATATATTATATGGTTTATAGTATCAATACCTCTCTACGTGGATGCTATAGGTCGACATAGTTTTGGCATAGAGTCACTAAGTGGTAATAAAAAAGAAAAGGGCTAATTGGACATTTCACAATCATCAATTTTTGTATGAAAATGTGTTCTACTATTCACATACTTTGAAAATTCTAAGGGATATTATTTTCAGAAATAGCATTTGATTTATATATTATTATGGTGGAATTATAACAACAATGTCATTGAAGAAACCATTTTTCTAATTATTATACAAAAAATGCAGAAATCATAAATTTATTTTATATGTTACATTATATTGAAAATTATAAATTATTTTTTGAAATTTTTAATTTGATGAGATATTTTTTTATATGTTGCTTTCTAGAAATGAAATCTATAGGGTATAAGTGTATCAATACTTGTGGCTAATGTAGTTATTGGAATTCTAGAGATACTATTAAATTTGTTATAACAATAGATATAATTATAGATATATTTGGGAATAATGTTGATGTTATTAAAAATAACTTCTCCAGAATGTAAAAACCTATTAGACAACATGATTGTACTATTTTGAATTCCATCATGTATAAGAAAACTCTATCATTAAATGAGAAAACAATCCATTTTTATATGATAATTGGATAAGTTCCATAGAGGAGGTATTTATTAAGTTAGGATTTTATGAAATATAGAATATTGTCATGGAAATTTATCATATTTTATGAGATGAAGATAAATTGATGTCATGGATTAAAAAAACAAATACTGGAGAATGAATTGAAAACATGGAATATAATGTTTTTACATACTTTTCGTTTAATCATATTTTCCTCATTGATAGTGGGTGGATGTGAAGAGAAAATCTCAGTATCTAAGTCAATTAAATGCTAAAGATGTTTTCTATGAATGAAGCTATCATTATAAGCATATCAAAAAAAGTTATTGACTACGTACTTAATTCACCGTGAAATTTCTATAGCTTCTTTAATGAGATTAATCATATTATTTGATTCATTGTATTGTCAAAATCATTTTCATCATATGAGGAAGTTTTTTATGAGAATATAAGGATAGAGAAATAATTATTTAAGTTTAATGTCTTCGATGTTCAGAAAGGGAAAAAGTTGTTTGTAAAGAAAATGATAGATAAACGGAATAAGACACAAATGTATTTCCCCACATATAATAAATATGGAATGAAACACCTTGGTATGCACATAAGGAGAGTGGGATTTCGAATCAAGTGTGATGATAATGGTCACAATGAACATGATTGTGAGGGAACGAATGAATATAATATATTTCAATTCTCTGAATATAATAATATAGAGTAATAAATAATTTAATGAAGTAATAATCTATAGAATATACCTTATAAGAGGTTAAGGGATGATGGTCAAGCTAATTCTATTAATACAATTGAAGTGAAATAATTAATTCCATTGTTCACTTTGAAAATAAATTTATGTTTTAATATTATTTTATCAATGATGTCCGGGCAATAAGAATTATGAAATTTATAAGGATTGTACTACAATAAATTTTTATTATGTATTATAATTCTTATGTCAAATAGTACCAATGGCAATGTAAATAATTTGTGGAAATTTTATCTTATTTTAAATAAGTTGATTTATATAAAGTTAAACCGCAATATGTTCCTTATATTGTGAAAACAATTCATAGATAAAGGGGTGATTGATATGGGTGAAATAAACTGAATAATACTAACTAACATATAACAAATTAAAAATTAGATGAAATGTTTTATATAAATAATTGAGTAAAAAATATTTTCATATTAATTTAATATGTCACACAATATATTTTTTATTTAATAAGGCGTCATTGATGTTTTTTGATGGTTTTATATAAATTAGTGTTTATTCCATGTTTTAGGAGAATACATGATAATGTTATGAAAATTTTGGGTTTGTGATGATTAATATATGCATCATATTGATTATGGGATTAATGATATGTTCATTTTACTAATTTAGTTAAATTATTTCCAAACTATTGTATCTGAATATTTTGGAAGGGTTTTAGTGTTAAAAATTTAAAATAATTATAGTGAACTTTGGATGAGGATAAAAATATTAATGTATTACTAAACTACTTGAAGATTTGGTAATATTAGATAACTTATACTGACCATTTTTTATTATAACTTGACATCAAAGCAATTATTAACATTCTATTATAAATGTTATGATCTTTAAAATGTTAATTTTCTTACATCATGAATTAAAATTAATTTTTTGAAATTAATTCATTGGGGTATGTCATGAATTTGAAATGATTGAATAACATCTAATATGTGACATTCTTCCTACAAAATAATGTTATATCAAGAATGTACATTCTTATTTTTTTAGTCAAGCTCGAAATGGATGTCACTGAAATTATGAAAAGAATTTTGAAAAAAAATCATATTATAATCAATTTTTATGATATCAATGACACATTTCATTCAAAATTGGTTTATGTCTTTATGGTAATTAACCTTCTCTAAATATCACATTATCATGTCATTGGTTTTCTCAGTCACTATTCATTAGTATTTGGATATATTTATTATCTTCTATTTCCATGTTTTAAATTTTATTCTGGGTTATATTACATGGAATCCTAGTTATTTTAGTATTCCACATGACCTTTTGAATTCCATTTTCTATATTAATAAGTGATTATTTTATTAATATTTTTATGATGGGGATTTTCAAAAAATTAACTTTTCAATATCGAACCTGCAATTTATGATATCATGATTTAATTGTGAAAATAAATTTTATTTATTTTTGGTAAAAATTATCAACAAGAAATTATAAAATAATAAACTTTTGTTTGGAATCATGTGTGACATGAAACACTAATACTAAACAACCTACAAATTATTTTTCTATAAATTAATCTCTTTGATAGACTACAGAACACGCAAAACCAATAACAAATTAATCATAATATAGTATAACATTATATATTAGTTGTTAAATTAAATGGTATGAGTATTACTAATTAAAATAAACAAATTATCATTATATATTGATTAGAAAGAAAGTAATAATTCTTTAAAATAAAAAGACATGTTTTCTAAAATATAATATTTTTTAAGAGATAGTTTAGTGACACTTTATGGATATAGTTCAAAAGAAATTATTACCACTTTTAGAGAATTTATTTGATAATATGAACTTCTTTTTTGAGATAACGTTTTTAATATTATGTTACTGTGATTCTTTTGCTGTTTTTATGATATTTATAATTTTTTAGAGCATCAAAGAATGTTAATTTTTATTTAAAACTACATTATAATATAAATTATTTATAATTAGAAATAATATTTATATTTTTTTCAAATTAAAATTAGTTCAATAATACATATATTAATTGAATGTAGTTAATTTTATTCATTTTCATATTTAATTTTGATTTTAAAAAATTTGAACCTTTTCAACATGATCTATATCAAAACTTATTTTCAATTCTTTTGTGAGGGATTAATTTTGAAATATATTTTTTCTGATTATATGAATGAAATTTTTAGAAATATTTTAAATATTTTGGATAAGAACAAATTAAATTAAAAAAATATAACCAATATTTTTTACCAAAATTAAATGATTAAAAGATAAAATTATTTTCCACTATTAAAGTACAAAAGGGTTTAGAAAAGGGATTAAATAAAAGGATATGTGTTAAAACGACTTATAAAATATTTTAAACTCTATTATATTTATATATACATATCTTATAATATCTATGGATCTATAATACTACATTTTGGACAATTTTTTATGGAAATTTTGTTTTTTCATATTTCTATTCCCAAGAATCATAGGTGTTCCACTCATATCACTAATAAATGATCCCTACCACGTCTCTATTATTCACACCCAAAAACCATTTTGGATCATCCCATAAATAAAAAAATGAATTTAAAAAATAAAAAAACACATCTTATAAAAATTAGTTTAGGCATATAGATAACCTAGGACGTAATTTGGGCAAAACCTAATATCGTTACCTGAGAATGTGGTAACGTTCGTAAACGAATATGATTATGTTTTATCATTATTCAACTCCTTAAATTCATAGTGAACCAAGATGATATAAACAAATACATATAACAAATATTATTAGGTTTTTTTTGTTAAGGTGAACACGTACAACAATACCAAAATTCATCAAATGGGTTATGTAATCATTACTCATGTGCATGGTGACCTACCGCCTCGCGTAATGATGTAATTCAGATTTTTCTTTACCAACTTGCATGGCCAGGAATGATGATTAATATAAAGCTAGTATATGATGTTGATAAAATAATAATAGATTAGTAAGAATCATATCATATATTCTTTTTTAAATTTCAATCCTATATGGGACATGAAAACACCACTTGTTTATACAACGGACTACCATCTCATGATGCGACATGATTTTCCTTTTACTGTCACATTACATAGATGTGGACGAAAAAATATATGAGGTATATATTTTATATAAATTAATTAATCACTAAATTAATTAAAAAAATATAATTATATAGTGAATATATTTCAGTTTTTTTCTTACCTTTTTAGTTACATGATGATGATAACATCATTCTTATACCTCTAGACTACCTCCTTCACCAAGTGATGAGACAATATTTTCATCACCCCACCACATGTATTATATATATAAGAATATTTAATGAAAATATTTTATATTTATGATATTATTATCATTCTATAATGATAAAATATAATGTACACCATTTAAATAATGATCATCGGTAATAGGAAATGCTACTCATTCGTACGTACAACCAACCATCTCTAAGATCATTACATTTCATTATTTATCAAAACCATATTACATTATTTTATTAATATTTATAATTAGTTTACAAATGTTATAACTAAATCATTATTATTAAACTCTAGATTATGTATCTATATAATCTACACATGAACATCAAATTTCAAGATAAACCACGAATGAGAAAACAATGAATTTAACACCCAAAATAGTGAAAATGATGAATGATTTTTAACGAAAGGGTGATTTGATGTTATAAAAGAATTATATGTGATACTATAAATATTAATATAGTTCTATTATATGTTTTTCTGTTGTTTAAAACCCATATACATGAGTTTTTGTCACGTTCAACCGAATAGAAACATAAGGTGATAGACTTCATCTCAACCACCCTTCATTGAGGCATATTGTAATGATATGAAATTCATTTATTTTATATGGTGTATATAATAAAACATTTACTTTTAGTATAATAATTAATTTATTATTCATGGTATTTAATTTTTAGATTTTAATTTATTTATCCAAATGAACTAGATTAAAAATTACCAAGGGGTAAAATTTATTGTACATTTCACTTTTTTTAATTTTTAATTTCTTATGAAAAATCACATTACTGTGATAATTTTATAATTAGAACATTACACTTAAAATCCACATTTTTTTATGTATATGATTATTTCATAAAAAAATTACTATTTTCATATTGTGTTTACAGTTATTGTAATTACATTAATTGTGGAAGTACTGAAAATTTTGCATCCATTACTCAATATATATATTTAATGATAAAAAATATTATTCATGAATGTAAATGATTTTTCGATATATGGTGAATTATTTGGTAATGAAATGATAGAATGGGACTATAATTATGTATCTCATCAATTCATCGACTTTCCTCATGAGACAATCCATTTAGAGAAATCAGATATATTTTTACCCAGAAGTTTTAATAGACATTGAAAAATGATATCGATAGTAGAGGTATAATGTTACTAAAACATGAAATAAAATAATTAATATTTTATTTATTTTAGAATTATTTTATTATTATCTCTGATATTTTTATAATGGTATTATATACTAATTCAATTTATTTTCTGTTTAATGATTAAATGGAATTTCATTTAAGTTATTAACCCAAGAATATTATCAACTCTATGTCATAAAATGACAAAAAATGTTTTAAATGAATTTTTGTTCAATTAGATACCTTTCCATATTGATTATTTTTATTGATTCATGATTTCTCACACTATACTAAAACATTACTGAGTATCTGAGCTCACCGAAATTTTGATTCCATTCTCCATGATATGAAGTGGGGATATTTGAATGAGTTTTTAAAGAATTATTTCATTTTATATAGTTATGTATTATTTTTATAATATATTACCTATTTAAAATTGGTATTATGTATATATAAAGTTATACAAAACATTTAACATAATCGGTCCATCAATATTTGACCCCTTTTATCGTTTCCAATGTCTTAAGTAAAACATCGGCTCTAGGTTTTATTGTCAAGGTCTTTTAAACTTTGAAACACATTTTTTTCATATATCCCCATCACAAAAAAATTGAAATAAATTCCATAATACAAAATTTATGACATTATTATTTACATAAATATAATAAATGTTAAAACATAATTTAAATGGAAAAAACAATTTATTTTTGAAGTTAGTATTATATTAGTATAAATTCATATATCAAAAAAATCATATAATGTTAATCAATGATATTTATATGTTAGAAAATTGGTTTTCATTGAAATTTACCAATTCTAATTTTACCATGTTAATTTTATATATTATCATTTTTATTCATAGTACAAAAAATAATGTGAAAGTATTAAACAATTTAGGACTACCGATTCCAAATATTGATTCACATTTTAAATTATAAATTTCTATAATTAGAAGAAAATTATTAATCCTAAAAAGAAAAACCATAATGAAATACTATTATTCAGACAGAATTTCTTTTTTATGTATAATAATATTTTTATAAAAAATATAATATTAATATTTATTTCAATTTGAATAATTAATTTATTTATAATATAATATTTCAAATATTAAATTGAATCATTTCATAAAAATTTTAATTTTGACTGTGATCAGGAAAAATTAATTTTTTTAATAAATATTAGTATTTTTCTGTATTCACTACAAAATAATCTGTTTAGAAAAATAAAAAAATTACCATGATGTAATTTTGTTCTTATGAAATAATAAATTATATTATATATATAACCTTTTTTTAAAATTTATTAAAATTTATTTTAAATTTCATTCAACATAATAAAATACAGTTTTTAGGAAAATAAATTGTAATGATCAAAATAAAATTACTAAAAGTTGATTTTTAACTATTAATTTATCAATTTATTTTTAATGATTATTAACTATAAATATATTCATTTGATAACATGGTTACATATATTAATACCATAAAAATAAATATTTATGTTATGATGATTATAAAATAATAATATTTCTTTTTTGATTAAGCACATTATTATGTACAATATATGATATCAAAAATGGTTTCTCTCAAAATCATAGGGAGTTAAAACTACATCTCAATATAGTAATTTGGATATCACCCTCATTCACATCAAACTTTTTATATATAGTCTATAGATATTTCAAATAAAAATTACTATATCCTTTTAACAATTCTAAAAGATCATCTATCATTCAAATATGATAAATATTATTGATCATCAATAGACTCAAACTATGGTTTCCTACACACACACACACAAACTACCATTTCCTATCATAGAGAATAATAGTGGTGCACGCCATGATAGTGCATAAGAAATCATGAAACCATTTTTTATCATATCATCACATCGAATAATAAAATATTTCAATATTTAATGTTCTATTAGATAAGGATCCATCATAATCAGAGAAGCATCAAGATGAACTTCTATCATGAACATGATAGCACATCGTATGGGTAACATTAAAACATATTTAGGAAAAAATCATTAATCTTACATATGTCCCAAGTGTCCTCCATTGTCCTAGTTTATATATATTCTATAGACAAATAATCCATAATGAAAAGAACAGGGTTTACACATCTATTATAAAATTGGGAACCTCTATTGAAATTGAAAACCACATGATAACGATCAAATAATGACAACATGATCATCCAATAATTGTATTCAATAATATTACAACTAAAATATAACTAATCAATGACATGGATGACATAAAATGGTTGTATCTAAATAAAGAATAGATCTTGTTATTATTGATGCTTCCTCATTGTCAATGTACACAATCAGCACATATTTAATAATCTTGGATTTTCTGAAACAATCATTGTTATCACATGGGGAATGAGAAAACTATTTAAACTAAGTCCTATAATATGATAAAAATGGATGATATAAAGGAGTGAAAATGTCCTAAATCATTAAAGGAATGAAAAAAATTAATACAATATGTACATATTGTTAATGATATATATCCCCTCTATTATATGAACTTATGATACATGAAGCCTTCATTGTAATACACCCTTCCCACTTTGATGAATTCATATTACATTTTTGTGCTAAGGTTAGGTTATTTTAATTTTAGGAACATCTAATGGTCACCCTATTCCTACCATATCTTCTCTCAGCACACTGTAATCCTCTATCACAACCTCTTTATTTTGAATCACTGGTTGCATCTATTAAAAAAGAAATTATACCTAACCACCCCCAATATGATGAGACTCATTAAATTCTATGAATTAACTATAAATATTACAATGATACCATAATATTTATACTACATTCCCAAATAAACCACGAAAATCACAATAACTTATGTCCTTAGATGGATGAAATGGTATTTGTTTTGGTTAATCCCCCACATGTCCAAACATCAAAATTTATGGTTCCTAAGACCTAATAATTATATCCCCCATCATAAAAGAACATTTTTGGTTCCCCTGCTGTGATAACCATCCCCATGGGTTAATAAATTCATAAATAGTTTCTTCATTATAAAACTATGTGTATATTTTTATAAAAAAGAGAGGAAATATATATGATAGAAGGGCATAATGCCTCCATATTTATCCCTTCCCAAAAATATATATCAAGGAAATGATTGTGGGAGAGACCAGAACCATCCTTGAACATTATCCCATATTCTTTGATATGATTACTGAATTACTAGAGAGGAAAATATCTTTATAATTTACAACCATCATGGTTGATGATATGATCCATAATAGAAAAACCCTATAGATTTCTTCCTAGGAAACGTTTTATTTTTCTCTGCAAGATATAATATCTACTAATCGTAGGTAACACCATTTATCGTAATGATTGAAAAATGCACCCAATATTCTTATATGATTATTATCAAACCGATGGTGATTTATATCTCATCATTCCATCAATCTATCTTAATATCAAACACAATATCATCTACTATACGAAATTCATTTTTTAATTGGTATGTCACATCCTCTTATATTAATCATTATGATTAACTATTTTACACTTGATATTTAAATTAATTAAGCCTGGAAAACACGATTATACCAAATTATTTGATTATAATGTCCGTGAACAATAATAGAATGAGGAAATATGGATTCAATATGTGTAGTAGTATATATCTTTTAAGAATCATTTCATTCATTTTAAACACCCAAATACACAAATTTAAAATAATAATATGATTGATAATAAATTATATAAATATAAAAGGTCTCTCTTCCTAATGAAATTCCACATCATTAGGTCAATTAAGAAAATTAGAGTCCTTGCCTCATATAATGGACCCTTATATTGTCTTCTGTCCATGATAGTAATGTATTTAATTTTTGATATTCCATTGTTAAATCTCAAAAAATAAAATGTTTACAAAAAAAATTTAAAATAGTATAATGTATATATAAATTTAAATTAATGTAATTCATTATTGGATTTCAATTTCAAGGGATTTAATTTTTGGGATAGAAATTTTTGTAAAATTTGGAGAAATCATTATTAAAGTGGATGGAAAATATTCTCAATAATGATATTCTTCTTATGGATTTAAAATTCATGAAGGAATAATATATAAATACAAAATGATGAAAATGAATAGAAAAAACAATGAATAATTTAATTTAAATTTAAATTGTTATGAAACTATTTTTGATGAAATAATTTCAAATTGTTACATTATAAATCAATGAACGAATTTGAGATAAAAAAACCACATAAAATTTTCTTTAAATGAAATTTTATTTATGAAATGAACATGGAATATCTATTAGATCCACATGAGTTGATTTTATGTGGGTAAATTATTTCATTAGGTATTATTCAAACCATATGACTTATTTCATTTTTGGAAATAATATACTTATTATGAAATTAAATTTCAAACATGAAATATTAATGTTTATTTCCAATTTATATCATCACATTATATCTACATGTATAAAAATTATGAGACTCACAATAATTGAGATTATAACCATATTGAAATCAATAACCATTTAAAAACATATATTAATATTATTATATATATGTATATTTGTTCCTTTTATTATGAATTTTGATATTCTATTGAGGTATCATTTTAAAATTAAGGCCTTGAGGGCCTGTATTGAACAATGACTCTTAAACCAATGTATTGGGGATATATAAGATATATATATGGTGGTTATTCATAGTAATTTCTTATTTGGGGTATTGACTGATATTGGATGATGTAATATAATTTTAATGGGGAAGAAGAAGGGGAAAATATTTGGATATAATTTAATGTAAGTTGTAAGAATGGAATTGCATGTTACTAATGTCATTTAGTTTAATTTTTTTGATACATGTCAGTATAAATTTATATTCAATGAAATTTATTATAATTGGATTAATTTGAAAATTTAATTAGTAAACTTTGTGATATATATATATATATATCTATCTGGTTAACCATTTTAACACCAATAAATATAGATAAAATTTTAATTATGGTAATTATTTAGTAAATAAACTAAAAGATAAAAAATATTTTTAAATATTGTATTTATGTATGTGAATTATGATTCAATGTTATCTAATTATTATTATTATAAATAATCGGGAATTTTCTTTTAAAATATAACAATTATATGTTGAAAACCCCATTTTGTAGAATGTTATATTTTAATTATTATGTGTCATTGATATTATTAATCATGAATTTATCAGTATATGAATTTAAATTTTGATAAATATTTGTTAAGAAAAAATATTTGAGACTTAATTGAAAATATATAAATTTTATATTAAAATATATAAAATATTTAGATAGATTATATTATTTGAAAAATTGATGTTTTATCAAGGTAATTATTATCATTATTCGAAAATCAGTTTATTACTAAAAAATAAAACTGAGAAAATTACATATTATGAAAACATATATATAGACTGTCACAATATTTATATCAAATAATATTTTTAACGCTTATGAAGTATAATTTTATTAATAGTGCACATAAAACATATTAAAATAATTTATAAGAAGTGTGTTTTTAAGATTAAAAATTATATAGTATAAATTTACCAAGGCCATTGATTTTCATTATTAAAATTGGATTATTATAAAAATAAGTATTTATATTTATCCAAAATCATAAATTAATTAAAAAATTAAAACAAAAAAATTATTGAAATGAAATTAGAGAAATTTATATTAAATTAGAAAAAAGTTTCTTATGTTTTAAATTTCTAATCAAAGGCTTTAATAATAAAATGATATTTGAATAAAAAATAATTACTAATTAAATTAATATTTTATATTTTAAAGGATTTTATATACATATTTTTCTTTATCCTATAATAGTTATTTCAAATAATGTTTCATTTTAGGAAAAAATTGAATTTTATTACAGTTTACATCTATATAATTTATTTCAAAAAAATAAAAAATATTTAATATTAGGATAACATTGGAATTATGAATTAAAAATAAGAGTCAGTATCTAATCTTATTTTTTAGATTTAAAAAAATTATCTTTTAAATGTAAATTCTTTATATAGGGAAAAATGTTTTCTTAATGATTTTGAAAATTGTTAAATATTCCAAATCTTAATTTTTATATATTTTACAATTAATTTCATTATTTTTTATATAATAGTGGTTTTATTGTTTCTAAATTTTCTTCATAATTAATATACCGTTGGTCATTTTTATTTGGTGTTGTGTGTGGAGAAATATCAAAAACATAGAATTAATTTGGAGAAAAATAAATTCCCAAATTTTAATGAGTTATATTATCGATCATAAATAAATTTAATTATTAAAATGTTTATTATCAATCACTGAAGGAAGAAGCTATGGGATCTATTGTAATATCAATGTATACATTCTACTATGATATCCACCTAACCATTATGGTTAGGTCAATGAAACAATTTATCTAAAAGTAACTTTTATTTGATTTATTAAGGAGAAATGTTCTACTACTTCATATTCAGGATCACATATCTAGCAAAATAATAAATCCAAAATTTTATGATAATTTATTATAAAACCATAGTAAATTATCATCTTAATATGAAAACTCAATCCAAATATGTATTCTTTAGTGAATGAATTCTTTTACATTACGATGAATTCAGTCCCAGTGAGATATTATATTACTATCTTATAAATCATTAATATTAACAATATTTTTTTGTTCAATTTCCTGTTATGTTTCCAATATGAAAAAACAATTTAAAAAATATATATATATATCATTTATATTTTTTTATAATGATAATGTAATTAACCTAGTCATATTCACCAAAAGTGTTTATCCATGTTTTTAGTCTTATGCTCACTTATCGGGCCTAAGCCTAATGATTGAGACGATACTCAACTAGTAATTTATATTATAATTACACCTAGGTAAATATATTCAATAGTTACATCCACAATCTATTATCTATAAACTAATTTAATTGATATAAAAAAAATCTAATTCATAAATTAGTAGTATTTTATCCTATACATAGACTTATCCCTTATACAAGTACTTGTGGTTTTCATAATTATTCTATTATCTGTATCAACAAAACAACTAACAAAATCATATAAAATTAGCACTCAACTTATTACAATTTTAGAGACCGAATCGAAATATATCTTGTATTATAAAACAATTTCTTGATTTTTCTAATACATCTATAAAATAGGTTAATAACCCAAGGACCAAAAAATTTATTTCATTGGAAACTATATAACTATGAAAAACATGTTAAAATTTCAAAATAATTGAACTAAAAAATAATCACTTCTAGACATTTAATAAGTTATACTAATCATTATATAGTAAGGAATGGAAAAATAATAATGTGGTCAGATCAGATTATCTATAAGGGAAAAACTAGCCAATATTTTATCCAAGGATACATATAAATAATGGAAAAATCGAAAAGTGAAAAATATTTCGTGTCAAAAAGATCATAAAACAATATGTGTTGTCTTTATGTTGTGATGGTAGGGAATGTATGCTCAATATAACATAACATATCATGGTGTAATTGTATAGAAACATGATATATTAAAGATGTTCTATTGACATAAGATAATTATATAACATTTAATTAAGGATTATATGTAAGCATATTTATTCCTAAAATTGTGAAAACAGCTACATGCATTGAGTTCATGGTCATTATTATGAACATAAAAAAGACCCATCCCATGCACACTAAATCATTTTGTGTTGCATAATCATAATAATTATAACAAAAAATCCAATTAAATTATATAATAAATACCATTTAATATCATAATATTATAAATGTAGATATTATGATTCACTTTCACTCTTATTCATTTGAATGATACTAATGGTCCAGACTAGTCCCACATGGCTTGTTCCATGACATACCCCATGCTTAACTACAGAAGGCTAAGGGTTGGTGACTGGATCCGAAGGTGTCAACCTTCAAATGGGAGGAATTTTTTTAAGTACATATATGCATGAAAACACAACCATGCCCAAATGATGGAAAAGTAAATATGCATAGCACTAAACAACCAATAAGTAAAAGTACAAACTATAGGTAAAATGATCCAAAATAAAAACCAAAAAAAGATTAAATGAAAACAAAAAAATACAAGGAAAACAATGAAATCCACCTCCTTGAATACCCACCTAATGGGTAATTACAAAGAAGATTCTGGAATATGTAGAAGCATGTATCAACTGCCTAGTCTGACTCCGCACCCCGAGGTCCTGGGCCACCAATTCCTCTGTCAAAGAAGCCGCCATCTAAACCATAAACTACATGTGTGGGTGAAGCTTATCTAGGGGTGAGTAGCAATATACTCAGTAGGGAACCCAATACAAAATATAAACACCAAAATTAAATCGAAAAATATACCACAATACATAATCACCAACCATGACCATGAAGCAAGACATCTTACAATAGGTATAATTATGTATAGGAAAGTAGGACCATTAGTCACACATTAAACACAATGGGTCGTTGAATAAATCCATCTCAATGAGTACAATGGGCCTACCAGGTCACATAGAATACCCATTCCACTAACCATTGAAATGGTGTCGTACTCATATCTAATGATTACCATGGGTATGATGGGTCCTAGAAAAGCAGCTCCCCATTATGGGCATGTCAGGTCACACAGAAGACACTTCCCACTAATGCCATACTAACATACTCCTCCTGTTGAGTACCATGGATCTGCCAAGTCACACAGAAGATACTCCCCACCATAGGCATTCCAAGTCATAGAGAAGCTTATTCTCATTTATCCATTCCATAGAGGGTTGCTTGTCATTCGTTTTTAGGTGACATCCAACTACAGGGTTTCTGGTTGTATCACGCTTGATATCGGAAGAACCGGTCCCCAAGACATTCTCCTAATTTCAACATCAATTCAATGTTCTATAGATTATTCAAAAAGACACTCCCTTTATTAGGGTTTCCATCTCTGAAAATGGATCTTCCATGGGATGCCAAGTTAGCTAGTTATTAATTATTAACCCAAAAGGGGGAAGTTCAGCCTTAGTCCGGTCTGACCCAGTGGGACAAGCCTAACCTGGCCCAGTGTCCATCGTCCCCACCTGGTGTCCACTGAACTGACCCCGGTCTACTAGCCCGACATGGACCCAGCCAGGCCTGGGATTGGCCCAATGGATCGTTGGTCCGACCCCTGTGGCAGCCCGTGCCTAGCTCAGTCCCCCATAGGTGGAATGGTCTTCTGTTATCCGGGACATATCTGAAAGTCGTGTCAGATAGACCCTTTGTTATGCGGGTTTTTAGTGGGTCCAGCTCCATAGCCGCAATAAATTTACCACATGGAAGTGAGGGTCGTGGTAGTCGCCCGCTCCATCAATGCGGTCGAGGGTATGCATCGACGCCATTGGCTGTAGGCCCGTCTAGAATTTCCTTCATATTCTTTGTAGCCTTATCCAGCTATGATAGCCCCTATCGATTTTCCACTGCCGACCCATGCACCACTGATGCTGGCACCAGCGCACCGACGTGTCCTTCTGCGGGCCACCAGGTCTGTATCAGTGGTCAGTTCTTTATACCTATTATTCCTCTATCCTCCATTGGGTTTCACCATCCCTGCGAAAGCCTAAAAGTCCTCTTTCCACTTTTTTGAATGTTCAACCTCCAAGAATGCACAAGACATAGGTGTGGTTGATCCTTGTTCATTTCGACTCATGCCCCCACGTTAAAAGAATAAAAAATTGGATGGTTTGGGATCACAATTCAATCATCAATAATTTATTCTAACTTTATAAAACCTAATAAGAAAACCCACCCACATGACCAAACAATATTTGGATCAACCTATTCATGTGTTGATTCACATTAATCATTTTAGAATATGAACACTAGAAAATGTAAAACAAATAAATCCATATATCGATCAAAATTTATCGTTGAAGCACTATTCCCTCAAGTATTCAACCTCTGTTGGCTTTCATCGCTTCCCGATCCCATTCTTTATAAAGAGTTTATGTTGCTAGCGATCTGCTTATATTTTTCATTTCTCATTTGAGCTAATTCTTTTTGTAGGTTCATTTGACAATTTCTATAGTTTAATTATCATTTCTCTAACTTGTAATGTTATTAAAAGAAGAAACATTGTTTAATTTCTGCTATGTTATAATGTCGCGTCATTACACTATTTATTTTATGAAACAACATATCTATTATTATTCAATTAATGAATAATTATGCTACACAAAAACAATCCATTAATAAGAATTAATTAATGGTCCTTGCCGCTGCAATACAGCCCCATCATCCATCACTCAATGGTGAGGGAGGAAAAATAAAATAACTTTTTAGGTTGTATTATAGATTTCAGATTATTCAAAAAACTATATTTTCTATTCGACCGTTACTGGTCGATGATTGGATCATTATTGGTGAATCCCAGGGTTCTAATTTCAATGGTTTCATTATAATTTTTATCTGAGCACCCTTTTAAAGGTTTGACAGACCTGATTTCATGTTTACTTAAACAATAAAAAAATACAAAATTCTATTTTGGGCTCACCAGGCCATAGATTCATGTTCCATAAAAGAACATGTTCTCAAAATAATTCCTTTAAATTAAATTAATTATACAAAAATTCTAATGCATTACATTCTCCCAACCACAAGTCTTTATTTCATCAAAATCCAAAACAAGGGCTAAAAAAAATTGGGGTACTGACAACACATCTGAGCCACCCGCTCACCTATGCTCTATTAATGACTCCCATGTTGCCATTGAACGTTAAGAAAAGGAATTTATCTTCCATGAATGGACACTCTTTTTGATCCTCTATCTCAACAGGGAACTCCACAAACATCACCCGATCGTCAATGAGAAACTCGCCCTAGTTGATGATGTGTGATAGATCAGGCACGTACCTGCTCAGCTGCAACACCTGAAAGCACTGTGCAACTAGTGCATTTATGGGGGAAGATCATTGTGGTCAGCCAGCTCACCAACACTACTAAGAATATGAAAAGTGATGATGAACCTTGTAGATATCTTTCTGCCCTGGCCAAATATATGTAATCCCTATCTAGGTGAGACCCGAAAGAAAAAATGGTCCCCTCCTCAAACTCAATGGGACACTTCCTCCCATCCACATACGATTTTTGTCAACTTTGTAATGTCCTAAACTTCTCATGGATGATCTACAACTTCTCAGTGGTTTCTTGTACCAACTCCAAGCCCATGAGTGCTCACTCACTAGGGTGTATCTAATATAGAGATTATCATAATGGTCACTCGTACAATCCATAAAATAGTTCTATGTCAATTGTGGAGTGTTATCTATTATTGTTTGGAAACTCTAACATTGTTAGATGTTCATCCCAACTGTGACCAAAATCAAGGACACAAGCATGAAGCATGTTCACCGATGTCTGTTTGGTATATTTCGTTTGACCATCTGTCTGGGGGTGAAAACATGTGCTCAAGAGCAGTTGAGTCCCAAATGTCTCCTGTAATCAATTCAACAACTAGGATCTAAAGTGTACGTCACGGTCTTATAAATCATTTTATGCACCCCATGAATCCATACAACATCCCAGACATAGAAGGTACCCATTACCTACATTGGTCCCTACTATCAGATGGGTATGAAGTGATCCGACTTGGTGAGTCGTTCAACAGTCACCCAGATAGAATCATGGCCTCTGGACGTGCGTGTTAATACAATCATGAATTCAATTGAGATAACATCCCATATCATCTCTAGTACCTCAAGTGGATAGGTAATTCTTGTTAGAACCCAATGGTCATCCTTCACATTCTTATAACTGAGACATCATGAAACAAACTCGGCCACTATATTCATCGCCATTGGCAACCAATACTACTGTCGGAGGTCCTGGTACATCTTCTTCACACAAGGATGTGCCACCAACGGGGGGACAATAGATCTCATTCATCAAATCATACCGAAATTTCACCGACACTACAATGCACTCATTAAAAATTATGATGTACTCCCCACCTATAGAAAATCTATGAGGTGCATGTCGTGAGGATAACTTAGAATGTCATGCCTCACAGTCAGCTTCCACAGGTTGTGCCTTCCAAACTATTCATATGAGTTGGGGAGTGATAGTGATTGATAGATGATATGATAATCCTTCATCATCCAAAAACCTTATATTCTTCATGGATAGATGATTTTTCACCTCTACCAGATGATGTAAACCAGAAATCATGTTGCACACGTCTACCTCCACATTCTCCTTCACGAGTGTATAGATTATCCCAAAGTCATAGTACTATAGAAACTCCAACCATTGATGTCATCTCAATTTTACATCCTTCTATGAGATGGTATACCAAATACTCTTTTTGTTAGATGATAAGGTAAACGTTTCACCAGTCAAGTAGTTCCACCACATATTCAAGGAAAACCCCACTACTGTTAACTCTTGGTCATGGGTTGCATAGTTTATCTCAAACTGAATCAACTATCATGAGATGTAGGTAATCACTACTCTCTCTTGCATCAGGACACAACCCAGTCCATTCTCTGATGTGTCGCATTAGACTACATACCCAACACCCACTTATGGTAGTCTCATGGTAGGGGAACTCGTCATTCTCCACCGAATCTCATAGAAACACCGCTGGAACTTCTCCATCGATATGAAGTTTTTTCCCATCTGTGTTAAGTTTATTTAAGGTTCTTCTACTTTGGAATATTTTGAGAACAAACCTATGGTAGTATCCATAAAAACACAAAAAAACACTGCACCTCAGTCGCACTCTTATGTGGCTCCCAATAAAGAACTTCCTCTATGGTCAATAGATCCACTGCAACAGCAGCCTCCAAGATGATGTGTCCTAGAAATTTTACCTCCCGAATCCTGAAGTAAAACATTAAGATATCACTATAAGGAATGTGCGATAAGAGTGTATCCAAGACTATCTGTAGGTGTGTAGAGTGCTCCTCATCTGACACTGAGTAAACCAAAATTACATTAATTAAGGAAACCAAGAAATGATCGAGGTAACGCTGGGAGAACATTTTAATATATCCCATGAGCACTTCTAGGGAATTACTCACGTTGAAGGTGATCACAAAGTTCATGTAGTTTCCAAAACGACATATGAAGGTTTTCTTCAATATATCATCATCATGTACTTGAAGCTAATGACAACCTAAATTTAGGTTGATCATTGAGAACCACCACACTACCTTTAGTTGGTCGAAGAGGTCATCAATCCTTGTTAATTGATACTTTTTCATCATGGTCACTAGTTTCAGGATCATAAAGTACACAAATATCCTTAATATCCCATATTCCTTCTTCGAGAACAATACTAGGGCTTCCCATGGTGATACACATGTCCTCAGGAATCCCTTTCCTTACAAGTCCTTCAAGTTTACCCTCAATTCACAATATTCCATGGGAGCAATCCAATATGATAGTGTGAATATCAATGCCTTACCTAGGAACAGATCAATGTAGATTTATACCTACCTTTGAAGAGGTAGGTTTATAATATACATAGGAAAGACATCAACATACTCATCCACCACTATATGCAAACATAGACTTCTCAAACCCACAACACTGAAGGTGAGGCTAGACAAATTTTGAGTGATTGGTTGCACCCTCCATGGAGAAATTCTATCATGTGCTGAAAATATTCCCTTCCCTTTGGTGATGGAAAACCTAGTCCCATCCTCATGGATACACCACATGGTGTGCCTAAAATAGTCTATCTGAGCATTGACGGTAGATATCTAATACATACCCAAGATGACGTCGTAAGGCCTTGATGCCGGAACTAGGAAATACCAGCCAATGATATTTCCTCAACGAGTGAGCTTGCATTGCTAGAACTAATTTTTAATCATAAAAACCCCTCCAGTAAGTGTATCAAATCATAAATATTGAGCCAACATCTCCAACAGAATCATTGATACCTGAACGAGGTACGTGGCATGGAAAGAGTGACTGAAACTCATATTTATAAGAACTGTATCTAAGGGGGAGAATACACAGATCACACTTCAAATCATATTTAGAGCATCATGATCATAGGTATTCATTTCATTATGCTGGCCTTACCCATTTCTGCCAGCTCCCAAAGCCGGTGGTGAACCACTTAGCGGTGGTGGTGGTATCACCTCAAACCGTCATCCACAACTTAACCTTCGACCTGCTCTCCTGCCACATTCTCCATCCTACAGACCTATTCGTTCAATCATCTACCTATACCTTGGTGATTTCTCAACCATATACTAATGTTTTGCGTGAATGTTTAGGCAGACATGATTCATGTGTCCATGCCTGCTGCACGTGAAGCACACCCTTGTTCTGTGTTGAGACCCTCTACTCTGGGCTCCCTACACTACTGACCCTGAGTCCTAGAGTCATTCCATGGACTATGTGACCCACATGGATCAACTTATATTCTGCATGCTCCTCAACACCAAAGACAATGCCAAATTAGTTGTGATGATTTCTCCATCCATCTGTGGCTGCTCCCCTTGGAAGCTCTCCATAAAAAGGGATCACTCCAGCACTCCATCTTAAGTGGAGATGCTGAGAGACACCATTGATGCCCTGATATCCCATCTGATTCCCTACCCAAGGGACTGGGACTTGGCGAAAGGGTCTTGCACCATATATGTGGAGTAACGAGAGAGGTCTATAAATATCATAGATTACTCATCCACTGACATATAACCCAACTGTAAGTGAAGCTGATCGTTTAAGCACACAGAGTGCAATGTCCCAGAGAAAAATCCTCCTGGAAAAGCCACCCAAATTCTGTTTAGCTGATGGTCAACTCATCATGATTCTAGATGGTTATGCTCCACCATCCCCCTTACAGGACCTTCAGAAGAATTATGGCGAAGATCACCATCTGATCAAGTAGTGTCCTCACTATGTGGAAGTCCCACTTCACTTCCCCCATCGAATCCTTAGTTACCTAAGGATCTATCTCTCCCACAAACATGAAAAAACTCTATCTCTAGAACTCATGTATTGTGCTGATCCATAGTTCATCCTCTACCGATAAATCTAGTTATAACATCTAATCAATGGATGATGGAAACACTGGTGCACCATTTGGCGGGGCGATCACTAGAACTGGTCCCTGAACTGACCCCTAATCTCTAGGATGGCTGTCCAATCGATCAGTTAATGGATTCCAAGCTAGATGTCTACGTGGAGGGTTCCTGAAATAGATCAGTATGAACCAAAATTCTATGGCCCGAAGTCCTTCATTTTTTTTTGATTTTTATAATCCACCATTCAAGGGTTGAGGTGAAACCTTTACAAGTCCCATAGGCGTAAGTATTACATGGACCGTAGGACTTAGAGGAATTCAATTTCCCTAGGCTTCAAACGTTACATACAACCCAGACTAACTTCTTAGAAATGCTCCTCCCAAGCATCTTTATCATGAAATCAGCACTCCACCTTCACATGGCTTTTCAGATAGGCATTCCCATGAATGCACATGCTTGTCCAGATGGTAGGTGGCATACCCTCTCATTCTTGCTATCTGTTTAGCTTCTGTTGTGGTGAAAGCTCCCTGCTCATCCTCCTTTTATAGCATGTTCCTCGTAGGTTGTCTGGTTTTCATCTACACATATGGTGGCCCAAAGTCCTTGAGGTGGCCCGAAGGCCTTACCGACCCAAAGGCTTGGGTGGCCCGAATGCCATAAAGGACTCGAGGACCAAATCAGTGGCTCGAAGTCCCAAATGGGGGCATATTCTCGACGGTTATAGTGCCAAATAGTACCTGCTACAGTTCCCACTACAGTACCTACTAAGTACTGCATCGTTCTTTCTACAGTGCCTGCTATAGTACTGCATAGTTTCCGCTGTAGTACAGTTACAGTACCTGCTACAGTACTGCTACAGTCCTGCTACAGTCCCAGAAATAATGTATCCGCCTGGATTTGATACCGAGTCTCCTGGATGCACTTACAGATTCCTTACCGACTGGGCTAATGCTCATATGATTAGTATGTACCACAATCACAATATTATACCTATAAAGACGCGACCATAAACATTAAATAATCTTGAATTAAGTTAATAATTCACATTGTGTATCTTTTCAAGTTTAGTGTTTTATAGTATTAGGATATAACTATTACAATACATCTCAAATATTACAATGTACCCACTCATACTCAGTATCCATTTTTATTAAATAAACACCCTTAAAAGAAAACAAGAATTCTTTTCATGATACAAATCTTCTTTAATTATTCCTTTCTCTTAACCCTTTTTGTACCTTGTAAAAAAACATTTAAAAAACATGCGCTGTGTATAAAAAGGTCGGAAATGGTTATAAGATAATGAATGAAAACATTTTTCCATCATAAAAAACATATTTTCATTAAAATACCTCAAAAAATCATAAGCATTAAGAATAACACATAGAAATAAAAAATTGAAAAGTTAACTTGTGACATACAAAACATATATACATAGTAACTTTCACAGCTACATAAGGAGTTACATTTAGAATACCCATAACAATATATTCTTTAAATCTCTCAGTAAAATATTAATGTTTACATAGGTCATGTTACCCAATGCATTCGAGAGCTATCTCTAGCTCAACAACCCTATATTTATAACAGAACCACCCGTATATGTAAACACTGCCCAAGAACTATAACATGTTCACAACATATAAAACCAATATAATGGAAAGATAAAATTTTCACATTACATTCATAATATATCATTTACATATATTGACATAATCAATCAATTATCAAAATAATTTTCAATACCAAATTACATAAAAGGGTATATGGTATTTATTTTATTTTTAAAAACAATATATAAAGTTAAAAAATCCATATATTAAATAACACTCGAGGTGGCAGAAATTTCATTGTCACTACATACGTTAAAAAGAAAAGTTACCTTGGTAGTTTAGTAAAATGCTATGTAGAAAAATATTACCTTTGAATGAAATGAAAATTCAAATGGTTTTATACACTGTATAAATAGAAGTCATGTATAAATAAAAATATTCTTCAATGAATCGAGATTGTGATGAAGTCACTTACCTCGTGTCTGACATGAGTCGTTCATTCTATAATATCTTGAATAATACTCTAAAGATAATTTATAAATTATTCATAACTTTTTATAAGCTTATTATTACTTAAATATCACAGAAATGTCATTGTCACCACGTACGTTAAAAAAATACCTTTTTAGTTTAGTAAAATGTTATGTATAAAAAGATTCCCTTTGAATGAAACGATAAATCAAATGGGTTTATAAACCATATAAATAGAAGTTGTGTATAAATCAAAATATTCCTCAATGAGTGGAGATTGAGATGAAGTCCCTTACCTCATGTCCCATGTGAGTCGTATGTTTTTTAATATCCTGAATAATACACTAAATATAATTTATAAATTATTCATCAAATTTTATAAGTTTATTATTACTTTAATATCACTTATTTCTATGTCATATCGCACAATCATTTGAGTTAATAATAGTTGTTTTTCCGATTTTTGGTACTTGAGTAAAAAATTAATTTCTTATAATTCCATGTTGTCCATGTGGTGAAAATTAGATTATCTCTAGAATGATATTCATGATTAATATATCAATTATATCATATATATCCATTATAAATATATATTTATAATAGTAACTAATATTTAATGATAAAAAATTAAATAAATTGTTCATGGAGACGGTTAATCGTACGTATGCATGAATGCTACTTTCATTGCTATTTCATATTTAATGGAATGAAAACATAATGATTCATTGGTATATAATAATTCCAGAATAATATCATATAAAATTTCATCAACTCCATATTTTATATGCTCCACATATGGCATTAATGACTCATATCACGTTGAGTGGGCAGTAGTCCGCACTTCCTCAAATGAAATTATCACGTTTAACCAATATAAAAACACTTATGATATGATATTAATATAAAATACAGAAGTATAAATGAAATTTAAATATAATATGTGTCACATATTAATATAGTTCCATCATATTGGACACCATTAAAGGTCTTAGGAGATATTTGAACAATCATCGTTTCGTGAGGCAGTAGTTAGTCGTCCATAGAAACAGTACGTTCGTATCCATTAGATTGAGGTGTGTGGATGTGTAGTTTGAATAATTATCATAAAAACATCCTAATATATCTAAGATATTATGTTTTATAAAATAATGGAATAAACATTGTCTAGGGTGTTGGAGAAAGAAAATAAAAGGAAAGAACATGAGATATAATGTAAATTTTTAATCAGGAAAATCCCTTTTGTTTGAATCAAAAGGCATTCTTGAATTTCCTTCTGCCTAGGTTAAGAGTTTTTAAAGGAAGATAGGGATGTTGGGAGATTATTGAAGAAGATGATGGATGAGCCATGGTGCTTGAGAGGTGAGTGTAATGGGTTAGAGGTGATGGCCTCTTATAAAGTTAAGGAGGGGCTCTTTCGGAACGTTTGAAAGTAATATTAAATTATAAAAATAATTTTAGTTTAAAAAGGAAAAACATAATTAATTATAATATATTTTACATATATGTCAAAATAATATAATACAATAAAAATTGGACATGTTTTGTATATTATTTAATCCTTATCATATTTATTTAACCCTTTGTTTACTTATTTATCTTTTACCATGAACTATAATAAATTAATAATATATGGTTAATATATTTATTATAATATGACATGAGACCCAAAATTGATAATTAATGACATTTGTAACATCATATTTGGCATTTTTTTGATTTTTCAATTTTTAGGGATATTGTTTCATTTAATAATATAGTATTCATTTTATAAACTCAATTATGTCAATTTATAAACTATTTATATCATGACTTTTAGAAAATAAATAACAACTTGATTGTTTCAATCAACCTAAATTATTTTAAATATAACAAATTATATTCATCCCTAAAATTTATGGAAGGAATTAATAATTTCAAAATAAATTAATTTTAATATTTATAATCTCATTTATTTAAAACATTCATTAATGAGATAATCATTACACCATCTTTGGGTCTTAAATAAATTTATTTATTTTATGTGTAAACATTATAAATAAAATACCTTGATGTAGGAAATATTTTTATCTTTATAATTAATATTTATAGTCTAAAATATCACTTATATAACACATTATAAATTTGTTTACCAAGAGATATATGTTTAGATTACATTTTCTTTAATTTTATATTAATTTTTATTAAATGTCATTTTCACTTACAAGTGGCTCCATTGGGTCCCAATATTGACCCAAAGATGCCCCCGAGAAGACATGTATCATCCAAAAAAATTAAAGATATGTGCTAGGGTAATTTAATATTATTAAAATATTATTTTGACCCTTATTTAACATATTTACCATTTTACCATGGTAAATAAAATATTTACGAATGTTACTATTCATAATGTCTAAAAATAAAAGTTACCTATATAAAAAGTTTGGACCTCTTGATTATAAATATGGAATCCATTTTTCCAAAATCAAAACATAGAAGTTGAATAAAATTAAATTAAAACAAATTCCTATTTTCAAAACCAAAAAGTGTTTTTTAAGAAATATCAACTATCAAAATATTCGCATTTATTTTTTTTCAATTTCAATGTGAAATTACATCCAATGAAAAACATTATATCAAATGGTAAATTATAATTCAATTATGATTAAAAACTATTTTAAAAATTAATCTGACCATATAAACAAATTAGATTAAAAGGTAGTTTTGAATTATTATTCATTATTCATAAAAAATGACCATTATCTGAAAAATACAAAAATATCATACAAGGTAAATTTTGATGTCCCGATTCTAAATAATATTTTTTTTCAAATATAAAATATAAAATTTTCAAAAACTAGATTAAAAAATGCTTCTCTATGAAAAGATAGTACATCGACCTTATAAATAATATTAGAGTTTCTGTGCTTAAAATTAGATACGTTCATATTTTAATCCTCGAACATTTATTGGGATAAGGTAGAGGCATTTAAAAAATAATTATGATAATATATGAGTTATTTGTGTTCATTACCAAAAATACAATGGCTTGGAGTTGACTACCATTTAAAATAATATTATATAATTATTTTTCAGTACGACTAAACCTTGTACACAACATGAGATGTCAGAGAAACACATTGTTTCATGTTGGGTAATCCATCAGAAATATCATCCCTATTAATGTAAAATTAATATATAATTCAAAAATATTAAAAAATATGATATTCGTTATTTTCATGAGATGTTACATCCTACCCGCTTTTTTGAAAATTTCCTCCGTGCAATTTTATTCACTTATCAAATAAGATGTGGTATTTATCCCTCATACAATTTTCAGAATCCCATGTTTCCTCTTCAACCAAATGATTTTTCTAAAATTCCATTCCCTGATAAATTACCTTATTCTTATACACTCGCTCTCTTCAGTCGAGAATCTGGACTAGTTGTTCCTCATATGAAATATAGTCTTCCAACTGAACAACCTTTGAACTCAAAACATGATATGGATCTGGCATATACATTCTCAAAATTGAAACAATAAAAACAATGTGTACCTGGGATAAATAGGGAGGTAAACCCACTCTATAAGAAAATGATCCAAATTTCTAGAGGATTTCATATGGTCAAATGAACCTCAGACTCAACTTTCCCTTTATTCCAAAACACATAATTCTTTTCCATTGAGAAAATTTGAGAAAGGCATGATCACCAACCTCGAACGAAAAATCCTTCCTCCAGTTATCTGCATAATTTATTTTTCTACTCTGTATTATTCTCATGTGATTTTCATTCCTTTGATCTTTTTTCCATATAATTTTCTAATTCTTCTCCCATCCACTTAAATTCATTTTCTTCATCCCAAAAAGCTAGAGTTCAACACCACATTACATATAATGCCTCAAATAGAGCCACATTTATAATGGAATGAAAACTTTTATTACATTAAAAATAATAATGAAATAAGTTTGTCCCAAATTCCATTAAAATCCATTGAATAAGCACATAGCATATCATCTAAGGTCTGAATTGTTCATTCTGACTGCCCATCTGATTGATGATAAAATGTATTAGTAAATTTTAATTCACAACCCAAAGACTTCTAAAGTTCTTTCCAAAAGTTATATGTGAACCTTAGATCACTGTCAGATACAATAGAGAGGAGAAATCCAGAAAACCTTACTATATCTTTAACATACAACAAATAAAGTTGATCTAGATATAGACCATCTCGAATAAGAAAGAAATGAGTAGATTTAGTCAATTGATCAACAATACCCATATTTCATTGTTTCCTCGAGATTTTTGTGGTAATCATGTAATGAAATCCATGGAGATATTTTCCCATCTCTAATCTAGCACCGGTAATGGCCCATGAATCCCTTTTGGTAACTGCCATTCTGATTTAACCTATTGACAAGTCAAACACTACATAGTAATGTCAGCAATATCTCTTTTTATTCTATACGACCAGTAATACTGTCGAATGTTTTAGTACATCTTAGTACTGCCATGATGAATTGAAAAGAAAAACTATGAGCCTAACATTATAACTAATTCTATAACTATCAATCCCAAGGCACATTGTATGAAACCGGATATTCTTTTAAGGAATTTTTTTTCTTTTCCTGGTGTTTTTGAGAAAATAGTTGTTTCATGAAATTTTTTAAGTACACACGGTGTACTTTATAAGTAAACATCATGTACATTAATGTCGCTCGAGGCCATGTGCTGGTTT
This sequence comes from Viscum album, assembly GCA_963277665.1. Lineage (NCBI taxonomy): Eukaryota > Viridiplantae > Streptophyta > Magnoliopsida > Santalales > Viscaceae > Viscum > Viscum album. Next base: position 1,345,984,466 of record OY728119.1, on the reverse strand, counting down.
TGTCATGTCCACACAAACGACCATGTAGGGGTGATGTGGAGGCCTCTTAATGCGGAGTACGAAAAATCCTAGTACATGCAGTGTACTCCAAAAGTATACACCGTGTATTTTTTTTCGTTAAACGGGTCAAGGTCACATCTTAAACCCAAAAATGTGTTCTTCTCTAGCTTCTTCGACCGAGAGTGAGGGTACTACCACAGATATTCTCTAAGCCTCCAATCATTCACCGGTTATCAGAATCAAACACCATCATTTGCAATAGAATCGTAGTGGTAGTTTCTTGGTTCTTATTTGGCCGTTTTTCCCGATTCTTTCTCTTATAAGAATTATAGCAGGTTGAACGTTTTAGACATTTTTGCAGATCTACTTCGTTCTAGGCTGATTCACAGGCCGAGGTTCAAGTATATCGATCTCCTAGAATTGAGTTAGGTGGTTTGTTTCCTTACGTTGAATGTCATTGATTTTATGTGAAAAAGTGCTAGATTCCCATGTATCGGGTGTCTCAGGTAAGGTTTTTTTATCCTTCATTAGTATCTGCCTTAGATTTCTTGTATTCTTGAGGTTATTATATGAATAATGATTTCTTGTTAGCATGTTTGAGGATCACCCCATGGGTGTTCATCTTTTTTTGGTTGTTTATAATCGTTTGGCATAGGTTGCCTATGAGGAAGACCTTGTTGCATTGATTTCCTGCCTTGATATAATTGATTGCATGTATTACCCACTGTTTATATGCTTTTGATGCATTGTAGCTATTATCCAAGTAGTTTGTTGAACTTACTTAGAGATTCTAATTGTTTTTTTACATGCGACTGGACTACTCAGGGTTGTGCGAACCTAGTGCGGTAGACTAAAGAGGTAATTGACGATTAAGGGCTTCCCTAGAGAGTATTTTATAAATTAGAATTGTTCATAGGACCTAAGGGAAATGAACATTGTACTTCCATAGAGTGTACTTAGTTGCGTACTGAAACTATATGGGGAATTAGATGTAAGTGCTTCCTCATAGATTCTGTAGCTATCATTGAAAGACCATATGGGAATTGATGGTGAGAGCTTTCCAGAGTGTATGTGCCTTTGTATGATTATTTTACTAGAGGGGTATTTTAGTAAGAGCCACCCAGAGAGTCAATGTGAATATTGTTTGGTTGGTTGTGACTAGTCCACCAAGCCAAAGAACAAGCTTGGGGTTTTTACTGCTCGTTATTTAGGTAGTCTGCTGAGATACCTGTTGTGTTACTTGATATGCTTTGGGATTATTGAGTTGTTTTCTAGATTCCTTGGATGATAACTAAATTATTAAATTAAGTTAATAAATAAATGTTAATGGATATTTGTTAGATTGTTTAATTTACTGTACTCCTATTTCTTTATTGCATTTATTTCCTTTACTTTTTATATATTGCTCACTGACAGTAGGGAACAAATTTTATGGTGGTTTCCTACTGGTATTAGTCTCACACCCTGTTTGGGTCTTGCTTTTAGGCCCAAATAGGTTATATGGTTACAAGTGTGGATAGGGACTATGGCCCCACTACTTCAGGTACATGATTGCTGGTTGGAGTTGTAGAGCATATGACCGAGAATAGGCTTGGGATCCTGCTGGAGTTACTACTTACTTTTCGTGCTTTGTTTCTCAGTTGTATTTAAGAACGTTGTAGTTTTTTGCTACATTCCTTAGATAATTATACCTTCTGCATCATTATCATCATTACTATATATTCATTATTTTCATTGTTAGTTTCAGTTATTATATGTTGTTTATTGCTTCCTCTATTGATTGTTATTTCCTTTCCCTTGTATATCTTACCAAATGAGGGCATAGTTTCCCAAATGATTCACCAAGGCCCTTTCTGTTAGTCGGTAGCCTCTGGTTTTTGTGTAAATTCGCTTGAGGTCATGTGGAGAACTTGGTACAGGGCACCAGTTGAGTGGCTTCAGATCCGGGTCGTTACAAAGTGGTATCAGTGCATGTTCAATTTCTTTTCTTTCTATTGTCTCACTATTTAGAGACATTAGACAGGAATAGGACAGAATAGGTAAATGGTAAATAGCTTTTCTCCGGAGTTCTAGAACCTGTGTACAGAAAAAAAATCCAGGATACCTCGAATATTGCTATTTTTGAGTTTTGTAAATGTTACAGTTTAATAGAGTTTACTATTTGGTGGTGCACTGGTTTTATGATGTTACTGTTTATATGATTGTGGTTCTATTGTGTTGCAACCCGATGAGATGAGGGTATGCCATATCATGCATCAAATATGCACTTATTAGAAAATCACATGTCATGTATTTTTTCATGCAATCTAGATTGCATTATAAGTTTCATGCTGTTGTGATAGAAATTGTGATAGACTATTCATGATATTGTGAAATCTGTTGTGATAGAATACCTGTTATATTGATAGGGTATCATTTCATTAGATCTTCTTTATCATGGATGCCAAAATTTGGTCTTAGATGTGTTATGAGCCCTTGAGAATTAGAATATAGTGGATCATGAGTTTGTTATATTGTGTACTAGTTATGTGCATTGTTATGATGTCAACCTTTGATTTGTAGGGAGTATGGGCCCCCACAAATCGGAATTTGGCACCTTAATGCTTGTTTTTCTATATTTTTTGGGCTCCGATGCAGTTCTGAGGCAACTATCCGGAAAAACCCAGAATACACAGTTTGTACTTTATAAATACACGTCGTGTAGTCTATAGCCGTGTCACTGACCGTGCATGAAAGGACATGGGGTTGTGAAAAATCTTATTGGAACATGACGTGTACAAGTTATCACGCCATGTAGTACAAAATAGGTACCCGATCATGTCACGAACAACACAGGTCTTGTTATCATTTCACATAAACACCGTGTCTGAATTTTACATGTCGTGTAGTTTGTTCTTGGTACCCGGTCGTGTCATGAACAACATAGGCTGGTGTTATCCTTTATCATATATGTTATGTCCACCTGAATCATGTCGTGTAGTGTTAGCCATGTAGCCAGCCGTGTCGCTAACCACATGGTCTGTTATGACTTTTTATTACACGTCGTGTCCTTATTGAACATGTCGTGTAGTGTTACCTTGGCACACAGGTCGTGCCACTAACAACACGGGCCATGTAAAGATTGATAAGTACACGTCGTTCATTACTTGAACACATCGTGTAGGTTTGTCTTAGGAGAGTCATGTGGCTTAACTGTGTAGAAGTACTTTGGAAGGGAAGATAAATCAATAATACGCCATGTGTTGGGACAACACACCGTGTATTTGGTGTGTTACACGACTAGTTATGTAGGAGTACACGCCCATGTAAATGACTTAAGGGAACACACTGTGTAGTCTTTATACACGTCATGTAGTCATGTTTTATTTTATTTTGAATTCTTATATCCCCTATTCCATTCTCACGCTCCTAGTTTTTCAATCCTGGTAATGTGATCTAAGGTGTGATTTTGACCTTGAAGAGTCATGGCATCGAAACGTCCTCCTGTTGCACAGCAGGAACTAGGCAGTGACCGTACGCCCGATACATCAAATCCGGGACTACCAGTAGTTCCGCCTATCATTCTAGACATGGTAACTGCAGTGTTTCCAGACACTGGTGTTGAAGCTCAGTTCAGAGAGGGTTTCATGAGATTCACGCACACCTTCTAGGGATCTCAACATCTAGCACCGTCTATGGAAGAGCTGACATAGTGTTTTCAGAAGCAGCATCCTCCCACGTTCATAGGGGATGGAGGACCACATGCTATAGAGTCTTGTCTAGAAGCTATGATATCCATATTCGAGCTCCTAGATATTCCTATATAGAGGAGAGTGAAGCTCAGGACTTATATGTTGTGAGATTCTGCTTAAAGATCGTGGGACGTGGTTTTGAGGGCAGGGCGCCAAAAGACTATGGATTGGGATGAGTTTCAGCATACGTTCTACGACTACTTCTACCTGGCGACGCTGAGAGATGACCAAGCCAGAGAGTTTATGAACCTGGATCAGGGTACTCTCACAGTTATGGAGTATTCTTCTCAGTTCACAAAGTTACAATTTTGACACCCGTTCTGGGGAACGACGAGCTGTTTTTAGCGAGGAAGTTTGAGGAAGGCCTCAGACCAGACATTAGGTGAAAGGTGAACGTCTTTCAGTTGACTTCTATTGCTCTGATAGTCAACCAGCCACTTACCTTGGATAGATGTCTTTGGGAGACTGGAGCTATGGACCAGTTCGTTTCAGCACCCAGGGCTGAATCGTTTTAGATAGACAGTAGGAACCGCCACCGAGAGTCTACATGAGGTGACTCGAGGAAGCAAGGTATTTCATCTGGTAGATGAGAACATCCTCATGGAAACCATGTGGTGTGCTATCAGTGTAGAAAAATCTGGCATAAGATTCCTCAATGACCGAGAGAACCAGTGGAGTGGCGATATAACGGCAAGATGTGTCATCTGCAGCGTTTCAGCAAGGTTGTCCTTCTAGCGGCAAGTGAGGGAGGATCAGTTTGGACTCCATCTACAAGAGAATGATTACCAGTTCCGCAGAAGACTTGCGGATAGAGTTCTTCAGGTCGTTCAAGCAAGGTAGAGGCTATGGATGTAGTGGTCAGGCTCAGGGAGGGTCAGCTCAGGGCTCAAAGGCTGCTACACATGGCCGCATTGCAGTCCAGAATTTTGTGGTATAACAGATTCATCAGGAAAAGGGTCATAGACATTCTATAGATCAAGGTATGATTTTAGTAGCCTCAGTTTTATCCTATGCACTTTTTAATATAGGATCATCTCATAGATTTATTTCTATGCATACTGTGTAAAGCCTAAAATTTAATGTTTATACTTCTGAGGATATGATGACGCTAGACACTCCGTTGGGAATTAGAACTTCTAGCGTGCATCAGTGTGTAGAATACCCCCTTGATGTTGGTGTGGGTATTTTTTCATAGAATCTCTATGTTTTAGAGATGATAGGTTATTATGTCATTATCGGGATGGACTGGTCAGTTCCCTTATAGGACTTTGTTGATATCTACCGTCGTAGGGTGAGTTTCACATCACCGAAGGGAGGATCTTTTCTTCACAAGGGAAAATTAGATGTCTAGGCGAGTAGACCTAGACCAGAGCATCATGGATTAGGTAGTGTTACAGAGTATATTTTTAGCTTATATCTGGATGACTAGGGGACATCTCAGATAGATTTTCCTCCAGTGGTTGATCTCTTTCCAGATGTTTTTCAAGAAGACTTTTTCAGATTTTCCTCTGGAGCGAGAGGTAGAATTCTCTACTGGGCATGTTCTAGGAGCAGCACTGGTATCTATACCTCATTATAGGATGGCTACACCTGATTTACAGGATCTCAAAAAGCAGTTGGAGGGGTTGCAGGTAATGGGTTTCATCCGACCTAGTACCTCTCCATGGGGTTCGCCCGTTTTGTTTGCAAAGAAGGCGGGTGGTACTTTATAGCTTTGTGTGGATTATCATAAGCTAAACCATTTAAGGTCAAGAACCGACTTCCATTGCCATGGATAGATGATCACTTTGATCATCTTTGAGGATCCATAGTGTTCTCAAAGATCAACATGAGATCCGTCTATCATTAGTTGTGTGTCAAAACATATGATATACCTCTTACAGCTTTCAAGAACAGGTATGGTCTGCATAATTTTTTGGTTATGCAGTTCAGTCTCATGAAAGTGGTAGAAGTATTCATGGCGCTAATGAATAGTTTTTTCCATCCTTACTTGGATTCTTTTGTGGTGGTTTTTGTGGTAGATATCTTGGTGTACTCTCACACTTGACACAACCATGCTACCCATCTTGAGATCATATTGAGTACACTAAGGTATCATCACTTATATGCTAATACCTCAAAGTGCCACTTTTGGATGGACAATTTTCACTTCCTAGGTCATGTCATCTCAGTGATAGGAGTATCAGTGGACCCAGAAAAGGTGAGAGCAATAGTTACCTGGGAGCAGGTGAAAATAGTCTTTGAGGTATGAAGTTTCATAGGGATGGATGATTACTACTGGAGGTTTATACAGGGTATCTCACACTTAGCAGCGCCATTGATGTGCACGACTAAGAAGGGGGTGAAGTATTGTAACACCCCGAGATTTTATGAAAAATATTCTTTTTAATTTCATTAATGTCTTGTGTTATACGCTAAACCAAAAGGAGCTTTCACAACACACATCTTCGACCTGGCTTGAATTACACGCAATCGCGACCTTCCACGATAGCGTGTGTTGTACGCAACACCAAGTTTCGCTAAACAACAATATGCTATTAAGATATTATTAAAACTAGCCGTTATGAATAGTAATAACCACTTTTTGAAATTTTGTAAATTTTATTTTTCAAAATAGAAATCATTTTTGGATTCGGAGTATCGAATTTAGCCTAAGGTGAAATTTTGGTACTTTTCGGATAACTTTCATATTCTGATGAATAGTGAAAATTACTAATTTATAATTAAAAACAGCTTTTTTAATCGAAATAATTAATAGTGATAAATTATTAATTTGAGTGGTTTTAATGTATATTTAGAATATATTTTTACAATTTAATACAATGTTTGTCATTGGATGTAATTTCACATTTAAACCAGACGTAATCAAATGTCAATCTTTTGATAGATATTGTTTCTTAAAAACACGCTATTTGTTTTAACAGCGGGATTTAATTATAAATTTAATTAATGCAATTTCTATGTTATGAATTTGGTAAAACAGACTTCATTTTTGAATTCAGAATATGAAATATAGCTTAGGATGAAATTTTGGCATTGTTCTGAAAAACATCAATTTTTGATGAATAGTAAAACTACTAAGTGGTAGGTTAAAAACTGAATTTTGTATAAAACGTAATTTTACCGCTTCTGTGAATGGAATTTCGAAAATCCGAGAGACACGGTTAATATCAAGGACTAAAATGTGGTTCAATGAGATGAAAATAATTTTTGGTGAATAGTAACTTTTTACTATTTTTACCGCGGTTAATAGTAAATAGGGTAACTAAAGGTAAATATGATATTAATATTACCCTAACACATGTCCTAATTCTATTGGACAAGTGTAATGCGACCAAAAACAAACTTAGGAATAAAATATGACCATTTAGGCCCACTTGGATTAGATTAGGACATTTATTATTAATTTATTTAAAGAAGGGTTAAAATAGTTAAAATCAAAGTTTAATAAGTAAATAATTTTTAATATGGGGTTATACATAAGATAAATTCGATTGTAAATATTCATTAGAAAGCTAAAAATATTTCCTACATGATGGTATTTTATTTGTAATTTTTAGACATAAAATAATTTAATTTATTTATGACACAACGATGATGCAGTAATTATCTTATTAATGAAATATTGACATAATTGATGTTATAAACACCAAAATAAATGTAATTTGAGATTTTTTATGAATTCCACTAATTTTATAGGTTACTATGATATATTAATGTTGATTTAATCAACTTGTTTCGAACATTTAATTCTGTAATGACTTTCACAAAAATCATATATCAAATAGTGTCAAAATTGACACAAAATAGTTTTTAAATCAAATATTATATTATTAATTGTTATTCTATTCCTAAAAATCTAAGGTTCGGCCAAATGACTTAGATAAGGATATATATATTAATAATAAACAATTTGGGGTTCTTTTGGCATGTTATAGTAAGTTTAGTAACCATATAGTGAAAGAAAACAAAAAGACATGGTAAAAGTTAAATTATTTAACTTAGAGTTAAATCTAATTGATAAGGTTAAAATAATATCCTAAACTTGTCTAAATTCTATTGGTTGATAGGATTTCGACCCATCCCCACTTTAGCTTCGAAATAAGACCCTTTGGAACCATTATAAACCGATTTTAACTTTAATATAAAATAATATTTTGAGATATTCCTAAGGTGCCCCTCTCCTCCCCTATAAAAGGACACCTCCTACCCCTCCACCTCACACCAATTTGAGCTCTCAAGCTCGGCCAACCCCTGCCAAAATATCTTCTCCACTTCCCTAGCAACATCCTAGAGGTTCTGTTCTTCCTCAAAGACCAATTTTAGTACCCTAAGAGGAGGTCTCAAAGAGGCACTTCAAAGAAGAGGTAATTACCGTTACCAATTCTTTCATCTTTATTTCTTCTTCCACTTCTTCTTCTTAGGTTGTTTCATTATGAAGTAATAACATCCGTATAACTCATATACTGATATGTTATTATAATTATGAAACAACCCTATTTCACCATCTATCCATCCTACGGAAAAAGAAATCACCGCGCGTGCATACGTACGGAATACCGTCTCCACGCCGTGGTGTAATCTATTTTCCACCACCACCTTACATGGATGGGTATAATGGTGTAAAGAATAACTATACATAGTTATTAAAACATCATATTGATTCTGATATATTGTATAATCCACTCCAATTCAATTCAATATTTTTAGAAATGATATCATCGCTCGTGCGTACGTACGGACTACCGTCTCCACGACGCGATGAGATTCATTCTCCATGTTAACCATTTAAAGAATGATTATAAAGTATATATAAGAAATAAAAATGAAATATATGACATTATAAAGCTACTGGATTTATGTATATATATATATATGTATGTCATCTACTTACTTCCATTTCAAGACAATAAGGAAAGGAAAACAACGTTCATGCGTACGAACGGACTACCGTCTCCATGAACGGTGTTTTTCATTTTATTTATCTACCTATTATATATGTATATATACTGAATATATATGATATATAAATCATATTTTATATTCTGGAAGTAAGTAAATCATGATATAAGTAATAGTGATGTCAAGAACAACAAGTCAAAACACCTAAGATAAATGAAACGATTTTACCCAAAACGCTTCTTTAACATGGAATTTACAAAAGAACGGGTAATATAATGTCATAAGTGAACCATATATGATATCATAACAATGAATATGATTCTGTAATAAGTCAATAACATGATTTAAATCATTATACAGGAGGTTCGGACACTTACAAAGCAAGTCGGACCTAAGGTAAGGAAAATATCACAATCTCATTTTTATCCGAGATTGTTTATTCGTAAGTATTTACTGGGGTGTATTTTATCATCCACATCCATGTTTACTCAATATGTAATATTATTTCCATCCACCTAAAATTGTTTAAATCCATTTTTACCTTCGGTGAGTTTTTAGTAATACGTATGAAAGGAATCTTTTGTCGTTTTTCGTACGAGGTACTTTTTGACTTTTCCGACAAAAGTACGAAGAATGTTTTTTTAACTTATACGGCACGAACGGATTTATACTGTTTTATAAAGCCTTATTTTCATGAAGCTTCCTCTAGAATATTTCATGACTATTTTCAATAAAATCTCTTTCTTTTAAAATTGCATGATGTTTTGTGAAAAGAAATTGATTTTGAAGAAGAAAGGATATTTTCCTCAAGAATTCAATTCAAGTGTTTTATCAAAATTATTTTCCATATAAGATAATAAAGGGTTCTGTTTCAATCCATATTTTTACATTGATTTGACTATGTTGTGATGGAATTATGTTTATGAATTCCTTTATCTTATATGAATGATTTTATGATGTCATGTTGTTTAAGAATCCCATTTTTATTACATGGGTTATGCAATGATGTATGATTTATGATTTTGTGGCACACATAAGAAAGGATTCATTAAGAGATGGGTGGGACCTATATCTCCCTCCAATGCATTGGGTAAAGATTTTATATCTCATGAGATAGACATGGCTGGAATGGTAGGTTATACCGGTTCAGTGAAACAGGACTGAAACGAGGATTACTCGATTCAGAAAGGGACTTTGTCCACTAAGATAGTCTTGGCAATGAGTCTTGACTAACAAGAAATGATTCTCTATGATTATGTGTGTATGCCACAATGAGTAATGTTTTATGTTATGATTTCATTTCACTACTATGATTTATCCCATGTTATGAAATTATGCTCTCTTTTGCAGGTTAAGATTTCCAAAAATGTTATGTTCTTATGAAAATTATGTGATTGATATTTCTTTTGTTTACCCTTACTGAGCATTTGAGCTCACCCTTTTATGTTTTCTTTTCCCCAGGATATAAAGAAAGGTTTTAGGTAAAAAAAAGAATAAGATCTTTATGGGAGATATTGAAGATCTTTCACCACGATTAGAAGATTACGTTCCGAGTTTCCAAAGACACTAAACTATTACGATCCTTGTGTGTGTGTTTTTGTTATGTACTAAGTATTCCGCAAAAGTAATGTAATGTCCATGTACGATAAGCTTCGGGTCTCTACAGTTGGTATCAGAGGAAAGGTTTAGTCAACCTTTGGTAACTAGGATGCGAAAACGTTAGTGAGATCCCTAGAGATATTTCTAAGGTATGTCTAGGGATGTCCCTAGGGATAAGTATACGTATAGGTTATAGTAATAGAATTACGCTAACAATCATAGAATTAAACCTAAGATGTTGGATATTGAAGGTAATCCCCCTTTATTATGTTGTTTTCCCTAGCATTATTTTTGCCTCTCACACTATTCTTTTTTGGGTTTTAGAGAATGGCTGGAAACAAGATGATTCACGATAATGGAGGATATGATGGACAATGGAATGATATTCTTCATAATGAAATGGGATTTGGAAGTCCAAACATAATTATTATGCCAAATCAGCAATCTTATAATATGATCAATAAAGTAAAATTTGGTAAGTTTCCTGACTCGGCTAATAAGAGAAAGATGGAGTTTTATGATGATCATAGAGGAAAGAAAGTTCAATTTCCCCTATGTCAATCATGTGGGAAGAGGCATCAAGGAGAATGTTTCAAAGGAACTGGAAGATGCTTTGGGTGTGGAAAAGAAGGACACAAAGCCAGTAAGTGCAAAAGAAAAGGTTCAGTTAATACCAGGGATGAGGATAATGGTATTGCTACGACATCAAAAATGGTTAAGTGTTTTAAATGTGGAATGTATGGGCATTATGCAAACAAATGCCCTATGGGAAAGACTCATGAAGAGAATCAGTATGGTCATATGGGAAGTATTTATGTGGATGATGATGAAGAGACTACCAATGGTATGTGAGATGAAAGAATTGTTGAAGCTCGGTCAATGGTTTAAGAAGGTAGTGGAATGATTACATGTTTATCAAGTGTAATGTTGTACTATAGAATAAAAAGACATCTAAGGATTGTTACACTGTTGTCTTTCCTTAAGTTTTGAAAGTTTATGATGAATGGTATGAGTAACAATGAAAGGTTATTCAGATATTTTTTTGGAATGTAGATGATATGCGCATAATGAAGGGATAAGGAGAAAATTAAATGTTTGATAGTATTCATGAGCTCATGATTGATATAAGGACTAAGTGATATCATGGTTTGGGTATATAGAATTTTGAGGCTTTTGGTATATGGAAGGTGTTATGTTTTAACTGCATTCATGTTTTCACTAAGGTATTCAAGAGAATACATGATTAAGGACTTTGAATGTTTGGAATGTGACCAACAAAACATATCTTATGATATATGGGGATCGACGATGGTGTTAAATCTCTGGTAATCATTTTCATTATGTTATGAGAGTGAACTGCAGTATTATGGATAAGCCTAACGATTGGAATGGATTATGTTGGACATAAGTTAGTATTGTTTAAGGATAGAAGTTTTTTCGATATTATTGATGGGATGTTATGGTAATATAGTTTTAGAAAAAGGACAACCTGCAGGATGGGCGACAGCCCATCACGTCGGACAAGGTCGTAGGAATCGAACCCACAACCGAAGTGCGACTGGCCTTTATCGCCTACCACTGGCCTACAGGAAGTCCCTGTTTAGTAGAAACTAGTTTTATTATATTAACCAGTATGATATATGAAGTATAAGTCCATTTTAGGAACCATATATGATTAATCTCACTATAGATCGACTTATGTATATAATTTTTGCTAACCTTTTGTTTGAGACAGATGGAATGACCCGTCAATCTGTCACATGATCTGCTAACACTTCACGAATAACAAATTCAACTTCATTTATTTAAGAGATGAAGTGGAAATTGTTAAAGGCACGAACAACAATGAGATTGTACCAAAATAAAGTAAGTATTTATTCTAATTCAAATTCTTTAACTTTAGGGAAACGATCTTGAAAACCAAAAATGTTGTCCTAGTGATCTTATACCTGATGAATCAGATGGTACCTTATATCATCAAAAATCTATGGATTTGTGATTACTGGCTTTTCCATAGCCATGTTCTCTACCACTCTCCATCAGAACATAATGGTTAGATTTTTCTTCCATATCCATATTTTCACCTATGTGGAAACCCAGTTATTAGTTTATTTGGGTAATCGTTACATTTCATACTTTAGTTTTTAAAGCCATGTTTTTGTATTCCTTTTTACGATGTGGGTTTCTATCAAAGAAAATTTCGAATAGTAAACCATTTATAACCCCGAGGAATTTCGAGGGCGAAATTGATTTTAAGGGGGGTAGAATGTAACACCCCGAGATTTTATGAAAAATATTCTTTTTAATTTCATTAATGTCTTGTGTTATACGCTAAACCAAAAGGAGCTTTCACAACACACATCTTTGACCTGGCTTGAATTACACGCAATCGCGACCTTCCACGATAGCGTGTGTTGTACGCAACACCAAGTTTCGCTAAACAACAATATGCTATTAAGATATTATTAAAACTAGCCGTTATGAATAGTAATAACCACTTTTTGAAATTTTGTAAATTTTATTTTTCAAAATAGAATTCATTTTTGGATTCGGAGTATCGAATTTAGCCTAAGGTGAAATTTTGGTACTTTTCGGATAACTTTCATATTCTGATGAATAGTGAAAATTACTAATTTATAATTAAAAACAACTTTTTTAATCGAAATAATTAATAGTGATAAATTATTAATTTGAGTGGTTTTAATGTATATTTAGAATATATTTTTACAATTTAATACAATGTTTGTCATTGGATGTAATTTCACATTTAAACCAGACGTAATCAAATGTCAACCTTTTGATAGATATTGTTTCTTAAAAACACGCTATTTGTTTTAACAGCGGGATTTAATTATAAATTTAATTAATGCAATTTCTATGTTATGAATTTGGTAAAATAGACTTCATTTCTGAATTCGGAATATGAAATATAGCTTAGGATGAAATTTTGGCATTGTTCTGAAAAACATCAATTTTTGATGAATAGTAAAACTACTAAGTGGTAGGTTAAAAACTGAATTTTGTATAAAACTTAATTTTACCGCTTCTGTGAATGGAATTTCGAAAATCCGAGAGACACGGTTAATATCATGGACTAAAATGTGGTTCAATGAGATGAAAATAATTTTTGGTGAATAGTAACTTTTTACTATTTTTACCGCGGTTAATAGTAAATAGGGTAACTAAAGGTAAATATGAAATTAATATTACCCTAACACATGTCCTAATTCTATTGGAAAAGTGTAATTCGACCAAAAACAAACTTAGGAATAAAATATGACCATTTAGGCCCACTTGGATTAGATTAGGACATTTATTATTAATTTATTTAAAGAAGAGTTAAAATAGTTAAAATCAAAGTTTAATAAGTAAATAATTTTTAATATGGGGTTATACATAAGATAAATTCGATTGTAAATATTCATTAGAAAGCTAAAAAGCTTTCCTACATGATGGTATTTTATTTGTAATTTTTAGACATAAAATAATTTAATTTATTTATGACACAATGATGATGCAGTAATTATCTTACTAATGAAATATTGACATAATTGATGTTATAAACACCAAAATAAATGTAATTTGAGATTTTTTATGAATTACACAAATTTTATAGGTTACTATGATATATTAATGTTGATTTAATCAACTTGTTTCGAACATTTAATTCTGTTATGACTTTCACAAAAATCATATATCAAATAGTGTCAAAATTGACACAAAATAGTTTTTAAATCAAATATTATATTATTAATTGTTATTCTATTCCTAAAAATCTAAGGTTTGGCCAAATGACTTAGATAAGGATATATATATTAATAATAAACAATTTGGGGTTCTTTTGGCATGTTATAGTATGTTTATTAACCATATAGTGAAAGAAAACAAAAAGACATGGTAAAAGTTAAATTATTTAACTTAGAGTTAAATCTAATTGATAAGGTTAAAATAATATCCTAAACTTGTCTAAATTCTATTGGTTGATATGATTTCGACCCATCCCCACTTTAGATTCGAAATAAGACCCTTTGGAACCATTATAAACCGATTTTAACTTTAATATAAAATAATATTTTGAGATATTCCTAAGGTGCCCCTCTCCTCCCCTATAAAAGGACACCTCCTCCCCCTCCACCTCACACCAATTTGAGCTCTCAAGCTCGGCCAAACCCTGCCAAAATCACTTCTCCACTTCCCTAGAAACATCCTATAGGTTCTGGTCTTCCTCAAAGACCAATTTTAGTACCCTAAGAGGAGGTCTCAAAGAGGCACTTCAAAGAAGAGGTAATTACCGTTACCAATTCTTTCATCTTTATTTCTTCTTCCACTTCTTCTTCTTAGGTTGTTTCATTATGAAGTAATAACATCAGTATCACTCATATACTGATATGTTATTATAAGTATGAAACAACCCTATTTCACCATCTATCCATCCTACGGAAAAAGAAATCACCGCGCGTGCATACGTACGGAATACCGTCTCCACGCCGTGGTGTAATCTATTTTCCACCACCACCTTACATGGATGGGTATAATGGTGTAAAGAATAACTATACATAGTTATTACAACATCATATTGATTCTGATATATTGTATAATCCACTCCAATTCAATTCAATATTTATAGAAATGATATCATCGCTCGTGCGTACGTACGGACTACCGTCTCCACGACGCGATGAGATTCATTCTCCATGTTAACCATTTAAAGAATGATTATAAAGTATATATAAGAAATAAAAATGAAATATATGACATTATAAAGCTACTGTATTTATGTATATATATATATATGTATGTCATCTACTTACTTCCATTTCAAGACAATAAGGAAAGGAAAACAGCGTTCATGCGTACGAACGGACTACCGTCTCCATGAACGGTGTTTTTCATTTTATTTATCTACCTATTATATATGTATATATACTGAATATATATGATATATAAATCATATTTTATATTCTGGAAGTAAGTAAATCATGATATAAGTAATAGTGATGTCAAGAACAACAAGTCAAAACACCTAAGATAAATGAAACGATTTTACCCAAAACGCTTCTTTAACATGGAATTTACAAAAGAACGGGTAATATAATGTCATAAGTGAACCATATATGATATCATAACAATGAATATGATTCTGTAATAAGTCAATAACATGATTTAAATCATTATACAGGAGGTTCGGACACTTACAAAGCAAGTCGGACCTAAGGTAAGGAAAATATCACAATCTCATTTTTATCCGAGATTGTTTATTCGTAAGTATTTACTGGGGTGTATTTTATCATCCACATCCATGTTTACTCAATATGTAATATTATTTCCATCCACCTAAAATTGTTTAAATCCATTTTTACCTTCGGTGAGTTTTTAGTAATACGTATGAAAGGAATCTTTTGTCGTTTTTCGTACGAGGTACTTTTTGACTTTTCCGACAAAAGTACGAAGAATGTTTTTTTTAACTTATACGGCACGAACGGATTTATACTGTTTTATAAAGCCTTATTTTCATGAAGCTTCCTCTAGAATATTTCATGACTATTTTCAATAAAATCTCTTTCTTTTAAAATTGCATGATGTTTTGTGAAAAGAAATTGATTTTGAAGAAGAAAGGATATTTTCCTCAAGAATTCAATTCAAGTGTTTTATCAAAATTATTTTCCATATAAGATAATAAAGGGTTCTGTTTCTGTCCATATTTTTACATTGATTTGACTATGTTGTGATGGAATTATGTTTATGAATTCCTTTATCTTATATCAATGGTTTTATGATGTCATGTTGTTTAAGAATCCCATTTTTATTACATGGGTTATGCAATGATGTATGATTTATGATTTTGTGGCACACATAAGAAAGGATTCATTAAGAGATGGGTGGGACCTATATCTCCCTCCAATGCATTGGGTAAAGATATTATATCTCATGAGATAGACATGGCTGGAATGGTAGGTTATACCGGTTCAGTGAAACGGGACTGAAACGAGGATTACTCGATTCAGAAAGGGACTTTGTCCACTAAGATAGTCTTGGCAATGAGTCTTGACTAACAAGAAATGATTCTCTATGATTATGTGTGTATGCCACAATGAGTAATGTTTTATGTTATGATTTAATTTCACTACTATGATTTATTCCTTGTTATGAAATTATGCTCTCTTTTGCAGGTTAAGATTTCCAAAAATGTTATGTTCTTATGAAAATTATGTGATTGATATTTCTTTTGTTTACCCTTACTGAGCATTTGAGCTCACCCTTTTATGTTTTCTTTTCCCCAGGATATAAAGAAAGGTTTTAGGTAAAAAAAAAGAAGATCTTTATGGGAGATATTGAAGATCTTTCACCACGATTAGAAGATTACGTTCCGAGTTTCCAAAGACACTAAACTATTACGATCCTTGTGTGTGTGTTTTTGTTATGTACTAAGTATTCCGCAAAAGTAATGTAATGTCCATGTACGATAAGCTTCGGGTCTCTACAAGTATGTTTGGTCAGAAGCCTCCAATTCAGCCTTTCAAGGGATGAAGGAGAGATTGACTTCAACACCGATTCTAGATTTTCTGGAGCTGGGAGGGAGATATATAGTTTTCTGTGATGCATCTGGCATCAGGCTTGTAGCAGTGCTTATGCAAGAGGATCGTGTTGTTGCATATGGATCTCATCAGTTGAGGCCACATGAGAGGAACTATCCTACCCATGACCTATAGTTGGCTATAGTGGTTCATGCTTTGGTTTGTTGGAGACATTATCTTCTGGGAGGGTATTTTGTGGTATATACTAACAACAAGAGCCTCATGTATATCTTCACACAGCGTGATTTGAATCTGAGGCAGCTTATGGATCTGTTCTCTGAAATGAATTTGGAGGTTCACGAGAAGTAGTGTCAGAATTTTCATTCTTCTATAGTTGTTAACTATACCATTCTTGACCGAGTTCGAATGAGGATGCTACCAGATTCTAAATCCTAGTCCTATGGGAAAGCATGTCAGGAGAGGACCCTTTTCCCAGATAGACCGTAGGCGAGGGTGATATCTTTCATTTCCAGGGATTCCTATGGGTGCCAACAGATATACGTGAGGAACTGATATGAGACATTCATTCCTCAGTTTGGGCAGTTCATCCTGGCGCCACCAAGATGTATCATGATCTACACCGCTGTGGCTAGATATGAAGAGAGATTTTGTTGGTTTTTTCATGAGGTGTTCCAACTGCCAGCCGGTAAAGGCGGAGTAATAGCGACCATCAAGGCATTTACAACAACTACCCATTCTTGAGTAGAAGTGGAATGATGTCGTGATGGAAATCGTGACAACAGAACAGAGATCTCCTCGAGGGAATGACATGGTATGGGTTGTCATTGACAGGCCCACGATGGTTTTTCACTTCTTTCCAATTAAGGATGCCTTCGGTGTTGATGAGCTTGGATGGTTGTACATCTGTGAGATTGTACGCTTGCGTGGTGTTCCAAGTAATATCATTTAGGATAGGGATGCCTGCTTTCGGTCACATTTCTTGAAAGGGGTACATAGTGATTTGGGTACATAGGTATTTTTGAGTACAACATACCATCCTTAGAGAGATGGCCAATCGCAGCGCATGATTCAGGTGCAAGAGGACATTCTACGAGCATCCGTCCTTGATTTTGGAGGTTCTTGGGAGAGACATATACCTCTAGTGATGTTTTACTAAAATAATAGATTTCAAGCAACTATTCTGATGGCACCTTATGAGGCTTTGTACGGTAGGCCGTGCAGATCACCCTTCTGTTTGCTGGAGGCACGAGAGTAAGCTATGCAGGGACCACGTAATGTTCAGGAGACCACTGAACAGGTTGAGTTGATTCAAAAAAGGATGGGTACTTCACAGCCTCAGCAGAAATCTAATGCTGATCAATGGAGACGTCCTTTGGAGTTCATGTTTGGAGATCAGGTTTTCGTACGTGTTACCCCGAGGTTGGGACACAAGAGGATCGTGAGATAGGGTAAGTTTTTACTGAGATACATTGGGCCATTTGTGGTTCTGGAGAGTGTTTCGCCTGTTACTTATATGTTTCAGTTACCTTAGAGGTACCGGGCTATGCATGAAGTCTTCCATGTTTCTAAGCGTCGATGCTATTTCTCAGACCTGTCTCATGTTTTTCAACACGAGGAGGTTGATTTGGGGCGGGATACATCATTCGAGGAGCATCCAATAAGGATTATTGGTCGTATTACAAAGGTACTATGTGGGTGGTCTATTCCTCTAGTACGAGTTCTATGGAAGCACGGTCGTGTACAGGATGAGACTTTTGATAGGGAGGCCGAAATGCGATCACAGTGGCCAGAGATGCTTGATGTTTCTCTCTTTCCACCTTATTATGGAAATTCTGGGAGGAATTTTTTAAGGGGGGATGTTTCTATGAACCTGGATCTTCCTTTCAGGTATGTCTTTCCTTTTTATAGTTTTTTTGAGAAAAGAGGAGTTTCTAGAAATTTTTGATGTACATGTCGCGTACTTTATAAGTACACACTATGTACTTTGATGCTGCTTGAGGACATGTGTTGGGTGTTTCACGGCCACACACACGACCATGTAGGGGTAATGTGGTGGCTGCTTAATGCGGAGTACAGAATATCCTAGTACACTCCATGTACTCCCAAAGTACACACAGTGTACTTTATTTTTTTCATTTAATGAACCAGGGTCACTTCTTAACCCCAAAATTGACTTCTTCTCCAGCTTCTTCGAATGAGAGCAAGGGTACGACTACAGATCTTCTCTGAGCCACTGATCCGTCACCAGTTATCCGAATCAAACCCCGTCAATTGCAATAGAAATCTAGTGGTTAGTTCTTGGTTATTATTTGGCCTCGTTTTCTTGTTCTTTATCTTATGAGAGTTATAATAGGTTGAATTTTTTAGACGTTTTTGAAGATCTACTCCATTCTAGGACAATTCACAGGCAGAGGTTCAAGTATATCGCTCTCATAGGATCTATGTAAGTGTTTTGTTTCCTTATGTTGAATGTCTTTGAATTTTTTTGAAAAAGTGTCAAATTCCCATGTTTTGGGTGTCTCGGGTTTGGGTTTTTGATCATGCATTAGAATCTTCCTTAGATTGATTGTATGCTTGAGGTTATTAGAGGAATAATTATTGCTTGTTCGCATGTTTGAGGATCACCCCATGGGTGTTTCTTTTGTTTTGGATATTTATCACCGTTTGGCTTCAGTTGCCTGTGAGTCAGACAATGATGCATTGATTGTCTGCCTTGATAAATCTGATTGCATGAATTACCCACTATTTATATTATTTTGATTAATTTTAGCTATTATCCAAGTATTTTTTAACATACTTAGGGCGGCTGACAGACGTTTATGTGTGACAGGACTGCTCATGGCTGTGTGAACCTGGTGCGGTAGACTAAAGAGGGAAATGACAATTAAGGGATTCCCTAGAGAGTCTGTGATAAATTATTATCATTACAAGGACCTACATGAATTGTAATTTGTGCTTCCTTAGAGTGTCTTTAGTTACATATCAATACTTCAGGGGGAAATATATGTATGTGCTTCCATAGTGAGTCTTTAGCTATAGTTGCAGAACCATAGGGGAATTGACGGTGGGATCTTCCCAGAGTGTCTGTGCCTTTGTATGATTATTTGAATGGAGGGGTCTGCCAGTATGAGCCACCTGGAGTGTTAGTGTGAATATTTTTTGGTTGGTTTTGACAAGTCCACCAAGCCAAAGAAGAAAATTGGGTTTTGTACTGCTTGTTATTTAGGTAGTCTGCTGAGATTCATGTTGTGTTACTTGCTATGATTTGGGATTATAGAGATATTTTTTAGATTACTTGGTTGATAAATAAATGATTAAATTATGTTAATAAATAAATGTAAATGGAGATTTGTAGGATTTTTTACATTAGTATACTCCTGTTTCTCTGCTGCATTAATTTTCTTTATATTTGTTATATTGCTCACTTATAGTAGGGAACACATCTTGTGGTGGATGCCTACTGGTATTAGTCTCAAACCCTGTTTGGATACTTCTTTTCGGCCCAAACAGGTTATATGCTTGCAGGTGTGGATAGGGATTGTGGCCCCTCTACTTTAGGTAGATGATTTCAAGTTGGAGCTGGAGAGCATAGGACAGAGCTTAGGCTTGCGATGCGGATGGTGTTACTGCTTACTTTTGATTATTTGTTTCTCATTTGTATTTCAGCATGTTGTTGTGTTTTGCTACATTCCATATATACTTGTACTTTTTGCATCCTTATCATAATTACTATATATTAATTACATTCACTTTTATTTTCAGTTATTATATGTTGTTTACTGCTTCTGCTATTGACTGTTATTTCCTTTCCCTTTTATACCATACCAAATGAGGGCATAGTTTTTCCACTGACTCACCAAGGCCCTCGGTGTTACTGGGCAGCCACTGGCATTTGGGGAAATGCGCTTGAGGTCATGTGGTGAACTGAGTACGGGGAACTAGTTTAGTGGCTCTGGATCTGGGTCGTTACACACATATAATCCTTTCTCAAATCTCAAAATACAATCATTTTCAATCTTAAAATTAGGAAACATAACCTTCTGAATCAAACCTACCTTTTCCTACAACACATTGTCTTCCCTCTGTGCTTGCTTAATTCTATCTAATAGAGATGATTTATCTGCCACCTAAAACAAAATTGTGGAATTTCTCTGCACCAACAATCTCTATGAAACTGCTCATAAAATCGATAATCAAAGTACCATGTTCCAAATGTAACATGGTTAACGTATAATTAATTTTTTGACTCAAAGCATCGACCACCTTATTTTCCTTTCCAAGATGGTATTTAATTATAAAATCCTAATCCATGATTAATTACAGATATCTCCTCTATCTAATGGTCATTTATTTCTGAGTTAATATATAATTCAATCATTTTTTGTGAGTATATATTTTACATTTTACTCTATACTGATGATACCTCCAAATATTTAATGAAAAAAAACTGCAGGTAATTTCAAGTCATGTGTATTAAAATTTATATCAGGAGGTTTCGACTGACGTGAAGCATAATAAATTACTTGATCATTCTATATTAGGACACAACCAAGTCCTTTCATAGATGTAACATTGTAGATAACAATTTCACTATCTTTGGAAAGTAAATCCAAAACTATATCATTCACCAATCATCTATTAAATTTGTGAAAACAAACATCATATTCTTTTGTCTAGAAGAAATTAAATCATTTTCGAGTTAACTTAGTTAGTGGTCTAGATAACCATGCAATATTTTAAAGTATACTCTGATAATTAACTATTAAACCAAGTAAACTACATATCTATGTTATATTTTTGGGTCTTCTTCATTCTTCAACAACTTTTGTTTGAGTAGGACAAAAAATTATGCCATTTTTTAAAAACAATGTCCCCAAGGAAAGAATTTTTTTGTAACCAAAACACACACTTTATAAAGTTCCCATATAATTTTTTTTATCAAGGATTACAAGGAAACCCTTAAATAAATTTCGTGTTCCTCTTTACTTTTCAATAAACCAAAATATCATAAAAAAACACCACAAAATTATACAAAAACTCTTGGAAAATACTATTCATAAGATTCTTGAATACAAAAATTGAATTTTTTATAATAAACGGCATAACTAAAAATTTATAATGACCATATATAGTATGAAATGCAGTCTTTAAAATGTCTTCTTCCATTATATTAAACTGGTGGTACCCCTACCTCAAGTCAATCTTCGAAAAATAAAAAACCTCATGCAGATGATCAAACTAATCATTGATATGAGGAAAATAAAATTTCTTCATAACAGTGATGTTATTAAATGCTCTATAATCAATTCTAATTCATATTTAATCATATTTCTTATAATAAACAAGGCAGAATCACCCCATGGTGTTGTTCTAGGTCGAATTAAATCTTTATCTAATAACACAAGAAATTCCATCATTAACTCTAAAAGTTCAATTGGAGCCATTCTATAAGGGGGTTTTGAAATTGTCTAAGTATTAAGAATATAGTCAACATTAAATTAAACGTCCCGATCTGGTATTAAACCGGGAAAATCATCATAAAAAAATTCATGATACTCATTTACCACTAGCATATAATTAATATAAACTATTCTTTATTTTCAACAATACATGCATGGTAACATTCATTATTATCTTATACTAGTTTCTCAGATTCCTAATAAGCTATCAAAATTAAGTGTTCGTTATTGTACACAATCTGAAATTATTTCTCAAAAGAACCCTTTTTATCTCAGTTTTTAATCTTAACATGATAATAGGAAATTCAATCCATACCCAAAATAATATAAATCTCTACTAGAGGAAAACCTACAAGGTTTGAATGTTGATTCCTTCCACACACAAGGAAAAGAATATTCTCATAATTTTTTATTGTCTCATCATTTCCTCCCTATGTTTTTACCATATGTTCAGGATTCATGTCTTGATATGGAATTCTGAATTTAGTGAAAAATTTCTTACAAATGAAACAATGTGTAGACCGTGAATCATTCAACACATTAGAATATGTGTACCTGATACTACATCATTTGATGGACCAACATATTCTGATGTAGTTGAAATGTATTTCACCACCCCTTTCTACTTATATTCTAGATTGTTTATCTCAGTTGAGTTATTCATTTGACACTCATTTGCATACTGACCCATTTTAATTCACTTAAATCATTTTACTTGATGTAAATCATATTTTTACATACCATTACAATGATATTTTTCAGTTAAATTACTATCCTTATGTCCCTTTTTACCACATCATTAGAACTAACCATCAGACTTTTTTAAAGATTTCTTCAATTTAATCTTACCCCAGTACCTTTTATTCTGTTGCTTTTCAAAAAGCACATTATCATCAAAAAAACATTATTTAAACCTTCTCTGAACATTGAACATGTTTTTCATAACATTTCAAATCATTATAATCTAAATCCGTTCGATAAGTTGTCTTTAATCTTGAGTAAAAAATGATTGATTTTACTAATATGATATCATATCAAATTTGGATCATAACTTGATAGTCGTGTAAATTTTGATTCCTAAGCAGCCATTCTATCATCCTCCTACCTCAATTCTATGAATTAGTTTTTCATCCTATGTCAAACCACCTTATGAAAATATTTCTCAAACAACATGCCTTTTAATTAATGCTAATCAATACCATTAATATCTTCACTATCCCGGATATTTTTCACCATCGACCATAACTGATCGGCTTCAAATTCAAAATGATAAATATAAATTCTATCCTTTTAATGATTTGGACATGCCATGACATAAAAAATCTACTCTAGTGCTTTCATCCGCCCTTCGGTGAGCATATGGTTAGATGATCCACTGAACGATGGAGGATGATGCCTCATGAAATGCTCCACTACTAACATGTTACTCTATTGTTGATTTGTCTGACCTCATGCATGGATACCAACAACATCTATAACATGATTCAATAGTTCCATCACTGCAAAAAACTATTTATTTTTGACTCCGACCATCTTAGGTTACTGAATTGGAAAGGTTTTTTTCTTCTTGATGTCATCCCATCATAGTTTCCCTATTTACTCGGTGGAAAACCAGTTTGAGCACAGAAGTATCTTAGGAAAAGCAACAAGTCAATATATAAATGATATATCATTTCAATATTGAAATAATTTAATTTATGGATATTAATTTAATAATATCCTAAATCATAATATTGTCTAAAATGACCTCTGATTCCCAATATATGGACCTAATCTTAAACATTACATAATCTTGAATTATGTTAATAATTCACAATGAGGATCTTTTCATGTTTAGTGTTTTTGAGAATTAGTCCATAAATATTACATTACATCTCAAATATTACCATGTATACACACTGACATAGTTTCCATTTTTTTATAAAATAAAAACCCTTAAAATAAAACAAGAATTCATTTCATGATACAAGTATCATTGAATTCTTCTTTTCTTTTGACCTTTATTATAACCTGTGAAATACATTTTCAAAACATGATATGAGTATAAAAAGAATAGTAGACATTATAAGATAAAGAAATAAAACTTTATTCATCATATAAAACACAAGTTCGTTAAAATACCTCATGAAATTATATGCTTTTTCAATAAGACATAAAAATCATAAATCCTAATGGTAACTTATGGCATACATAACATACCAACATTGTTGTTTTCACAACTACATGGGGAGTTACGGTTAAAATACCCATCACAGTATATTCCCTAAATATATTAGGAGAATTATTAATGATTACATCTGTCACATTACCGAATGCATTGGAGAGATATCTCAGACTCACCTACCCTAGCTTTATCAAAGAACCACTCGTATAGGTAAACAATGTACAAAATTCATAACATATTAAAAACACATAAAAAACATAAAGGAAAGATAACATATCCACATTGAAATCATAATATATCACTTAAATATGTTGACATAACCAATCTATTATCGAAAAAAATATTCAATACCAAAATACATAAAAGAGTACATGTTATTTATTTTCATTTTAAAAACATTATGGCTTGTTAAGGAAGAAAAATATCAAATAACAATCATGGTGGTGGAAAGGTCATTGTTAACATATATGTTAAGAAGAAACATTCCCTTTGAGGTTTAGTAAAACTATAAATATAAAAAATTCCATTTGAATGAAATGAAATGTCAAAAGGGTTTATACACCATATAAAATTAACTCGTGTATAAAAAAATATTCCTCAATGAAAGGAAATTGAGACGAAGTCCCTTACCTTGTGCTTGACTTGATTTGTTAAATACTTAAATCTACTAAATAATATACTAAAGTTAATTTATAACTTCTTCATAACCCTTTTCATGTTTATTATTCCTTTTATATCTCTTATTACCACGTTAAATTACATAATCATTTGTTTTAATAAAATTCGTTTTATCGATATTTGTTACTTGAGTCAAAAATGAAAATCTTATAATTAAAATTTGTCCATGTGGTCAAAATTCCATAAGCTCTAGAATTATAATCATTATTTTGATATCATATATATTATATTTATCTAATATATACATTATTTATAACAGTACATAACATATGGAGATACGAAATGAAATTCACCATGCATGGGGACGATAAGTCGTATATAGGCATGCCCCTAATTTCATTTTTATTTCATATATAATGAAATTAAAACATAACAATACATTGTTATATAATAATTCCAGTATAATATTAAATTTATTTTCATGAACTCTATCTTTTATATGTTCCATATATGTCATGAATGAGTCATATCACTTTGATTGGGTGGTAGTCCTCACGTCCTCAAATTAAATTATTGTGTTTAACATTATAAATACTATAATGGTATACTATAAATGAAAAATACAGATGTATGGAGACAATATAAATATAATATATTTCTTATATAAATATAGTTCCATCATAATTTCAACCATGATAGGTGGTAGGAGATATTTGAACACTCATCGTTTCTTGGGGCAGTATTACGCTGTCTACAGAACCAATATGTTAATATCCATTAGATAAAGGAGTTTGGATTCCTTGTTTGAATAATCTTCTTTAAAACCCCTTGTATATTGAAGAGAATGGTTATCTTACAAATTAATTTATTAAAGTTGTTTTAGGGGGTCAAGTAAGAAAAATAAAAGAAATGAACTGTAGAGAAGATGTTACCTTTAAATCGGTGACTCCCTTTGGTTTGAGCCGAAATGAATTTTTGAATTATCTAATGCCAAGGGGAAGGAATCTATGTGGAAGATAGGTATGTTGGTTTATTATTGTAGAAAATTTTGGATAGTCCATAGAGATTTTGTGGTGTCAGTAATGGGTTAGATGGGATGGTCTTTTATAAGGGCAAGAAGGGGCTCTTTAAGAACATTTGAAAGTGTTATTTTTTTATAAAATGAATTTTCATTTAAAAAAGACCAAAATTTATATAATTCTAAGGAAAGGTACATATAATTAGAAATATAATAATCCAATAATAAATGGATTGGTTTTGATCATTATTAATCCTTGTCCATTTTATTTTACCCCTTTTAACATATTTAAATTTTACCATGTCCTGATATATATTCATACTATATGGATAAAATATTTAAAATAAAATTCCAACTATCCCAAAATGGATAATTAAAGACATTTTTTACATATTATATTTCATTTTTCCAAATCATATATTTTTAGGATTATTTTATCATTTAATAAAACCTTGTTCATTTAAAAACCCATTTATAATAATTTATAAACTACTCATATCAGAACTTTTAAAAATCAATAACCCCTTGATTATTTTGATAATCCTACATTAATTGAAGGTAAAAAGTTATAATAATCCATAAAATTCGTTTATGGGATAAAAAGATTCAAAATAAGTTTTGTTTAATATTTATAATGTCATTTATTTAAAAAATTTATTATTAAGGTAATCTTTACATCATCATTGAGTGATAAATAATGTCATTTATTTTATGTCTTAAAATTATAAATAAAATACCATGATTTAAGAAATCATTTAATCTTTTTTTTTAATATTTATAGTTGATAATATCACTTATATAACCCTTTATCAAAATAGTTTTAAAAAGATATATATTTTTTCTCTTACATTTTCCTTAACAATAAATTCAATTTTATAATGATTTATTTTCACATAAATGTGGCTCTACGGGGTCCAAAAAATTACCCAAGGATTTCCATGTTAGTAAATGTATCATAAAATAGCATTACTACACCTGTTAGGGTAATTTAATTTTATTAAAATTTTATTTTTTACCGTTATTTAACAGATTTACCCATTAACCATGGTAAATAAAATATTTACTAAAGTTACTATTCTTAATATCTAAAAATAAGAGTTATCTATTTAAACATTATGGAACTCCTGATTATAAATATTAAATCCATTTTTCCAAATTTAAAATAACAAAGTTGCAAAAATATATTTAAAATTAATTTTCGTTTTAAAAAGAAAAGTTTCATAAGAAATAATAACTACAAAAAGATTGACATTTGTTTATTTCCAATTTGAAAGTAATTTTACTTAAATTGACCGAAAGTGGGTTAATTGGAAACAATATAATCCAATTAAACTTTAAAAATATTTAAAAATATAATATAACCATATAAATAAATTAGATTAAAAGACGGTTTTGAATTAAAATAAATTATTTTTCAACATTCATAAAAAATGAACAATATCAAAAAAATACCAAAATTACTACCAAAGTAAATTTTTATCAATCGATTCTAAATAAGAATTATATTTTCACAAATAGAACATATATAAATAACTAAAATTATATTTAAAAAGGTTTCTCCATCAAAAAGGTGGTAAATATACCTTTTATAGATTATTATAGCATTTATGATTAAAATTGGGTTCATTAATATTTCAAGACTCTATAATTTATTGGGTATAGGAAACTAAATTTAATAAACATGAATAATCATATTGTAGTTAGTTTTTTTCCTTCCCACCAATACAACAGCTAGGCATTAACTTCTATTTAAAATAATATTATATTATTATTTTTCAGTATGACTCAGCATTGTGTGCAACATGAGATTTCAGAGAAACCCATTATTGTGTGTTGGGTATGCCATCGAACATATCATCCCCTTTAGAATAAAATTATTTTTTAATTCCAATATATTAAAAAATATGAAAATATAATATCTATTATCAACCTCAGATGTTATAATACCCGGTGAGCTGAAACTTATTCAAAAACCACATAAGTAGACCCTTATGCAACCAATATTTTCATGTATAGAGATAAAAAGTAGAATTTAGGGTCCTGGTGTATCGATACATCGGCCGCTGCACCAACATTGAACTCCCCGAATATAAAAGTCAAACTCATAACAATTTTCATTATTTCCCCAAAAATAGAACAACTGACTCTAAGAGAATGAGGTTGATCTAACCACCACTGATACCCCTTTGTCAGGACCTGTCCCTTGGGGCTAGTGTCGTGACATATCCCAAACCTACCTCCCAAAGGCAAGGGGTTGGGGACTAGTGTTTAAGGAATCAACCTATAAATGGGAGGCATTTTCTTGAGTAACTGGTCGCACGCACACACAACCATGCCCAATGATTGAATTGTAATAATGCATGCAAAAAATCCCACTAAGTAAAAGTAAAAACTATAGGTTACATGAGACAGAAATAAAACACAATAAATGATAAACTAAAAACAAGAAAGTGTAAGGATAATTCTAAAATCATTCTACTATAAACCCTACCTGATGGGTAACTACAGAGTACATTCTTGAATTTGAATAAGTACATCATGTATGCCTGGTCTCATTGGGAACCACCCGGTCCTGGGCCCTCAAGTCCTATATTAATGAATCAATCGTTTGTACCAGACACAACACGTACGGGTGTAACCTATGTAGGGGTGAGTAACAATATACTCAATATGGACCCCAAAACAAAAAGGAAAGGCCATAGTGAAATCCAAAAAAAAACTAAAAAGAATGACCAAAATGCATGATCATGAAGCAAGACATATCAAACCTGGTATAATTTATAGAATTAATGTGGGACCATTAGTCAAATGATCAAACACCATGACCTTCTAGAGAACACCTTCTCTACAACGGGTCATCCGAGTCATGCATAAGTCGCTTCCCACTAACCATGGGACTACAATGGTAATCATCCCTAATGATTATCATTTCTATGATAGGTCACACAGAATCTGATCCCCACCATGGGAATGTTTGGTCACACAGAATATGCATCACACCATGACCACACTGATGTACTCCTCCAGTCGAGTATCATGGGTCTTCCGAATCACACATAATTCTCATCCCATTGTGCGCCTACTAGGTCACAACGAAGCCACTTCTCACTGGGTCATAGTATCCAATCCACATAGGGTCTCTGGTTATCATACATTAGGGATAAGAAAACTGTTGGGTTTCTACATGTAGCATGCTGGATCTCATGTGAACTTCTCCCCATTCCATATACCGAATTTAAGATTCTTTGAAATCCTCTAAATAGTATACCAAAAGATAAACCTTGTCATGAAGGTTCAGTCTCTGGAAATTTCTCTTCAACTAGATGCCCATTTTTCTTGTTATGATATTTTTCCAAAAGGCGCTGGTTTGGTATGGGTCCAGTATGACCAAGTCAAACTGACCAAACCCAACCCAGACCCACCAGGACCCAAAATGGTGGGTTTGGCCCATGCCCTGCCCAGTCGACCATATAAAGACCCACCTTCAACTAGTCAATATGGTTCTAGAAGTGGCGTCTGACTCACCCCATGCCCCGTGGGTCGTCTGTGGCTTTTCCACTACACGGTAGGACCTCCCACAAGTGGTCAGGGTAACGTGTGCTCATGAAAATTGTGGACCACGGTTGTGGGCTAGTCCATCGACATGGTCAAGTGGATGTGTCCTTTCCTACTCTAACGTCATATTGTGGTATGCTGAAACCCACTAGCCACCACCGCTATGGGGCACCGACATCATTTTTTATCTCTAGAGCACCAAAAACTCTTTCTGTTGGTGATTAGTCAGGCAAAAGTGGTCTGTTTTTCACATAGAATGATAATCCGACCTACATGGGTTGTCTGCATTCATATGAAGGCCTTGAAGTCCCCTTGCCTCTATTTTGTAGGTTTATCCTCTATGAACACGCATGTGTGAGTGGATCAGACCTTTTCTATGTAATCCCATGCCAAGTACATTTTATGGTGTCAAAAATGGAGGCTTGGAATCCTAGTTCTATCAAAAATAATTTAATCATGATGTAGAAAACGTTGGATGAACACCCTCCCACATGAATAGACAATATGTGGATTAAAATATTCATGGCTTGATCCGCATTTGTCATTATAGAATATGAATAATGGAAAACCTAAAAGAACACCCCTAACTAGATCGACATTCATCGTTGAAGCGCTCCACCCTCATGGATTCATGCTCTATTGGCATTCGTCGCTACCCAGTCTCGTTCTTCGTAAAGCGTCGACGTTTCTAACAATCCACCAGTGTTTATTGTTCATCATTGAAGAGAATATTTATTGTAGGTTTGTCAGAGATTTTCCATAGTTTAATTCTAGTTTCTTAAATGCGTTATGTTTTCAAAATGAGACCCATTAAAGTGTTTCTGTTATGCTGTGATGTAGCATCGTGACACTGTTTCATTTATGAAACAACATATCTATTACGTTTCAATTAAAGAATCATTACACAACAACAAAAATGAGCCACTATTGATCTTTATTTAATGTTCCTTGTCGTCGTACCGCATTTCCTCCATCCATTTATAAAAGGCGAGTGGAGAAAAATAAAATAGCTTTTATGTTATTTTATTATTTTACGAGAAGTTCAAAAACCAACATTTACGTCTGACAATTTTTTGTCAATGTTGGGTCCTTTTTAGGTTAATATTAGAATTATAAGTCCAATCGTTCCATCATATTTTTTATCTAATCATTGTTTTAAAATTTATAAATCCCCTCTGGAATGTTTACGTAAATTTACTTAAAAAGGTCAAAATTCCATTCTGGGATCACCGAGCCACAGAATCATGTGTCGTCAAAGCATGTGGTCTCAAAATAATTCCATATAATTTAAGAAAAATTATTCATAAATTCTAGGAAATTTCACCAATATTATTTCATGTTCATTTTCAAAATCATTACCTCATTATGTATATATTGTAATCCATTTCATTAGAGAGTGATTTAGGACCCCAAACATAATAATACATAATTTTTTTTCTATAAGACATATGTAATTAGATCTTTCATTAAAATAAATTGGAAGGATAATGAGTTCCATTCTACTGGGTCATCACATAAATGTAGTGTGTCATATAGTGATACAATGTTATATTTTATAAGTTGTCATGTCATATTTTTTGAGTGTGACCCCATGACTCTTTTGACTCGAGTCCCATGTCTATTTTGGAGTGGTCTTGTGAATGCTATACAGGTCTCATGAAACCTAGATCCATTAAGTGGTACATTGTATAAGTTGTGGGGGTGGGGGTATTGATCCCCTTATTGGTAAGTGATCATTTGTGAGTAACAAACCCCATAGGTAATGATAAAAAACGTAATGGAATGTACTATAATCCATGTCTTTCAAACTAAAAATTCATATCAGATCCTTGTTGGTAGCCCCTAATGCTTAGGGATAGAATTGGGGTAGTTACGTTTGAGTATGCATTCTACTACATTGTCTAATCTAAATAATCATGAACAACATAAGAACAATGTCCCAAATTGACCACTATGTGTATTATCCTGAAACAAAAGAATCAATTCCTCCATTAAAAGTGGATATGTTATGTAAATGGTATCGAAGACCCACATGACCTCCTTTCCAACCTAATTATTTTTTAGAGGTGGTAATAGATTTATCACTCTAGTGGTTAGTGAACCTTGTTGATGAAAAATCCAATGATATTGTTAGAGAATGTGTACAATACTGTGTTTGATGGAATAAATCATTAATTTTGGATCCTGACACATTTATCACATAATAATGATTTATGTAATGAAAAATGTTCTTTAAAACAATTCATGAAGTTATCACTAAAATTGACATGAACTGTATAAGTGTTCATATCATAATCTAGATAATATCATAATGACATTTGATATGAAATTTTCTTTGGGTTATTCATCAATGTAAATTACATTTAAATTATTCATCTATATTGAAAAGGTATTTTTTTGAATTCAGAAAAGTGTTTTTAGAATGAAAATTTAATTCCTTAATAAATGAAGACAAAAAATTCAAAATGAAAATTAATTTTAAAAATACAATGTGATAACCATATAAAATTTGATACTTATTAAAAATGAAATTTCAATGCTCGGGCCTTCAATGATACATAAGGGTTTCAAAAAGGAAACTTGTATAAAATATTAAAACATTTACTATTAAAATTAACCTTACAATGGTTCCTTAAAATGGAGTAGAGGATTCCGAATGGTGAAATGATAAAATGGAAATTTATTTTTTAAAAAATATTATTAAATAAACGTTATATGAAAATACATGATAGTTATAAAATTAGAATGATTATTTTATGATTAAACCATTGATTCTATATTGATGGGAAAACCAATTGAACATTTTTAAACACCATTGTTAATAAACGTTCTAGAAAATGATAACCAAATATTCCTTTTTAGAATAGGACAAGGGAAATATTATGTTGATAGATGATAAGAAATACTTCAATTTCCATGTAATATGCATAACAATTAAGGGAATATAATGCATGATAATCGAGGAGAAAAATTAATTAATGTTGGTGTAAATTATTCTCAATAATGATTTACTTTTAATGGAGAATAAATTCTCCATGGAGGAATATTTGAATAAAAATTATCATTTTCTCAAATAAATTGGAATTTACCAAGATATATAATTTTTTTGTGAGATATACAAATACTGAAGAATGATTTTTAGGAATATTCATTATAACTCAGTAAAGGGAGTTGACTTAACAAATCCCATTAGAATATTTGAATCTTTTGAATCAAAGGAAATGTAAATAACTAATACAATATTGTTCATTAATCCCAATAAATTATATAAATATGTTAACAACAATTAATTTATATGTTCTAACACCATAGAAAATATTTCATTTAAAAAAATATTTGACATAAAAAATTATATTTGGGACTAAAAATCATTACAAGAGAACTCACCTAGTTTATCACAGTATAACATATTCTATAAAAAAATAATTACATTGATACCCCATTTTAGTAAATTTTTAATATGTATAATGTTACTTCCCTGACACTTGTATCGAGGTCAATTTCTATAAACCCGTAATTTCAATTTATGATTTTATATTAGTTATAGAAGCTTTGATTTAACCATATATAATAATGAAATTAATATCGATTATTTTATACAATACTCCCAATTATTATTTTTTGGTAATCACATTAGAGAATTAGAACAGATCATATAATAATAAATCCCATAATATTATTGTCATGATGAATTTTTTACAGTATGTATGAAACAAAATATTCCATATATAGACATCAATATATAAAATAAACTCTTTAATGTATTTTATCCTTATAAGCATATACACTATTTTACATTTCATTATAACGTTTGGAAATTGATTTATAATAAGGGGTGAGTTAAAATGATTAGTATTGGATAACATAAAAAATATGTAATCATGGAATAATTTTTCAATAAATAATGTGGTATATATTTGTAAATAACATTAAAAATTAATGAACATAAATCTTATAGTATGATTTATGCATGAAATTAATTGAAAATGGGGGTATCAATAACACGTATCACATACTAGTTGAATTCATAATCTGTGACATAAATAAACATTTTTCATATCCTTGTTCCAAGACACAGTCATATTGTTAGAAGAGGTATAATAAAAAATCCATGATGTTTTGTTTCATAATACTAATTGATGCATCAAGGGGTTGTATAGTTCATGGATCTACATTCCACGTGAATAATGCCAATTAATTCAAAATAAGAGTAAAGATATATATATTTCTTACAATTCCCATGGGAACCTTATTCTGGATAAAATATGTTTTTCTCAATATAATGAAAGGTATTTAATTTTAAGACATATTCAGCCTACATTATTAGTCAATAATCATCAAGAACATAAATATTTTTCCCCGTGTAAATAATTTGGATGGAATGATCATAACCAATCATTAGAAATGATGAGGATCATAAAAAAGTAAATATTATAATAATTTTCTATATTGGATTAGAAATAAAATATTAGATCGTTATTTCCCCTTATATATAAAATAGATAACATGATATTTACATATATAACAAAATTATGTGGATGGTTATTCAATATATATTCATCCTGAAAATAATCATCATATTTTTAAAATCAATAAAATGAAAATATATAATTTTCCATATATCTCTAAAATGGAAAACATTATTAGAAAAAAAAATAGATAAATATGGTTCTTAGTTTCAAAATAAAATAAACATGGCGTTAAAAATAATCATATAATAAATGAAATGAAACCTCATACAATATTCCATAATTTATACCACCCATTAAGGGATCATGAATTAGATTTTATCATATCCTGAGTTCACTACCCTAAAAAATAAAATTTTATTTCAGTATAAATAATAGAAAACCCATGATTGATTAAAGACTTTTGATAATGGAGATGAATTTTTTTTTACGGTGGGATGAATTATTTTTGAAAAGAATGAAATATAAAAATAATTTTGAATAAGGGATCCATAAAAAATAATGTGGGATATATAAAGATAGGAATAAGAAATATATAAATATGAATATGAACCCCCTTTAATTATTTTCAATATTTCATTTTTCAAAACTATAATTTTATGAATTTTTTAAAAAATAAATTTTGTGAAAAATTAATTTTCTAAAAGGTATTTATATAATGTCTTATTAAAATTTTTATTTTTGTAGGACCCATTCATGGAGAAAAAAATTTCAATATAAGTCAATATTACTAAAATCAAATAGATTTGAGATACCAATATCACATTTGGGAAACCCCATCCATGAATGAAGAATAATTTTGAAGGGGGGTATTTGAGGTTAAAATACAGTAAATCTAAAAAGATCATATATTAAAATAAAATGGAAACATTTCCCATATTATATGAAAAAATTTCATGTGAATGATCATCACATAGTGAATGAGGTAAACTAGAAAAATAGTAGGACTTAGGTAAAACCTAATGTAAATGAAATTTGATGAATGTATAATGAAATGTAATGTTTAATCCCCTACATTAAAAATTTTTTTTTTTTTAAATTTATATGATATGAGATAAATAGAAAACCCAAAATGGGAAAAATGGTTCATAACATGATGAATGTATTAAAAGATCAAAACTAATTCCTTGAAAATCCTTATTGTTTGAGTAACACATTAACAATAACTCATTTAAATAGAGGGTGTGTAATTGAACATAAAATTACTTTATTAAAATAAAATACATTTTATTATATATGTAATATATAGAATAAAAAAATAAAAAAAATAACAATACCAAACACAACTCAAATAGAGAATCTTTTTACATAAACTATTATCTTTGTCTTTATTTGTTCTGAGAATTAATTTATAATAAAAAATAATTAAAATTAAATCATTAAATAAATACTTAAAAACCATAATAGTAACTATAATAGTATAAAAATTGTTTATAATCACTATATATATATATATACATATATTGTTTTTTCATATCTTCAACATTGATATTCACATAAAATTTTGTAGTTTGTTTTTCAAAAATGTCAATTTTTGGTGTTTAGTGATAAAAATTAACACCATCAAAAGACCCCACACACCAAAACCAATGTGCAATAGAGACCGTCAAAAAACAAAAAAACATAAAATCCATGAATAATTATATTAAATGACTTATCCCAATATTAATTTTAGTGCACGGTATATACCAGAGATTCTGGATCATTAGTCATATGTAATTATAGTGTATAATCCATAGTTTTTCATGATTTAATAATCTATTCAAAAAATGCCTTTTATTGAATCCTCTTGTCAAAATTAGTTCTTTCTTGTTGATCTGCCCCTATACTAATCATTAAGATCCAATTATATGAGTCTCTCATCTATCCAGTCTTCATATTCTTGAGGATTATTAATCCATATAGCCTTTTCCAACATTTCCCCTATAGTTAATTTGTTTAACCGATTTCTTCTCCTTATTTTCAAACTCACCATCCATTTTTTTCGTTTTTTCCATCAAAATTTGATTGAATTGACTATTATCGATGTTTAATTGTTTGGTAAAATGGGTTTTCATATTTATTTCAATGAAAAACTATTAAAATAAGATCATATATGGTAATGGGTCTCATGTTTTATGATTTTAAACTATGACATAGTTATATTAAATTTTAGTTTTGTTATCAAACCATGAAGATGAAATCAATGATAATCATGTTTCAGTTATTCATAATGAAAAAAATCTATTTTCAAAATTATTCTGTTGATTGTTGAAATTACATTAATATAATAAAAATAAAAATATTAGAATGATTATGAAATTTTTTATTAGAAAAAAAATATATTATTCATCCATGACATAAATTAATAGTATTGTTTGAATATATATTTCAATAGATTCAATATAAACCTAGTTTATTTAATGGATAATAATGAGGCTATTTAGCATTAATATAATAATATCTATATTATTAGGTGATTATTAGTTTGACATATCTAATTATGATTTGTTATTTAGAAGAATATAATTTATATTAAGTCAATACATAGAATTATAAGTTCATTTTCCATTTAGTTCAATCATTTCAAATGATCGAGTTAACGAATGTTATATTTTGGTCATTTATTTAATATGTTTAAAAATTTATCATTCCATTACATGAAAAATAACATTTAAATGATAATTATCAATTAATTTCTTATTCAAAACATTCTATGTGAGACTGTGATGATGTGAAAAATAAAAATCAATTGATTCATATAGGGTGTTGGGCACTGGAATTCATGGTTGACATTTTATGTTTCCATTGAATTGAAAAAAGTTTTAATATTCTTTATAAATTTATAATAATAAAAATGATATAAATATTATAATAATTTATTATATTCCCCCTTTATAGAACCCTTGTAATAAAATAAAGAAAAATTATACATGTTTTGTTATTGATAAAGTAGAGTTCAGAAAAAAAATAATGAAAGTATAATATTATATAATACATGAGGGAAATAAGGATTTATGAGAAATAATGTAAAATAATTATATTCTATAAAAAACAAAAAATTATATCATTAATTTTTTATTCGGAAATAATAATGTGGAAATAAAAAAAATGGAGAATGTTATGTAAAAAAGATTAGTCTCATTGAGAACATTATGTTTTAAATGGAATATCCCTTAAAAATGTAAAAAAGATGATAATATATTCAAAATAGAATCCAAATAGCTTTAATAGTAGTATAGTTAAATGAAATAGAGTTTGTATTCTGGAATAAGCTTAATATTTAGGAGATCCACGAATAGGGTCAGAGGGTACCATTTTATAAATTATTAGAATACCATTTGTTGTAAATATGACCACTGAATATGAAGGGAGATTATCAAAAACACATAATGTGGAAAAAAAATAGATATAATTAATTTTGGATGTGGTTTGGTTGATTAAAAACTCATCTAGTCAATTATAGAGATGTTTTTTAATGTTTCAGGCACTAAACCAATAAATTATTACTTTCCATACTTTTAGGATTTATAATGATAACTAGTTGATTAGGATTGGTAACATTATCATTAACCCTAAAAAAATGGGAACATAATAGATATTTTATACCCACTAAATATAAATTTAAAATCATTTTAATTTTATTTTATTTATAAATGTGAAAAGGATAACATTAAGATTATAATGTTTAATGCATTAAAATAAAATTTCTAAAAGAATTTACTTATGGTCCAAAATATCAAATATGGGATTATAAATTAAAAAAACATAAATTAAATTATACTCAATTATATAATAAATATATGACCTCAAAAAATTATTCAGTAATTTAAAATTCTATCTTATATACAAATAATATCATTAGGGTCATTTTATTTGAAAGAATAGTATCATTCACTATTCACATAATAATAATACTCATTAATGAAATTCAAAAAAATATTCTTAAGAAAATAATTTTATGATTAATGAATAAATTAAGTAAATTTTTCTAATTAAATTTATAATATTTCAAAATTTAATATTTAAATAAAATCATAATGGAAGGGGAAAATAGATCATAATGAAAAGTAAGACATTAAAATGTAAAAAATTAATTATTATTGTTTACTTTTAATTAATAATTTATTAATTGGTAATATATTATTCATTTTATGAATATAATTTATTATTTTGTATTCAAAGTATTATTTAGTTCCATACAAAATTATAAAAAAAATTATTTTATAGAATAAAATGATTTTTTATATTAACTATAATAAATGAATTTCAATCGTAGTAAAACCATCCAATAAATTCTCAGAAAAATATTTTAATAAAGTATCCAACCCTATTCATCAATTATTATTATATTTGTAAGATTTAATGGTCATAAAAAATATTTACACATTTATTGAAATTTTTCCTTAATCATTTTTTAGTTCTATATTGTGGGTGATGAATGTTACTAATCAAATTAAAATATTTAAAGGTAATGATTTATTTTTATTTTGTGGTGTCACTTCTCCTCCATTAAATAATTTTTTTCATTAATAATTTACACATATGATCCCTGAGATATTTATATGGAAAAAATAAATAACAGAAACATTGTTGATGATTACTGGTTTATTTTGGATGTTAAAGGAGGGTTATCTATATAAAAAATTATTATAATAACTTTATATTGTTATATAACTCATTTATACCTACACATTTATTTATATCAAGGTATGATTATTTAGATATATAAGGAATATCTTACCACTAGCTTGGATAATTTTTTAAATGTTAATCATACCAAATGGTATTTTAATTAATAG
The DNA here is from genome assembly GCA_963277665.1 of Viscum album. Taxonomy (NCBI): domain Eukaryota; kingdom Viridiplantae; phylum Streptophyta; class Magnoliopsida; order Santalales; family Viscaceae; genus Viscum; species Viscum album. The sequence continues at coordinate 1,345,945,634 of OY728119.1, read as the reverse complement.
CTCAATATCCAATAGATGGGAAGAAATTAATGTCATTTAAAAATATAAAACCTATATTAAAATATCCTTATTAAAATATATTAGTATTAATATCATAGGATTTAGATATTTTATGGGTTTTGGGGAATATCATCATCATTGGACCATTTATTATGACATTGAACTATTCATTTCAAACACTCCAATGATGAAATTGACATTTTTATTAATTATCCCTTCTACCCTCACACATCTGAGTCTGATGACCATCATATTAATAATTATATTTAATTTAATTTCCTACATGATTCACCCTACAATTTTTACATATAAGAAACTGAATCATATTCCCTTTATCATATTGGTCAATCAAATTTTTATGAGATTCCATCCATTTGTTCATTGATGTAATTGGGATTCTATATGTATTGAAAATGTAAATCATATTTTTTTATAGTAGTCTTAATAAGCTGAAATGTTTTCCAACTCCATTTCCTGATCAAATTTCTTAAAAATTTGGATTTTTTTATTTTAATTTCCATCCATTATTAAATTAGTTTATTAATTATTAATTCATTAAAAAAACCAAAACAATTGGATTTAGGGATAAAAAAATTAAAATATAGGGAAATTTTTTTAATTAATAAAATAAAAGGGTTTAAAACATAAAACTGTTTACACTAATTATAATCAAAACAATTAGTTTATTTTTTCACCTTTCATCAATAGTAGTTTAACCCTAGTTACATTATATTGTCTAATAATATATTTTTAAAATTAATTCTTAAAAATTGATCTTGAAATTTTATAAACATTATAAATATTATCATAGAAAAATAAAAATTTACTTTTATGATTTAAAAAATATAAATATTCAATTATTAATGAATGGAAATTTCTATTAATATTTACCACATGCTATGATTACGTACATTTCATTTTTTTAATCTATTCTCAAATTCCACTTAGTTTATCCAATATAAAATAATCAAATCCTACATATTTTAAAATATATATAATATGAATTAACCAAATAATATCTCCTTGAGGGTATAAATCCATGTGTATAGTTTTACTTCTTTTTCATGAACAATGATATGATTGACATAATACCCAATAGACCCATTTTCTACTATCCCTATGTATATTTAGGCCAAATCCTGTACCAAATTATAATATCCTAATAGGGAAATAATTTCTTATAGAATCACACAATCTATACATTACAAAATCATAAAGATGTTATCATATTACTAAACATATCCCTAGTGTTTTCACAAATGGTATATCTCCCAAATCCATAGATAATGTGCACTCTTAAAAATTTTATTTAATCATATATCATTCAAAAAAATTATATTTTATCATCCTTCCCAACCTTATTATCTTAAGGAGTGATGGGGGAGATACATGGACATATGTGACATCCCCAAGAAACAAATTTAAAAAATAAATTAAAATGTAACACATTAAAAGGGGGGTTCCATTTAAAAAGAAAATATAAAAATGAAGATAAAAAAACAACAAAATGATTATATGCTAAATGAGTAAAAAAATATTACTTAAAGAAAAAACCCATCCAGAAACTATATCAATGGTTAGATGAAACTAACAGGCAATTAATGATCATAGCCTCCATATACATCGACCAAAAATCTCCAAACACCTCTAAGTTCCAACTCACAAATCCTTTCCCTTGGGATCACAAAAATCACTACAGATCTAAGATAACATTCCATTACCCATGTCTCAATAGTTGAAATTTTCAAAAACATAAAATTACTATAGAAGGGGTGATTATAAAATCATTAGGACTTCCTCAAATAAGTCCTAACTCATTCCACTAGGGAAAAACTTAGTAGTATATTTTTATAAAAAAAATTAAAATAAAACAGCCATTTTAAATTAATTCATATAAAAAATCCAAGGAGGAATATAAAACATGATATCAAAAGAATCTCCATTCTATTTGGAATATTAATTTCTATGTCTATTCACAGACATGTACTATCTCTCTCTCAGGCATAGTGTTATCTTTGATGGTATAACTTTATGTACATACTCATTACCTTTTTTATGGTGGTACATCATAACCATTATCCATCACATTCAAATAGTCTTAAACCATTTATCCCCATATTATGACAATTATTTTTTGTTAAAAAAATAATTTTCTTAAATCCAATGAAAAATACGTTCAATTTTTAAGAACAATTAAATTATAAAAATCCATTTTGAAATGGAATTTTTTGAGGGTTTTACACCAAACATCAAAAATTTGAAAATTTCTTATTCACCACCACTAAAGAGGGTTTCCAAAATGAAACACACTAGGAATCATAATAATTTGAATAAAAAATAATTTTAGTCTAATAAATCAATTTAATCATAAGTGGAATTTAGGTTGAAGCTAGATACCTCACAAATGTTGGTGAAAATTAATAATTAATCATAAAATATGAAGATATTATCACCAAATATTTTTCTATCATTATATCCAATGATAATATGTAAAAAATAACATCATAGATAATGTATATACCAAAACAATAATAGATCTATGGTTTTGGTGAATATTAAGAGAACCAAAAAGACACAAAAACACAATAATGATGACATACATATGAATCCAAGCCTCCATTGCACTTTGATTCTCTGAATGATCACGTCCAGACTAAAATGTATTTTCTTTCACAACATTTCGATAAAATGGATTTCTTATTGTGGTATAATTTGTGGGAAAAATATTTCTTATGTAACAAAATAGAAATAGATCTCCACTTTTCAGGTGGATGAATATACGAATAATTGTTAGGCTACGTGTATTAGAAAACTATTATCCAAATATGTGGGTGCTACTATTTGAATCCACACATCTAATGTTTGGAGAAAATAGTTAGCCAAAGTATGCTCTAAGAATGATATTATCATCTTCCTTAAATAGAATAGTTTCTCTTGGGAATCTACATGGTTTGGATTCTCCATACAACAACCATGTTCCTTCCCATTAACCACTATTTTCCCAAAAATTGTTTTTTTTTTTTTTACTAACCATTATTAATTTGTTCACCTCAAAAACGCCTCCAAAACATATCATAACTCCTATTAACTTAATTAATACAACCAAATCATTACATATACTTATAACATATAAATAATGTTTTATTTGTTTTAAACCAGTTTTGATTCATTTTCACTATCATTGGTTTCTCTATCCATAGAAAGAAGAACTACATATTTTTTCTTTAAGAGTTCCTTATATTTTTTCAACATTTAATTTTGATGATAACATATTTCAGCCTAAATCTTACCATGCATCCATAAAATCCAGAAATGACCAATTAATTTTTCATTAAATATGTTCTCTTTTATATACGCAATCAGTATCATCACTTTCACGAACATAACGTTCAGCTAATGATTAATGTGATCCAATAAAATCACATAGTTATGATTATAATGATTCTTCTTTTACTATGATACATGAAATAAATTTTTCACTGAACTGAACCATGGTGTAAAATCCAATGGGTATACAACATTAAATTTTCATTCATGTATCACAAAATAGAATATGTATCATGGAGAAAAGATGAAATTATTATTAAAAAGTAAATTCTAAAGCATGGTAGAGATTATAATGAACAAATGGTCATATACCTATAAGTAAAATGGTCATCGAGTATGATTATACTATAATTTTTGTCATCATGGAGCCATATCCATATTCGTTTTGGCTAACTAAATCATATCCCTTGTTTCTTTCACAATAAATGGTCAATATAGTTAACTCTCATAGTCTTCTATAAAATATAGTAATGAATAGGAAGGATTTATATAAAATTATTTACAAGGATCAAAATGTTTTTAGGCATGATTAATATTTTTGTATGAGAACTCCAATAATTGTATGTTCTACTCCAACAATCCACCAAAATCAATTAAATATATCCCAAAAATTTCCTCCTATGTTAGTATCGTCTAATAAGATTTTATATACCTTTAAGTAGTATAAAAATATCACATAGTCACCTAAGTATTAATGGGTTTATGTAATGATGTCAAAATAAATGTTGTTAACATGGGATATTAGTCAGATACATTCGAGAAATGAACTCTATTCCACTTTTAATATCCTTAGTCATATATTCATGAAAATTCCCCAACATTATGGGACTCATGAATAGGGACAAACTGAGATTAATTATTATACTGGTCCAAAATTACCCATTTAGAATCATTTTTCTTGACCCTTCTTGTTAAATTTTTTCCCAAACCAATGTCTATATTTTACCACATCTACATAGGGAATGGTAATTACTGATACATGCTTTCTCGTCCTTGTCGTTCCTCATTAAATTGTTGATTATTGAGAAATATCAAAACATACACTTCCACATAACATTTTATTTAAACCCAAAATAGTATTATTTTAGAGCTCCATATATCTTTGGAGTTCTAATATGAAAACCCCATTTCAAAGGGTGGTTATCATTATGAATTTTTTCTTGAAAATCCAAATGTTCCAAGACTCAAAATCTAAACCTAAAAACAAAACATCAATCCATCTTCTATCATTAAAAGTATTCCCACTAATGGGTTTTTATTTTATAGAAACAAATTCATAATCAACTATATTGACCTTATAAACATTATTAACCCAATCAAGAAATAATAGATGTTGGAAGAAAATGGATGAATCAACGTTGTATTTGAATCAAGGTGAATTTTTTCTTTTACTGACATAAAATAATTCTTATATGACACTTTATTAGCCAAATTCTTTTCTTATTTTCTACAAATTTCATATTCGACTGAATTATCTCTATATGATGTGTAAATCAAGTTACAAAGGAAATTTGAATTCATTTCATCAATCATCAAAACCAAATATTCAATTATATTATTGAGAAAAAAATTTCAATATCTTATGATCCATATAAAAATTAAATTGATCACACAAAAGTCAACGATGACAAGAATTCAATGCATTGACTACCATTGCTAATTTTGATTCATTTGTTTGGTAGTTGTTATCATTTAACCAGAATTGACATGATCAATAATATAAAACATGATTACGTAGTATGAGAAAACATCCAAAACTAGAACCCAAAGTTTCACAATATACTATATATCACTATCAAGACTCTAGAAATGTAAATAAAGATACCAATATATATGTATCCTTAATATATTTAAATAGTTTCATGCAAACATAATTCCTTTTAAAATGAGTGTATTTCCTTTTAAAATCTATCAACATTGATTCCAATCATGAAAGATCCCATTCAAATCCTCTTTAGAATTCTGTCCAAGAAGAGGAAACTCATAATTGGAATGAAATATCTCAACATCATCTAATAGATAACTGTATTTATCTTTTCAAGATTATTAGAATCAAATTTTTTAGAAATTACTTCTACAAGTAAAATTTCCTTCTTTTATCCATAAATATTACATTGATAATTTGGAATGTAAAAATGATCCTATAATATACAAAACAATATAAATATTTATTTATCATGATCCATGTTTTTCTAGAATACACAAGTATATCAGAAACATAAACTATCGAAATTGAATCCTAATGAATTTTAAATATATAATTAATTAATTACATGAAAGAAGCTACTGAATTTTTAAGATTTAAATGAATAAAAATGTACTTATAATATCCATACCATTTTCTAAAATCTTTTTTCAGAATATGATCATTCTAAACTAGTAGTTGGGGATATCCCTTTTGTAGGAAAATTTTATTGAAGGCTTGGAATCCCATAAATTTATGGAAATTAAAATCAAGTAATGTAAGAGGAATTTTATTCCTTATCGCAACATGGTTATTCATGTTAAAATATAAACTATCCCTATGTATTCCATCAGCCTTCTTCATAAAAATGAACTGGTGTTGCCCATAGAGATTCCCTTGGATTGATGGAACCTTTAATTTCCAACTGTTTCTATTATTCCTTATGTTACATCAAATTTATTTTTTCTGTATGATAATATGTATGTGAAATTGGACTCGTCCATAATAGGATAAAAATCGTAATCTCCACTTATCTTTTGGGTGGAATACATGTGAAATTTTTAATAATAAAATGAATTGATACACTATCGATAGAAAATATATATTCCTAGCAAAGACAATGTCATAGCTATTAACTGATAGAAGATTTTTCTAACCACTAGTACCAAGGGTCATACTCTAGTTTAATCAATTTCCAAATCACCATAAATGAAGTGATTAACATCATTATACAATTTCAAAACTATTGAAGTGCATAATAATCAATATATTACTCAATGTTTTTCAACCAATCTATTCACATATTCATGTCATATAAATCTATACCTATCATTGAAATATTTCATGCTAACTCATTTACATTCACTGTTATTAGAAAAAAATTAGATTTTAAGGATCGAAACTCTCATTCCTTAATTGTGTTTCATGTTTAAAACATGAATACATCATTTAAAAATTTGTATAAATAGATTAAATGATAGGATAAGTTATAAATAAATTAGAATCACTCATATATGTAAAAACCTGTGTAAGAGTATAATTGAAAATAATTGTAACACATACCAATGATTCTCTAAATTGAGCATCCTCAATCTTTTAATATTTTCAATAAATTAATAATTCAGATAGCTTTTATCTTTATTCCCCTGTTGGTATTTCATTGGATGAGGATTCATGGTGTAACTGTAAGAACCTTGGTTGGCATGGTTTTGATAATTTGATATATTATACTATAATAGTCCTATCCAATAATATGCTACTTGAGATGAATTTGATTTTCCCAAGAACACAAACATGGATAAGTGTAACATTGGAACTAAAGATATCAAATTGTGTTGTAGTTATTAAATTTACTAGGTGGTTTCATACATTGTCAGTTCATGTGATCTAGAAAACAACACTAGAAACATCATGTACTAATTTGTTGTCATGGAGAGAATCTGACCAATCTAATTGTTTTATTTTGAGATATACCAATACCAAGAGTATAATATTTCCTCATATGATTGTTTCCATCATCAGAGTTCCCTCCAGTTCTCATTAGAATATACATAGTTCCCCCAATTTTTCTTCACATGGTTTTCAATTCTAACATTGTTTCTATATTGACCATCTCTATAGAATAGACAATATAGAACATGGAAATATTTCTAAAATTTTTTGGTTTAAACCTGAAAACAAATATTTGTGACTTTATGGACTCACCTGTAAAAAATTGTTGTTTAAAAAGGACTAAATTCCAAAATTTATCCTCATACTATTTTTCCAGTGAACACTTATAATTAAAACCAAGGAAGTATATTGTTCTATAAACCATTATCCATTGTGGATAGATTTCAAAAAAATAATTACTTCAAATTCCATCCATGAAATTCCTTGGTGAAATTTATCCTTAAATTTTAAATCCCACCATTGTAATAGAATATACTCTATCAGATATGTTTCCAATATTAATTTCAACTCAGTTGGTGTGAAAGGGAATTAGAATATCTTACTCATTATATTCAACCACACTTATTATTTTTTTCGTTCAAAATCACCCCAAAATGGGGTGGATTTTGATTTTAGAACTGAACAAAATAATAAAATTTAATTTGTTTATCCAATTATTCCTTATTTCAAAATTTTAAAAATCCAAGAATATACATTGGGACAACTATTGTTTCAAATGAGGCCAATGTTTAACAAAATTAATAATAACATCTTCCAGTTGTTTCCTATGGTTCCTACCTTGTGACATTTAGTTTAACAAAAATGAATTTCATCTAGTCTCGCATTAAAGAAAATTGATGATCAAAATTTTCAAATTACCAATTGAATGATTTCTCTAGTTCCCCTTAACCATAATCACCTGTTTAATCCATTTTCAAAATACCACTATACTACAATTTGAAAATCACAATTTCAAAAAAAAATTATAGATTTTTAGAAACTATATCATCTTGCATTTTCATGAACAACTAACTCAATTATGAAAAATTATATCCTAGTGTGATGTCATGATATCATTGAATTTCATTCGGCTATCATAATTTAATTACATGATGTTGAGGTGATGATTCACTAAGAAATTTTTTCAAACACATCTGTACCCAAACTCCTTGGTAACATAACATTCAATAAATAGTTGTCAACAATAGTTTTCTATTCTATGAATTTCAAATTCTAATAATCCTATATCTTTGTACCATCCCAATAGAACTAACAATTTTATTTTAACGTCAATGACTAAACAAGATGACACAATTTGTAGTGTCATAATACCCCTTATTATGATAATGAGTGATGGTGGAACTGTTAGTCCTTAGGTGACATCCCTATGACACTGAAGGCTATAAAAAATTATAATGTATTAATGAAAAAATAGGATGAAATTGTCAATTTATAAATAAAAAATTAAAGTGAAAAAAATAAACAACAAATCGTCCATATAACGCATGAGTATAAAAATGAAACTCAATAAAAAAACCAAACTAAAAACCATATCAATTAATTAGAAAATCTCAATGACCGAGAAAGTTCAAAAACACCAAATCCATAAACCCAAATTCTCCCAATAACTCTATGATCCAACTCACAAGTCCCTGTCCAGAGGATCACTACACAACAAAAAATAAATAAGTTTACTTGAATTTACCGATGTCATAAGAGATGACATCTCTATACACATAATAATGAAAATGCAGTGGTAAACACTAGAATCAGTAGGATTTCCCCAATTCCTTCCCAATTCACTCCACTAGGAAAAAAATGTAGATTATTTTTACAAAATAATTAAAAATAAATTAACCCATTTAAAATATTTCAAATATAACCCCAAATAATTTTCCATGGAATGAAATAAAAATTTCTTCCCAATAATTTATCATTCAATTTTTTATATTAATTTCCATTTCCATTCACACAAGATCACACCCAGACGTAGACAATGTGAATCCCGGTGTAACCATTGATAGTGTACCACGACTTTTATACACCATACCTCATTGATGGTGGTAATTCATGGATATTATACATCACATTCAATTAATGACCAACCATTTATTCCAATATATTTATTAGTAATTTAAATAAAATATTTTTCCCACAAATTCGTTCAAAAAAATCAACATTTAAAAATTAACTATTTTAAAAATACCATATTAAAATTTCAATCAGTGTTTATTTTCAAATGAAATATCCAATTTTCCACAATTTATCCAAAATTATCACTATGTTGTGTTTCCAAAAAGAAACACCAATGGTTTCACAAACATATCATCCAAAATAATATTTTAATATATTACATGATGTTATAAACCTTAAAAAAAGAGATATAATCCACCAGCATCATAAACATTGGGGAAAATAAACAATCATGATTACAACTTCTAGATTCGATCACCAAAAATATTTCCTTCATTGGATCAACTGATTAAACATAACAAATACCATCATGGAATATGGATATATCTATATAGGATAATACCAATGGTTTTAAAAAAGAGAAGTAAAAAATAACAACCCCAAATGATATTGAATGAGAAGACGATATCGAATCTAGGACTCCAATGAAAATTGATTTTCCTATAGATCACTCTCAAAACAAAAGAAATTATATCACATTCTGTTGAAGAAAACATATTTCTTGTTGTGATTTAATTAGGGAAAATATGTTCTTAAGGTGAAAACCCAAATTAGGTCAACAATTTTTATTTGGATGAATGCACACTACATGTTTAGGTGGCATGGTATGGAAATAAATGCACCAACATGAAATGTGATACTCTCTCAAGAAACCCTTACATGGATTGATTAAATGTTCTAAAAAACCATGTTTCAGACGTTCTGTTACCTAATTACTAAAATTTCATGGATTCTACTGTGAATTTTTATAGTTTTTCAAAAATCGTAAACCTACCATGTACATTTCCAGTGACATTTTTTCTCTTGCATGGTTTTATAGGGGTGTTATTTAGTTTCTACTATTCGTTCCCAAATTAAAATCCTTCATAAATGTGTCCAAAACATTCCAAAACTCCTCTTAACATCTTATAACATAACGTAATCATTATCAATACATAAAATACACTAATAAATTGACATTATTTTAATGGATGGTGTGGTTCATGTGTAATTGAACATATGGTCAAACTTATATTTAAAAATAATAATTATCCTCAAGAAGAATTTGAATATCCATACATATCTAAGTAATTTCCTTTAATACCAACTCAAATTCCCCATACTAATTCTCTTAGATCCTCTCCAATAAAATGATTATTTATATGCTCAAATAGATAAAATCTGTAGATGTTTATATATCATTCTCAAAAATTTCAAAATTTATAATAATTTTAGAATCGCATAAATATTATTGATCAATTCATGTTTAATAATTTAGAGATAAGTACATGTCATAATCTAATAAATCCCTTATAATTTTAAACAAGAAGAGATTTAGTTAACCTAAATATAAAAACAATTTCATTAATGACCATTAAATATTTACAATAATTTCCAAAATATGTGTTATTATTATAAACTTGATATGTGAAATGGTTTTCTTCATGACATAGGGAAGTTGAAACAAAAAATGGTTGAGAATAAATTCTCAACAAGGGAAACCATAAGACAACAATAATCATGTCATAATCCTAGAATACATATTACTGCATGAATATGTAAAAAATATGAACCAATAATATACTTGAGGATGATATCATGCTATATATAGGACATTTAATGAAAAAATTGATCTAAAAATTCTAATATAAAAATAAAATATTTGTATAATGTTAGACATCAAATGTTACACCAACTTATTTTAAAATTAGAACAATATGTTTAATAGAGTATATCACAAAAAAATATTAAATTACCTGAGAAATATATTTTCTAAATATGAATCTTATTAACTATGTATTCAATTGGATGGTGTACATATTATTAACATATATATGAAATATATATAAATATCCTAGTAAATAGAAATATATTAATAAATTTTTATTAAATAATCCCTCAAATTATATTAAAGTCAATTTATTCGTAAAAAATAAGTTTTCTTATAAAATTATGTTATTAATTTTTTTTGGAATATATTGTAATTAATTTGAAAAACCAATATAAATTTATTATTAATAAAATAATACCAAGTTTAATATAATAATATAAATGATAACATAGGGTGAATTTCTACATTTAACCCAAAATATTGATTTGTTTGTGGATAGTAATAGAACAAAAATTATTCAAACAATTTCATTTCTTTTCATTGGAAAATACCAATATATTTTGATACTTATAAAAATAAATCAAATAATAATTTACATTTAAATAATATAATTAAAAAATATAAATCAATATTATTCATGATCTTAGTGAATAAAATATTTTATCCAAAAATTAATATTTTTTCTAGAATTATTTTTTTCTCAAAAATTGAAGGACAAAAAAATGAATTAATAAAAATTATATATAATTAATTTGTTATCCTAAGAACCATATATGGAATAAAAAATAATTAATATAGTTTAATATGATTCTAGTAATTTTTATTTATAAATAATATTAAAAATAGTAACAATTTATCAACACACAAAATGGAAAATTCGAGTAACGCATCATAAAAATAATATGGTAGAGACTAAAAATGACCACCAAACTATCTAATATCTTACTATGTGACATTATATACTCTATTTCAATAAATATGTTGAATAAATTCTTACCTGGATCTATATTTCATTATATATATCCTTAATAATTTTTATGTAAAACACGAAAGTGAAAATGTAAATATCATTTTTATAATAACTAGATTATTTTGAGATAAGGGAAAATCTAAAAAATTATAGGATATAAATTCAAATATTAAAAACATTTTATTTTTTATCATGTAGAATTATTTCTATTTCTTTAGACATGTTAGTTTCCTTAAATGATTATGTAAAGTAGACATAGTGTATATTCAATTAATATAAACATAAAATAATTAATTTTAAACATATATAATATAATTTAAATTTTATCAATTATCATGATACTTGAATTTTGTAGATATATATAAATATAAATTTATGTTTCAAAATGATTTTATTTTAATCATATAGTTTTCATGTTGTTTTCGTTGTACATTAAAATAAATTATTCAAAAATTTAAATTAATTATTATTTATAATAAGTAATTTTGTTGGAACTGTTTAAAAATTCATAAAGAGACTATAACCCCCCAATTTATTTATATATATTTTTAAATATCAACCATGATCTATTTATTGTCCAGTTATAGTTCTAATATATCTATTCTTACCCATAACTAGTAAAAATAATGCCATTGCGATAATTTCTAAAAAACTGTTAATTCCGAATAGAACTAATTAATAAGTTATATAAATAATATAATATTTTTTAAAAAATATTTTTTGATATTATTTATAAAAAATATAATATAATACTATAATTATACTAGTTCTGTAGCATTTATCTATGAAAATGAATTTATATTTATTTAATATTTTATGAAATTCCATAAAGTGACCCTCTCAGAACTAATAAATGGGTATTTCCTCACCTAAATTCATCAAATATTGAATTATTTTGATTTATTATAGACCTATAAATACTGATTTAATAATTTAATTTTTACATTCTAGAGGAATTAGATTCGATAGAAAATTTTCCTTGTTATTTTTTTTCGTGTAAACCAGAAATTGTTTCGTTAAAAAATGTAATGTTATTTACCGAGTGATTTGGATTTATTTATTCTCACTAATCCAGATAATATTATTAATTAATGATTATATAATAAAAATATTATATCTAATATAATTATAAAGTGATAATTACCTTTATTACCTAATTAACATTATAAAATTTAAAAGTCTCTCATGCGTTTATATAAACTCCCATATATATAACTATAACATAATTAACTTTTCAGAACCATAAATATATATTGCATTTAAAATATTGATATATATATATAATGATAATTATTTTAATATTATTATTTTGGATATTATGGATAAATTAACACTTTTACCAAGTTCAGCAATCAAAAACCACTTTGAAATTATGGATCAAAACACCTCAAATCAAATGACATCAACATAATAGATTATGTAATTACATATTTAATTGTAATAAATGAATTAAATATACCAATGATAATTCATGTAACCTAAAAAGGATCTTAATATGATAATTAACTAATTTATGTTATTTATACATTATTTTATGTACATACTATGAATGACTTGACTCAATGTGTGGGATTAATTTTTAATTTATCTCAAACAAAAAATTGTTTTATTATTATAAACATAAAATATTTTCAATTGTGTATATATCTCCAAATTTATATATTTTTTAATTAATCATCCACACTTAAAATTAAATTTTTTACAAATAAAATTATTTCTTACAAAGGGAGTTTACTTGAATGAAACCATGTGGTAACGAAGTATTATGTTAATCTTCTTTCATTGGGATATATAACTTATGCATTGATTATATTATTAAATGTATTTATTGTGAATTATATATATTATTTAGGATATATTTCTAATTTTTCAATAAATTTTTATAAAATAATCTCCCCATTAATTAATTCTCAATTCAATTTTATGGTATTTCTAGGGTTTATTCATCTTAAAATTAATTTAATCATGAAATTCATTTATGATATACCCCAATATTATTTTATGAATATCATCAACATCCCTCTTGACATTTTATATCATGATTCATCTTATATTTTTGATATTGAATGTTTTATTTTATTATATTATTTCATGGGGCATATGATACAATATAAAAAAGGATACGCGTTATATGTTCAAAATCATGTTAATAATGTTTTTTATTATTCAATTTATTTTAAATTTATTACTGAATTGTATTTTATAAACCCATTTAGTATTTATTCTACTATTTATATCATAATATTATAACGTTTATGTAACATTATCCACTCTTTAGTTTAGAAAATGGTTATTTTTTTTAAAATAAGACCTTATTTATCCCCTTTTAGTTAGAATACCTCTCATTTTATATCTCTATTTTGTAAATTTGTTTCATGACTGTTATTAAAATATTTAATTTAGAAAAATAAATTTTCATGCTGTTTGATAATATTATGAAAACATTTAGAAGAAAGTCCATTAAAATATTCCATATTGGCCGCTATTTATTATCTATTATAATATTTTTCTGAAATTTTCATGTTTAGAATTTTTTACAAGAATGGATTTTCATACATCAATAATGGTTATTTTATTTCTATATTCCATTATATTATTACAATTTTATATTCAAACAAATATATTTTTTATTTTTATAATTTTTAGATATTGGGAAGTTATTTTCATAATGAAAATATTATTTCCCTTATAAATTTTTTTATTAATAAAATTTATGCTATTTTATATCACTAATTACATAAAACCATGAAATTATATATGTTTCTAAGGGGATATGTTGTAATGTTTCCATAAATTTCATTATCATGATGATTTATGATTTTTTTAAAATACCTTCAAGGAATTAATTTATATTTAATTTATAAATCAACAAAGTAAAGAATATTGGAAATTTTTTTGATGTAAAATTCAAGATTTCATGGGTTTTTTTATTATTCATATATATCATTTCTATTGATTCTTGAGATTTATATTGGTTGCGATGATGATTTATCCACCTATATATCTCAAATATTTTTGATAACGAGATAAGTCCATCCAATTATATGTTTCTCCAATGAGATTTTTTTAATTTATCGAGATGGTAAATACATTTTTGTGAATTATAATAATAATTATTTGAAAATAATGTTGATGTTACCATCATATTTTTCTTATTCTTGATTCATGTAATAATGAATATTTTCTAAAGTATTGTTTTCACATGGCTTATAGTTATGTAATTATATGAAACTTATATTATGTTAATTATATATTAGATGTATCATGTTTCTGATATTTATAACATTTCTTATGTTATGATCATGACCATTGATTATATCATTATATCATAATGAACTTTATTTTCTCAGTGATGAAATTATTTTATGAACTAATACATTCACCCTTAATTGGAATTTTTAATCATCCTTCGCATGTTTTACATTTCCCTAGGTCTGGATGAATGATGTAAAATGAATTGCATTTATAATGTTTTTTTGGACTAATTAAATGCGAGACGTCAAAAAATTATTGTGGAATAGGAAAAGTCATGTATTGTGGATAAAATGAACATTCTAATACATGGTATTGTTTATTTAAATTTATTAAAAAATTTCATAAACTATAACTTTATAAGGACCCTCGGTATATAAGTGATCCACTATTTTTATTTTTGTTTTTATTTTTTTTATTATTCAATGTTAGACATATTCATCATTATCAAAACCAGAAATATATTGAATTTTCATTAGAAGTAGATCAAAAAATGTGGGGTCGAGGATATTTTATTCTATATCACCAAACAAATATATATTAATTTATTTCCATTATAGAATTAATATATAATATTAATTATTTAGAAAACTATCCATTTTATTATAATAATATTAATATAAACTAAATATTATGTTCATGAAGATGAATAATAAATATTCAGACATTTATCATTGCATAGAATTCTTATATTATATCATCTATTCATGAAAAGTTATATTGAATTTTGAAACTATGGATAGAAGGATATTTTTTCTCAGAAATTGGTTGAAAAGGTTAATAAAATTATATATATCGAATTGATGTAAAATTGAACAATTATTAAAATCACCAAACTTATTACAATCAAATTATTGATAAACCAATCAATACACAAATGGAATATGATCATTGGTAAAAATGAATGGTAATTATTATGAAAAATAATTATAAAGATTAATTTAAATCTATATGAAAATATTTCTTTAAATGAGTTTGAAATACAATAAAGTGACAATTTACTATAATTATTTCTAAAAGAATCGATATGATATTAATTAAATGTGGCCATGAAAGATATAAATTCCATTTATGTTTCATTATGACCAAACCAAATCTAAGGAAGTAATAAATTAATCTATTAATATAATTTTCTTTCAATAAATGATCTCATAAAATTTTGGGCTATCCATCAACAACTAGAGACAACATATAAAACCCAAAGGTAACAAAGGGATTAATTTTGGAAGAAAATTTGGACACTTAATGTATAGTATATAAATTATCATACAAATAATAATTGCTGATAGATAACTAATGTTTTTCAAAGAGATGTATAAAATCCAAATCATCCTGAAAGAACCCACCAAAATCTATAACAACTAGTGTGTTTCTACATGTCATGATTTAATAATAAAAATAATATAAAATGTAATAAAATTTTGTAATTGATATATCATATCCCAGATTCACATTATCTAGATGAAGAACACATAAAAATATCTTAAGGACATAATAATCATCAGGAATCAATTGATTATGGGAATAACCAAATAATCATGTTAGACATTTATTAACCCTAATTTTAGGTATAAGTTAATTAAATTCTCTGAAAGAGTTGTGTTATGACAATATTTACCAAAATGGAATTAATATACCTTGTATAATTTGGGAAAAAATTTATATATTCCAAAAATAAATGAAAATATTTTAAAAAATTTATATGGAATTGTTGTAAAAAATATGAAATTTTTGGACATATTTATACATTTGTTAAAATCCTTATTAATTAATTTAACATGATTTTTATCATAAAATAATATTCGGATCCTCATATTCATCCTAAAATGAAGAATAAAAAAATGTGATATAACATGGTATGGAAGCTCCGATGACCATGAACATTATCTAATAATTTTTTTAATCACATCCACAACCTATCATGACATAATAAATTCTATATCATATGCTTAAACATGGGTGAGAATATAGAATGCAAAATTTTATGGTATAGACCCTTTTAGTTCACAACATCATCAATATATATTTATCATATTATAATTAATATACACATATAATATTCAAATAATGACATATCAAATGTATCAACATTCAAAACATTGTAAATTTTTTAAAAATATTATCAAATATTTAAATTTAATCATGAATAATATTTTATTACGTGTAAAAATCTATCCATAACATCTTATTATTTTCATATAATACACATTTAAGGAAGCTATCAAATTATCATAGACATGATCCTTGTTAACAAAACCACAATGTGTGATCTCATATAACTTTAAGGCATTGAAATCAACTATAACATCCCGAGTGAATGGCATAGGGACTCTATTTTCATGCAAATGGTTAAGGCCTCCTGGATGATGGAGGAGATGGAGGAGTTGTGGGGAGGGCTGGTTAATCGTCTCAGGAGGTTAAAACAGAGCATCAAGCGGTGGCTTGTGGAGTAACCCGACTGGCACAATGGGGTGACCAGCTTATAGGAGGAAGTTGGCAGGCTTGAGGAAAGGCATCAGGGTTCCTGGGATGAGAGCACTTTTACTACCCTTTGTGATAAAAATGCGGTGCTGGCGGAGAAACTTCTCGAGACGGAGAGGGTGTATCTGCAATGCTCCTGTGTGCGTTGGTTGAGAGAGGGGGATCGCAACAATGCGTTCTTCTACGCTTGTATTAAAGAAAGGAGGAGCTGGAAGATCTACATCAAAGGTGAAGATGGAGAGTTTACTTCGGATGTTATGGTGGCTGGGGTAATTGCGTTAAAGCACTTTGAGGGTATATGGGCAGGAGAAGTCTCGTCTGGCTTCTGTAGAGAATCTCTAAGGGAGTCTAGTTTTTTGGAGGGTCTTCCCTCTCTGATCTCCCAGTCTGAGAACGTATGCATGTCCAGGATCCCAGACGAGAGGGAGATTAAAGAGTCCCTGGGGAGCATGCCGAAGGAGAGCGCACCTGGTCCTGACGGCTTCCCCGTGTCTTTTTACAGGGCTACTTGGGATGTCGTGGGGCCATTTGTCGCGGAGGCCATTGGTGATTTCTTTCATGGATCTCCTTTAAGTAGGGGGATCTCTTCTTCGAGGGTGGTGCTGGTTCCAAAGATCAAAAATCCCACTCTGGTTACCCATTTTAGGCCGATATGCCTGTGCAATGTGTCTTACAAGATTCTGGCAACGATCACCAGCAGAAGATTGGCCAATGTGATTCGTAAGTTAGTCTCTAAAGAACAACACGGCTTCATTCAATGGAGGGGTATATAGGGAGCGTTTGGCATAGCGAGCGAGTTGGTGCATGATCTGAACAAGCGTTCTGTGGGTTCCAATATTATTTGACAGGTGGATATGAACAAAGATTTCGGAAATCAGGAATGGGGTTTCATCTTGCAGGTAATGAGAGGGTTTGGTTTCCAGAAGTCCCTCTGCGATCTGTGTTTCCGTTGCTTTGCGTCTCCCTGGATCTCTATATCACTGCTCAGGAAATGCTTCGGTTTCTTCAAATCGGTGAGGGGAGTCCGCCAAGGGGACCCTCTTTCTCCTTTTATATTAGTTCTTGCACAGGATTCCCTATCCAGAAACTTGAAGAAGGGCTTAACAGAGGGGAGTTTGAGACCTTTTCTTGGTCTTAGAAACTCTCTCAGAGTTTCTCACTTGATGTTTGCTGATGACATTTTGCTATTTCTGAACGGAGGGAGGAGATCGATAAATAATCTTAAGGCCATTATCTCTGAGTATGGGGAGATAAGTGGCCAAGAAATCAACCGGTCTAAGAGCCACTTTTTCATCTCCAATAAATGTTCAAGGAAGAGGTTCAAATGTATTCAGGAGGCTTTGGGCTGCGGACAGAGACAACTCCCTATTCTTTACTTAGGTGTTCCTCTTTCATGTGGGATGATCTTGAAGGTCCAATTCAACGAGATTGTGGACCGCAAACTGGGAAGGATCATCAAATGGAAGAACATGATACTATCCTTTGGGGGTAGGATCATGTTGATCAACAGTGTACTGCTATCGATTCCCATGCATGTTTTTGCTGTCATCAAACCCCCGAAAGGAACGGTGGAGAGGATCGAGTGCATTATCTCGTCTTTTCAATGGGATGCGAAAAGGGAGGGGAGATGCCACTGGGCATCTTGGAAGAGGATGGCCAGACCAGTGGAAGAGGGTGGGTTTGGTCTTCGCGATATACTTGGAACGATTCGGGGACTGCAGGAAAAACTGGCTTGTGAGGTGATAGTAGGTAAGTCCCTCTGGGCCAAGTTTTTCAGAATGTGATATGGAGGTCTTGGTGAACGCAGCGCGTGCGGTGCAATGGATCTCGGCAGGTGCATTGTATCACATCTAGAGTTGCTGCATGGTCATGTCAGTTGCGTGATTGGTCGTGGAGAGATCCGCTTCTGGTAGGATGCATGGTTGGAAGAAAGGCTTCGCTACGAGGGCTGCCCCCTCCCTAATATCTCTTTCAGGGAGGCGTGTGAGAGATACGAGTTCATGCATGAGAACCT
Organism: Viscum album; assembly: GCA_963277665.1. Taxonomy (NCBI): domain Eukaryota; kingdom Viridiplantae; phylum Streptophyta; class Magnoliopsida; order Santalales; family Viscaceae; genus Viscum; species Viscum album. The sequence goes on along the minus strand of OY728119.1, from coordinate 1,345,926,190 downwards.
AAACTCACCATAACTGAATACCTTCAACAGCGTTGTTATGAGCAAAGAACCAAACAGGTGTTGTTTTTCTCTAGGTGAGTCGGGGCGATTCAACTTGAATGGCTACAGGAGAATTGGCCAGAGGGTTACTTCCGGAGAAACAGAGCAGGGACCCATGTAGTGTAAGCCAATCCCGACGCGAATGAACTTTCTGGTGTGGCGGGTTCAGAACCGAGCTATACCCACAGAGGAGAACATCCAGAAGAGGGGGTCTGCATGGCCTCGCGCTGCTTCTGTTGCGAGAGCCCAAGGTCGAAAACTACGCTTCATTTGTTCTTTCAGGGGCGGTGGGCTGTGTTTCTTTGGTCCTAATTATCTTAGTTCAGGATACCGGATGGGGAGTGTATTTCTGTTTGAGAGTATCTCCTAGCATGGTTCTCGGGTTTTGGCAGGAGAGTTGAGGATCGTTCAGTAGGTATGATCATTATAGTATCGGTATGCTGGACGCTTTGGGAAGCTCGCAATCAGGTAATTCTAGGTGGAAAGAGATCGTTATTAGAACTCCAGATCCGTATGAGATTATTAATTGCAGAATTGTCTACCGTCTTCAAGAATGGTTTACAGGCAGGTATGCTGGGGTCCTCTGTCGGTGGACAGCGGGCTCAGGCCCTACAGCGAGGGAGATGGGTTAGATGGCAACCCTCGGCTGGCGGGTTAAAACTGAACGTCGATGGTTCTTGTTCGGGGGGGATCATGAGGGGCGGTGGTGTCCTCTGGGATTGCTGGGGTTCAGTCCACATTGCCTTCAGTGCCTTTTATGGGCAAGGCACTTCTACCGGTGCGGAGTTTAGAGCCCTCCTTACGGGTCTCACTCTGTGCAGAAGGAGAGGTCTCCGGGTGACGGAGGTTGAATCAGATTCAGAAGTTCTGGTTAGATCGCTTCAGGGTGATTGTGATGTGGCTTGGAATCCGGTGTACGTTTTTAGAAGGTGCAAAGCAGAGACCAATCAGGGCAGGTTGATCCATCATAGTGTGAGAGAATCCAACATTGCGGCTGATGCATTGGCTCGCGGGGGCAGACCAGAGAAGACTTTAATAGTGTATGACAGACTTAATTCTCTTCCTTCCGAGTGTGTCAATGTGATCCGGAAGGACTCACATGGTCTTCACTACTTTCGACCTCCGTGATTTGTATCCTTTTATTTTCCTGTGTTCTTAATAAAAAAAATAACTTTCAGTCCAGTCTATGTAATGATTAATCTGGTCGATCAATATATCATTTTTTATTCAAATAGACTATAATATCCAATTACATTAATTAATATATACACATTCAATATAATTAACCTATACTGGTATAAAAATCGTAATTATATATGAATTGATTTCCCATATTTCATTCTAATCAAGTGAAATGATATATTTTCTTTAATTTAAGAACAATATATGAAATGGTCAAAATCAATTACTACCTATGTTAATTTTCTAGGCATAAATCGTTGAGTTTGAATGTTAACAATGTGTAAATGATTCAATTATATATATAATTTTATACAAATTTACATCTAATAAAAATAAATTGTGCCCCAAATGTTTTCCAAATAAAAATTTTGTGACACTATTATTTGTTTATATGTTTGGTCTCCTAGGGAAAAATAATGATTTTTTCATTTTTATCAAATTCTATATCTCTATGTGAATTATATTTGTGATATCATTTACATTTAAATAAAATAAATTTCAATAAAAATATTAGGGTTAAATCTATATAAATATTTAATAAGAAATTACCATTTAACGTCACATAATATATGAATCCTACATAAAATAATAGAAAATAATATTTTTCATATTAAATTGGGTGACATATTATATTTTGATAAACTAATTTAATAATCCTAAAAAATATACATAATAATTTGATTAATCATATCTAATATTGAAGGCTAGTAGAAATGATTTATGATCACAACAAATTTATTGTTTTGTCGAGAGAGTTACATCTCTCAGTAATTCCCTCAACATATCTTTGATAACATCTTATAAAATCTTCGACTAATGAAATACATAGAAAATCCTCCATAATGAAAAAAAATTTCATATTGGTGAGTATTTTGAATCATATTCATAATACCCAATTATTTTAACATGGTATTCAAACCTAATGACTTCAAAACATCACAATTTCCAAAGATAATTACATCTATTTTAATATTAAATGATGTCTAACATCACCATAATCATCATCATTATTTTTAATGCACCATGATAAATTTTCATTAAGAGGATTTTGCAACTAATTTCATATATTCATCAATATTTTATTACCTAATCTTGTAATCCATTTGTAAATTATTTGACATTATCATTTTATTAAATGAAATCTATTTATTATATATTATTTATTGAGATTCTTTAATAACAAATTATCAAACTATCCAAATATAAAATATTCCTTCTCTATTATATCCATCCATAATTCAAAAATTCATTTGTGCTTAAGAAATTATTATTATCATTTTATCTGAAAATGATTAAAATTAAACTATTTTATCGATATTGTATACTCCCTACTGTGTTTTCTGTATTTCTATTACATAAATAATAAATTTTTCATTAAAAATTATAACTTAGGGGTGGAAGAATATAAATTTTTATATTTTATGAAATTATTTTGATAAATACATCTGTCCATGAAGAAACTCTTTGAAAACATATAATTTAAAAAACTTATTTTCTTTTTAAATACTACCAATAATAATAAATTTTCAATACAATATAACACCATGTGAATGGTTTTTTCTCAAAATTCGATTGAATAGAAAAATTATTTAATTTTAATATATTCCTATGATCATTTAGGTATACTAATTTAAAAAAATATGAAAAATAATAACCCTAGAAAACCAAAGTATTTTTCAATTTTTCTGAATTTTCTCTCAATATATGAAAACATATAACTATTAATTGGTTTTTAGCATGCCCCAAAAATTACCCTCATAATGATTTTCATCTAGACACATCATTTATATTACATTTCTACATTACCTAAGGATGTTGAAACATAATAATTGATCATCCAAAGATATCGAGTATGGGTAATCTTTAGCAATAATAATTAAGGATCAGATGTTAAATTATGTTACAGATATGGGTATATTTAAGAATCATAATAAATTGAAACCAAATAAAACATAGTTCATAAATCATGGAATAATATATGGAATGAAATTATCACATATTATTGAATATTTATACATCAAACATGAAAAAAAAAATATAGAATAGATGCATTAAAAATTAAAATGGAATAAATTTGTGTAATATCATAGAAATATGGTATAATTATTAAATTTATCCTAGAAAAAAAAGGAACAAATATGTCTTAATGTTTATCAATCATAATCATAAAAATATATTTTAGAAAACTAATAATGAATGCACTTTTGTAAATAATATTATTTAATTTAACCAGTATTTTCTCTTAATATAGTAGATATATAAACAAAATAAGTTATATATGTATGACCTTAGATAATGATATCCATATATTAGAGTTCCACATGAAGGCATTCATTCATTATCTCATAAACAACAAATGAAATAAAATTGTTTTTTATATCATTCCCAATTATAATCTAATTAGGAAAACATTCAAAATTCCATTAATAATATAAATATGATAATTCAATGAATATTAAATGGGTATACAAATATATTTAGTACCATTATATGTAAATATTGGCCAATAAAAAAAATAGAGAACATGATAGATACCCTATATAGATATATTATGTCAATAATTCCCCTATTCATTAAATTTAAAAAATTATTGTGAAACCCTTCTTTAACAGAAATGAATATTAGTTTTTTTTACACAAATGAAAGGGATATGTATAAAATTTATGCATATTAATAGAGTATGGTTACATAACATGAAGGTAGATATAGAACACACAGCTGATAAAAATGGGCATTGTTATACAATCTGAGGAGTGGAGTCAGATGGTTTCATTTATTGATTAAAATTAGTCATGTATATTGTTTGTTAAAAGATGTAGATGTACGAAATAGACACTTTTTAGGAGCATTAGAAATAAATATTTGTATGGAAGGAAGATAATTTTCAATTTAAAAATTATTTAATAAAAATTAAATTTTTAAAAATTCACAGAGGATTAAAATTTATATTAGATACATTGAATGTGTAGAAATGGAGCATCGTAGAAAAGGAAAAAACAATGTAATTATCTTTTAACTTTTATAACATTTATAATGGATTATTTACATATTATTATTAAAACTTCCCATAACCAAATTTTTAAAAAAATAATTAATTTTATTTAAGAATAGTAAATGTTTTATAAAATATTTTTGATAAATTTTTTAGGCACATGTAAATAATAGAGACACATTATTGTCATGTATATATATTACTTCAAAATTTATGAATATACATTACAAAAAAAAAACTAAACCACACCAAGACCGTATATGTTTTTTTTCTTTAGAAATTGGGAAACATAAAAAACTGGTTCATTAGACATCAATATTGTCTCATAAATATTCATTAATAACTATACCTTTTTTTGACATATTTTAGTTAATAGCCTTCTTCATTACCATGTAAAATGAAAAAAAAATATAGGGTGATCTCATAAGATCGGTAAGGGTATACAAGGAAGATATCAATCATATCATAACCATATGACATATGAACATAACATTGGAAAATATTATCCTACATGTGAAAGATCCTAATAACATTTCATGGGATAAATCATTAAATATCATGACGAACCTATGACCATATTTCCTAAAGTTATAATAGAAGGAAAGGATATTTCAGAATGAAAATAATCAAAGAAAATCATTTCATATTATTTGAGTATAATTTTGAAGACCACCATAGTAGACAAATTTAATTACTAAACTGAGTTCACTCATCATTCCATCCTTGTGTTATTGAACTTCGATTTCTTCTCGATCAAGCCATGTAATATTAGACTGAGATCCTTTCCCAATATCTATCTTTTTACATTATGTGATATATATTCTTACCCAACTTATTTGGATGATATATTGGTCCCACCAACCTCATAATGAAATAATTATTTCTTTTTCCAAAAAAACAAAAATCACTCTCTATATATAAGGGAAAGGAATAAAATGGGTTTCTTAAACATCATTCTATCCTAACATAATCCATAAAAATATCTGATTTTGTAAATAAAATTGAAGAAGAAACATAATAACATCATAGGAAAAATAGGGAAAATATATTTGAAAAAATACCCTATTAAAAAATACCATTATTGATATAAAATAATTTTTATAAAACACTTGAAATTAACTATTCATTAAAATATCCAATATTATAAAAAACAACTTTCCTTCCAAAAAATTATATTTTATTTTAAAGGAAAATATTTTCATTGAAAAAAACCTGAAATCTTGTAATGGATGCCTCATTTAAATAAGTTGTTATGAAAATGTAAAAAATTATCATGCCATATAATATAAAATAAAACATTCTTCGAGTAAATTTGTATGATAATTCAAAAAGTACCTCTTATCGAAAAGAACAAAAGATTTCATTCACACCATTTAATAAAATACCTCAATTGGTAAATTTGAATTTAAAATTTTATAGAATAATAGAATGAGTATTTTTTTAGTACGTATTTAGGAAACATGGACATGGATGATAATAATTATCCAGTAAATATTTATGTATAAACAATCTCAGATATTAATTATATTGTGAAATTATCCCTCACCATTGTTCTGATATAATTATTACGTATCAAAACATCATATATAATGATTTAAATATTTTAAATTACTTATTCAATAAAAATTATCATTTTTATGAAGTCATAAATGATCATATTATCATATTTTTGTAAATATGATTTTATATGTCACCCATTATTCATGTATTAACAACATAATTTTCTGATACATAATTGGTCATATAAGTTCTATTTCTCATTCATAGAAGATAGTTATATAATTTAAAAAATTCTATAAATATAATATATATCATTTTTATTCATTCAATAAATTTATATAAACAATTTTTAATGGATATCATATTGAATGAATCATGTAGAATTATAGACACATTGGGTCATACACACACAAGTGTTATGATAACATTTCCATAATTGTGAATTGGTATAGAAAAATAAATTATGTACTTTTTTTAAAAAAATAAATATTATTTTATGTTAATCATATATATTTATTATTTCCATCATTATACTCGTCCATGTAAGGGGATGGTGAATACCAGGCTACACCACAACGTTGAGACGTTAAGCCATACATACGCACATGAGGGGATTTTGTTTTTCATAGGATCAATAGAAGGTGTAATATGATTTTTATATAATCCTAATTAAAAATAATTATATGATTAATAAAGTATTTATTACTTTATAATAGAAACAACTCATTAAGAGGATGTATAAGAATAAATATGTTTGGAAGAATCGGTAGAGGAGATTACCTAATCATTGACAAGATCCCTCAAGATATACTTTTAAATTACTAGAATTGATCTTTAAACAATAACAAAACCTCTATAATAAAACTAGGTATGTAAATAATGGAAATGGATAGTGGATACAATTGATCAAAGATTCAATGTGATGAGATGAAATTATGGATGATGTGACCTTTTATAATTGAGGTTAGGGGCACCTTTGAAACTCCATAAAGAATTTTTTATAATAAAATAAAAAACTATCAAAAAACCACCATAATGTAGTGGTTTTAAATATGATATGATATTAGGTTTTAATATCACTAACCAATTAATTTTAGAAGTGTTTTTATTTCATTTTAATCCTTATCATTTCAATTATCAAATAATTTTTCTAATTAATTTTAACTAAGGAAAAACATCTTTCAATGTTAAAGGGTTGAAATATTAATTTTTTGATTTAAATTATACAATAAATGAATAAATTTAACATTTTTTCTTATAAATTAATTATCTAATAATTTTTAAATGTTTTATTATTTTAACATAATTTAGTAAAATAAAATTTTCATAAAATACAATAGTGTCAATTTTAACTCAATTCAATTCATTTATTTTTTTTAAAATATTACTATAACAAGTTAACATAAAAACAAATATTTTATTATATTGATAAGAGGTTAATGTTTTATAAAATTTATTTTATATCTTAATTATCAAAAATATTAATATTTATAATGACATTTATTTGATATTTACGTTAAGAAAATAATTTCTACATCACATTTGTGTAATTATGTAAAATACACAATTCATTACTAAAAAATAAAAATAAAACCATGATGAATATATATAGTTTTTATTTCAAAATAATACTTAGAGTATAATTTATTTAATTTATAACCATATTTTGAAAATAAAATATTCATTAAAACATGAACGCGATATCATTAATATTATAATAAGTAAAACATTATAAATATCATAGTGTCAACCTAGTGGTCCAAAACATCAAAAATAATCTCATATCCTGAATATATTCTTCATAATTTAAAATTTTATGCTTAGATTCGTTCATATCTTAATATTATCTATATGCTCACACATAAAAGACGTTATAGACAAAGAAAGAGACACATTGTGTATTTCATCGATTAACATATTATATAAGTAATTCTCATGGACAACTGTACATTAAAGGACCTAATTTTTATCCTTATGCATTGAGGGTTTAATTTCACCCATCCATCAATTTTTTTACTTTTGTTAGGGTAATTCTCTAATATTTATAATTTCATTTTCCACCTAAAATGAATAATTTACCCATTACTATTGAAAAAAATTACTATGGTTAGTATTATTATTGACCAAATGTTAATGGGGAATAATTATGAAATTTAAAATTTATTAATCCAATTTTGACATATATTTATAAATTAGATAATAGGAAAATCACAATGAAATTGATAATAAAACCGCTAAAATGATATGAAACAATAACATTTTATAAAATTACCCTTTTAAAACATAAAATGTTTTTATTTTTAATTTTTGTATTAAATCATTTTAAAAATCCATAATTGATTGATTTTAAATCATAATTAACTAATTAATAAACAATCTAATTATCCATATTATTTTACAGTGCAATTGAAAATACATTTTTGAATAAAAACTAGTATTTTCATTATCCAATAAAAAATTTCGAATATAGTAAACTCATATTGAGTTGGATCATTATAAGTTAGTTATTCATTCTTATCCACAAAAATTTAACGACAAGGTTATAATGGTCATTTTATACTAAAAGTTTCTCTTATTTCATTTAAACTCATGATTATTTGCAATATAATATATTGAAGAATTAAAATTATTTAATGATAAATATTTATTAAAATATCATGGTGTTACATTATACCTCTAGTAAATTAATTTATCCATTTAAATTTTTCATTAGGAAAAAAACTGTTGAGAAAAATCTATGTCTCCTCACATCCTTAGTTTCCCATGTATCTTGATCAAATTGGATGTCATTACAGAAAATATCAATCAAGAAAGTAGTTTAATTTTTTAGAATCTTCCCTCTACAATCCGAAATCTCTATCGAGTTATCATCACACAAATGATCATGCTTTGGGGTATGACTTATGATTTATGTAAATATGATAGTTCGGGTTGGTAATCTCTCACGAGAGATAAATGAGACACATCATGAACCTGAGAGAGATTTAGTGAAAGTTCCAACATATGTGATACCATCCTAACAAGATCATTAATTTCATAAAGACTAATAGGCCAATGGATCAACATTCCCATCTTTATATATATTAATAATATTTTTCAGATAGATATTTGTAGAATAACTTTTTCCCCTATTCTAGGTGTTATTATTTTCATTGATTGTAAGCATACCACTTTTTTGACTTTGAGAAGATCTTATGTGTTGTTGAATAGATATGAACATCTATTCCATTTTTTCACAAGATCTGGTCCCAACTGCTTTCTTTCAATAAATTCATCCCAAAATGTAGGAGTCCTATATTTATTACTATATAGGGATTCATTATAATCCATTTGAATACTAGTGTAAAAGGTATTATTGTAATAAAATTCAACGAATGTTATATGTTTGTCCCAATCACCATTGAAATCCATATTGAAATATCTTAAAATAAATTCTAGGGTTTTAATTGTCCTATCAATCTAACCATATATCTATGTATAATAGGAAGTAAAGAAACATAACTCTATATCTAGAGAATACTGAATACTTCTCTAAAACATTCTGGTAAACCATGGATCTTAATAAGATATAATGGCATGGGGTACTCAGTAAAATTTTACGACTTCCTCTACATATATCCTAGAAAAATCCTCAAGGGATAAATACTCTATATTATAAATGATGAGTGATGACTTCATAAGTGGATAATCTATAACCCATATAGCATTGTGTCATTTATATGTTTTTGGAAATTCAACAACCAATGTATATAGTGTTGTTTTGTGATTTCCAGTATGGTATGGGTAATGGTTCTAACATCCCATTAGACTTATATCTCTCTCCCAGAACATTCTAACAAACCACTAACATATAGGCATATTTTTCCACATCTCTTTTTATTCCATCCCAAAAGAAATACTCTTTCTGGTCCCTATAAATTATTATGCTACTAGAATAAACAAAGAACAAAATACTATGATCCTCATCCAACAACTACTTAATAATTATATAATGGGATGAATACCAACATGGATCTAGAAAAATATTATTACATCACATTAAATAATGAATTCAAGACCATTTATCATCTTCTTTTTATCTCCAAATCTTCCTTTTCTCCTCCTTAATCATCACATGTACAGAATGTTGATCATTCATTAGAGAAAGAAAATATTTCTTACCTTCCCTTTAAATTTCAAAATCCAACCTTCTCTGATCTATAAATATTAGATATTTTATGATCATAATCCTAGATAGGAATGCATAGTCCTTCGACTCAAAGAATCATTAAACTTGTTCCCTTTCCCAGGGTGTTATATTTTTGTGTTTTCATAATCAGTAATCAACTCTAACTATCTTCTATAGCGCATATTGATCTTCGTTTTCCTGAAATTATACTTCAATATTTATAATTAGTTTATATATCACACCTTTCCCCGTAAATATAATTCCTCCATATCAATAATTTAAATATTACTATAGCTAACTCCAAATCAAGGTTTGTGTAATTTTTCACAAGTGTTATCAATTTTCGTGAGGCACAAGCTATCACCATGTAAATTTTCTAAAACACATCCCCGCCCCTACTTTCATGCATCATTTTAGATCACAATCATTTCTTCACTACACGGTAGTCTAGGAATAGGTGCACTATCTAACCATTTTTAACTTATTTAAGTTTTCTACACATTCATACATAAATACAAAACATAACACCTTTTTGAGTCAACATGGTTAGAAGATTAGATAATCAGGAAATATATATTCAAAAAACATCTATAATATACAGAAAAACCATGAAAACATCATATATTGGTCTCCAATGATTTACTAGGCCAATATTCTAAAATGTCTTATTCCCTAGGTCAACATATATCCCTATCTAGATATTAGGAAAACAAAAAATGAATTTTATAATGACAAAATTCAATTGTGGTATTTTTTTTATAAAGATTATCATTTTTAGTTCCATTAGTAAAATTCACATGTGATCATCATGTTCTTACATTCTCCTTGAATAGTAAAGAATATCATATATAAAGACTTCCACAAAACAATCAAAATAGTGAATAATGAAGGTATTCATCAGATACATGAAGATACCAGGGTTATTAAGAATACCAAAAGCCATCACTATAAATTCATTATGTCAATATCTTGTATGGAATATCATTTTTGGTATATCCTCCTTCTCAAACCACAATCTGTGATAACATCAAAAGAGATCAGTTTTTTAAAAGAATTGAGATCAATGTCATTGGTCGAATAAGTCAGCGATGTAGCGAAGCTAATATTTTTTCTTAATAGTGATCTTATTATGTTATTGATAATAAATTAATTGTCTCATTGATCTATAATTATACATAAAAAACTAAATTAGTGCACCCCAAGGTGATGAACTAGGGATTATGAATCCCTTGTAATGATGCACATGGATTTTTTAATTCCTACAACTAAATTAAGACCATTCAATGAGGTCTATTTGACACAGTCATAAACCCAATATGAAAAATATTGACAAATAAACTTTGTGATTTAGTGGAAGACCTATAAATTCACATGAAAAGGCCTCAAAGAACTATTGTACAATAGTTGTATAATTAATGGCCAGTTTATCCCCACCCTTTTTAGATATATAAACTTTTTCCTATATTTAGATACCCAAAGATTGAAATACATGGACATTACATTACTTTTGCGGAATGCTTAATACATATCAAAAACACACACACAATGATCGTAATAGTTTAGTGTCTTTGGAAACTCAGAACATAATCTTCTAATCATGGTGAAAGATCTTCAACATCTCCCATAATGATCTTCCCCATTTTTTTTCTTACCTAAAACAATTATTCATATCCTATGGAAAATAAAATATATAAAGTGTGAGATCAAATTATCAGTATGGGTATGCATGGAGAAAACAAAACAAATAATATACATTTGAACATAAAAACATGAACATAATGTTTAAACATCAAGATCTTGAGCAATGGCATAAAACATGGCAGTACGTAAGGCATAGATCATAAGGAAACATTAATCCCGATAAAATAGCATGGGAATAAAACATATAATTGTGGCATCCATTAATCACATGTTATGATTTCCATAGTAGCCAAAGCATTGCTGCCAAGACCATCTTAGTGGACAAAGTCCCATTTTGAATCAAGTTTACTCCTCATTCCAGTCCTGTAACACTGAACCAGATTAACATACCATTCCATCCATGTCTATCTCATGAGATATAAATCTTTACCCAATGCATTGGAGGGAGATATAGGTCCCACCCATCTAATAATGAAATCATTTTTACTTGTGCCACAAAATAAACATACATCATTCATAATAACCCAACGAAGAAAATGGGTTTCATAAGCATCATCCCATCATCACATAATCCATATAAAAGAAATGGATATAATTTCATAATAAGAAAAGTGAAAACATGTAAATCATAGAGACTTTATATTTGATACATACACATATGAAATAATGTCATCTTAAATGGAAAATAGTTTTGATAAAACACTTGAAATGAATTCTTGAGGAAAATATCCTTTCTTCTCCAAAATCAATTTTTTTTTCACAAAACGTCGTGCATTTTTAAAAGAAAAATATTTTGTTTAAAATAGTCATGAAATATTTTAGCAGAAGCTTCATGAAAATAAGGCTTTATAAAACCTTAAAGATCCTTTCATGCCATATAAGTTAAAAAAACATTCTCCACGCACATTTGTCGGAAAAGTCAAAAACTACCTTGGAACATAAATATAAGAAACATTCCATACATACCACGTATTAAAAGACAAAATGGGTAAAAAAGAAATTAAACATACATAAAAAACATTTATAAGACATGTACTTGGATGATAATAATGACCCCAGCAAATAATTACGAATAAACAATCTCGTATAAGAACGAGATTGGAAAGGTTATCCCTTACCTTAGGTCCGATTTGCATCGTACGTGTCTGAAACTCATGTATAATGATTTAAATAATGTCATTGAATTATTCCAGAATCATACTAATTCTTTTGATATCATATATTTTCATATTCTTAGATTCTTTTCTATTTATTAGTAATATTTCATTGCTACTTGTCATTCGAGTGTTTATTTCTTTTTGTTCTTATGCGTGTTTTGTAGAATAAATTTGTATTATTCTTTTTAGGTTTTAGATACCTCATTTCCAGAATGATATTTGTGTAATATATATCATATTTACTCATTCATTTCATTTATATAATCATTATGCAATGAAGATCATGTAGAATGAGTCACATCACATCGTCGAGACGGTAGGTCGTACGTATGCACAAGCGATCATATCATTCCCATGATCGTGGAATTGAATTTAAGTGTATGTATACTATTTCAGAATCAATATCACTTTAAAATAATCATATATAGTTATTATTTACACCATTATACCCATCCAAGTACGGTGGTGGTGGAAAGTAGATTACACCACGGCGTGAAAATGTTATTTCGTACACACGCACTCTGGGTGATTTCGTTTTCTATAGGATGGATAGATGGTGAAATATGGTTGTATCAAACTTATAATACCATATCAGTATATTAGTGATATTGATGTTATTACTTCATGATGAAACAACTAAATAAGAAGAAGTAGAAGAAGAAATAAAGTTGAATGAATCGGTAACGGACATTACCTCTTCTTTGAATCGCCTCTTCTTAACCTCCTATTAGGGAATTAAAGATGGTATTTGAAGAAGACCAGGACCTATAGGATGTTTATAGGGATGTTTAGAAGAGAAATTGTCAGGTTTTAGACGAGATTGAAGTCTCAAAGTGGTGGAGGAAGAGATGTAAGAGGTTCCCTTTTATAAGGGAGGAGAGGGGCACCTTTAGAAAAACAATAATATTATATTATTATAAAGACATATTCGGTTTTAAATAGCTCAAAATTTATTTATTTCAAAGCTAAGGTGGGTATGGGCCGAAATCCTCTCATCCGATAGAATTTTGAAATGTTTATGTTTCTATTTTAACCTTATCATTTAGATTTAACTTTAAGTTATATAATTTTACTTTTACCATGTCTTCTTGTTTTCTTACACTATAAGGCTAATAAACGTACTATAACAAGCCAAAATAACCCTAAGAGGTTCATTATTAACATATATATCTTTATCTAAGTCATTTGGATGATCCTTATATTTTGAGGAGTAAAATAACAATTAATAATAAAATATTTGTCTAAAAATATATTTTATGTCAATTTTGACACTATTTGGTACATGATTTTTGTGAAAATCATAACAACATGATTATTTCAAAAAAAAAGTTAATTAAATCAACAATAACAAGTAATATTAACCTATAAAACTATTGGAATTCATAGAAAATCTAAAATTACATTTATTTGGGGATTTATAACATTAATTATGTTAATATTTCATTAATAAGATAATTAATGCATCATCACTGTGTCATAAATATATTAACATATATAAAGTCTAAAAATTATAAATAAAATTCCATTATGTAGGAAATATTTTTATCTTTATAATGAATATTTATAGTCGAATTTATCTTATTTATAATGCTATATTAAATATCTTTTTGTTATTAAACATTGATTTTAACTATTTTAACTCTTCATTAAATAAAATAATATTAAATGACCTAATCTAATACATGTGGACCTAAATGGTCATATTTTATTCCTAAGGTTGTTTTTGGTAGAATTAAACTTGTCCAATAGAATTAGGACATGTTTTATGGTAATAATAATATCATTTTTACCCTTAATTATCGTATTTACTTTTAACCGTGGTAAATAAAAGTAAAAAGTTACTATTCACCAAAAATTATTTTCATCTCATTGAACAACATTTTTGTCCTTGATATTAACCGTGTCTCTTAGATTTTCGAAATTCCACTCACAAAAGCGGTAAAATTAAGTTTTATGTGAATTTCTAAATTCTCTTAGGAGGTGGGTAAAAAGATGGTGAAAAGTTCAATAAATTTTTAATATATCTAAAATTCTTAGAAAACGACTCCAATGAATTGCATTGAACTTATATAGGTATTATGTATCAATTTTGACCTAAAATAAATTTAAATAAAATAAATAATTATTTAAATAAAAAGTCAGTTTTTAAATAGTAACCCATTGTTTTCACTATTCATAAAAAATTAAAAGTTTTCATAAAAATACCAAAAAAAACTCACCCTAGGCTAATTTTGATATTCTGAATCCAAAAATGAAGTCCTTTTTTATCGATAAAATTTATAAAATTTCAAAAAGTGTGTATTACTATTCATAACAGCTAGTTCATAATAATATTATAATAATATATCGTTTAGTGAAACTCGGTATTCCATACTACACACGCTATCGAGGAAGGTCTTGATTGCGTGTAATGCAAGCCAAGTCAGGGATGCCTATAGTGAAAGCTCCGTTTGGTGTTGTGTATAACATAATCAAAACATATTTTATTTATATATTAAACAAAATCTATACATAATGTTGCGTAAAATAATTTTCACAAAATGAACTTGATATTGTGTGTAACGAGCGCCAAGAATAGTGTTGCTTATACTGCAAGCTAATACAGTGTTGTGTATAGTAGAAGATAACCTTGGTGTAGTGTATAATAGAAGACATCTATGAAATTAAAAGAATAATTTTCATAAAATCTCGGGGTGTTACATTTTTACCCCCCTTAAAATGAATTTCTCCCTCGAAATTTGTCGGGGTTTTAAATGGTTTTCTACTAGAAAGTTTCTTTAATTGAAACCCACATCGTAAAATGGAATATCAAACCCTAACATTAATAACTAATCTATGAAACATAACAGTTACCTAAATTAACTAATAACTGGGTTTCCACATAGGATAACATAAGTTAAAATATGGTTATGGAAGAGATATCTAACCATCAAGTTCTGATGGAGAGTGGTAGAGGACATGGCTATGATAAATCCAATAGTCACAAAGCCTTAAATTTGTGATGATCTAAGGTTCCATCGGATTCATCGGAAATAAGGACACTAGGACAGCATTATTTTGTATTCAAGATCATTTCGCTAAATTTGAATAATTGTTGAATTAAAAGAAATTCTTACTTGATTTTGGTATAATCTTACTGTTGTTTATGCCATGAACAATTTCCACATCATCTCTTAAAAAAATGAAGTTGAATTTTTCTTCCGTGTAGTGTTAGCAGATAATGTGATAGAATGATAGGACATTCTATCTGTCTCAATCAAAAGGATAGTAGAAGTTATTAAATATACATAAGTACATCTATAGTGAGATTAATCGTATATGGTTCCTAAAATAGACTTATACTTCATATATCATACCACTTATTATAATAAAACAAGATTCTACTAACTAGAGACTTCCTGTAGGCCAGTGGTAGGAGATAAAGGCCGGTCGCACTTCAGTTGAGGGTTCGATTCCCACAGCCTTGTCCGACGCGATGGGATGTCGCCCATCTAGCAGGTTGTCCTTTTTCTAAAACTACATTACTATAACATCCCATCAATAATATTGAAAAATGTTCTATCCTTAAACAATACTAACTTATGTCCAACATAATCCATTCCAATCATTAGGCTTATCTAAAATACTTATGTCCAAGCTCATAGTATAAAGAAAACAATTATTAGAAATGTCATCTGCTGAGCATGTGAATACCATCATCTATCCCCCATATATCATATGATATATCTTGTTGGTCAAATTACAAACATTTTAATTCCTTAATCATGTATTCTCTTGAAAAATTAATACCCATTGAACCTTAGTGAAAACATGAATGATGTTAAATTTTAACACTTTCCAAATACCAAAATCCCAAAAATTCTATATACTCAAACCATAATATCACATAGCCCTTATATCAGTCATGAGCTCATGAATACAATCAAAAATATCATTATCTTCTTATCCCTTCATTATACGCATATCATATACTTTCCAAAAATATTTGAATAACCTTTCATGGTTACCGGTACCATTCAACATATACTTTCAAATACTTTAGAAAAAACAATTGTGTAACAATACATAGATGTGTCTTTATTCCATAGTACCATTACCTATAAAACATAAAACTTGATAAAAATAAATCATTCTACTACCTTCTTAAACCATTTACTAAGCTTCAACAAATATTTCATCTCACATATCATTTGTAGACTCTTTATCATCATAAACATAAATACTCCACATACACCCATGCTGATTCTCTTCATGAGACATTCCCTTAGGGCATTGGTTTTCATAATGCTCGTAGAGTCCATATTTTAAACATTTAACAATTGTTTATGTCATAGAAATACCATTATCCTTGTCCATGGTGTTAACTGATCCTTTTTCTTTGCAATTACTAAATTTGTGTCCTTCTTTTCCACAATCAAATCATCTTTCAGTTTCTTTGAAACATTCTCCTTGATGTCTCATCCAACATGATTCACATGAGGAAAATTGAACTTTCTTTCGTCTATGATCATCATGAAACTTCATCTTTCTCTTATTAGCTGAGTCAAAAAAAACTTACCAAAGTTGAGATTATTGATCATATTATGAGATTGCTGATTAGGCATAATAACGATGTTTTTCCTTACAAATCAAATTTAATTTGGTTGATCATGAATAATATCATTCCATTGTCCATCATATTCTCCATTAACATGAATATTTGTGTCTCCAGCCATTTTCTAAAACCCAAAAAGAATAGTGTGAGAGGCAGAAATCATGCTAGAAAATAAACATAATCAATGGGATTACTTTCATTCTCTAACATCATAGGTTTAATCCTAGGTTATTCATGATAGTTATGAAAATTCTAGGACTATAACCTATACTTATACCTAACCTTAGAGACATCCCTATACATACCTTAGAAATATCTCTAGGGATTTCACTAAAGTTTTCGCATCCTAGTTTCCAAAGGTTAACTATACCTTTCCTCTGATACCAACTGTAGAGACCCAAAGCATGACGTACATGGACATTACATTACTTTTGCATAATGCTTAATACATAACAAAAACAAACACACAAGTACCGTACTAGTTTTGTGTCTTTGGAAACTCAGAACATAATATTTTAATCGTGGTGAAAGATATTCAACATCTCCCGTAAAGATCTTCCCCTTTTTTTTTCTCACCTAAAACTTTTCTTTATATCCTGGGGAAAAGGAAACATATAAATGGTGAGCTCAAATGCGCAGTAAGGGTATGCATGGAGAATATAAAACAAATCATATACATTTGAACTTAAAAACATTTACATAATGTTTAAAAATCAAGATCTTGAGCAATGGCATAAAACATGGCATTACATAAGGCATAGATCATAAAGAAATAAGAGCAAGATTGGAATAGTTATCCCTTACCTTAGGTCCAATTTACTTCGTACGTATTTGAAACTCTTGTATAATGATTTAAATAATGTCATTGACTTATTCCAGAATCATACGCATTGTTATGATATCATATATGGTCATATTCTTAGATTCTTATCTTTTTTTAATAATATTTCATTGCTACTTGTTATTTGGGTGTTTATTGCTTTTTGTTCTTATGCATGTTTTGATGAATAAATTCTTATTATTATTTTTAGGTTATAGATACCTCATTTTGATAATGGTATTATTTTAATATATATATCATATTTATTCATTCAATTCATTTATATAATCATTATGCAATGAAGATCATGTAGAACAAGTCACATCACATCGTGGAGACGGTAGGCCATACGTACGCACGAGCGATGATATCATTCCCATGATCTTGGAATTGAATTGAAGTATATGTATACTATTTCATAATCAATAAAAATTTACAATAATCATATATAGTTATTATTTACACCATTATACCCATCCAAGTAAGGTGGTGGTGGAAAATAGATTACACCATGGTGTAGAGACAATATTTCGTACATACGCACGCGCGGTGATTTCGTTTTCTGTAGGTTGGATATATGGTGAAATAGGGTTGTTTAATACATATAAAAACATATAAGTATGTGAGTGATATCGATGTTATTACTTAATAATGAAAAAACTAAATAAGAAGAAGTAGAAGATGAAATAAAGTTGAAAGCATGGGTAACGGACATTACCTCTTCTTTGAAGCGCCACTTCTTATCCTCCTCTTAGGGAACTAAAGATGGTATTTAAAGAAGACCAGGACCTCTAAGATGTTTATAGGGAAGTGGAGAAGAGAAATTGGTAGGGTTTGGCCGATCTTGAAGGCTCATAGTGGTGTGAGGAAGAGAGGGATGAGGTGCCCTTTTATAAGGGAGGAGAAGGGAACCTTTGGAAAAACTATAAATATTATTTTATTATAAAGTCATATTCGGATTTTAATGGCTTCAAATTGATTTATTTCAATGCTAAGGCGGGGATGGGTAGAAATCCTCTCATCCAATATAATTTATACAAGTTTAGGTTTCTATTTTAACCTTATCATTTAGATTTAACTTTAAGTTAAATAATTTTACTTTTACCGTGTCTTCTTATTTTCATACACTATAAGGATAATAAACATACTATAACAAGTCAAACGAACCCTAAGTGGTTAATTATTAATATATATATCATTATCTAAGTCATTTGGCCGAGCATTAGATTTTTAGGAATAAAATAAAAATTAATAATATAATATTTGTTTTAAAAACTATTTTATGTCAATGTTGACACTATTTGGTACATGATTTTTGTGAAAATCATAAAAGCATTATTAGTTCGAAAAAAGTTAATTAAGTTAATATTTACATGTCATATTAACCTATAAAATTATTTTAATTCATAAAAAATATAAAATTAAATTTTTTTGGGTGTTTATAACATCAATTATGTTAATATTTCATTAGTAAGATAATTACTGCATCATCATTATGTCATAAATAAATTAACTTATTTAGTATCTAAAAATTATAAATAAAATACCATTTTGTATGAAAATTTTTTAGATTTATAATGAATATTTATAGTCAAATTTATCTTATGTATAACTCTATATTAAAAATTCATTAGTTATTAAACTTTGATTTAAACTATTTTAACTCTTCTTTAAATAAAATAATATTAAATGTCCTAAACTAATCCACGTGGACCTAAATGGTCATATTTTATTCCTAAGGTTGTTTTTAGTCTCATTACACTTATAAATTAGAATTAGGACATGTTTTAGGGTAATAATAATATCATATTTACCCTATTTACTTTTAACCGTGGTAAATAAAAGTAAATAGTTACTATTCACCAAAAATTATTTTCATCTCATTGTATGAAATTTTAGTCCTTGATATTAACCGTGTCTCTAGAATTTTCAAAATTCCACTCACAGAAGCGGTAAAATTATGTTTTATGTGAATTTCCAAATTCTTTTATAAGGTGGATAAAGATGGTGAAAATTTCAATAAAATGTTTATATATCTAAAATTATTATAAAATTACTCCAATTAATTGAATTGGACATATATAGGTATTATGTACCACTTTTGACCTAAAATAAATTTAAAAAAAATAAATAATTATTTAAATAAAAAGTCGGTTTTTAAATAATAACCCAGTGTTTTCACTATTCATCAAAAATTGAATGTTTTTAGAAAAATACCAAAAATTCACCTTATGCTAATTTTGATATTCCGAATTCAAAAATGAAGTCCATTTTGAAAGATAATTTTTATAAAATTTCAAAAGGTGGGTATTATGTTTAATAACGGCTAATTCATAATAATATTATAATAATATATCATTTATTGAAACTCAGTATTGCGTACGACACTGGCTATCGAGGAAGGTCTTGATTGCATGTAATTAAAGCCATGTCAGGGATGCGTATTGTGAAATCTCGACTTTGTATTGCGTATAGCATAATCAAAACATATTTTATTTATACATTAATCAAAATCTATACTGAATGTTGCGTAAAATAATTTTCACAAAACAAACATGAAATTGTGTGTAACAAGAGCCAAGAATAGTGTTGTGTATACTGCACGATAATACGGTGTTGCATATAGTACAAGCTAAACTTGGTGTAGTGTATAATAGAAGACATCTATGAAACTAAAATAATATTTTTCATAAAATCTTGGGGTGTTACACTATAGGAACCGAGACCTATAAGATAGATTAAATTCCTATGTGAGGCTCATATTCATTATTGAATCAATATTTGATAATAGACTGGTCTTGAATATGAAATGTGACATCCCATCACTGGAAATTGACATGAACTCTACATAAGGAATGCATATACTTCACAAATATCACATAAAAATACACTAATAGAGAAATAATTAGATTTTTATGAAACAAATTCCTTTAAACATCAACTGGAGAAGAATTATAAACTTTTTATGAGACCATTGTGTAATTATAAGTTGTCACATATAATTATTCATATATTGTTGATGTAATATGGAGATACCAATAGAATCTTATTTAGAAATAAAACATTGGGTGAATATTAAAACAAATAAAACATTTTTTACTTTTGATTGGATGATAAGTGTTCATTTTTCAATATGTTTATCACTCTCTTCAATTCCAATAATGATAAAATGTTACTAGCCATTGTCTATGGCCTTTAGTGATTGGTGACCTCAATCATTATATATAACCCTTATAGTATTTAATTTGTTACTAGCCATTGTTTATGGCCTTTTATCTATTCATATCATTAGAAATGTTTTTAAAACCACATCAGAAGTCATGTACTCGATGACCATCTCTCCTCGATATAAAAAATTTTCTAGTCTGTTTATGAAAATTTCTTCCATGTTTCATTCCAAATATTAAACATAACAGGAAATTCAAAAAAATCAGTATGGTCTTTAGATTTTTCAATGAATTCCATTTTTCACTTCTTATCAAATCCATAGGGCTGATGGGTTACAACAATATCCTTATTAACATTTTGAAAACATTGAAAAATTTCCTTAAATTTATTGAAGCCCCCAATGGATAATATTGTTCATAGACATGGTTTTTGGCCACAAAAGAATCATTAAATTTTAATCACAGGTTGGATATTAATTATAGAATTATACCTTGAATGTCTATAAAAGTTTCTTCATGGGTACCAATATATTCATCATCATTTTGATTTAGTTATAGTATCTTTTTATCCATTTATGTTCAAATATTATGAGGAAAGTACTTATTGAAAAAAACAATTCATGAAATACCCTCATTTTATAGTGTAAATTTAATTTCTTTTGCCCAAATTCATGATAAGATTCAATATATGGTCAATATCACCATACAAATGATAGACTTCCATGATGGATTTACCATTCTCTAAAAATTGGAGAACTATAAATTTCATTTCAATGGTAATAATTCAATTTGCATCCATTAGTGGATTAGAAGACCCACTGAAGGAAGGTATACACTGCCTCATGATAGAATCAACAAAATTTGTATCCCTCCATTGCTAATTGTGATGTAACAAAAGATTCATAATTTGGAAAATATTTGTGATCATAGTCACAATATGTTTCATTCAATCTGCCATAACATTCAGCTTCTCGGGAGCAAAATCTATCCATTGCATGTTGTATTTAGAATTAATGAGTTTCCTTTAGGATCCAGTCATTAATGAATACAAAGAAGCATAATATAGGAAATAGTAATAATTAGGGAATAAAGACATAATCAAGAATAAAATTTTTATTAAGGACACATTAGGTGTTATAATATTTTATTCATGATCATTTATAAAATACTAGGATTGTAACCAATACATAAACATATCTGGATGATTGTTACTAAGGTTTTATCATCCTAGTTTTTAAAGTACATTTATACATTTAATCTGATTCCAACTATAATGACCAATACATTACCTATATATATATATATTTCATTGAGACTATTGAATATTCCTTAAAAACATTACAAAGAAACCCCAAGACTATATAGGATTAGTGTCTTTAGAATCTAGGAATCATAAACAACTAGTTCATAAGAAATCTATATTATCTCCCACTTCTTCCTTCAAAGTAGTCATCCTTTAGACATATCATACTCAATTCCCTTCTTCATTACAGGGGGGAATGAAAAATAAGAAAGGGTGATCTCAGATGCACAGAATTGGTAAACAAAGAAGATATCAATTGTAAGATCCCCCGATCTTGTAAAGGTATGTTATTCTTTATGTTTGGGTTTAGATTTCATGTTTTGGTTAATTATATTCTTACTCAAGTCCTAGAGGAGGCCCGAGAGTCTTCCAAGGGCTTCATACATGAAATATGGGAAAAATGAGGGCTTCATATGTAGGTCTCATGGTCTGCACAGAGTTAGTGCTAACCATGCAGACAACCCAGGAGACCCTGAAAAAAGATGGTTTTTTGGATTGGAGCCTCTACACGGTTTGTGAATGGTTTGGAAAACAGTACATGAATGTGGTGCAGCCAAGAAATCTATTAAAAATCTACAATTTCTCCACTTTGGAGGTTTTAACCACATCTCGTGATTTTCTCCCATTTGAAACTTCCACGCCCCTGGGATGAACCAAATATCCCAAGAGCTCCAAGCGATCAATCTCCCTCCTTTCTGAGGCATTTTTGGTGTCGTTGGTTGAGAATCAAAGCTCCAAATAATGTTAATCCCATATTTTTCTTTCTTTTGAGTTTAGGGTCTGTATATTTTTATCATCCCTTTCTAAATCTCTAAAACTCTACTCTTTAGTTGAGATTAAGGTTTATGCTTTAAAGAATGGATGAAGTCGAATAAAAGGGCTTGATTAACAGTGTGTTCAACCACATAATTAAGGTAGGTTGTCTACAAGTTATATCCCATGATTTATTTTTGGATTTGTGCATCTGTGGTTTTTGTTATTTGGTGTCCATTGGTATGTTTTGATCACCCTTCACATGTTTAGGTAAAATTGTTATTTAAAAGGTAAATGGGACCCTCACGATAATTAAGTGATGCGTCGAGGGTGATGAGACTAATTTAGGTCCACCCATTGGGTGAGGCGACTCTCCTGAACCTAAGGATTCGTGAAGAACATGTGAGCTTGTTGTGTAATCATGTAAATCACTTGATAAACATGTTGATGTGACTTTTCGGTTGGGTTAGAATCTATGTGATGCACCAAGGTTTGATAAAAACCTAAGGTATAATGGGATAATATAAGGAACTGATTAAATACCATAAATGAATGGGTTATGAACATGGTGGTGATCCTGATGAGTTTGGAATAAATGAACAATGCATAGTGAGATATTCACAATGAATGGATTCTTTGTGATATTATCATAATAAAAGGGAATTTGGATAAATTGTTAAATAATGTGATGTTTGATAATTGTGTTAATGGGTTAAATCAAGGTGTTAACCCTCATGTTGTTGTAATGGTTTATGTTTTCCTTGGAAAATGGTTGTGATGTTGTGTGAATGGATAATGGATATATATATGTATAGCATGTGCGCATATATTGGTAGTGCGGGGTAATGAATGAGGTTCTATGTCCATGGGTCAAGTTGGATTTAGTTTTTAAACTCTACCACTAATGCACAGGTTAGGGATTGGATTGCTGCTCTATTTCCCAATCAGTTGAATCCGCCCAGACTGAGGCTCCGAGGTGAGGTTATGTTTGACATGATGAAGTCGTTCCTAGTGTTATAGGTAAATTTTGTGCTTTTCCTCTTGTTTGTGAATGTGTTATTTGATCATGTGTGACTTCTTTTTATGAACACATGATAAATATGTTTTAAATAGTAAGTGATGGGAATTGGGGTAAATTTGTAAGATATGGAAAGGGTAATAAATGTTGGTAATGGACCTAAACCAGCTAAGGGAACATTACATTTACCTTCTCATTTATTATTCATTTCCATTTATTCATGCACAATTGTTTACAGCATATATTGTTTAGACACTACTTGTGGTTTCCTACTGAGTTGTACTCACACCCTGCTCTGGCCGTCATTGGGTACCCAAGTAGCCTTCAGGTTTATAGGCCATGAGAATAGAAAAGTTCCTTTCTATATAGTTGGGTTGGAACATCTATGCATGGGGGAGAACACAGAAATGGTGTGGGGATCATTTTGGTGTTTTGCAGTTGTCTTTATTTTTGGTTTGTTTCACTGTTTCACTTTTATCAAAAAATGGTATATTTACTGTTGGATGTGGTTGTATCCCGTTTTAGGAATGTTTGTTTATGCATTCAATTATGTTATTGGTTATAATTAATTTATTTTTGTTTATCTTATTATTTAGATTTCTCTGATAAATAGGGGCTATAGTATCACCAATTAACTATTTGGAACCCCACTGTTAGTCATCAT
This sequence comes from Viscum album, assembly GCA_963277665.1. Classification (NCBI taxonomy): domain Eukaryota; kingdom Viridiplantae; phylum Streptophyta; class Magnoliopsida; order Santalales; family Viscaceae; genus Viscum; species Viscum album. The sequence continues at coordinate 1,345,901,192 of OY728119.1, read as the reverse complement.
CATTTGGCATACGGGGAGGAGTGGTTAAGTTCATATAACAACCCGGCTCAGAGGATCGGTTTAGTGTCTCTTAGGTATGAGAAATTAAAATGTGTATCATATGATGCCTTTTTTCTCCTTCACTGAAATCATGTTATATCGGATTGTAGATAAAAGATAAGATATGTCGGGCGTTGGTAATGATCTCGTTCTTGGGAGTATCTGACCCATGTATGAGGAATACCCCAAGTCACCAAGGGGGAATGGTTTTTCTTGATTGTGGGCTGTTAGAGTTGATGATATTTCACCATTAGGTGATGTACATGTTGGGTAATGTGATTTTTTCAAGATATTTGGGTCATAACCGCAATGGAATGATGTTGAGCATTCATGCATCATTGTAGGCACCAAGATAGATTGGTGGAATACATCATTATAGGCACACAAAGGTTGGGTGTGTGAGGCATGAAACATTGAATGAACCTTGTAGTTTAAAAATTGAAAAGGGAAAATGTTACAATGGATGTGGGTGAAGATAAAAGAATGATAATTGATGAATAAGGAATATGTGTAATTAAAGGTTTGAAATGAATTGAAGATGTTGTTTGTAATATGTTGTCTGAGTTTTGTGGTAGTGTGTGATTTTTTACCCCTTGTGGACCATGAACCATGGTAGGGATTGTTGGGAGATATATTCAGAATACTATGGTTGTTTTTATGGTGTATGTATGGTAGGTTGTTGTGGATGGTGAAGTGTCTTCTTGTTATAATGTTGTAAAAGTAAATTGGTATGTGTTCTAAACATTATGTTTGGAAATGTAGATAAATGATACCATGGCATAAAGCACTTGTTGGGAAATAATTGGATGTTCTAGAGAACACTCATCCAGTAGAAGATCAAGAGAACGTGGTGATTTAGGAAGGTAGATAAGAGTGGTTCTAACAGAACATGTCTCATTTTATGGATATGATGGATTGGGGCCCAAGGCGGGTTGCACCGAGTATGTTTGTGCTGACTATAGATTTTCAGCTGCAGTACACTCTGGCCTTTACTGGAGAGGGTGGGATATAGGTAGTAGTGTTTTTTATATATTCTATACTACTGATACTATATCATCTATAAACTCTCGATTGAAAGTGGGTAAAGTTGGCGGCCTATATGATGTGGGGAAAGGAAAAACATTGGTGGGACATCCTGACTTAGATTGAGAAGGATGATGGGATGTTTTGGAAGGATTTCCAGGAAATGTTTTTAGAGTGTTTTTACCTAGAGAATTGAGGAAAGAATGGGATGCATAGTTCATGAGCACAACCTAGGGGTATATGTCGGTGATGGAGTATACTAGTCGCTTCACTGACATGTGATTCTTTTTTCATGCATTTTCTAGGGATGAGGCAGTTGTTAAAAGAAGTTTCCATGATGGGATGAGATACGAGATCGGGTCTCAGGTGTATATCATTCTCTTTAGGAGCTTTACAGAGGCTGTGGGTCAAATGTTTATCTCACAGGAGAACCTGAAGGGAACATCCTGTAGTGGGAATATCATGCCAGCTAGGCAGACAAATGCCACATATTCTGTGGTCCAGAAGCGTTGCATTGGAAGTTTTCATAATGACTGAATTGTGCAAGTTGGTCAGAAGAGAGGGCTAGCCTCTCACGGTGGTAATCGGGTGTTCTACTATCAGTGTGGTAGTCTGTGGTACATGTGTGACCATTATCCACGACCTCCAGTTGAATTGTAGTCGTTCGACAGATTTGTACATGTGCATATGTTCTGCATGAACCCTCAACAGGAGTGTATGAATGTTGGTGATAGAATGGTACTATGGGGAGTCACGAGAATAGTATCACCATATCAGGCAAGCAGTTGGAGCTCCTCCAGCTCATCTGGCATGTGAGGTGGATGTGAAACTCTAGGGAAGGATCACCCATGTCAGTAGGGCAGTTCAGGGCCTGGCATACAGATTGGATCCCAGGGTAGAGGGGTAGGGAAACATCATGAAGTTCACTTTGCACCTAGTGATGGCGATGGCGGGCCATCAGCTATCCGAGTTATGATCTTCGCAGCTTCTACGATTCCTAGTGAGTTTTTTGATACTGGTTCCACACACTCTTTTATTTCTGCTCAGTTCAAGGTAGCATTGGTTTTCCTGTGGGTAGTGTGTGAGTGGTGATGTCGATTGATAGTCCATTGGTGGGGTGATGTGAATAAATACTGAAATGTGAGGGATGTTCTCTAGAATTCAGTGGGTATCATTTTTTATGGGGCTTGTTCATTCTCAAGATATCTGGATTTTACCTCATCTAGGGTATGGACTGGATTGTGCCATATAAGGTGCACAAAGTGGGTTACCGTTATAAGGTATCGTTCAGGTCACATGAGGGCAACGCTTATGTCCATCGCATAGAGTGGGATGTTTAAACTTGTCATGTGGGACCTTTTTGTCGGCAGTTGGGTAGGCTCACTACACATGAATCTTTTCTTATGCTTTATGTTGAAAGAACATAATTGTATTTCTTCCATCCAGTGGGGGACAAATTTCAGGATGTGTTTCCTGAGGATTTTTCATGGTTACAACCTCAGAGGGGTGTTTAGTTCATGATTGAGTTGTTGATAGTAGAGATAGTATCTATTTAGCTAATAGTAATGGAACCGGAAGTACTCTAAGAGATATAAGATCATCTTAAGTAGATGGATCGTAATGGGTTCATACATCCTAGTACGTCTCCTTGGAGATATTATCTGATTTTTGCAGAGAATATTGATGGGTCGTTAAGGCTGTGTATTGATTATAGGAATTTGAATGAAATGAAAGTGAAAAATTGGCAACCTATTCCTTGAATTGATGAAATGTTTGACCATTTGAGAGGTGCATTGTTGTTTTCTATGATTTACCTAAGATCCAGTTATCACCAGCTGACAGTGATTCCTTCTGATGTAACACTGACTGCTTTTAGGAGTTGGTACTGGTAGATTGAGTTTGTTGTGATGCCTTTCGGCTTGACCAATGCACCTGTAGTGTTTATGGCTTTGATGAAACGAATCAGTTATCCTCATATGAATTAGTTTTTGGTTGTATTTGTTGAAAATTTCATTCTTTTCTCAAAAGTTCATGATGATCATGCCCAACACATTGACATCATTTTGAATACACTGAGAGATCATGGAATTTATGCGAAGATGTAAAAGTGTCAATTCTGGATAAGAGAAGTGAATTTTAAGGGTCACATCATCTCTGATTTTGGTGTGTTAGTGAATCCAAAAAAAGTGCATGATATTGTGTCTTGTGAGCATCCCAATAGTGTTTTAGTTGTTCGGAGATTTCTATTTTTTCCCAGATATTACCAGAGGTTAATCCCAGATTTCTCTCTCATGGTAGCTCCATTTTCAGGCTTTAACAATAAGGGAATCAAGTTTTAGTGGTTCGAGGCCTGTGAAAATGTCTTTCAAGAGTTGAGAAAGTAGTTGACCACCACACCTATCATGATATTACCTGAGCCAGGTAGGAATTACGTCCATCTTTGTGATGTGTCTGGTATTGGGATTTGGGTTGTGTTGATGTAAGATGTGCCAGTTGTGGCTTATGGGTCAGGGAAATTGAGTCTCCATGAGCAGACTTATCCCACTCTTGATCTTGCGTTGGATTTAGTATTCTATTCCATAAAGTACTGGAGGCCCTAGTTGATGGGGGAACGGTTCACGGTGTATATGGATCACAAGAGTATAAGGTATATCTTTTCGATGAGGGATTTGAACCACTAACAGCGATGATGGCTTTATTATCTCTAGTCCTTTGACATTCAAATTGTTTATACACAAGGAAAAGGGATCATTATGATGATGCTCTAAGAAGATAGTCTCAGAACCATGTGTTTTAGGAACCCAATACCAAGTGGAAGGTGATTTCCTTATTCCTGGAGATGCTGTAGGAGGTGTGGGATAAAAACAGTCAGGGGAATCTTTCATCTGTGATGGTAGATTCAACGATTTTGAGTTGAGTTTGGGATAGTCAACCTGGAGATCCTAAATGTTTGTCCATGAAATAAAGAATTAAATTTGGGGAACCGCCATTAGGTTGGGTCGTCAGTGAGGATGGGGTTGTCTGTGTTTATGATCGGTTGGTTGTGCTGGTATGCATGAGGAATGAGCTGATGCGAGGGTTCATTTTATTAAAATTGGCATTTCATCTAGGATTGACCAAGATGTATCGTGATCTGCAGTGTTATTTTTTTGTGACCGAGAGTGAAAAATGATGTCAAGGGATTTTTGACATGGTGCCTTACATTCCAGGAGGTGAATGTTGAGCATTAAATCCCTAGTGGACTATAACATTCATTTCCCATTCTGAAATGGTAGTTGAATGATGTGATAATGGATTTCGTTGTGGGTCTTCCAAGGACCACTTTAATGAATGATGAAATCTTGGTGGTTGTGGATTAGTTAACGAAATTGGCTCATTTCATACTGATTTAGGAGACCTAAATAGTTGGCCAGTTTGGGGAGTTTTATGTACGGGGAATAATACGGTTTCATGGTATTCTACAAACTATAGATTGGGACCATGATCCTTATCTCACATCACATTTTGGTAAAGGGTTGCCGAAGGCATTGGGTATACAGGTCATCTTGAGTACGGCTATCCACCCACAGACAGACGGGTAGTTGGAGAATACAATCCAAGTGTTGGAAGACATGTTGATGGATTGTGTCTTGGATTTTGGTGGCTCCGAGGAGAAACACATGTCTCTTGTTGAATTTTCCTACAAAAATATTTTTCAGGGTATATTCTAGATGGAACCATCAGAGGCTCTCTATGGAATCTAGTGTAGATATTCATTGTGTTGGTTGGAGGCCGGTGAATCCGAGTAGTTGGGACTAAGTCTCGTGAAGGAGACATCATTGAAAGTTTAGTAAAATTATAAGCTGATAGAAATGAATCAGAGTAGGCAGATGTTGTTTATGGTATGGATACATAGACCCCTTGAGCTCATGGGGGGTGATAGTGGGTTCCTTCAGGTGTTACTAAGGTTGGGTGACAAACAGATTTAGAAGCAGGGAAAGTTGGTACCCAGGTATGTAGGGTTTCATGAGATTGTGAAGATGATCAAGCCAGTGGCATACCAATTGTCTCTTCAATAGTAGTATATTTTCATGCATGGTCACCTTCATGTGTCACAGCTTTGGATGTATCACCCCAACCCAACATACATGGTGGATGTTGAGGATGTTGACAATGAGTCCACTACGTCATTTGAGGAGAAACTAGTTCATGTCGTTGATCATAGTGAGAAAGTCTTGTCGGTCAAGTTAATTCCATTAGTGCAAGTGATATGGAAGCATGAGAATGGTTAGGAAGAAACATAGGAGAGAGAATTAGATATGTGGGCCCAGTGACCCGATCTCTCTTCCTTGTATGTGCATTGAGGCTTGGGAGCTCGATTCGAGGACAAGCCGTTATAAGGTGGGGAGGTAGTATGATCCTGAATCGTAGAATGGTATATTATTGTTTATTATTCAGTTTAGATACATTTTTGGTTAATTTAGTTATTAACCAAGTACTAGAGGATGCTCAGGGGTGTTCCACGAGATCACCCTTGGCATGTGTAAGTGAAATGGTTATTTAAAAGGTAAATGGAACCCCCACGATCCCCATGGGATGTGTCTAGGGTGATGAGACTAATTTAGGGCCACCCATGGGGTGAGCTGACTCTCCCAAACATAGGGATTTGTGATGAAAAAGTGAAAGTGTTGTGTAATCATGTAAAGCCCTTGATAAACGTGTTGATTTAGTTTTTATGTTGGCTTAGAAGCTTGGTGATTCACCAAGTCTTGACAATAACCTATGTGATATTGTGTTAATATGTGGAAGTGATTAATGACCATAAATGAATGGGTTACGAACATGGTGATGAAGAATATAGTGATAGGCATAACGAACAAAGCCTAGTGAGATAGACACAATGGATGAATGCTTAGTTATATAAGTGTAATAAAATAAATTGTGATAAATATCTAAATTATGTGAATTTTATAAAATGTGTTAATGGGATAAGGCATGGTGTTAACTCTTGTTTTGTTTTTTGGTTTATGTTTTCCATGGGAAATGGTTGTGATGTTGTGTGAATTGTAAATATATACATATATGTATGGAATTTTCACATATCATAGTAGTATGGGGTACTTACTAAGGTTCTATGCCCATGTGTTGAGTTGTAGTGATGCTCTAAACTTCATCCCTAATACACATGGGTGTGGATATGACTGATGCTTTGTTTGCCTATTGGTTACATCCTACCTGATTGAGGATTCTAGGTGAGGTTATCTTTGATAGGAGGAAGTTATTCCAAGTGATATAAGAAAATTGTGTGTTTTTCCTCATTCTATTGAATGTGCGCATTGAGCCTGCATGAATTTTTGTGTGATGAACCCATGATAAATGTGTTAGAAATGGTATGTAATGGGAAATATGATAAAATTTTAATATTTATAAATAGTTATAAATGTTGGTAATGGACCTAAATAGGGTAAGGGAACGTAATATTTACTTTGTCATTTATTTTTAATTTCCCATACTTCATGCATAATTGATTATAATGGAAATTTTTTAAAAACATTGGTATAACCTACTGAGTTGTACTCACACTGTGCTTTGGAATCCATTTTTTACCCAAGTAGACATGATGTTTTCAGTCCATGAGAAGGGAAAATTACATTTCTATACTGTTGGGTTAGCACGAGTGTTCATGGAGGAGGACCCAAATTTGGTGTTGGGCCTATTTGGGGATTTTTCCGTTGTCTTTATTTTGGGTTTTGTTCACTTTTTCACTTGTATAAAAACATGGTATATATATTGTTTGACATGGTTGTATCTTGTTTAGGGAATGGTTGATTATGAATGCTATGATATTATTGGTCATTAATCCGCAATTTTTTATCTTCTTTTGGGGATTACTCTAATAAAAATGGTTTTTAGTCTCCCTAATTGACTATTTGGACCCCTGATGCTAGTCGGCATCAATTGGAATACGAGGAGGTGTGCTTAAGGTCATTTAACAACCTGACCCAGTGAACTAGTTTAGTGGATCTTAAGATGGTAATGTTACATCAATCAAATCATAACAATAGGATATAATAATAAAACATTTCACAATATTATTATACATATAAAATTTTATGATATCATGTCATTGGATAAATAAAAATAGTTCATAAAGAATCAATGAACATATTCCAAAAAGATATGATATAATTCACTGAATTGGTTTCAAACACATTTTATTAGAAATTAATTTCGTATTAGTCAAGGCTCCTTCCCAATACCATCATTGAAGACATATTCCATTACGGAACCGAGTGCAATACTTGTTGTAGCCAAGTATTACTGAACATGCATTATTTACTATTCTAGTCCTATATTTATCAACCCAGATAATTTCCCATGCGATCCTAATCTATATCTTGTGATATAAATCATTTCCCAATGAATTAAAGGGACATATAGGTCCCACCCATCTCATAAATAAATTTTCATTATGTGTTCCATAAAAACATAAAACATTAATCATAGAATTCCCAGTAGAATAAAATGGGTTTCTTAATCATTAATAAATCGTATCATAATCGATGTAAAACAAATGGATTTCATAAATACAATTCCATCATAAACATAATCAAACCATAATAATAATAGTACCAGTTCAATAGATTAATAACTATATTAAATAATTCTATATTAAATTGAAAAAAAAATTGATATAACATGTGAACATAATTATTAAAGAAAACATACTTTCTTCTTAAAAACGAATTCTTTTCACAAAATGAAACACAATTTTCAAGGAGAATATGTTTTTTTTGAAAATACCCATGAAATGTTATAATGGAAGTTTCATTTAAATTGGGATTTATGAAAATTTTAACATATATCCATTCTTTACATGTTAAATGAAAACATCCTTATCATACTTTTTTATGAAAAGTAAAAATTAACCTCATATTAAATAAAATTATTACTTTAATATCATTGAAAAAAATTAATGAAGGGAGAAATTCAGATAATAAAATTTAAAATAACAAAAATAATTTTTTATAATATATATTTAGGAAAAATGGACATTTTTGATAAATAAACCCTAGTAAATACTTAGAATAAACAATCTTAATTGATACAGAGATTGAAAAATTATCCCTTTAATTAAGTACACAATCATTTATTTGAACGTAATCCCCTGTTATATTGATTTAAATAATTTTATTTACTTATCCCATAGTCATATATATTTTTATGATATCATATATGACCATATTATCAAATATTTTTTTAATAAAATGTCATTATTACTCATTATTTGGGTATTGACTGGTTTATTTTCTTACGCATGTTTGGTCAAATAAGTTATTATTTTACATCATATATTATTGTTATATAATATTAAAAATGATACCATTATAATATATATCATATTTATTCAGTGAATAAATTTATATAATCATACTTTAATTGATATCATGTAGAATAAGTCGCATCACATTGTGAAGATGATGGGCCATACGTATGCACAAGTGACGATATGATTCACATATTTGGGAAATGGTATGGAAGAGGATGGTATTTATTTATTTCCAGAGTCTTTATCATGTTTCAATAAATATATATAGTTATTATTTCCAACATTATACACATCCATGAATTATTCTATAGAAAAAATAGATTACACCATAGCGTGGAGATGGTAAGATGTACATACACATGTGTGATGATTTCATTTCCCATAGGGTATATAAATTGTGGAATATGGTTTTTATTTAATAAATATAACTTATAATTATATAGATAATTCCCTATCAATTAATTAATAATTTAAAATCATGTGAATAGAATGTAGAAAAAGAAATAAGTTTGTAATAATCTATAGAGGAGATTATGTCTTCTATCACGAGCTCCATCTAGATCTTCACTTTATGAAAAATAGATCATATTTGGATAACAAAAGAACATATATAATTTTAATAGAGTAATTCATAATTTAAATGGGCCATGTATAGTCAAACGTTAATGCTAAAAGTGATGTGAATTTATGAGGGAGGATGATCCCATATTAAATTAAAGAGTGGAAAACTTTTGCAGTCTCAAAAAATTGTAATTTATAAGAAAATAAAAACCCATAAAAACCCAACAAAATATAGTAGTTTAGAATTATAACTAAGATAATGATTTAATCTCATCATATTATAAATTTACGACACATTTTTCTGTTAATTTAAAACAAATTAATTTAATTAGAACTTAGTTATTCAATTTAATTTTAAATACGGTATTAATTTATTTCAATATAAAAGGGGTGTAATATTAACTTATTAGAGGTATATTTTATCAAATTTGAATAATATAAAAATTTTAAACCCTAATATAAATATTTTATCTTTTCTAAAAAATTATTGGAATTTTTAGTTGATTTAATAAACAAAATTTCATAAGCAATCAATACTATCAATTTTGACACTATTCAATTCATTGGTTTTAAAAATATTAATTTAACAAGTTATAAATAAACATAATAAGTTTTTTATATTACTTAGTGTTCAATGGCATATAGAAAATTAATTTGATACATTAATTATCCATTATTTAATATTTTTAATAATATATACATGATATTTTCATTTGAAAAATATTTTCTAATCAAACATGTGTAATTATTCAAAATAAATTTTTCCATAAAAAATTATAAAAACAAAAAACCATGATGAATATAAATATTTTAGGATTCACAATATTATTTATAGTGAACTTTATCTATTTCATAACATATTTTTAAAATAACATATTTATTAAAAAATGAATTTGACATCTTTAAAATTGTAATAAATAAAGTATTATATAAATCATAATATAACCAATGTGGCTCAAAACATCAACAATAAATTAGTGTCATGAAAATATTTTTCATATATTAAAAATGTGTTATTATATTCATTCATAACATAACTTTTTCCCATGTGGACACATAAAGGAGGTTATAGACTAGGAATGAGACACATTCTATCATTCATTTATTAATATATGATATATGACATTTTATTGGGATAATGTACATTAAATGACATAATTTTGATCCTAACGTATTAAGGGTATAATATCATTCATCCAATAAATTTTTCCAATTAGTTAGGTTCATTTTAAAATCATTATAATTTTATTTTTAAAATATGTTAACTAAATTTACCCTTTAACGGGGTAAAAAAATTTACCATGGTTATTATTAATGTTGTCGAAAAATAAATGGTTCCCAAATACAATATTGAACATGATGAACCAAATTTCAGATCTATTTTTGAAAACTCAAAACATTTATGTTTCAGTACATATATTAAAATTTAATAGGTAAAATTTAATGAAAATAATTTTTCAAAAAAGTACCCTTTTAATACATAATTTTTTTTTAATAATTTTTTTTTAAAATCAATTTCAAAAACCATAATTGGGGTATTTTAAGACATATGAACTATATAAATTCAAAACTAATATAATACAAAATTCTACCTTGTAAAAAATATTATTTTTCAATACAAACTAGTATTTTCACTATACATAAAAATTCATTGTTTCTAGAAAATAAGAAATTCATGTTGAGCTATATATTAATAAGGTAGTTCTTCATACTTTTTTCACACCAATTTATTGATAAGTTTATAATGTTATTTTGTTTCTAATAGTACCACCTGGTTCATTTAAACTCACGATGGCGTGCAAAACAAGATATAGAAGAATAATAATTATTTAAATAATAATTTTTATTAATAAATCTAGGTGTTACTAATAGGAATTATCATATTTATCAGTTCAATATTGAAATGTTAAAGGGAGAATCTTGGCATAGAATAAAAGAAAATTTTAGGTTCAATTATAATAAAATGATTAAAAAATATATAGGTCAAGGGGAAAATAATATTCCAGGGGACATGTAAAATCCAATGTTAGAACAATGAAAATGATAATGTTTATTAAAATTATTAAAATATATCTAGTTGAATTATTACAAGAATACATCCTTTAAATTTAGTTTGTATTATCAATGTTATCCTTATCATTTTTTGAAACATTTTAATGATATATTCATGAAGGTTAAATATTTAAATTCAATTTAAATGAAAATGAATGAAAAACAATTAATTAAATAAACACTCAAATTGTATGTTTATATAACATATATTAAAGGTGGTGCAAAAAAACGTGTATGACTCATGAATTAGAAAAAAAAAGTCACATAATAAACTATAAAATTTTTATATATTGAACTGAATTCCTTTTAAGTAATGATAGTGATAGGAATCTCTTAACCCATTAATTAATTGAATATACCAAAATATATTCATTAAGAAATAATCACACCATATCAAAGATATCATTGTTCACAATATGAAATGATTCTCTAGAAATAAAAAATTAGATAAATAAACTATTTCATATTTTCTTGTATTCATTTAATATTATTGAATAACATGTATTGGAAAATAAAAATACCAATCACCTATTTTATAACCTTATTTCATGAGAAAATACAAAGGTCCTTACCACAAATAATATTTTTCTCTCGCGGTGTTAGAACTCACATGATTATTGTTCCTAGGGTTATTTTTTGTGATCCAATTCTTATAGTAAAATTCCTCAATGATGGGTAGACATATTAAAAGACTTATATTCATGGAAAAATCCTCATTGACTATAGCTGTGGGACCCAGTGGAATGTTTCACAATGTGAATCAAAATGTGACATTCCATGACATGATGATTCTATGAGGATTGGCAGTTCATTCCATGTAATGGGAACCTTATGTAATTTTATCTACTGTGTGTGACCCATAATATTCTACCATCACCCTCTACAGATAACAAATATATTCCTAGATCTTATCACACTTTTTTTTGACTATATAATTATTCATTAAAAATAATAATATTTTCCACTCTAGCTATAATCCATCACGAATTTATTTTCCATAGAGAAATACTATTAGAGGCCAATAATTATTAAAAAGGCCTTTATTTTTTGGAGATTTAATTAAGTAATTATCTTGCTTACCAATCCATATCTATTTCCAAATGTGTGACTCAAGGGAATATTTACTGGAGATACACCATATATTTCACACCATGACACCCTTCATCAACAAAATAATGATATTAGTTCCCTTTCACAGGATAATTAGTGTATGAGATTTATTTTGAAGAGTTAAAACGTGTCCTTTGGATCTATATTAGTCTATCCCCATGGTAGACACTATGATGTTAGGATGTGAATATGTTGAATGAAGCATGCCCGAGTATAGTCTCATGAAGTTGGGATTCGATGTGTTTGTGCTCCAACATAGGTGAGACAAGACTACAAGGTTTGGTTGTGGTGTATGAGTGTTTCCATCCCTATTTATAATATCTCATATGTAGAAAAATAATTTTTAATATTAATGATAATTATAACACACTATGAAGCACTTTACGGCATCATGATCAGGCTATTTTAACCCATTTGAAAAATATATGCATACCTCATTCCCATCCGATCTGGAGATCCTAGAAAATTAGATGCCCCAAAAAGGTCATTTTAAATAAAAAATTCATAAGTATCCTCATAGGTCTCATCAGTAGAAAGATATAAATAATATTTCAATGTTGCAACCATCATTTTCAACCCCATATCAAATAGGATAGTTCATGAGATAGTGAGTCTAGGATATCGACATGACGAGGCAACATAATCATGCGTGAAACATTTTTTTCCAGGATGTGAATATTTCAAAGGATGATTATTTGAACAAATTAAAATTAACAATTAGAGGCCCATATTGTGTAGATATATTATAAACATGATCTTTTATATCTTTCATGTGAGAAGCATGAATCCTGAAACTCACCTAACAAACGACACCATAAAACTCATAATATACATGTAAAACACATGATTTTTGGGTCATATATCATAGTACCTAACAAAAAATATTTTTTGTTTTCATGAAATGAAATTATCGTTAGGATTAGATAAAACTGAATCAACATACATATAATATTCACTAAAATATATTGTGTTTTTCTACCAATTTATAGATCCCTAATTTTTTAAAAGATATAGTGAGACTCTACAAAAGATAGTTTTATTAGAAGGTGGTTTTATTAAACACTATATTCATTCATGTAGAGAATAGTATGATACAATTATCTCAACTAATTTTCTAACACACATGGAGGGTTAATGAAGAAATTACTCCACAACACCATTTATAAACATGATAACTCTAACTATATCCTCCACGTGTTGCATGAAATTCTCTAAGAAACCACAAGACAGTGTCCCCCAAATATTTTATAATAAATAAATCTGTTTGATAGCTTAGGTTACACATAATAATCATATTAAATTTACTCCTAAATATTCAAATTTTGAAATCAATGTAACAACTAATCCATTAAATTATTTGAGTGAATATTAATAACCAAACGATTAATTTTTTTTCTAACTGTATTTTAATTAATTAATAATATCTCATTGAAAATGGAATAAAATATTATTAATGTAATTTTACTTTTCATATGTTTATTTTCATCAAAAATGTATTTATTTAACATCAATATTAATTATAATAATAAATATCTAAAAACATTATGAAACTGATATATATCCTAAAATTAGCATATTGAAATTTTATTATGTTGAATTTTTGGAGTGTTTATAAGAAGATTGATTTTCCCGTGAATTATGGAAAATAAAAATTTATTATAAAACTATAATTTCCCTAAAAAAATCATCTTTTTAATCAGAATGAAATCAAAATCTAACATCAGTAATATTTAGTTTTATATTAAAATTTTTTTACAATTAAAAAATACTTATATATTATTTTAGTATAAGTTCATTTTTTTCATAATACAAATTTCTATGAAAAGTAGATATTCATTGTATTTTTCTGGTCTAATTTTTAATTTATATTTGAAACGTCTGTATTTTTAGATTCAAAATATTAATTACATATTTGGAATCTGACGGTCCAAATAAGGTAATATATTCATTTTTATTTTTAGTAATAAAAAATTTATCGTTGGGGAAAATGTTTATAAGAGTACACATAAAATAATGTAGTGTGTTAATGTTTACAGGTAAAGGCTATAATATATACAAAAAGCATTAAATGGGAGTTTGATGTAGTTTTCAAAGCATAAAATCCAATAAAAAATTAATTATAAACAAAATTATATAGAATTATTTACACCCAAATGTGGTTGGAATTAAATACAAAATTATAATAATTTAATCACAAAAAACCACCCCTCCTCAAGTATATGAACCACCTCTCAACACCACATTTTCCTTATATGAGTAGAAATTTTCAAATCTATATTGAACCCTCTTCCCCCACTCCCCAAATCGAAATTCTTATTTTATCATCTAATTTCTAATTCCACTTTCCATCATAGGACATACAAGGTGGTGATATTCCTATGGAAGCTGATGTTTGAAATTATAAAGGTAATCATCATGTAAGGTATTTCATAAATCAATTTCTATTATATAGGTTAAACATATCCGGAATTTATTATTTCATGATATGATTATGGGTGAAATTATATATTATAATCATAAGTTATATTTAATCTTATTTTATGTGGATTTACAGTATGTACACATAATTGAATCATTTGACAGGCACTGACATTAATTAATTGATATTTGAAATAGTTTCTCATCTAAAATTTACTTTCATGAGAAAAATTTTGTATTCAAAAGTTATTTATTTTTTACATAAACCCCTTTTTTAGTATATCATGAATTAATTTATATTCATGGTATTTAATGTTTTATTTTAATCCAGTTATTTCTGGGGGCATATTATTCAACTAATTAACAACGTGTAATAGTTTATTAAAAATTTCATATTTATTATGGATTTTTTATATTTAACCATCCACTAGGGAATATTGATAGTCTATTCCCATGTTATCCGCTATTTTAAAAATAATTTTTATTATCATTATATAAAATTTTATGATCATTTATACCCATGTTTTAAATTTTAAAAATTTGTTTGCAAGGAATATTGGTTTCATTTTATAAATTATTTTTTTGAATTTCATGAACAAAATTATAGAGGGAATGATTTTTTAACCTATATAAAAAGATCATATTTTCCCACCCTCATGTCACCTTAATGAATTTAAATATCATTTATAATATTAGACATTTTTTTCAAATAAAATCATTTCCTTTTTAATTTAATATATTAAACAATTATTTCAAAAATAGAATAGATATCTTCTTAATGAATTATATCAATTAATATATCAAACATTTTTTCCAAAAAAATTGTAATATTTTATGTTACGTATGTTTTACTAGGGTTTTATCTCAAAGATACTCTCATATTCTTTATATATTTGGTTTATGTTTGTGATGATATAATATTTGTAAAACATACTTATTTTAATGAGTTTATGGATGATGAAAAGTTTATTAAACACATATCATTTTATTGGTCTATATATGATGAGTTATTCATGTTCATGCGGTGCACATATGCATGGTTTTAATTATGTGATTTGTGAGACCGAAAACTCTCTCCAACGAATTGGGTAATTACTTATATCTCATTGGATATACATGAATAGAGTTGATGTGATACTGGTTCAGAATGTTTCTATGTCTACTTAGATAGTCTTAGGAGTGATCATGGACTTCTATGATCAGTTTTTATATGATACCATTCAAATAATATAGTTTGAAAATGATCATTGAAAACTATGGAAATGATTTTCTATGCTTATATGTAACCCAAAAATCTATGTGTTATGATAATATTATTTTTTCTTTTCTTATTTTACTTTGTAATTCATGTCTTTTGGAATTATTTGAATTATAATGTCACAATATAAAATTATATTTTACAGTAAACATATAAATTTCAAATGGTTTGATTATTTTATACACCATTATGCGTATATTATGATTGATATATCCCTTGTTTACATTTATAGATCATCTGATCTCACCCTTTTCAAATTACCGTTTAAACATTATATAAAGAAAGGTATTAATTATGATATGTAAAAAGGGTATTATTTGAGAATAAAAAAAGGAGATGATATAGATTTTTTTGAACAAGTTTTTTATTAATTTAATTTTCCAAATTCATTAAAATGTCAGAGTTATGGCATGGTTTTGTTATTATATGTAATGAATAATTGTATAATTTAATGTAATATTAATATATAAAATTAATGTGTTGATAAATTTGGTATCATGGAATGGTTTAGTAATCATTTTCAAACTAGGATGAAAAACATTAATAATAACACTAAGGGTATGTCATAGTTATTATACTAGATTTGGGGTAATGATCTTGAATGACCTATGTAAAACCTATGGTGTTATAAACTGAAATATAATAATTAATTTCCATTTATTATTTATATTTTCGATAATGATTTTTTGTTTCTCACATGATGATTTTTTTGGTTTTTATCAATGGATGGAACCTAATGGAATTGTGTTAATACTGAATGTGATGGAATGTGCAATTATTGTCCACCCAAGGAAACAAATGTTAATTGGAGATGGAATTTATAATCATTTTTATATTCTAATGAAATAATATCAGGTTATATATATAAATGAGTCTATAAATTATCAAAGCAAGGAACAACATAATATTTAATCTTTTATGAGGAAAATCCACATTATTTTAGAGGATATACAAATCCATTAGTGGATGTGAAATAGATCAACACCATTTGGATAATAAATTTTATTTTACAATTCTCAAGACATGATAAGCTAATGAAAGTTATTTATCATCTTGAAGGTGAATGAGATCAATGGTGTAATCTTGTCAAGAATTTGATAAAATAGGAATAAATTAATTCAATAGAACCAGATGAGTTTAATGGGAGATTCCTTAGAAAAATATTCCTTGTATTCTATCTAAAATAATAGAAAATTAATTTCCTCGGACAAAGAAAAATGATTATGAATCCACCATTACATATTGGTAAAATATTACATGTATTTCATGGTATGCCTCATGTTTAATTATTATTCCAAAAAGTAAAATATATTGATTATTTGGTGGCTTAAATCCTTATCTATGAAGATAATTTTCTATAGGATAATTTTTTTGTTTATATAAATTCGTTGATGTGATCTGAAGTTCATATAGAGATAATATTTACCAATAAATCACATGGTTTTAATAAGATTAAAATATGGATTAGAAAGTCAATTCAAAAAACTATATAGAAAAGGATATGATCATTCATTTATTCTCAATATATGTGATTAATGATGGTAAAAATTTATTAAGGGAACTAGTAAATTATATATGTGTGAAAGGTAAGATCATCTTTATGTAGATTGTTGATATGATGGAAATATGTATGCTAACGACGTTAATAGAGAGAAATCTATATTGAATTCACAAACTAAAATCCATTGTTTCATATGAAAGGGGTTTTGGAATTAGGTAATTAATTTCCTAATCCAAGTAGAATTATAGATGATAATCCTCAAAAAACACTAAAATAAAATAAATAAAGGGAAATATTATACAACCATAATACAATAATTAAACCACCCTAATTAAGGGACATTTATCCATCCCTAATTAATTGGGAATTATATGTATGATATTAAATTTTTTTGACTAATGAAAATATTATTGGCCATAGATTAGTGATGTTCTATTTAATTAAAAAATTATAAATTAATTACATTATAATGAAATCACAATTTGTTTTATGTAAGTACTAGGTTGAAATCAGTCTTCTAATGGATTTGGATTTGTATAAGATAAGAGTTCATTAAATTAAAAAATGGCGAATTGAATTTTTTTAATCATGTATTCCTCCCGGTAATAGTAACATAATTGTTAAAAATACCATCATGAATTCATTATTTTTAGCTTAATCTTACTTCCATTGTCTTTTTCAACCCATGTGAGATTTTATGTCGTGAGAGTCTATTGGGATTAAATATTATTTAAGTGGTATTTATAAAAATGAAATACTTTTCATTTTTATATTTATCTAATGAGGATTGAAATTAAATATTGTGGATATATGAATAAAGGAATTGGTAGCAATTATGGTTTATATTATCATTGAAATCAAGATAACTATGATTTATAATGGATAACATTATGAATTCAAAAAACATCATTTCAATAAGAAATGGTTTATTTTCATATCATATTTCAGTAATATACATTAATGAAATTTTATGCTTTTATGGAATACCAAATCAAATTTTATTTTACTAGAATTTGTAGTTTACATAAATGTCGTGGATAAGTCCTCACCATTATCCTAATTTATAGCTGAGAATCATCACTGGATATCATCGTCCAGAAGATGGTCGATTTGAGTGAATAATTCAAAATCTATAGGATATTTTTTGATCAAGATATATGGATCTCAAATATGGTTTTAATCCAAACCATAATAATTTTTATTTTTATTACAAAAATAATTTCACTCGATGAATCAAATGGAAACTTGAAACTCAATATGGAATGATGTGTAGACCAATAATGTATTGTAGTTCTTATATAAAATGACATATATTGGGACCTATATAATATGATGATATTTAATATAAAGATAGATCCATTTATTAGAATGTATGAAATGAACTAATAATATAGAAACATTGTTCTATTAATATTATAAAAAACCTTTAATTTTATCATGGTGATAAATTAATTCTACAAATTTCTAAATGGAATAATTAATAGAAAACTGAGTCCCATGTTGTAAAATCCAGCATTTAGTGAGTTATCTAGGGGGAGTTTTCATATAAATTTTTTGGTTTTTACATTGGTAACATTGATTGGATTTTTGAAATCAGGTGTGTCTGGGTGGGTTAAAAAAACATTTTGGAGGAAAAGGGGTTGTGCACGATTGGAATATTCTTTGAAAAAACCATGCGGCTTTCTAAGAGATATTGTAGGACCTTTGGCCTTTCGAGGTTGTGCATTTGACTCAGTTAAAGAATAGATTGGGAGTCCATGAGTGGAGAACATGTGAGCCCCCCCCCCCCCAGTGAAGCAGTGGCTAATGCACAGTTAGTACACAATTTTTCTACCTATACGACTAAACCATGAACATGCCTATGGTGAGATCCAAAAATTGTAGATCTCACTCATTTTCAAAATATACGGACTTGTTTCACCTCTATGCTATCATAACTCAAGAGAATAAATTATTAAGGGTAATATAAGGTTTCACCTTGACCCAATGTGATTTTAAGGACTTACAAACCCCGCTCTTTGAGATCAAATTTTTGAATTGAAGATCTTTTATTCTTCTAGTATGTGGATTTAATCTTTATTCATCCCCTGTTATTTCATCACTCATTATGTGATCATTTCAGGGCAGATAGAATCTGTTTTCATGGATATAAACATATTTGGTGATATCTAGTTATAGTATTGTGCATCTAGATCTATATTTATGATAATGTTATGTCTTTGATCCTAATTTCGCATTAAGGTTTTACATCTCAATATTTTACCAATGTAGTTGTGATTCTTGGTTTTTGAAGCTTTTCAGTTAGAAAAACATCCATGAAAGAATCAATGGTAATGGTGTATGTCTAATTCCAATAGTCGTGGATTTAATATGTATATGAAGAATTTTATAATTTCTAGCATCCTTTAACAAAATTTTTCATTGAATTGGCTAAATTATATTGAAAAATTGATTTATCAATGCAATGTTGAAATAGGTGACTAGTAGGGGAATTAATCATGTGACTAAATGGATTCCATATTAGATAATTAATTTGAGGAAATTGGTTATAAGAGGCAAGGGTGGTAATCTATATAATTTATTGGGGGTATTATTTTTGAGATAATTAAATGGGTAAGTTAAAATAATTAAGTATAGATTAATAATGTGTGTTTTATTATATCATCAAGATAATTAATTGTCTAGTTAATTTTAAAAAGGTGGTATGATAATGAGATAATTATTTTAGGAAACTTAGTTATGGAATATGAAATGCTATATTGATTAATTAATGAAAGAATTAATTAATATTTTCAAGCACTTATTTAATTGTTGAGTAAAATAATGGAATGAATGTGTTTTACCGATTGTTGAATTAGTAATTAGATTGAGGTTGATAGTAAAATGACAAATGGATTATGTGATATAGAAGGATAATATGGCTTTTTAGATTAAGAAGTACAATTGTTAACATGGTCATCTTGGTTAGGAGTGATGAGAATTTAATAATGGTCACACTAAATCGATACATATATGTGGTCTCAAGGTCATTATGCTAGTGAGTAAAGATAATTGGAACATGATCATTCTATTGAGGACTAACAATGGTAACATTGTCATATTACTTATTTATTTGATATTGTTACCTCTATAAATATATATTTTAAATGTTAATCTAATTAAATTAAATGGTTTTTTTGTTGTTAGATTAAAATTCCAAATGGTGCAAAATATGAATTTATAATTTTTTTTAAATTTGGAAAATGGAGAAAATTTGGTTTTGTAAATGACAAACTTGTTTATGATAGTGTGCGTACCATTGTTAACTAAACCCTTTGTGTATGATTGATAAGTGTGGTGATACCACCTCATTTTTGACCATGTGGCGATGTGGGGGGGAAATGAATGTGGTGATCACTTCCACTTATGTAAATGTTAAAATTTGGTATTATGTGACATAAAATATGGTTTTTGAATTCATGAGAGTATTACTCCATGAATATTATTGAGGCAACAATAGAGGAGCATTCCTAGGAATGGTTCCCTAGTATGGGAACATTAGGCATTGATCATTCCTACTGATGATGAAGGGTTTCATATTCGATAAAACATCGATCAATTAATCTAATTAATGGGAGGAGACCTATAATGGTTTGTAATGAGTATTTTTGAATAGAAAAGGGGGTTTAAGTAGTATTATGCTCTGAGTTTTACTCCAAAAGGTGATCCTGAGGGAGATGAATTCTAGGATGAGTCCCTAGAGACAATAATTTTTTATTTGGAGACTCTTGCAGAGAGGATGGTCATGTTGGACACATATATGCTATGGGGAATAGCAAAACACGGGTGGTACATTCCAGCATGACCAAGAGAGACTAATAATCTATTATATAAGGACTTCATGGAGAGGTTCATGGAGCACATTTATCTGATGATGTTGAGAAAAGAGAAATAATCTGATATCATGAATTTGAAAGAGGTGACCATGTCAGGGATAAACTATACTTGGTGCTACGATGATCTCAAATCCGTTGCACAAACGTTAGCATGAGATAAAATAGTAATGATAAAACATTTTTAGGACGGATTCAAGTTTGATATTATACCTAGGTTAATGTCATCAGGTTGAAGAAGTGGACATGTAATGTCTCTGAAATTGAATGTAATTTTTTAAAATTATATGGGATTATGGAAAGACCATACAATCAAATGACACATGATTCTGATTCATGTGAGCCCAGAATAAATGTTGATTTTTAGATTATTTAATAATATTCTGCGTGCATAGTTTTGGAATTTTCTAAGCAAGTGCCCAAATTAATAATCAAATAGAATAATTGTAACCGAATCAAAGACTAAACCATATAAAGGACCTATCCTTGATCGGCAAGGTAAAAGAGAAAATTTTTATTTTTGGGCATTTTATGAAAAATTAAAATAATCATCAAATGTTTATTTGGTTATATAATCATTTCATAGCAGCATAATGATGAGATGGAAATTTCATTTCATAAATGAAACAACATAACAACGCACTGAATCATCTTAATAGAAACACTGAAACTTTTTTCTTCAATTAATTTCCTAACATGGATACAAGAATGAGTGTATGATTGAATACATTTCTCTAATCCTTTGGAGGTGTTGTGTGGGAGAATGAAGAATTTCTGGCAATGAACAATACCTTCATTCATTTCTCTTCAAACGATCATGTCATCCGTAGTGAGTTATGGATTGATGAATGTTGACAAAATAACTTTGCTCTTCACTAAAAAATTTCCTGATTCATAGAAGGGTGGAATTTTTTTATTAGATTTCCACATTCATATTTTGTAAATGACTAACGTAGATTAACTCACTGATAAGTTAATATTCAGGTGGATCATTCTTGCAGGTTTGGCGATGGGGTTGTTGATAGGTGGGACATGGCGGGGGAGGTGTCCTCCTGATCGAAGGATGATGCAGTTAGTACCCAGAACAATCATCGTGTGTGTTGGAAAGGGGTCGTCAGCTCAGCCGGAAGCTGTTGGAAGCTGGTTCATGTGGATATGAGTCATAGTCTAGCTTCATTGTGGCAAGACCATGCAGTTTTTTTCTAACGTTGTTATGTGGTGGCACATGTGGCTCAGATGGATGTTGGTATCTATGTGTCTTGGATGGGAATGACATGACCATTAGTGATGGCTAGGAAGAATGGGTACCAGGCTGCTGGGCCCCCCGACTAGGTGAAATAGGCCCGCCAGCGGGTGTTGGGCTGGTCGAAGATCTGAATATTGGGTGGCCCTGTGGGCTGGACTAGAAACCTAACATCCCAAGTCCAGTATCCCCAATGAGAATTTCCCTTGGGTGATCCTATAAATGGTTATCCATGACCCGACCTCACGACTATTCAATCACCTTGTTATACTCTAAGTGGGTTTCTGTGGAATATGATATTTGACTAAGGGCCTCTAGTGTAGAATCTCCCAGAATCAAGTGTGAAACTTGTGGTAATCCTTTGGGTGGATTTGATGAGAAAACTATGACAAGTGGGGGTAGGTGACCCAAAAACTCAATGTGTAAGTCATACTTTGGGGACCCATCATGGAAAAGCGATGAGAAGGTCTAGTTGACCAAACACTCCTTTGTGATGAGTGGGTATATATGACCCAACATGCCTAATTGGTGATCGGGTCTAGGTGAATCAGCATGCCTAAGTGACGCATCAGTGATGAGTGCCTCATTAGTAAAGGTTTCTTAGTATTTTGGACTGATAGTCTTCCATTCAACTAATTAGATTATACTTTTGTGTGATGAAAAAATGTTCTCTGTACATTAATTTAGGGTCATATTGTTGGAGTTGGTGCACTAGAAACTAACTTCTTTGTACTTTATGATAAACCTATATTCATTAGATAAATATTAATAAACTTCTTATCCCTTCATTGTTGTTCTTCTTCATGACATAATATGTAGTAATGTCCTGTGAATAGTTGTTGCATTAAAAGGTCATATTAGATCCCTGATATGATGAGAATCCAAAAGTTCCTTGACATAATTTTTGAATATATGTTCTACAGCCATATGATGACATTTAAACAAATAAAAATGATACATGCTATTAAGGTTGGGGAGTCATCAAACAATGAAGCACCATCTCATGATGTGCACCATTGTTAATATCCACAAAGTTATTATAGGAACAAGATTCACTATTCATAAATCCATATTCATAAGAATCATTTGATGTTCCTATCTATAGACTTTTGTATTGGTACATAGACTTTGAGATTATTATTAATGGGTATTATGACTCACGCACATATATATGTTGACGAAAACCATGAGGACAGATGTTCGTGAAGAGGAAGGATATGTTGGGTGTTTCACAAGTAATACTTAATTAATGAATAATGCGAGAAAGGATTTTTCACTTATAAGGATGTACATATCTCATGCCCTTTAATGGAAATTAAATAGACTAACTCAATCCATGGACATGGTTTTCTCTAGGAAAGTTCAATTTTGGGAATTCAAAGAATTATAAATTTAGAACATTGTTTGATGAAAAATGCATGAATCCCATTGGATTAGAGATATTGGATGAAAAGGATTATATTACACGATATGCATTCATTTGAGATGACATGTTGTTACGACATTAACTTCTTTTTATTTGTTGCCTTGACCCATTGCTAGATATTAATATAGGAATATATGAATGCCTGGATAATTCCAACAAAAAAGAGGCCAAGATGGTACCACACTATTTGTTGCCAGTATCTCAGTTTAATAATTTAATTATTTAACAAGTTAATTTAATATTATCGCTAGTTGTGGTTTAATAATTATTCAATTATGACAAATAACATGTATTTCATCGCTAGATATGTGAGAGAATATATTTCAGATGGAATATTTATTTATTAGTTAATAATGCAGTGCTATTTCTTTAAATGAATTTATATTCATTAATCAAGGACTAGTAATTATAATGGAGGATTGAAAGATCATGTTGTAGGTCCGCTTAGAAATAATATTAAATATTATTTTGTTAAATAAATTTTATATATAATGTGAAAGTTAAGCACATTTCATGGAAATAAAATCAATTTAATTATTATTTTACAAGGGGTTCTATATGTAATAATAAATTAAGTAACATAACATTTGATAAATATTTATTATTACATGGTGGAGTAAATTCCTGGTTATGTTGTTATTTTCTATATATTCCAAGGGGTCATTAGACTACCTAACGAATCATTGTGTGCACAACAACCTTGGAGAAAAGATCTCAATCCTAAAGAACTCTTCTCAATCCATGAATGATCTCAAGCATGAGATAGATCATCCTCCACCAGATCAGTGAAAAATCATTCATAATGATTATTAAGGTGACAACATATGAAAGTATCATGCGCAAGGATTGTCGACGATAACACATAGAGACTAATTCATTGATGTCTGAAGTTACGTGGAACACATGTAGATCACAAATAGGGTATTCCTATACTTGGATTATACATCTCAACAAAGATACACCTCAGACCTGTGGTCAGATTCATCAATGATGAAAGCATCACATTTGAGGAAATTGTAAATTTAAATTAAATTAATTATCAACAATATATTTCAATCCTCATTTCAAACATCTAGGTTCTCCCCTTTTTCTATGATCTTCGATTGAATTCAATGGATACTCACATTCATCGTTGTATTGTTCATATATTAATCATTGATTACGGAAATTTTTTAAGTTGTATACACACCCATACTATGCTCGGAACCATCATGTGCTATCATAGAGGTCGTATTTTCATTTATATTTATTTAAATATTTTATTGATGATTCACTCTTTAATAATTTAGTTATTTGTTTCATTTTTATTCATTCATGTAATTTAAATTTCATGATTTTTCCTCCCTTAACATTTCTCATAGATCCCATAGAAACATATAATTTCGTTATTAAAATTAAATCAATTATCTCATTAAGAGGCGTCAATGGTTCACTCTTGATAATAGAACAATACAAAATGTGTAGTCGGATCTACATGTCATGTATCTATGTTCAAGTAATCAGGGGTAATTTAAAATTAATTAATCCATGTGCATTAATGACATGCTCAGTAGATATTTATTACAACACGTATTGTCCAGGACAGACAGGCGCATGATTAGCCAGACTACACACCATGTGGCCCACTGGACTTAGATTGTAGTCCCTTTGGGCCAAGGTTATGTCATGTATCCCAAACACGAATTTCATGGCTGGTGATTGTGTAATGTAGAGTCTACTACGTGTGGCCTAATGGAAATTTCATGTACACCGCTGATTTCTAAAGTACACATCACTCATCATTTCCCAAGGCATTCACTACAAATAGACAATGAGAAGCATACACTCCATGTAGTCGGATCTACACACCACCAACTATTTCCAGATTAGAAAGATTTAAATATTTATTATGATATTTTTAACCATTGAGAAATGTTCCTTCATATGGGGATAAGGCTATGACAGAATTTTTTATAGGTTTCTTAAATATATATATATATATATATGTGGGTTTGTGTGTGTGTGTGTCTAATTAACATCTATGTAATCTTCAGGGACAGTTACATCATGTAAGAGTTTTATTATAACTATAATTCTATGTACATGCTACAAGTTGAAAAGAATAAACTGTTTAAAATTATAAATACATGATGGTTATTTTTGGATGGGTATTCATCGAGTTTATTCCATGGTACAAGATATGTTCAAGGTTATAGATGATAATCTCAAGGTAATTCAAAAATTATTAATATAAAATTGATTGATCAACAAAACATAATTATTAATCGATTAAAGAGTAATTAATTTTAATAAGTATTATTAAATAACTGAATTCTTGTTTTATTAAAATAATTAATTTGTTGCATGTATATGGATGGTCAAGAGATATACTATATAATTGTATCTGATCGTTTCCCTTTTAATTTGTTTATTTAATTACAATTATTTTCAAGTGTTCCCACTCTGAATTAAAATGTAGGGAATTTGTTACCATGGTTTGTTTTTGTTAACCCCCTTTTAAACCTCACCTTCATGTTAGTTAAAAGAATATGTATCAAATAGAGCTCCCAATATAGTAGATACAGATCAAGTTAGGATCCTTGGTGAAACCAATCCAATGAGATACAAAGGTGGATGTTTTGTAATCTATAAACACAATCATTAAATAAATCAAGGGCTTTCCTTCTTTGGTTAGGATTAGTTAATCAACCATAAGGTAAACTAACCAATAGAAAATCTCATGATCAAACCTTGTATAATTTAATTGTCAATTGTATTTTAATTCATTATTGATGTTTGACATGATCAAATAATTAATGAACTCACAATCATACAAGATGGAACTAAAATGAAATTTATTATTCATAAATCTTTTCAACACATGTTTAATCACATTAAAATATTATATATTACATTAACAAAATTGTGGAAAGATAATAATTATAAATTCAATCATAATAGATAAAATATCTCAATAAAATATTAAATCAGTATAGCCTTCCATTACTTTGGTTATAATCAAACCATAGTTCAGAGTTCTTGACAATCCCTACTTGGGGTAGTTTCAATTATCACGGAATTATAATTTGATGTTTTGGGTTTACATAACATAGTTTACACCAAGGGTGGATTTCTTTAGTAAGAATTGATTTAACTGGGAGAAAATAGTTGATTAAATCCTAAATTAAACATTTTAAGTATGGGGAGTGCACTAAATAGATCAAAGAGTTTTGAGTTAATGTAGATGGAATTTTAATTTCCTACCTAAACCATTATATGTTTCTTTACCAATGCTATTTGGGATGATGAGAAAAAAAATATGGATAATTTCAACTACAATATACACGAAACATGAAATTTTGAGTCAAATTGTGAGGGATATTGGTTTTCGACAATATGATGGGAGACTAATAAATATTAATTTTTTTGTTTGTCTATATTTATCAAGAAAAATTATAAAATCATTGTTCTTCTTCACTTATAAAAACAAAAAAAAAATGAAATCGAACATCTCATTTTAATCTAAACTTGAGATTGAAAATATTCACAATAACACCATTTTAAAAGAGTGTTAAAGGAACCTCTAGTTATCCTTCACCATGAGAAGAAACATTATGTGTTGGAAGAGCCTTTATCAGTTGCAACTATAAATATGGAGAGCGATGATAAACTATCTGTATATGAGAAACATTTGAATGATACTAAAAATGTTCAGTGCCTCAATCTACCATCCGTGAAATATGTGATATTGATGAAAAATGAGTTAATGGGTGCATATATCATGTTTTTTCACTTTCAGGATCTCAATGAAGAACATGTGATACAAGAGAGGTATGAGATCTCCAATGCTCTGGTCACTACTAAGCATGGAGGATCTGTGCCATTTGGACAATATATATTCAATCTTGTTGGATATATTGAGCATCTTGAAATATTAGTGATTAGAAACCCAAGATTCATTACATAGAAATCTCATATTATTATAGCTACCTAATACCTTATATAGTTTTAATATGAATTATAATATGAGAAATAATGAGAAGAGTGTATCAGAGCTTCATACCCGGATTCACTAAGTTGATGAGGACCTGGGGTGTGAAAAACCCACATTCTTTATGGTGAAAATAAAGAGAAGGGACCATGAAAAGAGTCCTATGATTTATAAACAATCTATAGCCTATGAGAACATTCTGACCAAGAAGACAAAGATCTAGTGGCAGGGCAAGAAAAAAGAGGTAGTTTTATTTTCTTGTGGAAAATTAGGTCACGAGAAGAATAACTGCACCTAGAGGCAAGGGGAAGCCAATTGTGAATTCATTATCAATTTCAATAATTCAATTTATACAAATTATTTATTAGATATATATTTTGGGGCTCACACCTATATTTAAACTTATCAACCAATTATATTCTAGAATATTTACAAAGGGAAGGTGGATCTGTGAGCTACCAATAGTGTGAGGCTGACTGCTCCATCCAATAGGAACTACCACCTCACACTGATGACACGAATGATTTTGGTTTTACATGGATATTATTGTGTACCTAGTGTTACTAAGAACATAATTTCTAAATTGAGATTAGATACAAATGTATTTTTTTAGGTTCATATATAAATTTTGTTACTTTTATAAGGACAACATCTATTATAGTATGGAACATTTACATAATAGTATGTATGTGTTAAATTACGAGAAAAAGTATTGGTAATTGATAATGGAAAAATTTCACATAACTCATTCAACACCCATTTCTGTCATCACTTACATCTTACGAAAATAAGAATCATCAAACAAAACTATGCCAATATGGTTAATTAGACTCATCAGAGCTAAAACCACATGATGGATGTCACATTTCTTTTCAAGGGAAAATGAACAAACCAAAATTTGTTGGATAGGGTAAAAGGGCCATGTAGCTTCTAGTATTGGTACACACTAATGTGTGTAGACCTTTTCTAGTAGAATATAGTGGTGTATATTCTTACATCATTACATCTACTGATGACATGAGTAGATATGGATTCATCTACATAATAAATAATAAGTCTGTGTCCTTTTAGAAATTATTGGATATCATTAATGAAGTACGAAATCATCTTGGTAAGAAGATAAAGAATCTTAAATCTGATTGAGGTGTATAATATCTTATCCCAGATCCCATAGACCTTTATTGGGAGTCTGTAATTCTATTTCAACTCACTCCACCTTATACACCATATTGGAATAGTGTAAGTTAATGTAGGAATTGTACCTTATTGGACATAGTACGGTTGATGATCATTCATGCAGATAATCCAATATCCTTTTTAGGATATGCATTTTACACTGTGGAATACAAATTAAACCATGTACCAACTAAGGCAGCAAATAGGATTCCCGTATATCTATGTGGTGGAATGAAACCCAAATCATCACATAATTGTGTATGTGGATTCTAGGAATTTTTTTAGTCTTCCATAAGAAATAAACTATCATCCATGGGCATGAAGTGTATCTTTATGGGGTATCGTACTAAAATAAAGGGATAAAACATATGAAACCCCTACAAAATGTGGATGTTCCAAACATGTTGTATTTTTTGAAAGGGAGAACATCCCCAAAAAAAATTAGTGGGAGTAAAATTAACATCGATGAAGTTTGTACTCAAGACTCACATATGCTCATACAAGAACAAGTTCCATAGGTCATCATAGAAGTGGTAGTTCAAGAAACACAAGAACAATGGATGAGAAAAATATAGATTAGATATCTAGAGAGATATGGTTTCCTTGTCACTGAGGAATGTGACTCATTATTATTGGACAATGATGAACCTCTCTCCTACATAGAAGCAATAGAGTGATCAGAAGCGGAAAGATGGCTAGAAGATATGAATTATGAGATAGATTCCATGTATCAGAGCCATGTATGGGATCTA
Source organism: Viscum album (assembly GCA_963277665.1). Classification (NCBI taxonomy): domain Eukaryota; kingdom Viridiplantae; phylum Streptophyta; class Magnoliopsida; order Santalales; family Viscaceae; genus Viscum; species Viscum album. The sequence goes on along the minus strand of OY728119.1, from coordinate 1,345,871,482 downwards.
GTTGATTCACCAACTAATTTAAATCCTATTAGGTGTACATGGATATTAAAAATGAAAGTACACATAGAAGTTCGGGTTAGTATATATTAAGAAAGGCTACTAGCTAAACGTTCTAAATACCAAAAAGTAATTAATAATGATGAAACATTTTAATAAGTTTCCATGTTTACATCCATTATAATATTACTCATCATAATAACATTCCATGATTCTAAGATTATATAGAGAGATGTCAAAATGGCATTACTTAATGGGAACCATTAATGATAATTATATATTTCACAACCAAAAGGGTACGGAAAACTAGGTGATTCCAAAAGGGTGTGGAAGTTGAATATATCTATTTGTCGATTAAAATTAACATCCATATCATGGAACATTCTATTTGATGAATACTTAATTGAATTTGGTTCCATTCAGATCAAATGAAGTCCATGTTTTGACAAGAATTTTAATGGGAATGTTCTCTTTATCCTAATAGTGCATGTTGAAAACATATTACTTATTAGAAATGACATACCAATATTTCAGTCATTCATTGAATGGATGAACAAGTTCTTCTCCATGAAGGACCTAGGTAAAGCATCCTATATTCTAGGTCTCAAGATAATTCATTATAGATCAAAGAGGCTTCTTGGACTATGTTAAAGTAAATCCATTGATCAGATACTAAAGATATTTAGTATGGAACATTCCAAGAGGGGATTGGTTCAAATATAACATGGTATACATATTTCTAAAAAAATGTGTTTCCATACACAAGAATGTAAATATAGGATGAATATTATTCCATACGCTTTAGTGATATGATATGTCATGTATGCCATGTTATGTACCATACATGATGTTTCATATGAACTGATCATGGTCGAGGTATTTCAAGGATATCTAGGTGAACAAAATCGGGTTTCTATAAAGAAAATCCTTAATTATTATAGAGATCTAATGATATGTTCCTGGTGCATGGAGGAGATGCGGAGCCTTTCATCAGAGGGTATGATGATGCTAGTGTTCGTACAAATCAGAATGATCTAAAGTCACAATCAGGATATGTTTTCTGTCTCAATGGAAGATCTGTAAGATAGAAGTGTTAAAAGTATTTAGTTTTCACTGATTCAACAATGGATTCTGAATATATAGAGGCTTCTAATGAAGCAAAAAAACCATTTGGATTCGTAACATTTTCCATGAGCATGATTTAGTGCGTATGAGTAAATATCACATTACATATTATTGTTTTAATTAAACAAATATAGATCTTCCAAAAGACATAAGGTTACATTAACATACAAAGCACATGCCCTGAAAGTATCCCTTCTTTATGTATTAATATCAAAGGGGTAATGTTATAGTAAGCAGAGTGTCCACTGAAGATAACATGGTAGACCACATGACTAAAATCATATTTTTGAGGAAGAATGATAATCTTATTAGAGAGAGTGGGTTAAAGGTTGTTAGCCGTTGTATCTAGTGAAAGAGTGAGTCAGTTGGAGGTGGTTCCCAAGAAACCAAATTACGATTAATTTAAGATAAATTTATATACTTTTGATATATAATAATAAACTAATTATCACATAATTATTGTTCTTTTTTGTGACATATTTTTTTATAATGACTTAAGAATAGCTGTCACATTAAAATTTCATAGAAGATCCCACAACCGATGAGAAAATAGAAGTACATGACACTATTATTGAATTTATTTTCTATTGATAGATAATATAATTATAAGGTACACAAATGACACAAGCTATCAGGGGTGGGGACTCAAGAATATTTGGGGCACCTCCTCATATGGTGGCCCTTGGTAATATCTAAGAGGATATTATGAGAACAAGACCAGCCATTATAAAATCATCATTCATATGTTTTTACTAGATGTTCCAATCTTTGAATATGTGTATTGGTACTTATAAATTATTATTATTATTTTTAATGGTTATTATGATTCGTGCACATTGATATATTGTTGAATACAATGATGACATATGTTTGTAGTAAGGTACGAAATGATGGGACCATCACGAGTAATACAACAACAATTAATATTGCATGAATGTAATTGTAACTTTTACAGAAGTTGATATCTCAGGACCTTTGATGGAAATGATATAGCCTAATTAAATCCTTGTGCATGGTGTTCTCTAGTCATGTACAATTCATGAAAGTCAAAGAATGATAAATCGAGCACATGGTTTGATGGAAATCACATGTAACCCTCTTGTTTAGAGATATCTAGAAAAATGGATTATTTTACATGGTAAGTGTTTTTATTAGGTGACATGTCATTGTAACATCAACCTCGTTCTCTTGGGTTCCTTGACCCGTTTCTAGACAGTAATATTAGACATTAGAAAATCCCACCTAATTCTGACGAGAAAGAGGCCTAGAGGGTCAAACTGTAAGTGTAGCCATTATCAAGGTTGTGTAATTTATTAATTTAAAAAAGATGAATAAATATTATTACTGGTCATGGTCAAATAATTATTCAAGTATATCTAATTGCATTTATTTCATTTCTATTTATTACAAAGAATATATTTTAGAGGAAATATTTATTTATAAGTGAATTAGGGGTTATATTTATATAAATAAATAAGTTGTAATAATTTAGTGCCCGATAAATATTGAGGAGGATTGGAAGAACAAGTTATTGGTCTAGTGAGAAATAATACTAAATATTATTTGGTTAAATAATAATTAAATATAACGTGATAGTTAAGATCATGTCAGGAAAATAATAGCATATCTATTATTATTTGACTTGTGGTTTCATAAGGAATACTAAATTATTAAACAAAACCTAAGCAAATTATTTATTACTACCTGCTGAATTAAATTACTCATTATGTTATTATTATCTATTTAAGACATGTGTTAAATTAAATAGGATAACCAATCGTTGAGTGCACAAAAACCTTGGAGAAAATATATCAAGACTAAATAACTCATCCCTCTCCAAGAACTCTAACAATAAATTGAGAGTTCATCCTCCACTGGATAATAGAGAATGATTTGGTAGTGATTATAAATGAGATCTATGGAAGATATCACAAGTAGATAGATCATCCATGATAGCACCTAGAGACACATTCGGAGATGTCCGATGATAAGTGGACCATGTGTGGATCACTGCTAGAGGATTCCAATCCCTGGATTCTACATCGCTATGAATCTACATCTTAGAATCATGGTCAGACAGATCAATGAAGAAATAATCACCTTGTATGTAATTATATAATTTAATTTATTTAATTATAAAAAAAATATGTTGATCTGAACTTCTCATTTCTGGGATCTATCATTTTCTGTTTATATTTGATTCAATTTCGTGGATACTAGAATTCATCATCGTATTGATCCTGGATTAATCCCCTATTATGGAAAGTATTAATTTTGGGTACACACCCATCCTATTATTGTAACCATGACATATTTTTTTTTTGTTTTCTTACTGAGTATTGTGTTACTCATCCCTACAAGGGCTCCACCCACACATTCCAGGTCTTTTATAGATGATAGATGCCTCAACCGAGACCATGGTTGGCAAGGACCAGGTGGTGCCCAGTGATATCTGATGAAACCAACATACTTCAACAGCTTCAGGTATCATCTCGTTCACCTACCATTCAATTATAGTTTGAAATAAGTATAGTTGAGGAGTTTTTCTTGTGTACTTTTGGGCTTTTATTGTGGCCTCTTTATATTCAGTTTGTTACTATTACTCTTAGTGGTTGTCTGAGTTAAATGAATGTTTATTTTTCAAAATTGTGGGTTGGGTATGTGTGCGCATGCTTATAGGTACATTGGAATATTCCTCCCACTTTTGGAATAGTGCCTTAGGTGAAAGTTGCTATCCCCTAGGATTTGGGAGGTAGGATTTGGGTAGTAATGTCATGAACCTTTGAGGATAGGTCATGATATAGTTGTAACAGAATTGGTCGATTATAAAATTAGGACTGAGAGACTATGGATTTGTTTTGGGGAAACAGTATTGAATGATTCATGTTTAAAATTCATTCTAGTGGAGTTTAGTGTCGGTGCGATGACTGACATTTCATAACACTAGTACCTAAATTCTTCTTTTTATCTTGTTAAATTAATGCACCGGTTTCATGCATCATATAGGGATTGAGAGTGTTCTAATTTCCATCTTGATTCAGATTGATCTCACCAGGTATAATATATTTATTGTTGTTCAACCTGACATGTTACAAGATGACACCACACAGACAACCGGAAAGGATTTTGGTGTGTGACCCCATGGATGGTACTCATAGTGATGAGGTATAAGTACAGGGAATTGTGCTAGAGATGGCCCCACTATGTGGTTAACCAGTGTTACCACCACCCATGGATCAAAAATTCTTATCAGCATTACTGGTAGAGAAATCATGAAGGATTATTACCTTACATGAGTTCCATAGGTAGAGGCCTCCCATGTTTAGGGGTGAGACTGAACTCTAGATGGCTGAGGATTGGGTTGAAGCAGTTATGCAAGTCTTATTCTTAGTGAGGACTCTTCTTGATGAGATATGTGTCTTAGCAGCGATCCTTCTTTATGGATTTTTGTGGAGATGGTGGAGCTATATGATATTGACGCATGATGAGGTGACCCTCATATGGAATCATTTTATGCACCTACTCATAGAGTAATTCTTTATAATGACTCAGTTTAGTACGAATCCTGGAGCTACATCACAAACAAAAGGGTAGAATGAAAGTAACGGAGTAATCATACGGATTCATCGATATTTCTCGTTACTCAATAGAAATGGATCGAGAACCATTATTTAGGGATCCATATTTTTGCATAGACTGCACCAGTAGATCAGGGCATCAGTATTATCAACATTCATACCTACCCAGGATTGGGTGATGGAGTGTGCTCTACTCATAGAGATATTCTTGGTGAGGTATGGTCCAATATTATAAGTAATAAGTAGACACTATGTGGTATAGTCTTCAGTGGTCGGTAATAGGCAACATATTATAGGAACCAAGAGGGTCAAACATTTCAGAGGATGACCCCAGGACCCAGGGTTAGTGGTACAAGACTCCCAGGGAAGAGGGAGTCAGTAGAGGAGCGGGGCTTCCTACGCATGGTGTAGGCAAGGGCACGTGGCTGATGATTTCTTGACTCAACGTAATGGAGAACAAGATATTGTCAAGGGACCCCAAAAGAAGAGGCCTAGGGTTGATTTGGGTGGCCCTTTAAGAGACTATCGTGGCAGGGGATCTAGTAGAGTGGATGTTAGTGGGTGGATGTTTGAGGTACAACCACCACCCCCTTCAGGTGGCCCACCAAAAGCACCAGGAGTAGGTGGATATCGGCAGGCCCAATTTTAGGCTATAGTGGACTATGATACAAAATCACTAGAGTTAATTAGAGATATGATTTGTGTCTTCTCCACATTTATGTTAATTCTTACAAACACAATTTCTAGTCACTATTTCTTTTCAATTGATATTGTTTGTATATATGAGATTCTAGTTGAACCATTGGCTAGATACTTTTTTGGATACTCTTATGGGAGGGGATTCAATGATTAAACACTATTTCAAGTAGAGTGAGATTGCTATGGGTGAAAATATCTTTGGTTGGTATCTTCTAGTATTATTTTTGATGCTTGATGAAATCATTATCAGTATCGAATGGTTATCCATAGTTAATTCCCATAGTAACTATTTTAGGAACAGAGTGCAGGGTTTCTACAGATATGGGACTATGGTTTCCTTTACCAGTGAAAAGGGAAAGCTCATAGGGTAGGATGAACATTCTCAGAGGATGGTGTAGCCAATTAATCACTAGTTGGAAAACCTTACCAATGTGGTGGTGGATGAGAGGTGTCCTCAATTTCGTGCAACCGTGGAGAGTATGAGGAAATTTTCCATAAGGATATTCAGGTATTCCCTCCTTATAGAGGTGTTGATTTCTGAATTGACATGTACCTTAAGATAAAAACGACATCTATGCCTTCATATTTTATTTCTCCAGTGGAGCGTGGTCTTTTGATGGTACAACTAGATTTCAAGTAGAGAAAATTCTTCTTGAGGCCTAGGGTTTCACCATGGCTGGCCCCAATATTGTTCTATAAGATGGAAGATAGAATCTTGATGCAGTGTGTGGACTATAGGATCCTGAATCAGGTGAATGTGATGAAAAAATATATACTAAAAAGAATCAACAACCTATTTGACCAGCTGAATGGTGCTATGTGGGTTTCAAATATAGAACATAGGTATGGCTATCATCATCTTTTTATTGAGGATGAGGATGTACCAAAGTCACCACTTAGTTGATGGTATTTTTACTATGATTTATTGGGGATTCCATTCAGACTAACATGTATTATATTAGTGTTCATGGTAATTTTTAATAGAATCTTATGGCCTTACCTTGACTGGTTTTTTGTAGTCTTTATTGATGATATCCTAGTGCACTTGATGTCTAAGAAGGAGCACGAAATACAACTATGGATAAATCATGATACACTTCAAGAGAAGAAAATTTATGTAAATCTGTCAACGTTTCTATTTAGAATTTGGGAGGTCCACATTTTGGGACATGTCATTTTGAAGGATGGGGTTGTAGTGGACATGTAAGTGATAGATGTGATACTTAATTGGGATTCAACAAGGAGTGTTAATGAGGTGAATAGTTCCTTGGGTGTGGATGGATACTACATGTTGTTCATGCCTATATTTTATAGGGTAGTATAACCCTTTTATATATTGATCTAAGAGGGAAAACCATTTTGTGTGGACGATGTTGTGCCAAAAGAGTTTCTGGGAGTTTAGGCGTAGACTGACGAGTGCCACTATCTTGAGACAGCCAGAGGAGGGCATTAGATATATAGTGTTTTGCAATGCATCATGGACCAGACTGGGTTGTGTCTTGATGCAGGGGCACGAAGTGATTTTATATAGTTACTTAAATCTAATGCATGATGGGAAGAAGTACGTGAACCATGATATTGAGCAAGAATCAGTGGTCATCATGTGTATGATTTGACGACACTACATGATGGGTCAGAGGTTTTCCATTTACACAGAACAAAAAATATTCTTGTATATATTCTCCCAGAAGTACATGATTGTGAAACTGTGGTGGTGGTAGAGTTACTCCAGGTCAATTACATCAAGATATTCTATACTCCAAGGAAGGGGAACATGTTGGCGGATGTGGTCTGTAGGAGAATCGAGTTAATATTTTTGAGTGTGGTTTCATATTAATTAGTCGTGATGAATATATCCCTAATGGATGGTGAGGGATAATCCTACCTTCAATCGATGGTTATTACCCCCCCCCCCCCCACTATTACAATGAGTTAGCGAGGAACAAATTTTGTATGTTGACTATGAGGCCGAATGTGTTCAGTTATCCACATGACATGCACATGATGGATAAGAAATATATGAGGGTAACATCATCATTTTCAGAGGTTATATAGATGTTCCAGTGGAGTTATGTGAAGTGTTTCTCAGTCAGTTCCCCACCTCCCAATTGGTTGTCTATCATGGTGTGGAAAAGATGTACCATGATCTCTATCATTAGTACCCGTGGTTGGGGTTGATGAAGGTAGTGTTAGAGTCCATTTCACAATACCTCACTTTCCAGCAAGTGAAGGCATAACAATAGGTTCTATTGGGCTTGGCTCAACAACATGAGGTTCCAGAGTAGACATGGGATGGTATCTTTATGGGCATCGAGATAGGTTTAACATGCATTTATAGGGGGGAAAAGACATCATCTAGATGATCATGGACTGACTCACCATGTCAGGACACTTCCTACCCATTTGGGAGTAGGTCTTGATAGAGAACATGGGTCGCCTCTTTAATATAGTACAACTCATTGGGGTGCCTTAGATGAATTTTTCAGATCATGATGCTCACTACACGTATCAAATATAGATGGGACTGTGAGATGAATTTAGGACTCAGTTGCACTTTATCATAGTATTTCATCCTCATACAGTTAACCATACAGATTGGATTTTACAGGTTTTGGAGGACAACTTTAATTCATGCATCCTGGATTTTTGTCATAGTTGGGAGGACCACCTACCCATATACGAGTTTTCATACAACAATAGTTACCACTCCACCAATTGTATGACACTATTCGAGGAACTATATGGGAGACAATGTAGATCACTCTTATGCTGGACAGATCAAAGGGAGTCAACAATCATGTGTCCAATATTGGTATGTGCTACCACCCAGAAAGTTCATTTCATCTAGGAGTGAATGAGGAATACACATATATGGTATAATTCCAATGCTTATAGGATACTGAGGCCCTGATGGTTAGAGGACGGAGATCATGTATCCCACAGGGTCTCACCTCAACAGAGTTTTCAGAGATTTGGCTTGGGCAAAATGTTGTCTCCAAGGTTCATCAGGCCTTTTTAGATTTTGAGTAGAGTTTGACAGGTGTAATACCACCTAAACATTTCCCCATAGATGCATCAGGTGAGTGATGTCTTTCATGTGTCCCATATGTGGATGTACGAGGAAGATCCATCACACATCATCGATTGGGGTGATCCGGACATTGGAGATGGGGAAAAGATTGCAGAGTTTCCAGTGGAGATCATGTATTGATAAGATCAGTTCATTGGTGGGAGATCGATTCATATGGTTCACATTCAATGGAAGTACGAGAATATTTATGACATCCCATTTGAGTGGGAGGCTTAGATTAATTTCCAATTCCCAGATCTGTTTATTTAGACCATGTTTTGGCTTTCTATTGTGTGGGACACTAAGGTGGGAAAAATTTAATGTCCAAGTAATTACATGTAATTTTTTTAAACATATAAGGGACTATCATGATATGAGATGCTTATACAGAACATGATTTTGATGTCCAGTGAGTCTAGAATAAGTGTTTTAATTTTTTTTACAGTTTTGAAAATTAGTGCATCTGTGTGGTTTTGAAATCATTTAAATGTGGGCCATGATTATGAATATGAGGGAATCATTGAATTTGGAATGGTAGATAATCCTATAGAATTATCCTACCATGATTAGAATGGGTTTAAATAGGAAGATAATTTTTGGGCCTTTTAAGGAACAATAATATAAACATGAAAATTTTAATTTTATTCGAAAATCATTTTTCTATAAGGCAACTATGATACGAATGTTTCATTTAATAAAGGAATCAGTGTAACAGTGTGGCGAGTTAGCATAAAAAATACTGAAACATGTTTCGAAAATTAATATCCTAATGTGGATATGGGAATGAGAACATGATCATAGAGATTTCTCTAAACCACTAAAATACATGTATTGGAGAATAAGGAATTTCTCATGACAACAAAAACCTTCCTTTATTTTTCATCAAATGATGTCTCCATATAGTAGAGTTTTGTATTGACAAAAAATGATAGATCAAATCTGTTCTTCACTGGGAAATGATCTTATTCCAGGTAGTTCTTCTTTTCTATGTGATTAGTTTTTTCCATTCATCCCTTCTAAACAGAATATGTGGATCAACTCACTACAAATTTTATCTGCAGGTTGATCGTTATTTCCGGTTCGATAAATATATTATGGGATTTAATTTTGGTGTTATTCAGGTTTCTTTGTGAGCGATGCTTAGATATTGATAGTCTCTCATCCCCCTGATTAAATTTATAAGGCATATGTACTAGGTCTGGAACATACAAATAGTAGATCCATATACTTGGGTCTCATTTTGTTTTTAACCATATTTATGGAATAATAATCTCGGACTTCGGCATGATGGCCATTGTCATTGAAAAGATATGGTTCACGTGGGACTACAGTGGCGCATCTGCCCGCTGTAGAAATCCATAGGAGATGGTGGCGTCAGGCGGAGAAGGGCACATTTAGGAAGGCACCAACATCAGCATAATTTTTTGACCAGCATAGGCCACAATAGTTGTGAAGGGGTCCATGACAAGGTGTGCCCCGACATGGGTGGTGGCTTCCGGCTAAATGGCCAGCGGTAGTGGAACCCATGGAAATTGTCATGGGTGGTGGATAAAGAATTCATTCTTGGTCGAATGTTGTTTGAAACAGCTTCATGTGGTGGAGGGCCATGGGGAAGTTATGATGAGGACCCCCATGTTAAACATAGTGGACCAAATGGTTTGGATAAGCCACATCTTAGCTGGACAACACTATACATCCAGCATGTGTTGAGAAGAAGAAGGGCCAGGAACCTTGGCTGCCCCACTGGGTGATATCGCCCCGCTTATGATCCCAATAGGATGGACCCACGAACCAATGGTACATGAAGGACTGGGCCAAGTTGTGTAAATCCGACTAGTTCTGACTGGGAAGGATCCCCACTAGCCCATATCAACTAAAAATCTCATAACATTTAAATCATTCATTTGATTGATAATTTTTTTACAAAATTAGTACCCTTGCGATTATGAGATTCCTTTGAAAATAATCTAAGTGGGTTTTCATTAATGTTTAGATACTACTGTGTCTGTGAGATATACATTCTCCAAGAATCAACCGAGCTATGAATGGGAATCCTACGGCCAGCTGTGATGAGAAGACTGTGATGAGTGAGTTTAGATGTCCCAGTAGGCCAAAGTGATGAGTTTGTCTTGGTGACTCAATGATCCAAAGTGATGAGCGGTTCTAGATTTCTTAGTAGGCCTATGTGAGGAGCGGGTGAAGGTGACCCGGTAGGCCCTAATTGTTGAGTGGGTCTAGGATACCGTTAGGCCCATGTGACACATTAGGGACGAGTTCCTCAGTAGTACACAGTGTTCAATATTTACAGCTTATAGTGTTTCTTTCTCTACATTAGAATATACCTATGTGATATGAGAACACTCTATGAATAAATTCTCTTGTGGTCTTACCATTGTGTTTTGGGGTCTTTACAGAGTATTTTGTTACTCACCATACACAGGATCTACCCGAATATGTCATGTCTTGTGTAGACAACAGATGCCTCGATATATACCATGGTTGTTCAAGACCATGTGTTTCATAGTGATATCTGATAGGCGAGGCATACATCTATAGATTCATGTGAAATCTCCTTCACCAACCATTTATATATGAGTTTCCGTAGATAGACATCAAGAGTTTTTACATGTCTCTTTTGGGGGCTTGTATTTGGGCCACTTGACATTCAGTTGTGTCCTGTTACTCTCAGTGGTTGTCTTATTGGAATGCATGTTAACATTTTCAGTGTTGTTGGTTGGGGATTTGTGTTCATGAAAACAAGAACTTGGGAAAATTCTTCTTATATGAGGGATAATGCCATAGGATCTAGTCTCCAGCCCCTATACTTTGGGAGGCTAGCTTGGGGTAGTCACTGAATGGGCCCCGAGGGACATGTCGTGATATTAAAAAATTAGTGGATCAAGCTCTAATAGTTGTAGGGAACCTAAGAGAGGCTTCAACTGGTAGATAGATAGTTGTTACTAGATGATCAAGAGTACCAACATATGAGATAAGGAATCACTTTTAGGACAAATTTAGCAATTATTGTTTGAAGTAGAGTACACAAACAAGAGGGGTGAATAGACATGACTTTACTAGGGTGATCTTACATCAGTTTGGTTGGCCAAGACACAATCATCGACATTGTTCCAGACCAACAGTAGAGTTTCAATATTTCATAATAATGGGTCACCTATAGATGTTCTACAGGTCCCAGTGAATGAAAATTAATGAATGAGTGGCTAGGAAGATTTGAGTATTGGAAGAGGATCATCTACAACATATTGTGCTAGCAATTGGATTTCTTCTGCATCCGATGGTAGAGGTAGTGGACATGGTGCTTCTAAGAAAGATCACCTGCATTATCTGGCGGTGCTATATAGGGTATTTAGACAACATCACGAGGAAGAGGAGAAGCATAGATACATGAAGTACAACCTATACTTGTGGATAAAGTGGATGGACCATATATTGTGATAGTTACTATTCAATTTTCTTTTACATTAACTAGTATCTTGTTTGATATTTTTGCCTCCCATTCCTTTATATCGTCAATACATGTTAATTATTTTATCCTGACAGTGGTTTTTGTGAGCAGGTTTATAACTATAGATACATTGTTGGGAGTATATTCTAGATATAATTGTCTATGAAAGGGTTGTTCACTATAGATTGGGGAATATCATTTTCTATGGTATCTCTATAATCATGATTTGTTAGTATTAAACATAAATATGGGTATGGATAAGACAATCTCATACTGATCCCACTCTGATTTTTATAATATGGGATTTACCTTTACATATCCTTAGGGTGACTGGTATATTCATCATAGAGAGTGGGATATCCCAGAAGGTCGTGTAGTGAAAATTACTCAACTACTAGGAGAGCTCACTTCCAAGGTTTCTAGTAAATTATTTGTTGAAAAGTGTGTTATGAAGTATTTCATGCCACTTAAAGTGGAACTGGTTTAGGATTTCATCCCTGAATACTTCTCAGGGCTACCACATGAGAGAGATGTGGAATTCACTATTGAGATCATGATGGGGGATGATCCCGTATCTATTCCACAACATAGAATGGAACCGACTAAGATTTAATAGCTTATGTATTAGTTAGAGAATTTAAATTAAAGAGGTTTTATCCATAAATGTACGTCTCCTTGGGGATTTCCATTTTTGTACACAGAGATGGATAATGATAGTTTAAATTTGACTGTCGATTACCGAAATTTGAAGAAAAATTTACAATGATGAAACAATATTCTCTTCCACGGATCGATGATATAATTTTCAAATGGAATAGATCTTGTGTGTTCTCAAAGATTGATCTGAGAATAAGTTATCATTAGTTGAGAGTACGAAATTATGATATTCCAACAGATTCTTTCAGAAGTAGGAATTACTTTCATGATTTTTTTTGTAATTCCATTTTAGTTGACAAATGAACCAGTAGAGTTTATGGAATTAATGAAAAATATCATTAATTCATACCTTCTTTAGATCTTGGTGGTTTTTTTAATGAGTTCATGTTGTACTCAAAGGCTCATGATGATCATGTCCAACATTTTGACATCATCTTGGGTTCCCTGAGAGATAATCAGTTATAAATTATGATACCAAAATGTTAGTTTTATATTGACAAATTACACTTATTAGGGCACATTATCTATGAAGATAGTGTTCTAGTTTAAATAGATAAGTTTTTGTAAGTGTTTCCTTAGGAGTAGCCCAAATATGTTTTTTGTATCCAAGGATTATTGGGATTAGCTGTATATTATTAGAGATTCAACCAATAAGATTTCTATTTGGCAATGATTCTTTCAAGCTTGACCAAAAATAATGTAAATCATTCATGGTCATCGACTTCTGATATATATTTTTTGGAGTTAAAGATTAATATAAAATTAACACCAATTTTGGTCCTACCTGATTAAAGTGAGGAGTATATAGATTACTACCACTCTTATGGGATCTGAATTAGAGTTGTGTTAATGTTGGGAGATTGATTTTTGTCATATGACTCACAATATTTATGTCCTCATCACTAGAATTAAGCAACACACAACCTCAATTTGGTTGTAGTGGTTTATATTGTTATGTGTTGGAGAAACTGTATTTTGGGAGAAAAATTTAATATATATATATAGACCATAAGAGATTGACATATATATTTTCAGACTGTTCTATATATCTTAAGCATTAAACATTAGTTGATTATATGAAATATTTTGATTTTGAACTGTCTTATATAAAAATAATGGGAAATAGTGTGTCTAATTACTTGATTAGAAAAATCCAAACTCTGATGGATCAAGAGTCAAGTGCAGAGTTGAAGATGATGAACTTACTGGATGAAATTCATGTGCTGGTTCAAGAGAGTTAGGAGAAGATGAATATGGTTTCAGTTGTAGTGGATCTTATTTGTTTTAGATGGATCATGAAAAGAATATATGAGGATCTAGAGTGCTTATCCTGGAGGTAATGAATTGAAATTGGGGAGACTACTTTGGGCATGATGATATATGAGGATGATACCACCGATGTAATGAATTGATTTTTGGTACCCAAAGCATTTGAGAAGAACTCATATGAGAATTTCATGAATCCAAATGGGTGTATCATCACGGTGTAACCCAATTTATCATGATTTATGATGAAATATTTGGTGTCTATGAATGAAAATGAGATATCAGGGTTTCTAGAAATATGCTTCAGTAGTAAGTAGCTGAAGGAAAACTATCAACAATCTCGAGTTTTACTCCAATCGTTTCACATTCTGAAATGGATTTGGGATGATTTTACAATTGATTTTTTGGTGGATATCTCAAAGGAACATATGAATACTGATTATATTTTTGTAATTGTGGATAGACTAATAAAGTTATCAAATTTCATGTTTATAAGGGATTCATTTATAGTAGAATAGTTTGCAGAACTGTACATTTGGGAGATAGTCCATTTGCATTGACTGGCACATACAATACATTTTGGACATGAGTCATACTTTACTTCAGGATTCTAGTAGGGCTTGCAGAAAGTTCATGACAAATAGGTATTATTTTTTTCATTCCAACCACAAATAGATGGGAAGCTGAAATATACTATTTAGGTGCATGATGATATGTTATAGGGATGTGTGCATGACTTTAGTATATCTTGGGAAAAGAACATGGCTTTAATATAGGTCACCTATAACCACAATTGTTAATAAAAAATAAATATGGAACAATATTTGGCTATTTATGGTATCCATATAGGTCATAGCTATACCGATTGGAGGCTGGTTAGTCAGAGTTGTTGGGACCATGTCTCCTGATGGAGACATTAGAGTTGTAACAGTTGATTTAGAATTGTATGAATATTTCTCAGAGTATACAGAAGTTGTATCCAGACATGTGTAGAAGAACCCTAAAGTTTTTAAGGGGTGATATTGTATTGCATTAAGTGTCTCATAGGTTTCTTCATCGCAGTATATAGAGGAAAGGAAATATGGAACCCAGGTTTGATGTGTTTTTGAGATAGTTTAGGGATTCTAGACCATTGTTTACGGATTATCTCTTCCACCATGATATAGTGTTACACATTATGTTTTCCACATATAAAAATTTCAATGTATCACCCTGAACCTTCCCATATGATAGATATGGATGAGGATGACCTTGAGATAGATACGTCCTTTGAGGAATTTCTAATACATGTGTTTGATCATACTGAGAAAGTGTGGTGGGGATAGACCATTCAAACAATTTGCGTGTTATGAAAAAGGGGACATGTTCATAAGAAAACATGGGAAAAATAATGAGATAATTGGTCACAAGGGACCAATCCTTTTGGTTCAAAAACTTATAAATTCATAGAAGTGCATCTTGAGGATGAGCTACTATAAGGTATGAAGATTTCAAGATCTTGACCATTTGTGGAGTCATCTCAGGTGTGAATTTAGGTACTTTTTTACATAAGTTCATTTGATTGGATTTTTGGCGTGGGGTGAATAAGGATGGAGTCTAAAAACATTTGATAATAAGGGGATGTGCATTGTTGGAACAAGGTCTGAATAAATTATGTAACTGTCAATGGTAAACATTGTGCCCTGTGGTATTTTGAGGTAGTGGCTTTTGCCTGGATAATGAAAATTTGGTGTGGCCCTGTGAAAAAATTTTGTGAGCCTCATTCCCCCCCCCCATGAATATGTGGCTAATGCACGGTTAGCACACAGTTTGTCTAACCGTGCGGCTAATCCATGCACGAGATCATAGGGATATCCTAAAATTGTGGATCTCACATGTTTTCAACTTTAGATGAAATTTTTCAACTTATATATGGCCATAACTAAGTATATTACATTAATAAGGGTAGATAAAGGTTATACAATAGATTTGGAGGGATTAAAAGGCCTTAAAAACACCTTTATATGGGATCAAAACCCTTAAATAAATATTTTATATTCATCTAGTTACTGGATTCCATCTTGATGCTTCTATCATTATTTCTATGACAATTCCCAAATCTTTTCATGGAATATATCATATGTTCCCATGGATCAAAACATCTGTGTTGAGATCTAGATCTAGTATTGTGGATGAATATCTATATATTTGAGGATAAGATGTATTTGATCAGGATTTTGGTTTAGGGATTTAGATACAAAACTATTATCAACTTAAATGTGCTACTTGGATTTTGGGGATTTTCCATTGGGAAATCACACGTCAAAAAAAATGATTGTGGTATAATTCTGTTTTCTATTGTCACGGATTGTATATTTATTATAAAAATTTTATAATGGGTATAATCCATTAGAAATTATTTTCCATAAATTGGGTTATTTAGATTGACTAATTGATTTATCAATTTTTTTTTGAAATATGTGACAAAATAAGGAATTAATCATGAGACTAAGGGGATCCCCTATTACATAATTAATTCATTGTAACTGATTATATGAGGTAAGGTTGGTGATAAAGATAATTAATTGGTGATGTATTAATGGCTAGTTTGAGATATTTAACTGTGGATTAATAATGTGCCATTTATAATATATTCTGGATAATTAATTGTGGGATTAATTACCGAATGTTGATATTATAATGAGATAATTAATTTTTGAAGATAAATTATAGAATATGAATTGAGATATTTTTTAATTAATTGATGAATTCATTAATGTTTTGAGGAAATTAGTTAATTTTTTAGTTAACTAAAAGAATTAATGTGATTAACTAATAGTTGAATTAGTAATGAGATTCACATGGATAATTAATTGATAAATTAAATATGTGATAAATAATGGGAGCATGGTCATTTGTAATTTATAACTACCAATGGTTACATGGTAATAATAATTTTTATTAAAGAGAATGGGAACCTGGTCATTTTAAATTGAGATGTATACAAGCTATAATGTTTACTATACTTATGAGTAAAGTGAATTGGAACATGGCCATTCTATTGATGTGCATCCATGGTAACCAGGTCATGATAATTACATTTTTGATATTTGTGACTTTTGGAAAGTGGAAATTAAATGTGAAACTAAAGAATGTAAATAATGTTACTCTGAGTAATGGTAGCACACTTGAATATTTGAACTTTAGAATGAGTCGAATCAGGTAATAAGATATCATAGAAATGTTGTATACTTCGAGATTCAGCGAGAAGTAGGCATATAGATATGATATTATCTATAGAACAATTTTTGAATTGGAATAAGTCAAATCTAGTATTAGGAAACATGTCTCCTTTGGATACATAGATATAACCTAGTTAGATAAAAAATAATTATAATCTAATAAATAGTCATTTATAGCTTGTAATTATTTTATAAATAACTATGTGCACTATATTTGGACTTGATTAGTTTTAGAAACCATTTGTTGTGGCCTACTGAGTTGTACATACACCCAATTTTGGTTCCCTAATCGGTACCCAAATATATTATGTTGTTTCAACATAGGATAAGGAAAAATGCATTGGGTTGGATTATAGATTTTGGATGGAGGTTGGATGAGGATACCCGAACTAGTTTGGAACCCTCTTGAGGAGTTTTAGTGTCTTTAATTTAAGATTTATTATATACACTAGACACTTATAATTCCATGTCATGTTTTACCTTTCAGTTTAGTATTGTATTTTTTATTTTTTCACCTTGTGACATGTATATTTTTCTGGTCATAATGCTTCTATGATTATTTATTTATTTATTCTAATATTTTTCAATGATAAATTATGGTATAGTCTACACAATACTGACTAACTAGACCATCTATACTAGTCAGCAGCCTCTAGTGTATGGGGAGGCACCATTAAGGTAATGTGGTGAACAGGCTTAGGGAATTGTCATGTGGAACCCAGGTTGGGATGTTACACTTGTATCTTTTTTCCATTAAAATACAAGTTCATATTAGGAAAATTGTATCATTTTACCTTCAATAAATATACTCTCATGTCCACAATGTCTTCTATTTACCTCTACATAATGAATTACATGACCTCTAATTCACATGTACCAGAATCAAACATCATAAAAATATATTAAGATATTTCTTATAAGGAACAACTACTATATATTATGTATATAATGGATAATGTTTTGTGGAAGAAGACAACTCATATATTCAATGTTTTGTGGAAATTATTCCAGCTTGAAGGAAGATATCTGGGAACTTGAGGACGTGATAAGGCCGAGGTTTCATCATATGGTGGTATTAATTTCACATATTTTAATGGAAAATTAATCTTAAGGGGGGTATAATGTATCAAATCAATATTTTATGGTATATATCATTTGTAATTGTATTTAACTGCTATAGTATCTTACATTTCAATGCACATTGAGCTTAAATAGTCTACCAAAATCTATTATTTTAACTCGACGGTTATATCCTAGCTCTTAAACTGGAAGAAATGTATAGTATTAACAACAATTAAAAGTATAAAATTGTATAAATCATTATTTATGAATTTATTAATTATTTTTCAAAATCCAATTAATATTTAGTAAATTCATTTTATTCATCAAAAGAACACATTTAACAAAAAAGGGATTTATTTCTTTTTCTGTGTAAATATTATAATAAATTTTTTGGAATTATTTTCATTTTACATTATAAAAAATATATAATTTTTAATATTAACATATCTAAACTACCATATTTTGAATTTTATATAATTTTCATAGAAAATTGATTCTCATGTTAATAGTGAAAATTATTGATTTGTTAAAAAACAGTAATTTTCATTATGTTAAATATTATATTTATGATATTAATTTTTTCTCAAATTAACTTATTTATTTTTATATATATACTATAATTAGTTAAATTCTAATGATACTTATTTAAAATTATGGTATAACAAAAAATTTTTCCAAAAAATATTATTTTTCCAATAATTATTTTTTGAATTTTTTCTGTTTATTTTTAAATTTATTTTTAATATATTTTGGGTTTTTTATTTTCAAAAATATATTGAAAACTGGGAATTATGATAAAAACATTATGTAATAAATTTTGTTTCATTTTTATTGATATGAAATCCATTATGTTAGAATATTGGTCAACCAAAGTATTATTAAAATAATGTTTCTTGTTATAGTAAAAAGGTAAAATGATTAAATACATAGAAAATATGTCATTAAATTGATATTTTATTTTTTATAGAACATAAATAACCATTGAAATTTTAATTAGCAATAAAATTAATTGTAATTAATCTCATTAAAATGTGGTTGTTGTTAAATCTAAAATAATCATTATTTTACAACATAAGAAATTCATCCCATTCTATAAATACAACCTCTAACCAACCATTTCTCCTCACATGGATTGAATCATTTTAGATATCTAAAAAACATTTCCTACACACAATCCTCATGTCCTAACACATCAAGTCTCACAGAATTACCAATACCAACATCCCTTTTGGGTAATTCATGGAGGTCATATACAATATGTTGATGATGTTTGAAAATCTAATAGAATGTGTGAGGTATGAGATTTCATAAATATATATATATTATTTATATTAAGTATCTAAATAATTCACTATACCAAACTAAATTTATTTTTGAAATAACATTTGAATATATGATATTTTATTCACAGTTTATTTATGTGGATTTATAGTTGAAACACACAATCGATTAGTTTTATTAACATTCACTACAACGATATGTTCTTTGTAAGTGTTTCTCGTCGCGACTTTACATTCAGCAGTCATACATAATATTCAATAAATATTTATTTTATATAGATTATATACGTTTCATTGTGCATGTAATATCATGAATTCATTTATCTTCATGGTATTTAAATTTTCAATTCTTGTCATTTTTTTCATAGGACATATAATTCAACTAATTACAAATTGGAAATGTATTATTCACAATTTCATACCAATTCAGAATAGTTTATGTTTAAACCTCCATTAGGAAACATTTATATTATATGTACATATTCTCTAGATATTTTTCTAAAATAGTTTTTATGTCCTACAAAAATTGTTTTAAATAATTGGAATCCATATTATAAATTTTACTGTACAATTTAAAAGGAATATATTTTCTTCCTTAATTTTGTTATTTTTTCATTTTTAAAAAATACATACCAAGGGAATGTTTTCTAAAATATTTGGAATGAGTAGATTTAACATATTTAATGAACATATAATTAGTATAATATTACATTACATTATTATAAGGCTCTTTTTAAATAATATGTTTTCATTAATAATTGCATATTTTTATTTACAAGTTATTTCAATAATTGAAAGGATATTTTCCTCATGATTTTCATTCATTTAATCAGTCAATACAAATTTACTTATATGATAACATTATTGTATTTTAGTTATGTTTTATAGGGGTTATGATTCAAGGATACTATACATATACATGAATTTATTGTTTATTGTTTATGATGATGAGATAATTGGAAAAAAAATTATTTTATATAAGTTATTTTATGATGAAATGTTTATAAAATCCATTTCTCTTCATGGTATCTGATAGGAAGAGTGATTTATGTTCTTATAAAACCATGATTTATATTTTTCATTATGTAACTAGTGGTAAAAATACATGACTTCAAATAATTGGGTAATGATTTATATCTCATGTGATATATAGGATTATAATAAGAAATGAAACTAGTTTAGAAAAAGAATTTTCAACTATGTAAGTCTTGGTTGTGGACCATGGCTACTATGATGGATTTGCATGTGTACTAATTCCAAAATTATAATCTTATAATGAATAATTTACTACTATGGATAAATGTTTCTATGATTATTTATAATTCAAAATTCTATCTCATATAACGATGTTAATCTCTAAGGGATCGTGTTCTTTTATGATTTTTTTAGATTCTATGATTTATTCAGTGACACAGGATTATGATCTTTGATATCTAAGGTATTGTTTTCAAATATTATGTTTGTTTTCTTATTCTCTTATGAATATTTCATTATTGAAATCTAGCTTTTATACTCTTATTGAAAAGTTAATATTACCATTTTATTATGTCACTTTTCATCATATTTGAAGAAAGAAATCGAGGATGGTTTTTAAAAAATGGATATAGTTATGAAGAAATAAGTGTGAGATGGTGTAGATGATTTATAAAAATATTTTTTTATATTATTATGTTTCCAAATACATAGAACCCATATAGTTTTAAAGTGTTTATATTAAGTTATAAAATGTATAATAATCTATTCAGATGAAATATCATTTCATGAAATGATTTTGTCACTACAGTTTATGAAAATGATACATTAGAAGAATTTGAAGTCCAGATATAGCTTACATGAAATCTTATTGGGCCCATCTATTCATGATTTTGCACATGAAAGTGGATAGTGAATGATATTTATGTTTTCATGTATATTTAAAGGCTTGATAATATTTTAAATAACTTGAAATAGTTGAAGATAAAACATAATTGTAATTTTGTATATAAATTGATTTTAATGGGTTTCTAAAAAATAAAACAGAAGGATGTTTTTTCATAATTTTCAGAAACATGATTGTCTAAGTAATAATTAATAGAATAATGAAATAAAGCTCAATAAGTTTTTTACTCAGGATAATGATCATGTATCAGTGAATAGATATTTGCGCAAGGTGAATAAACCTGAATTGTGTTTTTTGAAGTAACTCTAATTTGTATAGAATAAATTTAGATCCTACACGCTCAGAGAATGCGATTAAAATAGAATCATATAGTGGATCATTCTGTCAACAATGGTTATGTCTTCTAGTTTGTTCTTAATGATTTTGATGTCAACTAGTTGTATTTATGAGTAAATTGAGTCTATTGGTTGGAGATGGAGTTGTGTAAGCCTTTTTATTTGTACAAAATGCAGTGGATGTATTCCAAATGGATCCAAAAGAAAATCAAATATATCTGTTAGATCTTGAAAATGTGATGTGTGTTAGTTATAGCTATAATCGTTATAATAACTTGTATGACTGTGATGAATTTGTATCCAAGGTTAATAAATAGTTACAAAATAGATAATGATTTCTATTAATCCTTTTAAATTACGTGTTATGCTCTCTAGGATATTACAATTTTATATTATATGAGATTGAGTTATAATAGATTTGATCAGGAACCATAATAATATCATGATAATAAACTTGAAATAATTTCTATTCATAAAAACAAACCACAGTTTCTCTAATCCACATTGAGTATATAATCATAGTGGCATCATTTCATGTGGTATAGGAGAAAACGTTTCCCTTAAATATCCAAGGATAATTCTTACATATAGATAATCTTAATTCAGAAAAAAAAATAGTGAGTTATAATATTTTGTTAGAGAAATTATCATTGATATAGGAATATGATTTAACCTATCTACTATCAATCATCATAGAAGTTATAGTCGTAGTTTTAGTGGTGTTTTAACCCTTTTCTTATGACTCTTCCGTGAAAAACCATGATAAGAAAATTATAGAGTTAGGTTGATTTGATCAAAATTCTATCTTGTGCGATCAATTTGAGATAGTATAAACAATGTCCATGGGTCTCTAGATTTCGATGGAGATATGGGATAAAATTATATGTAGTTTTAAATGAATCATAAAAGTCAATAAAACCAAAATAAAATTTTAGATTAATTTTTTAGGATATAAAAGTAAATAATAATTAACATATTGATGAATATCCCACTATAGTGAATGGGATATTCATCCAAATTATTAGATATTGAATGGTGCTGGTCGAATAAAAAATTGTGTAATATTTAATGATAAGTATTCCACATCATTTCAATTCAATTTTATTGTCCCTGTAATAATGGTTTGATTTATCTCTTGATGAAATAATGAACATTCTCATAGCTTACAAGATACTAAAACACCATATTTTAACAAAAATGAAATGATGGAATATGCCTACATAGTGTGAAGTGTGAATTAGGTACTTATATACCTGGCTATAACCTCACTGTGTCCAAATATTGTACATAGGGTAAATTTTCACAGGATAACACCTAATGCGCCACACTACGAAACCCTACACCCAAGAAGTAGGGTACTTAGGCCATTACCACTTGAAACCTAGGGAAGGTGATTCGTTCTATTAGACCCAAAATATTTTAATTATCCCTTTACCAAGGGAACAAAGATATCCTTAGATCTAAGGATAATTTTAGACCATCATATCTGTACCTACCACAAATAATATTTCCTACTATTGGTGTTATCCCTCAAATGGTTTTTCTCATAGTTTTATCATATTAGAGCATATAATTTTTTACAAAAGGACTTGATGGGGGGGCAGAGGGATTCATAGAAATATATATTTTCCCAAGACATCTCAGAGTCAAAATGTTGTAATCATGGGATAATGTTATGGTGTGGAAGCCTATATTTCATGATGTGACATGCTGATTTGGAGAAAAACCGAGGTTTGCCCCCATTTTTTTGACATCTTATGGTACATGCTTCATTCATTGGGTCCCAAAATGTTTTATATATAGAAATACTAAACCTAAGGATTTAAAAAAAGGGAAAACATGATCAATATAATTTATAAAATGATACACCAAACTATGTAGAAATCATTATACCACACAAATTTCTAGTGTAATTTTTTAAAAAAATTGTATCTCTTCAATAGGTTGTGATGTATGAGACATCGATTTTTAATTAATGGTGGTAGTGTATTAAAATATTATTTAAACGTGATAATAATAAATGAGTAGGTAAATTTGGGAGTCTAAATAGGAAAAATGATTTAATAAAAATATCAGTTTTAAACATGTATATTAGATATCTATTCATTTTAAATAAAAATAAGAATCATTTTAATATAAAAGATATTTTTTTTCTAAAAAATAGATTTTTTCTAAAATACAGATATGTCAGGCTATGAAAATAAAACATAATATCACATTAATCCACGTATACAAAATAAATATAGATAAACTATATTAGTTTTTAAAATCTACATGTCATAATTTTATTTGGGATCATTTTAGCATATTTTTTTAAATGATTTATTGATTTCTGAATAGTTAATAATAATGGTTTTTAATGAGTTCATCATTTACCATTAAATTATTTATAAAGTTAAATCATATTTTTAATTTTTTATGTAATATAATAAAATAAATTATATTAAATTATAATAATGTATATCTTTGGTATCTATATTATTTTAAATTTCCATATAAATATTTGTTCCACATATGATAATTTTTTAAGAAAACCATATTTTCATCATTTTGTAGGTATAATTTTAAATTTAATTTAACGACATCTAAAAATGAAGTTGAAAAAATGTGATAAATATTTTTATTCATTATAAATGATAATGTATACATATTTTTTCATAATATTTTACAACAATTGATATTGAAAGTAAAAAAATTATTTATTGATTTTTATGTAAAAACTTATTTACTATAAGTTAAACCAAAACAAGAATATTTAAAAAGACCTACCAACATGTAAATGAGATATTTAAAGGATATATTTAATCTTTTTGACCTCTTAGATACAATAATGTTCCATTATAGGTGCTAATGTTGTGAATAATTTTGGTTTCTCACTTTTAAAAAATTTCATTTGTGCTCTCTACCATACTTATAAAATGTCCACCCCTTTAATCTTAAAACATTAAAAACCCATTGGCTAGTCAAAACACTACAATAATATGTTCTGTAGTTCCCCTAAAATATCATATAGACGTTTTCTGACCATAAATATAATATAAAAAGGTGTTATGTTAATGATAAATATTTTTCCCGGTGAAAAGGTACTGTTTTGAACAATGCGCCATTATATTACATCATTGTCTATACTAATTCTTATATAATGAAACATTGAAAAAATAATAAAACCAGTATATAATATATACTTATATATTGTCCTTTTAATATAATAACCTATTTTCATATCCATTTCCATCAAATTGGATACAAACCCGTCAATTTTCTTTACAGTGGACCACCACCTCACGAATCAATTTAATTTGTTTTACATATCCACTATTCAAGTATATATATATATATATAATGGATGAACACACTCACAAACACACAAACAAACATATATATATATATATATATGATATCTATGACATTTTTATACTTTTATAATTGTTATATCACATATAATATGTTACTTTTCATTCTATAGGGGATATGATAACATGATGGTGATTATGGAGGACTACTGCTTCACAAATCAATATTATTTGTTTTTTACTTATAATTGACATGAAAATTAATGAGGATAATGTTAGTGAATATATGATTTGTTAATTATTTAAAAGTAATTATGGATATCTAATTTCATATTTAACTTCATACATTCGAAATTGGTGGAAAAAAGTGTTTCTCATGCCTACTTGTGACTACCACCTCCATGCAGCAATTTGAAATATTATTAAGTATATATTAATATGGATCATAGTATGTATAGACATAATTAATATAAATTATACATATAATATAAAAATAATAATTTAAATATAAATTATTTTCCTCCTTTCCATTCATTGAGAATAATAGAAAAAACGTTCACATGTATTTATGAACTACCATCACTATAAACAGTTTAATTAATTTCAATCTATAACATATATTTATATATATTTTATAATTTATGTTTATAATGGTTAATATTTTATATATTATAGAACTAGTGTCATTGTAAAAGGACTACAAGTAAAGAACCATAAAATAAATGAAAAAAATTATCAGATGAAACATTGTTTTTAACAACATATTATTAAATAATGTTTGATAAAATTACAGTAATAAATAGTACATTTTATGAGCTATATGTTCATATTTGTTTAATAGATTCATATATGGAGGAAATTATCATATAATTCTTACATTCTATGTATTATTTCATGCAAAGACAATTCCATACTACAACTCTTACTTCGCCACCTCCACCAGCAGCTCACACTCCCCCACCTCCACCAAAAAATGCCATTATTTATCCTTCACATCTTCATGTAGACCCCATTTTTTATATTACTCATGCACCCGTCATCCATATCATTTTAGTTATTGATATCTGTATGATTATGAACCTATCTATATTATATTTTCATTTGGAATGATATGATAAATAATAGATAACATTCATCTAAAATTGTTTGAGGTAGAGAAGAATATGGTCATTATACTAGATACTATTGATATATTATTAGAGTCCCATTACATACCGATGAGGTGAGGAATATTTGGAAAATCATTAGACAGTTTTTAGTTAGGCCATATAGACTTCGGTGACACATTATAATAGATTTATCTGTATAGTTTTTCAATAATTTTATTTTTGCATTAAATTTTGATTTTTTAACAATTGAATGTTAATATATTTATCTATATATTTATATGAATAGATTAATGGTAATGAAATACCTTATATATAAAATTTAACACAATGTTTTATGAAATCATATACAGATTAAAGTACTCCTAAAAATTGTCAGGATATTCAAATATGTTCATGGGTCATTATATGTTCCGAATGGAAACTTATATATGTGGATGTGAAATAGAAATGGGGATTTTGAAAAATGTAATAATGGAGTTGTTTACTAGAGATATGTTGGGCATCAACATGTTTCATATTTTTTTCCATGTAAGTCTTGTCATAAATGTTTCCCTAGGTAATATATGAGAAATATTTTTTACTTATGGATTATTTTATTAGGTTTTTATAAAATATGTGAAAGGGAAATGAAAATATAGATATATATGGATTCATAGAAAAAAATTTGATTTCAAAGAAGTGAACACATTGATTGAGGAATAATGAATAGTATATATTGCTGAAATATTTGAATAGAATGTAATTGTAAAATTATTGATTTTTCCTCATGTTGAGAGGTATGAAACATATATCTCAGAATGTTTTATTTATTTATTAACATAATAACTACTAAAAAATATTGCCTTTTACATCAGTGGAAATTGTATGTTAAGTGTTTCTTTTCAAGGGAGAAAACACATTACTTGATATTCACTATACCTGGTAATGTGCAGGGAAATTTGATGAACATGTTATAACAGTTCATTTTAATTTCTTAATAGTTTATATTATAATTAATTATAAATTTATTTAATTCATAATATTTTCTAATAGTGGATGGTATTTCATTAAAAAACAACATCAAAAAAGATTGACAAGATCAGATATGTAAAAATACTTTTGAATATCAATTTATAATTAGTAATTTTTGGATTTGTTACATGAAACTGATACTTTTAATTGAATAACTCATTTAAAAATAATTTCCGTACACAATTAGGTATCCCTGAATGGAAGTATTATGTGTTATGATTTTTTTATGAAAGAATTACAACTTGAACCACTATAAAAAGTCAATGTGGTATGATTTCCTCATATACTATTTCTTAATATTTAATTTTTCATTAATTATTCAAGTAAATTAACATCCTTTTAATTTGGATCTATTTGATGACACTGAACCTTATAATTCACAAAAGATCTAACACATACATGTAGAATGGTCATATTATATGATAGGTTTGATTGGATTTCTGGTTTTTATTAGTCAATATAGAAATCATGAATTTTTCAATTGTAAATCTACATTTGGTAGTTGTTTTTGTTGGATTTAGTTTGGTTTTCAGTTAATATTGTATTTTTGGAATGTTGTAACTGTGAATGTGTAATATTTATATCAGTTTTTCTTTTTTCTTATTTTTTAATATTGATTCTTCTCTATTGTGGGTAATGCTAGTTTTTATAGCAGTGGAGAAGAAGGGTATCATGTGTTTTCTTTAAAAATAGTTTTTAAATCAGTTATTTTATAACATAGGTTAAAAATACATTCTATTATTTTTTTTGATTCATTATATATTAACTAACATGGTATAGGGTTTTTGAGGTCAGTTATATTACAACCGACATTAAAAAATCATCTTCGTGAAGACCATTCACATCGATTAGTAATTAATCGACGTCAAAAAGTATGGTTTTCCATGATAGTTTTTATATAACTTATGTGGTTTATACATTTTTATGTTAGTTATTTAATAATTGACGTTAAAAACTATCATAAGAGGTATTTTTCACATCGGTTATTAAATAATGGATGTCAAAAAAATTGTGAATGATTTTTTCCTTTTATAAATTTAAAATGTAAAAAATTGGTTCCATTATTGATTTACAATGCTTATTTTTAGACGATGGTAATGAACATATTTATAATGTCTCCATTATTTACAGTAGCTAAAACGAGATGTATAAAAAACCAATGTCAATATGGTTTTGTTCAATACTATCACACATAGATATTACCTAATTTTATTAATTAATATTCATTAAATCACACAGAAAAACTCATATGGACCATAATAGTTTTTTCACTTTGAAAACATATAATAAAAATTTTCTATCTTGGTGAAAGATCTTCAATATATCCCCAAGAGATCACACCATTTAGTAATCCTACTTAAAAAATTTCATCATAACATGGGGAACGAAAACATAAGAATGAGGGATCTCATATGCTCAATAATAGAAAAAAGGTAGTTAGATAGGAATAACATAAAAATTAGTGTATGAGGATAAGATCATATTATTTAAAAACAATACCCTTCATATCAAATATCATGATTATAAATCAATGAAAAAATATTGGTAGTTTATAAGAAATGAATAATATAGAACATGAGACATGAGAGAATAACATATGAATATGATATATATTATTACAATACGTATAATCTCATAACATTGTGAACATGTATAAATAGATAAAGGTTCCCTAAAAATGGCAGGGGCATGTAATCTAGTCCACACATAAAATATTGTACATGAAACTAGGTCTATGTATAACATTGTGAACATGTAACCATATTCATAAATATTATTTTATTCTTGTAATGAGTTTCATTCAAAAATTATTGAACATTTTATCAGGTTCTTGAAAAGGTGGATTCACCTCATAAGACATAAAAAACCACATTATCCAGTAGTAGCCTTCAATGTAGTCAAGGATCAATCCCAAGACCGTCATAGCAGAAAATATTATTTTTTTGAGTTTACTCATTCTATCCACCGTGTCTATGTCAATATATATATATAACAATATCGATTACATTTTATGGAGATATAGGTCCCACCCATAATAAAAAAATAATAGCAAATTTATGTTTTATACAGTATCATAAACATTACTAATATCATTACCTCTGAAATGAAATGGGTATTATAATTATTTCATTATATCGTAACATATGAAACAGAGACAAGTTTCAATATAATTTCAATATAGTTTATCCCATGAATAGATTATGTTTTTAAATCAATTTACCATTTTATAACCCATGGATGAGAAATGGCATTCACCAAAATCTTTTCATTATAAAATAAACATTTCAATAAAATATTATGTATAGTGTTTCTGGATGATATATATTATAAAAATATATATTTAAAAAACTAATACCATCTTAGGGGGGGATGATTTTGAAAAATAAATTATAAAATTTTTATAATTAAAATAACATTTCACTAAAGGATGAATGTCTAAAAAATAATACATTTTCAATATAATATTATTTAAATAAATCCTTAAAAAGATATAGAGGATTATTAAAAAATTATTTAATCCATTTTTTAGGAAAATATCATTTCATCTTTGTAAGTAATTTTTAAAACAGAAATCATTTTGAAAAAAATTTTAATTAAAAATATTTTGATAACTTATAATTGAGCTCCAATTATATTATTTTTTCTTTCTTCTGAAAATTATTTTTGTGTCTTATATATTTAAATAGAGATCCCTTTAATATTTATGTTAAAATACAAATAGAGATATATTCTAGAAAATTATTTGAAGATGTTATTAAGTTTTTTTAATATAGAAAATGTATAAATATATAATTATAAAAATAATATATAAATAAATTTTTTGAAAATATTCTTTTAGAATACATGGGTTTTAAATGAAAACACATTTTTTGTGGAAGAGATAAAGAATTTAGGATTTCTCTAAAACATTTTCTTTATAATCATAAGTTGTAATGTATCCACAAGTGTTATATTTAAATGAATATATCATTAATAACCATAAGATAAGATAAGTAATTTTAATTATTGAGAGGTAGAAAATTAGATTTCAATATTTTTATACATCATCATAAAAAATCCTAATAAATAATGGGATTATAACATAAAATCAATATCAAATTAGAGACATTGAAAAATAGTAACCCATTAAAAATTAACATAAAATGGACTATAAAATATCATTATGAATAATATATTCATCATTTTAAATTTTAATGGGATGTATATAGATCAAGTTATGTATTACAGGTGTGTAAAATAATAGGCATCTGAAAGAAAATAAATTGAGAAAAATATCCAATATTGATTAAGAAATATTTAAATCTTATTACCCATGATTTAATAACCAAAATAAGAGAATTATTTATCATTAAATTCGGTAAAAAATATAATGTTTTTAAAATATTAGTATGTACAGTACAAAAAAGAAATGTGCAGTGAATATGGCAAGATTCTCTTGTAAATAAAAGTGATACTTAAATCCCCCTTTGTGATATGTCAACCACCGACCCATAAACCCCTGAAAGATAAAATCCCAAAAATAAATGAAAAAATAAATATTTCTCAAGGGGAGGACTATAAAATTCACTAATGTTTAGTAAATATGCCACATAAAATAAATAGGTTGTGATTATGTAAAATGTGTCCCAGAATTAAAAAGTTAAATGGAATTTCCATACCTTTAGTATTGAGATTCATCATTCTCATTCAATCATCATATATAATAAATATATTATTATGATAAGTATATCACATAACCTTATTCATATATATCATACCATATATGAATTTCATATGAAATAATATTACCCGTAAATTAGAAACTCATTAATAGACATCTATTTCATGTTATTACCACTTGTTTTTATATGTGATTTGATTCGTTTTGTTTTAGGTATTCTTATGCATATCATGATTTACCCTTCTCATTTATGTAATAAATGATAAAAATATCACATATATTTTGTATAAATTTATTAATAGTAATCAATATTATTTATTTATATGAAATTGAATGCATCATTCATGGAGATGGTAGGATGTGCGTACTTTTGGACACATTGTCTAATTTCATGATTTATTAAAAGGATTAACATTAAATGATACATAATGAGTATCATTCTAGAAGAATTTTCTTTTCAAATATTTATAATATGTTAATTAAAATCATATTTAATATATTTCTCGTAAATCATGAGGGATTCACATCACTTCATGGGGTGGTAGTCTGCAGTATACATGAACATCATTACTGTGTTCCCACAAAATGGAAAGAAAAAAGTAATGTGGGAAATAGAAAATTAAAAATAATAATAATAATATAAATATAATAAAGAACATAAATAAATTTTACTTCCACAAAAATTCTTATATATTAATGGTGGTTATAGATAAATGAATGTCTTTTTTTCATGATACATTATTCATCCAAATGTCTTTTTTTCATGATACATTATTCATCCAAACGCACGAATGCTAATTTTGAATCCAATTTTATAGAAATGAGATAGTTTTAAGTCAAACATGTAACATATATGAATATAATTATATTAAAGAAAAAGATGATATTATGAAATAATTATATTAATTTAATTTAATTATATATCTAAATATATATAAAAGAAAACTATTTTGATGATTGATACCCTTTCTTCGAGTATCCTTATTAGGTTTTAAATAAAGCCTTCAAATGAGTGATTTGAATAAAAAATAAAGAATCTAAGATGATTTAATGTAAATTTAGAACAGAATTTTTTAGGTATTAACTATACCAAATTGGTTAGAATATGTGATAAATATAGGAGGGGAAGGAGATTTTATAAATTGGGAGAGTTGCAAACATGTAAATTTTAAAAATCATAGTATGTCCTGAATGTTTTTCAATTAACATGTGGATTAAAAATAGAAAATTATCAAACCTAAGTGGTGTAGTGTCTTATATAAGGAAATAAAATGGTTTCTAGACATGTCTATAGGTTATTTGTGCCCTCCTCTATTTATTTTAACCATTGATAACACTACTTTTACCATAACAATGGTAAATAAATTTAACTACAGTAAGTATTCATTTTGGTGAAAAATTAGTTTGGCATTATTAGATATTAAAAATTATTCAATTTATTCAAAATATGTACTCCATTTTCTCAAATTCAATAAATAGAAGTGGAATAAAATAATTTAATATTAATCACAGATAACATATGAGAAAAAAGGTTATTAATGTAAAAATATTCATATGCTTATAATGTTATTATATTTAATTATAACATGAGATTTATTAAAATAAAGTAAATTATAAAATATTATGTAAAATTTTAATTATTATACAGAAAAAATTTAAATATAATTTTTTATTATAAAAAAATATAATGTAAATGAATTTTTATTTATAATTTAATATTTATCAAAATTCAATCATAAAATGATACTTCTCTCTTGACAATAACAAAAGTCACCTTGACATAATTTTGAAATTATTATTTGAAAAAATTGTATTTATTTTATATAATAATAGTTATAAAACTTTAAAAATATTGCCTTTATATTTTGGATTCATTAAAAGGTTAGAAAATAACCTTCTAAAAAAATGTAGCTCTTTATTCATAAAATTGGATTCATTGTAATCTTATGTCTATAAAATCTATTGTATGAAAGTAAAAACCTTTTGTTGAATATAAAATATATAAATTCCATAATGGTATGTCACATTTTTTTAATTAACTTATTGAGGTGAAATTTCCTTGATAAAAATACTTTTTATGAAAATAATTTTATATGTTTTTAAGAGGATTGTATTTTGATTTAGAGATAATTGTTAAAAAAAGAGTTCATCTCATATAAGTGTTTCAACCAAATTGTTTTAATTTATACAAAAATATTATTTAAAATAATTACAATTAAATTTTGACAAATATCATATTTTGAAAAAATATTTTTATAATATTTCATGTTTCATTTAATAATAGTGAAGTTTATATCTAAATATAAACATTGTGTTTCTTATATGATAGGCCATGTCCATGTTTCATGTAGCACAATATAATCTTCTCATTTCATTTTTTACAATATGAACATATTTTTTAATGTAAAAAACATATTTCTAACAAGTAATATAAGGTATAAAGAGTGTTGTGTGAAATAAAATATATGGAAAACATTTTATTAATCCCAAAAAATATTCATAAAATCTTATGGTGTTATGATAATAAAAATAAAAAATAAGTATATTCATGATATCATAGAAGTAATTTTTGTATTGGTAAATATATTTAGGAAAAAATGTAATAAGAAATCAAAACATAAAGAGTTAATAAATCTGGTAGCTTTTTCATTGAGATATATCATTTGGATTAACACATAACCCCTGGTAGAATTATCCTATAAGAAGAAACCTAACTCATTATGGTAGAAATATAAGATAAAAATGAATTTGGGTTAATAATGAGTGATTTAGATTGATTAAACATTTTGAATAATGGATAAGTTTTAGTTATCTTTTATAATATAGTGATGTAACATAGGTTGAATATATCAAAAAATTTATATATAATATACATCACTATAATTTTAAGAGGAAAATAGAAATATTATTAATTCCAAAAAATGAAATGTTATAAATAAATAAATATAATATAATATATAAATTATTTGTGTCATTTTAAACCTTATCATTAGGTTTAACCCACACGTTAAACCTTTTTATCCTCAAATAAAATGACATGTTATATGTCATTTATAGCCCGTAAATTTCCATCTTTGATGAATATTTTTCTAAAAATGGTCTATGATTTAAATTATTGAAAATCTACCCTTAACAATCTCCTTTTTTATGAATTTTATATATTCAAAAATTTAATAATGTTTAATTTAATATAAATTATAATTATAAAAACATTATGTCTATTAATTTTATTTGAAATCAACGTCAATATTAAAGTAATTGAATTAAAATATAATGATATTATAATAATAAATAATCTATAAAAACCTATTAAATTCATGGAATTCCAAAATTGGTTATAATTTTACTTAAAATTAATTACCATGATCCCTCTATTTCATACCCAAGCATTGTATCAGCATTTGGTAACCATTTAAGATAATAATATGATTCTTAAAAACTGAAAAAAACAAAAAAAATAGATTAATTTTTTGAAACAAAATTTTAGATTCCTTTTTAACAAATTTTTTTACCAGTGATAAATTATAAAGGAAATTAAAATCATCAAAGTATCATTTTATATTTATAAATTTTTTACAAAAACAAAAATATCATAATAAAAATATTCCCTATAAATGTATATATTCATAGTAAAAATTTAGATAGTAGAATTAATCACATATATTGTGAAAAAGAGGAAATTTATCATGATTTTTAAAAAAATTACCCATAGTTTTGGGATTAATTATTTTTTTTACTGACTATAGTGGTGGTAAAATTTTAATATTGTATTTATTATATTGAATAAAAACGTATATATTCCAAATTTAGAAGTCATGATTCTAAACTCTTAATATATTATAAATTGTTAAATTTTATCAAATTATGATATTCCAATTAAAATACAAATATAGAAAATAAAATAATAATATATTTTTTTGATAATTGTGTTTTATGATCAAACAATTAGTTATACAAGAATAATCTACACTATTAATTCATATATAAATATTTCAATAAAATTTAATTTAAGTGTAATTATATTAGTCTATGATAGAATATAGAACATGTAGTGTAATTTTATTTAAATAATGTAATGAAAATAATTGATAGTTTAAAAAATGTATTTTTTACTATTAAAAAAACAACCCCATTAGGAGAAATCTCAAAAAAATACTGTATAAAAATATTGACATCATAAATTCAAAAATTATATTCATATATTCAAATATAGTTATAAATAAATATAAAAAAATATTAGACTGTTCATGTGCTAAATATAATATAACCATTTTTAAAAAAACATATAATTAAACAATAAAATGATTTGACAAAAAAATTGAGTAATTATTTGTTATTAATTTATCATTTAATGTTAATTGTAATGAAACTCTATTAATAATTTTGATTATATAGTTATTCTTATTCAATATGAGAATTTATCATCTATGTTATAATGGCCATATATAAATATTATGATTTTTATGGTATATCACAGTTTTCATAATGTTTGGTGTTGTATGTTAAGCAATGTATCAATTGAGTTTTTCTTTTAGAAAAACAATATTTGAAAATTTCTCCCCTTTCCCCTTTAATTAATATCTTCAAAAAAAATTTAACCCAGTGACCAAAAATTCAATATTTGAATATTCTTTTTTAGAAATAAAAAAATAATAAATGATAAAAATATAATTTTTTGAAAAGTGGGGAAGTGAAATTTTAATGGATGCTATTTATATATTCTCATGTTCCATCCTGAAGTGAAAATTGATGGGACAAGAAAATTTTGAAATTGAGGAAAAATATAACATCTTAAGAATAATAGATTGTGATTTAGAACATAATCATGAGAATTATAAAAACTAAAAATCCATATATTATTATGGAAAAAATGAATAGCATCAAATCACAAAAATTTAAGTTAATAAAATAAGAAATATATTTCAATATCCCGTTAAATTTGTAGATGGAAATTTTTACCATCCCGATAAAAAAATCTAGATAATAAATATAATTAATTTCTTTCAATTTTATAAGAACAATTTAATCTATTATTTTTGGTTTGATAAATTTACATTTTATTATATTTCCTATTCAATGAAATGAATAGTCATCGTGAATTTTCTTTTCAAGAATAT
The DNA here is from genome assembly GCA_963277665.1 of Viscum album. Classification (NCBI taxonomy): domain Eukaryota; kingdom Viridiplantae; phylum Streptophyta; class Magnoliopsida; order Santalales; family Viscaceae; genus Viscum; species Viscum album. Next base: position 1,345,835,656 of record OY728119.1, on the reverse strand, counting down.
CTATAATTAAATTTGAATCCCCCATTTGATTTTTAGAAGGGTAATAATATATTCTTCATTTGTTCTCCACTAACTAAAACCATTATTGATATCAAAATATGTTATATTATCCCAAAATAGTAATCATTAATATGGTGTAATAATACATAACTACCAAATATTCAAAATACTACAATCACTTTTCAACTCAAACATATCTATTAAACAATATACTAATATATCATCTAAATATTCTTTAGTATAATCTCAACCATTATATGATTTTACCACATGATATTCTATAATCAACATAACATTTATCACCAATAAAAAACAACCCCATACAATATATATATATATATTGTTATTATATATTCACCCAAATATGATAATTATTACCTTTAATAAATTCTACCACTATTAAAATACTATAAATTTTTAATTTATTCCAAAGGTTATCTAAATATTTATTCCTCCAATGAAATTACATATTATGACTTCAAATTTTTACTATGATATTTAAATATTTTTCTCAATTTAATGACTTCTTGAAAATTAAATTTATATTTTATAACAATTTTAGGTGAAAAGTTATATACATTGAGTTAATCCACAATGAGAAATAATAGAGTCATTAAAGAACAATTTATTTATATCAGATTTAATCTCCAAAAAAATTCATGGGATATTGTTTACCCAAGTTTCTGGTTAACCCATTAGAAGGTATTCGAACTGAAATTCCAGCTTCTCCTGTGATTGGATAGACTCCTCATGGAAATTCATTCCATTATCGAATCCACCAAATAAGATATGGTCTTTCTTATCAATCCAATTATATTTATCCTCATTGAGAAAAACACTTAATGATCTTGCCATCATTTTAGCAGCTTCTTCTTTAGTAGAAATGAGAGAAAAAACATGTTTAACCACATCCTCTTCAGTGCTCCAGAGAAATTCCACAGATTTCTCAAGTGCATAACATAAATGGCGTTAATATTCTATCTTCTTCGATTTAAACGTAATTAATGACCATTTCAACATAATATGAGGAAAATAGAGTAATCCTTAAACTATTTACGGATTCCCTTCTAGTTCCTATTTCCCCTCAGGCTTAAAATCATACCGTCCAAAACCTCATCCATTATTTTGCATTCATAACTATATCAATCATCATTGGACTCATTCATTTGGACCTTATACCTATCCCTGGAGGGCATGACTTGGTTTCATTAAATATCCTAAAGAGTCTCATCTATATATGTATGATAGCTACCATGTTATACATTATTGTTGATGGAACCATCATCTAGTTAAGAATCCCCCATATGATTGAACCCTCTCCCCATAAGAGTGGCCTTACCATCAAAATATTTATCATGAACCTCATTCACCAATAATTCTCGAGGACAACAAGAAGGTATGAAGAAGTATCTTGTGTTAATAAACATGATAAAGGAACCTCCTAAATATAAAAATACTGATACATTCTCTTTATAATTTATTAAATTGGTATTCAACCACAGGACACTCAAAATGATTCCAAACTCTATCATTTGAACTTGTTCTTTCTGGTCCCACCCCACTTTTTCTCCTTCACCCATCTTTTACTATCTTCATTTTGTGATGGTAACCTTGAATTTTTTTTCTCCTACATCCATTCTATTATCATTATCATAATCTACATTTACAACCAACATTTCAACATCATTAGGTTCCTCACAATATTCCCTCATAGATATCACAGACTCAGTTACACGCATCCCTCCATGGTAATGATTCAATTTATGAAAAATGGTAGAAATATTCACTTCATATATTGGTGACAGTGTCTTCTTCTTAAAATATTTATCCATAATTGGTATCCCAACATTGGTATTAGTTGTCATCACAAATCCCTCTAACACCTCTCACTATAGGGATCCAATGGATGACCTACGATTAATTACTTATGAGGAAATAACAACTCCTTCAAAAGGTTTCATCATAGGTGAATCCAGACCATACATAGCTCCATCATCATAGTCCATACCCTTGCTTACCAATTCCACATACATCTTCTCAAAATAACCCATCCGATAACAATGGTCACTATGTACTACATCTTCCTCAATCTTCATAACCATGTGTCCCTAACTCGAGGTATTATCCATTAAACTTGACCCATAAGACTTACTACCAATATTCTTATACCATTCTATATACAACTCTATCTAGACCCAAATCTAAAGGTAACCAATAAATTTCATATCCAATTGCAATTATGAAAATAGTCAACCTATGATTTATATATCACCTTCTTCCAAAAATTAAATTCCATAAATAATGTAATAAAAATTAAATCAGAAGGATTTCTTGAAATATCTACATTGAAACACACTCATGGATTTATATAATGACATGAATCTTTGGTTTGACTAATGGAGAACACAAATAATCCTATTACTTTCCTAAGATTTATGATATTCAATAGATTTAGAAATTGAAGGATAAGGTTAGGGTAACTCACGAAAATCACTACCGATGGGGAGTCTCACATTATATGAATGTTTTATGTCTATCTATGGCAGTAGAAGAACGACAAGTTTCAGAAACAACTTGTTAAATTCCATGCTTTGATCAGAAAATCCTATTAAAGAAAATAGATCATGAAGATTCTATTTTTAAGAAAACCCATAGTATCCATATCTTGTAAATCCCATGAACTGAATATGAATCTATTAATGATTTACACTAAAGGACTTCTATATAAGAATCGAGAAATCACGGTCTCATTGCGGCGTGTCGATGCTTCATTAATTTCTTCAATAGACAATAAAATTTTAGGTTATCCTTCATACAACTCAAGAACATTAGGGTACATGGAAAAATTCCAGAATGGGGGAAGAATCTAGGGGATTGAAAAGGGATAAAAGGGCGACTTTACTCCCTTAAAAGATGATGAAGGTCACTTCACCACCAGCAGTGGGGGGACCAACATGGTTTCCATCATCAAAACTATGTGGGAGATGACATTATAGAGTCCCCCCTAAAAAAACCCACATTCCAAATCCTAATGTAGTGTTATTCCTTAAAAATTCATTAATTACTTAGTTAAAAAACATTTTAAACCAATAGATATTTATCTAAATAAATTTATATTCTAAAAAATTAATAAAACTCTTATCTGTATTAGACAATTAACATCATGTATCATAATATACCTAATTTATATCAATAAAATTTAGTATATTTATAAATATAAAATCATTCTTCCTCATATAACCTTTACACTATGACATAAATTAAACTATAGCTTTGGATTCCACAAATAACTCTAAAACATCACTACTCGTCATAATAACCTATAAATAACTCTAAATAGAAATATATTCATTTATTATTTTGATAATAACTAGTCTTATCAACTCATGTAACTCTTATTATATCCAATATCTCAAGGGAATATCATATACTGATTTAGCGAATATACAATAAAATCATCACAATGGTTCAAAAGGTAAATAATATTTATCCAAAGCATATCCCTTTGGTGTTTCTAACCATATGTCTAGTTTTAAGTAATCTCGTTATCCATCACTACAAATCGAGTTAATTTCAAATCATCACCCTTAAAATTTGTCACCCTTATGAGAATTTTTTTTCATAGCTACATCCATAGGCCAATTTTTAAATATTAATGTATTTTATTGGAAAACCACACAATATCATCCTAAAAAATGTGTCATTATATTACTATATACATCCACAAATCATTTGTGTCTGTTATAAGGTTGGGTTCTGTTATAAATTTTCCCCAAGGTCTTGTTCAAGATGGTAGAAATAGAAAACATTGGATTTGAACTATAACACCATGAATCAAGTAACCTAGATCATGTATTTATCCTAAATTATTGGAAAATGCTATAAGAGAAAACATCCGAAAGATTATTATATTTTTTATAGTCTTTATAGATTAAATAAATATATGATTTTTACATTATTATTGAAAACATTATGTACAACATAAAATTTTAGTGAAATAACTATTATTTATTATATTATACTAATTGAATAATTCACATATTGCATCATGAAATATTGTCGAAATGAAAAAAATAATATGAGGTGATCTAAAAATCTTAGTAAGGGATATGATCTACCATAATCTATAATATAATAAATTAACCATGAATATTATAGTAAAAATAAATATTATTCAAATATTACATATAAATAATATCATGAAAGGGGAATATATCAATAGAATACATAATATTTTAAAAAAAATTACAGATAAAAACAAAGAGATAAATAATGATTAATATAAATTGGTGAACATAATAATCATATCATTCGGTCATTGTTCTATATAATCATAAACATACCATTATGGTATCAATCTAAATCATAATAAATATTTTTTAAGGAATTGACCAAATACACATGATAATATATTTATTGAGAAAAAATGAGTTATTGAGCGGCTATAGAGGGCCCCACCCATACCATTAATGTCTAATGAATTAATAAAACTAAATGTGTGAATAATCAATTCCAAACATAATCAACATAAATATCTATATATGGAAACTAAAATACAAAATGATTGTATTTTTTCATAGTCAATAACTAGACATCTGTACCATAATACTCATAGAAAGATATGGCTAATGGTATCATTCAATTATATATCATGTAAATAATTTTATTCATAAATTGACGTTCATATGGTTGAAAATACCATAAAATTAATATTCTATTTTTTTACAATGTGTGAAAATTATCATTTTTTTTATAATATATTAAATATATATTTTAATAACATCGAGAATATTCATTTATTAGAATATATCCAGGTTCAAATTTTATGGAATACATAAACTAATTTATGGATATGGCTATGGTAAATTATCCTCTAGAATTAAACACTAAAACAAATATTCCTCTCAAACATTTCGCAAAATCCCAAAATTAGATCATTTAGAAAGAGATAATAATTTTTGTTAAAAAATATTGAAATTGAGATAAATCTTGAATGAAAATTAATTTATATAACCATTTGATCGTGGGAAAATTACATTTTGTTGTATTTTCTATAAAATAAACACCTTGAAGAAAAATATCCCCAAAAAAATAAAAAATTAGATCAATATTTTAAAATATATATATCTCTATAAAATTAAGTAACATATATAGGAAATTGACTGTAAACCATGTAAGATTAATATATAACTATAGTTTACTATAATTATATTATTTGAATATTAAATTGAAATATAATTCCATTTACTAAAAATTTAAATGTAAAAAATTTGGAATAAAAATATGATTGTTGAAAAAAAACATAAAACTTTGTTGCCTTTTGAATCATATTCACAATGGTAGAAATACAATAAATTGAAACATTAAATTACATGAATATAATTAGATTACTAATGTTTAATAACAAATGGTATGTATATACACCACATAGACAAACTAATTATTGAATATGTAATATGGCTCAAAAAAAATTTATATGAGAAACTCTTACCTTAGTTATGACTTTTTTTCTATATTCATTAAACCACCATCATACAAAATTAATATTCATCATTATTATCTAACAGAATAGTATTCCTGAATATAAAAAAATTGTTTTTATAACATCATGTTTCCTTATCATAAACATTCATTCAATATCATCATTAATTTGGGTTTCAAATAATTCAATTTTTATATTTTAATTTTGATGTTATAGTCCTTGAATCATGATCATGGACCCATCATCTTTGTAATTTTAATCATTATATAAATAACATATATATATTCATGTATTAATTATTTAATAATTATATCAATTAATTGTAATTTTTTAATCAATTTCCCAATGCAATTAAATGAATTTATTAAATGTGTTGGATTTTCAACAAATGAATTAATTTGATGAAATTTTGTAAAAATAATGAAATATATGGTTTTATAAAAAACCTTAATGTTATTTTTTACCCTTACACATATTCTATAGTCAAAAAATGTTATACATTCCCTCAATCTTTCATCAACATAATTTTTCTTGTTGTATATTTTGGTAACCCACTATTTTCATCACTGTGAAATGGTAAAATCGTCTCTATGTAAATGCATGATTAGATAACAGAATTTGGGTTTGGTAACCTCACTATTTCCGTCAATACAAGAAGGTACATTAATGTCCCTACATAATGGTTTTCAAGTTATGTTTCCTTAAAATTTTTCACTTGCACTGACTGTGTATTGTGTGTGAATCCCTCTATATGAATGTCACTCATTTATTTCATGTAATTAATAAGGGCGTGTATCTATGTGTAATGTAAAATCATTAGATGCATATTGATAAATTAAATTTTATAAATTATGTTTATGGTTATGTGTTGGGTTTTTAAATTTTAAACAAGCCTCTAAAAGAAATTTTTAAAAGTACCACAAATTTATTTAATGATACATAATGGTAGATCATTATCTTATTGAGTTTTGTAACAGTCAAAATATTCTTGTGTATGGGCGACCCGTAGTTTTCAATTGATGAGTAATGGTTGTCACATGTTCTAAATTATATATATGGGTAATAATGAAATTTATGAAATTAAAAAGGGTATTATAAGAAGTTGAAAGGAGATATGGAACCACCATAGATTGTTATGGTCACTACCTATAATCATTTTCTTAATGTTAAAAGAAATTATTAAGCTAGAGAACATAACTGAGACAGCATGACTCCATAGAAAAACCCAATATAAAGAAACAATTAGGATAGATATTCCTTGAATTAATAAGTGAGATTATTTTAAATCACCTTGAAGAGGAAGTAAATGTTCATTACAGGAATATAGGTCAGAATGTGTTCCTTCAATAATTATGATAAACTAAATAAGATAATAATATATTCACACATTCGATGAATTAATTTAATTTTATCCACACAAGGATGAAGGGTGATAATTATTAATCAACATTATTCATACTATGAATACAGATTCGCAACATGAATACAAACTATATAAGAAATTAAATCTTTTTCTAGAGAATATTTATGGACAAACTTAACTATAGTATTATACCCATCATTGATGAAATTAAGATGGTTTTGAATATGTTTCTTCAATTTCTTATGAATATATGAAGACTATATACTTGAGGTTTCAATAACTACAAATATATTGGTGTTTCACCGCACTAGGGAAGGTCAATCGAGTGTTCAATTACACACAAATAACATGCCCTATGTGTAAAACTGAGTATTAGAGGACCTACTATCACTAGCCTTATTTATCATTTTAGAATTACATTATTATTATCACTCATGATATCATTATTAGTTACATATACTATATTTGGTGATGTGGTTATAATAGTATTTTTTGTGATGTTTTTCTATTTTAATATTTGTTTGTATCACTAAACACATATTTTCAATTCCAAATATCAGTTTTTTCTATTACATGATCATTTTATGATTTTTTTGGAGTATCATGGAATTAATCATCTAAAAACTCATGTTCCATTTATATCATTATATCATATTTAGTGATATGTTTAAATATGGATTTCTTCCATAAAATTCCTTATCAAACAAATGTAATTAACCATATAAATTGGATGATTATTTAATATGTAAATGGGTACCAAGAAAATTCATCCTTTTAGATCTCATTATGATATTAAATATGAATGGATAGATAATTCATTTTACCCCTAGTCCAAAAATGTTAATATGAATTATCCTATAATTATATCACCACTTTATCTCTCGATTTTTCATTTATTTTATTATGAATCCAAAAATCAGCATTTAATATTTTGTACCATCCATTCACGATAGATATATAGTGATAATAATTAATAAAATTTTATTTTTATGTTTTTTCATTTTCTAAATATAAAAATTTTATATACCCAGTGTAAATAACCACACTAACATGGGTCAATAATATTTCTTGTATTTTCTATGCACATTTGTTGATTATGTTTTCATTAAATGACTATATTTTAAATGTTTATATTTGAACTCACTTTTATGATACATGGTCCTATCATGTTATGATTTCAGGTCATACTATAATTCACGATTTATACACATGTAGAAATGGACAAGAATATTATCTTTTTTATTATCAATACTTATAGTAAACCATAATAGAACAAAAACAATTAAGGAATTAGGGGAACATGAATTAAAAATATTCACAATATAATCATTGGGTACTAAACCAATGATATCTATCATCATGGTGTACATATGAACCTATGGTATGGGTATTCATCAATGATTTTTGGTACATATGGTCACGAGACCTTAATTAAAGATAATATTTTTCATTATTTAGTTAATTTAAGTTTTCTGAAATTCTTCAGCCTGCTACATGGGGATTATAATGACCAAATATATTATTTTCTAGAATAATTTAATTTCAATCACTTCTGAATCATGTCAAATTATATGGTAATATTTATTTCATTTCAATTATAATTGGACAAAACATACATGGAATGGATTTAAATCATCAAATAACATTTAATTGTTACATGGGATGACTTGGTGGGATATTGTATAACCCAATTATTTACCCATTTATATCCATGATTATCAAGGATAATACTATATTTTTATTAAATGATGGAAAATCTATATATATATATATATATATATTAAGAATAAAAAGACGATTTAATTCATAAATGAAGATATTATGGTATAAAAATATGTTTATAAATAGATACATTTTATAATGTTCTAACAAAATAGAACCTATCAATATTGATGGTGTAATAAGTGTATCATTAAGTAGGAAATAACTATAGGAGTCATAATACCTTTTTGACTAGATATAAAACAATATATTTTAGTCGAATTTATAAGGAAACCAATTTTTATGAGTGGACATGGAGGATAATATTTGATTGGTTTTACCAATTAAACAATTGAATAGAAATATAGATGAAATTATGTATCCCTATGACACCCAATGTATGTATTATGGAGATGAAAATTATTCTGATTATGATAACCAAAATCAATTTCTGGGGTGGAAACCACAAAAACCACAAACTTGAGGACATGGACTATGCAACCAAGGATATCAAAAAAATAACCTCAAGTTCCCTAAAACTCAAGACAAATACATTACTTATAATAGATGTTTGGATAAATTAATATCCACAAGTAGAGATATGATCAAAAGAAAAAAATTTCAATCATTGAACCAAAATGATACAATGTGATATATAGACTTTTATGATTTACAAATCCCTGGGAAAATTATATAAAGGATAATATGATTAATTCATATGTACTATAATGTGAACCCGTGTGGATAATTGATGTCTAAAAAATTAGAAAGTCGAAAAATCACCTGTCTATATCACGAATAACAAAACAAATTTAATAGAAAACAATATTAAAATTAAAATGAAGAGGTACCTTAGAAGGATTGGGATAAAAATAAATAAAAATAAAAAGAACCACTACCCCCATATATGCTACATATAAAAATTTAAAATAGGGTGAATTATTATAATATAGAAATATAATAAGGTAAATTTATTTCATAGTTCAAAAAGTTTCAAATTAATATTTTATTTTATAATAAAATTAAAATATTACAAAATACTTAATGATTATAAAATAAATATTCATGATCAAAATAAAAAATGACAAAATTATAATGTTACCACTAACAGTGTAGTGTGAAACATTATTTTAAAATTCAATACTGTAAATTATTAAATAAATAGGTTGTTTTTTCAATTCAATTTTTATTATATATAATAAAACTAGGAAATAAATATATGAATTAAGAATGAGTGTTAATAAAATTTATTATAATATATTAAAATTTTATGTATATAGGGCATGTATCCCAAAATATTTTCAATTAAGGTAGCGGATCCAATAGTGAAATAATTATGATGTCTGATTAGAGATATTCAGATTGATGTTGATAAGATTATATAACCTATAAACTTGTTTTCTTTAAATATGTATGAGTATATGACATGTATTATTCTCGAAACACCATTCTCAAATCCTAGAAGATAACTTATTGAAGTAAATTTTTTACATTTATATAATTTGATGGGAAGTAATAAAATCAATTTTCAAATACACATAGAAATTATGATCTATAATTTAATGGAGGATTATTTTCAAGAAACCTAAAAAAATTGAAAAAGAAAAAATTTCATAAGAATTTCAAGTCTTCCATGATATAAATGTTGATAAAGAATAATTGAAATTAAATAAGAAAATAGTAAGTAGAGATAAAAGATCATAAATTATAGAAGAAATATTTTACAAAAAAAATCAATATGGGCCATCATCTTTAGATATTGAATGAACTAGATTTTTGAATTAATATAATTAATGGTAATACGTGGGAATGAACAGAATATTTCAGAAATATTTTATACCATTAAAGTATAAACTTATTTATAGAAACAGTTTTGTGAACCAATTTAATGGATATGTTATAGATTATGTCATTTTTTGATCTATAATACTTAAAATTATATAGATCTACTCTCACCTAATCCACAAAAGGTATGTATATTCCAAAGTATTTTAAAAGATGTTAATTTTTTGGGAAAACCATGATTTTTATATTTTTAGTTTTTTAGGTTTATGAACTATCCCAAAATACATTAAATGTCATTAAAAAACAAATTCAATTTAACTAAATTTGCATCTTTTTATAGAAAACATTAAGGCCTTAAAGTAAAAACTAATAAAGTTAATTGAAGTGTATTCTTAAAGATGAATCATGTTTTGAGAATAAAATTCAATTTGGTCGATATTCCATCCATAACCTGAACATTAGTATTTGATGAATAATTGTAAATAAAATTTTATTCTTAAATTAATTATATTTTCTCTCTCTATTTTTATTTAATTATATTTCAAGAATTAAAAATGAATTTCTATTTAGACATGTAGCATTTACCACTTCATTAAAAATAATCAAAAAAGGAGTTTCATATGATTCTCATGAATACGTGTTTTTTATATTTATTATAATTAGAGTGAATGAATAAAATAGAGGACATAATGATTAGTGTGAATAATTGATGTTAAATTGATGAATGTTAACTTAGGTAATTGGTTACTCTTATAAATTATATTTCAGTATAATTTATCATTAATTGATTTTCAAAAATAAAATGATTTGATGGGTTATTGTTATCATATTTATCGATTTGTCTTCCCAAATTATATAATTTATTCTAGATATTATATCTCAAAATAATACTTTCAATTTAATTCTTTATTATATTTATAGGATAATATATAGAAATGACACCTACTAGAACGTGAGTTATATCATGAAAAAGAAATGATTGCGATAAAACTAAAATGAATACAATTGAGTAATTTTTTTATATAACTCATATTATTGGGACCATATTTTACCTCAATCCATATTTTACTAATTGATATCCAAAATGAACAAGTTTTTAATAGGAATAATTTCAAAACATTTATATACCTTCATACCATAATCTATTTTATTGCAATATATCTTAAATGTGAAGTGTGGGGGTGAAGAAAGAAATAATTTCCAAAGGATTCACTATGTTGTGAGGAATATGTTTGGGGTATTAATATGGGAATTAATAAAAGATCAGGAATCATTACTTATATATTTATTATTTTACTTATTTAATGAAAATAAAAAATGTTAAAAATAAGAATAATAAATAGTTGGGACTTGGAAGAATAAAAAGTCACAACTAACATAGTTATGATTTTTTTAAAAAAAATGGATTATGTGGTGGATGTGAAATTCATTACAAGACATAATATATAAAAATTTGAACTAAATCATTGGTAAATAAAATGAAAAATTATAAAATATTATTGAAAATTAAATGAGTCCAAAATCATTAACTAATTTCCCATGGATAATGTCATTTAATTTGGTCTTTGGAAAAGGTTGTTATAATTATTTGAAGGATAAATATACATTGATCTTGTACATTTGATATCATGTGTCATTATTTTTTGGTAAAACTCATCTTTTGATCCTTAAATTTAACCGTGTCAACCTATACATGCCTAAATCCATAGATCCATCTTAACCATGATTGCAATTTACTCATTTCCATATTTGATTTTCCTCTTTCAAAAAGGATAACATCCTTCCTTTAAAATCATATAAAAAAATAATGTCTTCTAATGTATTAAAAATAACTATTATTGAACATATATTATTAGTCAAGCGGGCTAATAATTCGATGTGAGTAAAATCATGAATTTTCTAGATTAATAATAAAAAATTATGAAACATGAATGGATGAAACCTAAAGACCAAACATTTTATAATGGAAAAATTATAAGAATTATATTAATTTTTTATTAGAAAAATGTGATTCAATATTTATTTTTTATATGTATCTTGAATTTATTTTTATACATCAATATTTATCAAAATTTATTTCATTAAATTTTGAATATTTATAGAATTTGATTTCTATTTATTTTATTGTTGATATTCATAAATTTATAATAAAAATAGTTCCTATGTTGGGGTATTTAAATAGATTATGTTTAATACAAAATCTAAAATATTTTATTCTCTGTTTAGTAGTAATTTTCTCCATGAAACTATTAGATTTATTTAATGGGGTTGATTTACAATTATTGAATCAATTTTGTGAATAGTGACAAAAATTAAAGATTTTGATGTTCTAAATAGTTATTGAGGCTATAGTTCTCAATTATAAATTTTATAAGCATTATATATGTGTAAAAATACAATTACAATTACATTCAATACTTTTAATGAATACACATTAGGGTAACTTACATTAACTACCACTATTTAATTGTAAAAAAATCATTTCATAAATATAATGGCTGATTCAGATAATGCATAATGGAAACCAACTATTTACACTCTTTTGTAGAGGTATATCAATTGATCTTCCTAAATGTATACATATATTGATAAATCTATGATTTAAATTTCACTGGCTACATTATTATTGTGCAAGGATCAATATAAATGTAACCCATTGATTACGTGTAATTTTCCATGGTTGGTCTCTACTATATCAGGGAACATAACTAGTTGTGTAATGGTGTATTCATTATGTGAAATGATTATTGGGGTTAGTGGATGGCTGCATAATGGTTCATTGTTCATCTAAAATTTCTTCATAATGTTAACATTGATTTTCATAGATATACATAATTATAAACCACAATGTTTTAGAGTTGTGTAATGTTAATAATAGACATTAACATAGGTATCATATTGTTTTTTGTTATTTAAGAAAGTGTTATTGGTTCACAATTCCCTTAAAGTTAATTGTTTTTAATAAAACTGTTTTAGTGAAATTATATATGCCAAAAGGAGATCCTGTAAATTTTTTAATTCCTTCATTGATATTTCTAAACTCATTACCACTACTGAAATATATTGTGCTGATTGGGAGTACCATGGAAACAACTCAATATTTTTATCAAACCCAATGAAAATATATAATGTATACGAATATTCCATGGGGATTAATTGAGACACTACTAAAATCCATACATGAGGAATGATGAGTTCATGCCATAAATGTAGTTTTCAATGTGTTTCTTTGATCATTTAGAAGTAGAAGGAAAATCATGGTACATTAACACAATGAATGAATTAATGTGACACGATCCATTCAAGTATCAAGAACGAGAAATAAAAAACTAGAATGATTCTCATACTGAATAAAGATTCATGAAGTGAATACAGAGTCATAATTAAATAAAAAAGATGATCTATTTGAGATTTGGGGAAGACCATGATCGTTTTTATTTTAATATGTGTATATGGACTACATGTTTTTTTTGAAAAAGGGTCTTAATGTTTTAAAAGTAAAATGAAAACCATTGAATCCCTTTTTTAATATTATAAATATAGATTTAATGCTCGACATTGGGGAAGTATAATTGAGAGTTTAATAAGATTACGAGAACTTAGTCTGGGGAAAAAATGAGACGCCAATATCGATGATTCCCTTAATATCCTTTAAATTTTTGTAATCAGGACCTTATTACCCTCATAATTATATTGATTGGGAATATTATTCACGATGGTTGATGTGATTGGGGGGGGGGTGTTTCCTTGTGTTGATTTATATTTAAAATATTTTTTATTTTATTTCAATATTATTTTAAATTATAAATCTATTTCATTTGATGTTACATGACTATTGTTCTATGATTTTAAGAGTATATTTTAATGAATCAGTGAAACATTCAAGGACATGTAAGACCATTATAGAATCCATAGTAATTATGATTACATATATTTTTGTGAAACCTAAATAATTAATCTATAAATGTAATTGGCCATATGAAAAAGGTGATTTTTGAATCAGTGTAGGGTTCTAGACCAAGGATCATTTGAGACCCAATTCCAATATAAAATAATTAATAATTAATAATTAATTGTATCATAAACAGAAAAAAATGAAAATCACTAAATATTTAAAGTTACAACACAATTTTTTCTCATTAGGGATTTATTTTACATACAATTACAAAATTATTTTATGTATTATCAACTATCATTTTGGGTTATAAATATATACATGTCAATAACTGCACTTTAGTAGATAGGTTGTTTAGGTTTTATAAATTTATAAATTACGTAGAACTAGTTTAATTATAATAACATGCTAATACCTATAATATGTATTCAATAAATTTGTATTTAAATTTATCTATTATTTTATGACATTAAATATGAATCAAATCACTTTATGGAGGTGGTATTCTAGATATATTCATAAGGAAACATATCATTTTTCAAATATTGGACTAAAAATAAGGTGAATTATATCTAATATTTTTTGAATCTAAAATATTTAATGAATATGATTTATATATATTTAAAATTTTCATCCTTATATCCATTCATGAATTATAAAGGTGAATATTTAACAACCCTCGTATAATAATATGGGTGTTCAATTGTAAGAACAATATTATTTTTAATTTTATAATGGATTGAATAGAGGTGAAAAATGGTCATACCATAATCATAATTTTATCTCTATATATATATTATAATGGGTTTAAGGGGTGTGTTTTATCAATCCCTTAATTTTTTCATTATATGGTTGGTGGTTTGTGGGAACTTAATAAACATAGCCATTTTTAGTTTTTTAAATATATGAGATATTTTTAATGTGTTTTTACAAATTAAGGGGAAAATTTCTATGTGTTAAAATATTATTTAAAAATTTTAAATTTATTATAAAAATTTTGAAGTGTTTTTTCTTCAGATATATGATTTGATAGTAATTGATTTTTGTGATTATTTTTTATGATCTAAGAAAATAAATTTCTTATTTCTATTGTTATTATTACCTTTACTCCTGACAATGCTTCTTCATAAGGGTATCTAATATTTTTAAAGGGGTTTATAAGGTTAGTTGTTATTTTAGATAGAGAAATATTTTATTACTTGATTTGTAAGGGTATCATATATGTTTCTATATTCATGTAATGGTAATATGATATTCATAAAGCCTATATAAATGTATTAATTCCCTCATATAAGGTTATCCATGTATTCAAAGTGGAATTCATATGTTTTTTTCATTTTAAATTTATCTTTATTGGTAACGGGTAGCCCCTAATCATGTAAGGGTATGTTGTGGATCCTAAAGAACGCATATTTGTAAACTATAATATAAAACTCATATTTAATGGTTACCAGGAATGTATGAGTAAAATGTTTAAACACTTATATTGTTAGTATGGGTTGTATATAATAATTATTTGAACATTAATTCTCATTTTTTCCATAAATGATCAATTCTATAATGTTGGATTCAATGTAAATTAATTAAATTAGTGTAGAAATAGTTTATTTTTATATTAATGATTTTAAATAAAATATTTTATTTTCCATAATTTATGATATTTTGAAATTATTAATTTGTGTGGAATAAATGGAATTATTTCTAAATATCCATTAATCTGGGATTATTAATCCGAAATAGATTTATTCTAAAACACTATATCTAAACAGTTAGAGTAATTCATGATTTCCAAATATCTATATAATACAAACTATAATATATTAGTGTTTTTACTCTTCAAAAATCATATGAGTCTTATCCCAAATTGAGACCAATGTTTTCAACTCTCACAAAAAAAATTTGTTATTTATCCTGTGTTCTAGGGAAGAGACTTCAAATATGAAAAAACAATATGAGTGTTCGATGATTTTTCCAAACATTTTATTATAAAAATGTAAATAAATTCATTTTTATAATATTTTATTAAATATATTCAATTTACCATAATATGATAATCATAGAAAAAAAATCACACATTTATTTTTTATGGTAATATGGAAATTAAAAAGGATAATGTTGAATTATATAAATATATTTATTGATGGATAACTAAAAATATTTATTCTAGAATTTATATAGAAATAATATTATTTAAATTTTAGAAATTGTTAATATTATGGAAATTATCATAGATATATTGATAAATAATCACATGACATTGCCTAATTATTATTTTCAGAAATAAAAATGAATGAATGCAATAATGTAAATGTAATTAAATGATGTTGATGGGAATTTAATTTTTAAATATTAATATAAAGAGATTCGAATGAAAATTTTATTTTTATTTGAAATTATATTTCTAAATGAAATTATTATTAATACATGCTTTTGATACAAGGATAAATTAAAAATATAATTCATGTAATATTAAATATATAACAAAATTTTCTCTTTAATATATTTTATTGATAATATTTTGATATGACTGTAATTATTATTCTTAATTTTAAATATTATCACATATCATAATTATATTATGTTATAGAAACCATACGTTTTATTCAATGTAATTATGATCATATTTAGATTGAATGTTTTGGGATATGTGATCACATGTATTCATTAATATAATAGTTTTTATATATGATATTTTCAAGATATTTATTTATCATTTTTTTCATTACATGCACTTGATTTTCATGGATATTAAATAATAAAATAATAGCCGAAATGTTTTGTTTATAATAAAAGTGGAACATATAAATAATTATCCTTAAGATTGATGATATATGATAAAGTAGATTAAGGTGGGATTTTGAATGAAATAAATAAAATTTATCATTTGAAATTTGGGGGTCTTATGAATTGTAATTTATTCATTATAAATATATTAATTAAATTTGGGTAAGAAATTTTTATTATTACATAAATAAATAGGGTCATTTTGAGTGGGCCTAAAGATATCTGATGAAGGGGGGAATGCCTTGTTTTCCCCCAAATATTCCATTTAAATTAGGTCTGAAAAAATATTTTTTTATTATATTATTCTATATGTATTTTGATCCATGATGTTGTATAATGATAAATTATTTGGTTGGAAATATTTATGTGGATCCTTGAGGTTGCGAGGGTGACATAGGGTATTGTTCAGGATAATGATAGTGGGAAGGGATAACTCATGATATCATGATTTCTTAGGGTGAAAAATTTAATGATTATATTTTCAAGGGATAATAGATGTGATATGATGTGAATTAGTGCTAGGGATTAATGTTATGTGGTTGGGATGAGTTTAGAGTGATGAATGATGGTGGAAACATAATTCTTGTTTACTGTTTGTCTGATGTGATGGATTGTTATTATTTATATAATTAGTTTCCAACTATTGGAGGAATATTGATACAGTAAAAACTGTGTGAATATTTTATTTTTTTACTTAATAATAATCATAATGTTCAAGGATTTTTATTACATGATAAATGAATTAATAATGAATGGGGTCTATTTTTAAATAATTATATATAATGTGTACATACTTATGAATATGGGAATCGATTTAATATAATAGTACTAACATGTAAAAATTTAATAAATATAAATATTGATAAAAATTAAAGTAAAACCAATCGATGGATTATTTATTAAACAAACTCTGATTATTTCATTAATATATGATACATTTTCCTTAGTAGAGGATGTTGGGGGTGTTATACGATGTTAGCAGCATATTAGTAAGTAAATATTTATTTTTCAATAGTTTAGTGGTATAATAAATGTGTATCAAGTATTTTTATCTTATTGATAATTAAATAAGAACTATATATGTAAGGAGAACAACACCTTGTACATTCTGGGAGGGTGATTTACAAAGCATATAAGTTTTCGAGGAATGTACAAGTGTCAAACCACTCTGGACCCTCCCTTATCCCCATGTTTTATTATGAATTAGTATGTATTTTGAAAATTATTACCCATATATTTTCTATAGGTTTTAATGATTATAGTTATTTTATAATATGTATTAATCGATAAATAATCTGATATATTAATATATGTATTTTGTGGTTAAGTTGTGATGGATTGAGTAATAATACATGACATACAAGTTGTGGTTTCCCCCAGAAACTACTCTGTTGCTATCTTAAGATATTGATCAGATAATGAGTTGTTGTTACTCAAGGGGTTAATGGTTTGTGATTTTGATATAATGAGATTCTTATTGTAAAAAATATATATTAATTTATACCATGTTTCTTATTGAATGATTAAATTTAGATATATATGGGTAATGATGTTTAAATTTACACCCAATGATTCTAAAATAAAAATATTATGTTCAATAACGAACATTAAACACAACCACAAGTTTATAAGAGAATGTAAAACCCCAGGACATTAAGATATATTTATTTTATAAATGAATTCAGTCACATTGACCTCTTATAATTCATTATTAACCTAGATCATAAATAATGTGATACACTTTTATGATTTTATTTTTTTTACATGACCATTATAACATAGCCTTTAAATCAATAGGTATGAATAAGAAAAACTAAAATATGAAAATAATATATGTAAAAAATGTATAAAATAAATCATATGTTTTTATATTATTTATTAATTATGTAAAATTAAATTTAAATAAATATATATATTTTAGGAAAAGTTTCATTTTTCGATGAGTAATGAACAATAATGATTGTAATTTAACCCCAATTTTTTTTGAAATCATATAAATGATAAATTTTTAGTCAAATTTGTTATAATATTAATATTATTAAAAATATAATCTAATTAATAAAATTTAGTTTATTGAAATCAATTTCATATTTTTTTTAAATTAAAACATTATGTAGTCATGAGAATCTTCTCTTTGGAATTTTTTTATTCATGTCTTCTTGATTAAATTAAATTAACTATTGGTTCCTATTTGATTTTAAATTGAAGAAAAGATCCATAATTTTTAATGATAGAAATTATATTATATAATATTTTAAAAATAAAATTATTTCTTCCTAAATTTTAAAAAAATTAAAAGTTTCTACCATGTTGAAGGTTAAAAAAAGTTTACCGGAAGATTAAATGAAATGTATAATGGTTAAATGACATAAAAAACATATCTAGTTTACATTTACAAGAATTATTTCAAGTATAATAACACATAAATATGTTTTTAATAGTTATTGGGACACATTTATATATTATTTACCTATATAATTATTTATGTAATGAAAAAGATATAATGTCATCCTCTTTCATTTAAATTTTAATTAATTTTTCACAAAGCGGAAAAAGAAGTATGAAAATTAATATAGATTGTTATTATTTCGATAATTGAATTAATATCATGGGGTTAATTTATTTTTATTATTTAGTAATCATATAAATATGTTAATGGATAAATAAACACTAACAAACAAATTATTTAGTTAGTTGAAAAAAATAAATAATACAAACAATAATTAAATTAAAATTTATTTATTGAATTGTTATGTTACATAAATTATGTAGATAAGTATAAATTTTATTAATATTTTAATATAATATATCTTAATTATACAATTTTTTTTATTATTTCTAAAATTTATATTTAATGAATAATTTAAAAAATTTGAGATTCATTTATTATATAATATGTGAAATTTTATTAATTTAATTAAATTTTTAAAAAATCACATTTTCATACAAGTGATATTAAACATATTTAATATATTGAATATGATAAATTCATGGTATAAATTTTCAATTATAGTTTCTATATTGACCTATAAATATAAGAAAATTATTTTTATGGTCAAAGATATAGCATTATTTTTGCACGTTTAATGGACTTATGTACAAATTAATTTTATGCACACATTTTTTTTATTTGATAAATTAGATATCAAATTTATAATAAATTGGTAAAAATTATATAATATGTATCGTTTTATTTCAATCATAATCAATAATAACCATGGTTGAAAAGTATACTTACAATGATGAAAAATTAAAATGGTAAAATTGGGGTAACTAAGAAGTTAAGGAATAATTTGTATAAATAATTAGTTATTTATGCTACAGAGGTGTTTATAAAACATACAATACACAAAAACCATTAATTTTATAATTCTAACATACTTAGAGTGAGAATTTCGTACCAGTATTGAACATTTTGGGAATTTATAGAAATGACACAATTTCGGGATTATAAACGAGAACTCACTATCGTAAATTCTTACCACATATCCAGCCATTTGAATAAAAAAATTAGACCTAATAGAATACATATCAACATTATATGGGTGATTTATATGCTTAAATACCAACCCTAGTGTCCAAATAAGAGATCAAAAAGTGGCTACTCTAAGAGAGGGTAATCATCTAAACCATGAAATCTATGTTTTTTAATTATTATATTTACACCTTAAATAATATATTAAAATTTTAAATATCATAAAAAAAGTTTATAAAATATGATATTATATTGTTATATAAATTAAATAAAATTTATATATCCCCACCTTAATCAAATTGAAGATAAAATATCCCACCATGTCTAAGGAGGACTTCCATCTCATGAACTGATGTAATCCATTTTCGATAATCACATATCCTAAATATATATAATTATGGATTTAAAATATATATATATATATAATAATTATATAATTACAATTCTAGAGATATAATATCAAATTTATCTTTTTACATTCAATTCTTTTTTCAAATATGATAATGTCACTCATGTGTCCATAGAATTTTCACCATGCAAAGTGATGTGATTCCTTTTTAATATACTAATTACATGGAGATTAATAATGAAAATTTTAATTAATATATGTGATTTATATCAAATGATAAGAATTATTCAATGTTAATATATACCAAACTTACTAACCCATTCATTCATTAAGGGTATGGTATCATCTCTCATTCACAAGTACGACATATATTCTCCATGAAGCTATACGAATCATTTTTCATCTTCAACCTCAATTAATGATTATAAAACATAATATAATAAGTAAACATGATAATTATAAAATTAATATCATTATTAATATGATGGATATATATCATATTTATAGGAACATGAACAATAATAACAAAACACTTATGAGGAAAGAAGGAAACTATCATCCATAAAATAATAGAATTTTCTAAATAAAGATATTGTAAAATGTTATAAGGTTGTAATATATCTTACTATAAATATTAATATGGTTATATTATAAATTAATAAATTTCATATCACTATTATACTAGTGTTTTAGACATATATGAATAAGGTTAGACCTTAGTAAAGGGTTTCATTTTTCACTTTCACTTTCTTGAGACGAACTTCATATTCATCGGTTATCCCTTTATGTGGTTTATATAATACCCCTTGGTTTTGGTATATGATTAATCAGTTTATAATAATGGTATATAATGTTGATTTACATGATTATTTTTATTATGGGGAATATGTATTAGAAGTTTTAAATGTGGTAAGGGTTTATTTCACAATATCATCATTGTTCAAGAATGTATTTGTTTAAGTCTCCGTTTGAGAAAATATTGGATATATTTATCTTTATAAAAATTTATTTTATTTTCAAATATTTATTCATATATTTTTCAATTTAATATTACCATTATTTTTATAATTCGGAACAGAAATTTATAGAAAATGTATTTTTATGAAAATTTTACATTATTTATCACTTTAGTCAAAAATTGTTTTTTAAAAAGTATCCATGTTTTCTAAAAAAATTAATATTTTAAAATACTATATAAAAATTATATTTAATTAAATATTTACCATTTCTATAGAATCCTTAGAATTTAATCTCCATGTTTTTTTCAAAATAAATCCTTTATGAATTTATTCGAAAATTTGAAATGAATAATTTTTTTAATGTGTAAAACACATATGGAATTTTCATTCATCATGACCAATAAATATTTAAAATATTTATATTTATGTATTAAAATTTTATTTTTAATGGAAATTAATTTTCAATTAATTATGATATTTTTTTATAAAAATAATATCAATATGAAAAATTATAATGTCCTCAATTACATTTTTATTGAAATTTATTATGTTATTTATATCAACAGATTTCATAAAACCTTTAATTTTTATATTATACATTGGAGATAGGTTATATTGATACCATATTTATTATTTATTTTGTTGGATTATAATAATTTCAATATAGGATGTTAACATTTATTTTTATTCACCAGATTACTATGGATGTTTTGGATAATGGTGAGTTTATTGAGGTAAATATTTTAAATTC
Organism: Viscum album; assembly: GCA_963277665.1. Lineage (NCBI taxonomy): Eukaryota > Viridiplantae > Streptophyta > Magnoliopsida > Santalales > Viscaceae > Viscum > Viscum album. Next base: position 1,345,813,112 of record OY728119.1, on the reverse strand, counting down.
ATATGTATGTTTTGAAATTAAATTTTTTATATTGATTATATTTTTTCCAATTTACATGAGTTATTGATCAGAAATTGTATGTTACATGTGTCTCCTTATTATATATAGTTCATCGATACATCAACAAGTCTCATTTTAAAAGTAAGTTGGCCAAATTAGATGGGTTTCTACCAAAATATTCATACGATGTTTTTAAAGGTCCTGAATTTCTATTTTAGATGTCTGGAATTATGAATTACCTATTTATGATATTTTTTATTATCAATTGATTATTAAATTATTCAAAATATCCATGGATATGTTTCAGGATTATGAGATTACTTATTTATATTTATTTTATCATCATGTATATATTGATTATTTTTTGCATCTTATCGATTAAATGATATGTGTTTAATTTTTTTACCTTTCCTTATTTATTATGATTTTGTATTCATGATATATTCCATTACATGTTCAATCATACTGATTTTTTTGATATCTCCACATTTTATGTTTTACATCTCCCATGATAAGATAAAGTGTTTTATAATTAACATGAACCAATATTCAAAGGAGAAATATTTCTTAATAAAAGATAAAACATTTTGAATTTTTTTTCAATTTTAATGTAAACATGAAATATGAATTTACCTTAAAAATACTAATAAACTATTATATCCTTTATGATGATAGTGAATTCATCATGATATAATGTAATAAAGTGGCTATTAGAACTGTGAAACTAGGTAATGGGATTTATAGTTTGTATCAATGGAGGTTTTGTATAAATATTTGGAAATTAGATTTGGGAAAACATAGATTAAGGGGTAAATTAATAATATTTAAATTCATGATATGAATAGAAGAAATTAAAAATTATTTGGAGAGTAAGTGATCCTAGTGATTACCGAAAAAAACAACCTCATTAACATAATACATGTAGACATGGTTTTAGAAATGATGTATCTAGGTGTAATAAGTCTGAAATTTATATAATGTTGGAAAAAAAAGATTTACCTAGTACATAAAAATTGTACATGATATGTACCTTGTTTAATAGTACATTGGGATATTAATTTGTTGATTAAAAGTTCCATTACAAACAATTACGATAGAGTTGATAATATTTTTATATTTTTATGTATTATTATGTGATTATCCACACATATATTTTATATTTTTTCTATGTGGGTCACTATTTTGGGGTATAAACATTACGCTCCATACATTTATGATCAAATCTCTTGTATGTAATTGATAAGAACTGATGTTTCACGTAATCAAAGAGTATGAATGATTATTTCTTTGATGGTATAATGGAAATTCTCCAAAGGGAAGAAGCATCCAAAAAAAATCTCATCATATTAGAATATAGTACCATGTGATATCATGGTAAGGAATTTATTAAACATGTCATAGGGTTTTGAATGTATGAAAGTGAATAAGGGGGCATTAGAAAAGACTTTGGATATAGATAATAAGATAATGAATTATTCTTTCATTATTAGATAATTATTGAAAGAATCTTCTGAGTATTTTCATTAATGGAATGCAATTTTTACCCATATATAGGAGTATTCCCCCATTCTAGTGATTTTATGGTTAATAATGGAAAATTATATGTTCATTATTTCAATTACATAGAAATGGGATACTATAAAATTGACTTCCCCAAGAATCAAGAGAATATACTATAGAAAAAGCTAAGGGGTCATGGTTAATATAATTCTATTGATACATCATATGTTTAATAAATATTTTGGAAGTGTATTTGGAATCATGATTAAAATTTATCGATATTTAATCATTTATATGTATCAAAAAAATGTATAATCATTATAATAAAGTAGTTTTTTATAATTATTTGAGGATATATATTGAATTGTACAGAAGCCCTTGAACCGTGATACCGAGGAAATTTGATATTTTTGTGAAATACATGTTTGAGGTAGGATAAAGATAAATAAGTTTCCAACATTGAGATAATAAAGATAATAAAATTCATATTGAATATTATTTACAGCCTCAAAATTAGATAACAATTTATAATATTTTTTGGAGTTTTCTGATTATCTACTTTCATGAAATATGTACAACTTCATATGATTTATTTTTAAAACCATGAAATTATATTATGACTATCATAGTTGTACCATATATTTTGGTGAAATTTATAGAAAATTTATTATATTTAGATATTTAATGAGACATTTGTTTTTTATATTTATTGATACACCTTAAAATATAATGGATATTGAATTTCATCATAAATATTTTTGGAATGGTATTAATGTTAATTATTTTTGAAAATTATAATTAACAATATTTATTACATGGGTTTCCAACTGAATTATTTTTAATTTTCACAACCCTGTTCATAGAGATAACGATTAAATTGTGAGAACATAATTTATTTCATGTGGGTATAATATAGAAAACTGATATTCATAATGAGTAAAATATTGTTCCATATTATATATGATAAGAAAAAACATTATTATAATAGAATTTAAAACCCTAAAGAATTATGATTCATTTATTTTGAAATAATATCATTCCCTTCAATAGATTATTATTACCATAACATCAGGTAAAAATGAAACATGATAACCTACTAAGGTATATTTATTTGATGAAGAACATCATAACCTAAACATTAAATTACTATTTATTTATATTAATTAATAAATTATGAAAATAATATGGTTTACATATGATTAAAATAAATTTTATTTGTATCTATTAAATAAAATTAATATAAAATTCATTTAAATGTAAAATATTTCTTTCCAGAAAATATATATTTTTCTAAAAGGTGGAATGATCGGACCATGCCCAGGTATTTTAAAATAAATTTTTATCATTTTGGAAAAATTTATTTGATAATATTAAATAATTTTTAATAATAATAATATAAAATTTTACATTATATGAAGATTTGGGATTTTTATGTAAATATACAGTTTTAGATGAATAATGAAAAATTATAGTTTTTAATGAAACATTCATTTTCATTTTTATAGTTTAAGGGTTATATTTGGATTTAATTCTTAAAAAAGTAAAAAAGATATATATTATAATATAATAAATTCAACATAGGTCATTGAAATATATTTCATATTGAAATTTTATATTAAATTATTATATACTTACGAAATATTTCCCTTTAGAAAACCAATATTGCATCGCATATCCACACTTAATTTTAAATTAAATTTTGTCAATTATATTCATTTAATTTAATGATATTTTTTCTATATTAGGAATTATAAATATTATAATATATTATAATATCATTTTATCTCATTATTTTAATTAATATTGGCAATAGTAAACATTAATTATCATGATTTTGGTAAAAAAAGATTACTGTGTGGTTAAACTATAGTGATAATGGTAAGAGTGACCACTAAAACAGACCAGTTCTTATTTTATTCTGATGTATTGACACTTATATCTTTAGGAAATATTTTATCCATTTTCATGATGAATATTTATGATAGTGATCTATATAATTGTTTTTTTAATGAAAAAGGCCAAATGCCACAATATTGCTTTTAAATTTCCATTTTTTACTAACATGGTGATAAAGCTGAATGCGAAGGAATATTTATAGTAATAATTATCATAACTAAATTAATATCATGAGAATAATTTATTTTTAAATTTTAGGAATCATACATTGATATTAAATTCATAATAAACACTAATATAAAAATTGTTTACTTAATAGAGAATTTGATGAAATGATACTAAAATTATTAAAAGTAAGACGAATAAAATTTATTATTTTATTCAATTAATATTTTATATAAATATATATATTCTTTAATGTTTTGACATTATAGATTCAAATTAATTCATTCTACTGATATTTTTTATATTAAAATTAATGGAATAATTTCAAAATGTGAATTAATGTTATTTTATAAAAAATGACATATTATTAAATGAATTAATATTCATAAAATTAGACTACTCATCCAAGTAATTTTTAAATGTTTTATAATATCAATATTTTTAATTTATTGACCAATTTTTTATTAAATGTGATAAATTTACCCTTAACTATATAAACATTGTTATTGTGGTTGGGGGTAAAGAAGTGTTTTGACATATAAAATGTGCTTGTGTTAAAATTAATTTTAATCCAAGATAAGCTGTTTATTTTATATATTATATTTAATATTTTAATTATGTGGGTCCTAATTATAAAATATGTATCATTTTATAATAATAATAACATTAAAATTATATAGGTTAAAAATTCTATATACCGTAGTAAAATATAAAATTGGAAAAAGTGTCGAATCATAAGGGTTAAGAAAAAAAATGTACAACACTACTACATTTGGAGGATTGGTGTTTTGGAATGACTATATAATAACTAAACCCCTTTAATGTATAAAATTTTGAACCACATGTGTTGTGAGTGACATCACATTATTATTGTAATTTAGGAACATACAAATATTTCATTCCTCCTCAATTATAAAATAGAACTCTCTCCCCTCTCATAGTCATACCTCTCAAGACATTTAGATTTACAAGAATAAGAACAAATAAGTAACGAAATTCTATTGAAACATTATATATGGTCTATTGTTCCCAATTTACAGTACCTAGTGCCCTCAATAAGAGATCTAAAGGAACATTCTCTAATTGAATGACATCTTCTTAACGTAGCTCTCTCTTCTTTTCTTTCTTCTTCTTCCAAATTAAATTATATCCTTAAACATCCAATAAAAAAAATTATCATCCCTTTTAAAAAATATTTTTTTTGGAATAATATCTATCCATATCTATGTCTACAAAATGGTAATTAAAACTATCAATCATGTGTACAGTAGACTAATTTATCAAAAACTGATGTAACTCATTTTCTATATTTACTTCTCATTGATGGATATAACGAATAAATTTTTGTATATATAAAATATATAGGACATAATTATACTAAAGAGTTATAATATATTAAATAACATTTCACATTCCATTCAGTTTAAAATACGATAGCGCCACTCGTTTGTACACCAGACTACCGCCTCATGAAGAGTTGTGATTCATTTTCACATACACATTACTTGGAAAGTATTAAGGAAACATATATTTATATATAGTACCCTTGATATATATGAAAATATATAAGTGTTTTAATAATTAATATTTTATACTATTCCTTTCCTTTTAATCTATTGAGGGAATGGTTTTGTCACTCGTGGATACGTATGACCTAATGTCTCCATGATGTTATGTTAAGAATTTTCTATGTCAAACATTAATAATTAATTATAATAATTAAGATAATAATTTTATATATTCATTATAACGTTAATATAAATCTTGATAAGATATATTTATACTCTATTTAATATAACTGGATGTTTTATAAAAAACAGACATGATATAACAAGGTAACAAACACATAATAAAATGAAAATAATGTAATTTTTTAAAAAACCAGAGGTAAAATTATAAAAGATAATCATATATTATATTATAAATATATCTATTATTCTATTATAAATTAATAACATTATTAATACATCATTTATAAATTTTAGACTCATACATGGGATTTCAAACCATAGCAAAGGGTTTCTCAACTCACTTTTAAATCAACAAGAAATGCATCATATTCATAACATATTAGTTTTTGTGGACTAAATAAATACCATTTGAGATGCTATATAATGAATATATGCATATTAATTTTATTTAATGTTTCAGTTATTATTAATTATTTTATGGTTTTTTCAATTCATTTTTTAATAAAATGATAATGGTTTATTTCATAATCTTGTTTTTCTTTAGGATTTTTTTGATTATGTATCCCATAGTGGAATTATTTGATATTTATAACTTTAACTCAATCTATTTTATTCACCTTATGATAGTCAATAAACTGTTGATATAATAGGTTAATTATCATACATATTAGTACATTATATAAAAGATATTTGTTTTATGAAAATCCAACATTATTTCACTCTATAGCCGAAAAACCTCCATCATCAAATTTTATGTTCTCTAAATAGTTTTTATAATTTTATAAATGATTTATTAAGGAACATTTTATCAATTTTTAATTTTTAAAATAGGGTTTGAAATGAATACTTATTTATTTTTCTAAACAAGTCTAGTTTGGCTTTTACTATAAATATGATACAAATCATTATTTTTTTGTGTACGACATGAATAAAATATTCCACCATCATGACCAGTAAATGATTTAAAGCATATTTAAATTTTTTCAATTGTTTTTTATAATATATTATTTTAAAATTATTTATTAAACCATTTATAATGAATATTAATGTGAAAACTTTATTTTCAAAAAAAAATAATTTATTAAACAACATTATAATGGTTCTTTTAATCATTATTGTCATCATCCATTTATTTAAAATTTCAGAGAATATGGATATTTTGTGTATAAATAATACTTATTCATAATTTGGATGGGATATTTTCTAATTAACTAAGGATCTAAAACATTATTACCATTAAATACATTACTTTGGATGTTTTATGATTATTTTTTTGATTAGGTAATTAAAAATATTTCTTTTGTATATTTTTATAAAAAATTGTTTATATAGATTATGATTCACCCAATTCATATGAGAAATGATGTATACATATTATGTGATGTATGGGTATTAATTATTAATGACCAGTTGATGTATCAATGAGTCTTATGAGACAAAACGTTTGGCCAATCTATACTGGTTTCTACCCATATAAGTAATCTGTCATATGGTAGGACACGATAGTATGTTTTGGATGACTAATATTATTAATTCCACAATTATGTGATCAATTATTAATTTCTATGTTATTATTCTACTACTTAAGAAAACAACTACAAGATTCAATCTTAGGTGATTATTTATATAAATTAATTTGATAATTATTTATTACAACAATATTATTCAACATTTATTGAATAAATGGAATGTGTTTTGGTAGTTTTCCTTTCCATATTGTATATAATATATTAGTTAGAATATAGTTCACTTTATTCATACCCTTTTTAATAATTTGAGCTCACAAATTTCTTATATTATTTATTCCCCATAATACTATGATCATTTTTAAATTTATATGTGATAATATGCTAATATGAAATATGGAATTTTTAAAAAAAACACATTATGTTATTTATGTTTTAAATTTTAACGTTAAATTGAATAATTATATACTTTTCCAAAACTATTAAATTATTATTTCCTTCATTATGTGATTCCATGTATCTAGTGAAAATTTATTAAGGATACCACCGACTCATGAAAACAAGGGTTTAGGGCTTTAAAGATGACATTAGATGGTGTAAACTAGTAGGGAAGTGGTAATAGGTTGCCTCCACAATATTTTATTAATATATTAATTCATTTAACTGATTAGTAGACAGTTATCCATTGTGTGTGTAGAAATTTAATATTAGACATGGTTAGTAATTCTTTTGTTATCCATTTTTTACTCATTAAACATACAATATTTCCTACAAATCATGTATGAGAGGTTTTAAGAATAATAATATATATTATACATGTTATAATCACCTTATGTATATATGTACCTATTTCAGGACATAAAGATTTGAATGATGTTCATGATAAACATTTTAATTTTGTGGAGTGGTTTTAGAGTTTTTTCTGATTGGTGGTCACACCCAATGACCTATTTTAATATTTTTAGTTATTTTAGTTCTATTTTTTAACATTTATATAATATTTCTTTTTATTTAATTATTATGTGTCATATTTTTATTATTATTTTCATGCCATGTATCTTAATTATATATTAATTATGAGGGTAATTCCTACTATATGTGTGATTATACACTATCGGTGCTTTTCACTAACCTATGGCCTATTACAGGTGGTTTTCTGGTTCATTATACCTCTTAATTAATTTCCACCTATATGGAATAAATTTAGTGGAAGGGGGTTAGGTAAAATTAATATCAAATATAAATGTTGAGATATTAGAAAGATATTTCAGTTTGTAATTTGTGATGATGCATGGGTTGGTAGAGAAACCATATCATCTAGGAATAGTATGTGATATTTAAAATGGATACCCACATTTAAATGGGATTTTAATCTCCCCGTATATAAAATGTATGAAACATCATGTTTAGAAGATATACTATGTGAAGTGATTATTTTTATGGGGTAGACACCTTTCAAAGGATCATGTATCATTATTGTATTAAAATATATTTGAACTAGGTATATAATGTAAAATAGTTTATTAAATAAGTAATTGATTAAATATAAGTAATCAATTTCCATTTTTAGTAGTCCTGAAAATTTATTCTTTTGAAGGGATTAATCTATCTTGTAATATCTCTCAGGTTCTCGTAAAATATGTTCCAAAACACCTGTCAGTAAATTTTTGAGGCATTAAGGAAGAATGTGATTGTGATTATAGGAGGAAACGAAGAATATACCAACAAAAACATATACAGTTGTTTGAGGGATCATTTTTAGGCCATGGAAAAAAAGAATAGATAAAGGTGGTGATGATATCCTTATGTTTGTATCATGTTAAAATATATTATAAGATTGATTTACTATAATGATATTGTAAAAGAAATCTAAAACTGGTGATTCATGTTCATCAATGTTAATAGAGAGCTGGTTATTTTTATGGGAATGTCAATAGATCTGTTTTTAGGTTATGTATCTTTCCTGAAATAAAAGGAATATTTTTTCATGTGTTTAATCCCATTTTAATAGGAATCTATGATCGATTGTTTTATTTTGTAATGTGATAAAATTTAATTTAATATGTTAATATTAAAACCCATTATTTGTATATATAAGATGCGAATTAAAAGGGAGATAATGATTCATTGATTTTGATGCATTCAAAATGAGTGTAGAGAACCCTCTATCTTAAATTCATTGACCCACATAATAAATCCTTAATCTATGATCATTTGTATCACATTAAACATAAATTTATATCTCACACCAAATTTTGTTCATATATGGAATATATAACTTATTGATCACTCTTGATGTTCACATGAAGATATGGTATGAGGATGAATTTACTCCAACATTATTCATACCATTATATTAAACAATCCTTCATCCCTTATTTGGCCAGGTGGAATGTTGTATTCTCAAAACTCACATTAGAACTACGTTTGTTTGATGTTATTGGTGGTTATTATCATGTGCATATGTTACCCCACTGTCATTCCCAATATGCAAAATATTTGTTATTATTGAAGGGGTCTATGTACATGTTCATTTTTTAAATCAATACACTCTTCAAATTATCTTTCTGATATATGCCTTTATCTAGGGAAAAATGATATTTAATTTTTGTCTTTATTTTATTTTCAACATAGTAATTAAAAAAAATTATCTATGTTGTGAAAAATATTCATGATTTTATTTCTATTTTGGATATGACTTTTTTTATTATGTGATTATGGACTCATAGTGTTTCATTCATAAAATGAAATTGTTTCTTTATATCTATTTGTGTTATGGGCTTGAAAAAACAATAGAGGGGAAATGTCACCCATTATGATACATAACATTATATGATGTATTTTAATAGCTTGTAAGAGAGTTAGTGACACCAGAAGTGGATAATAATTTTTTTGATAGATGGATTCTATTTATATTTATGCATGATGAATACATGTTTTTGATGAAGTTACTTTTTTTATTTTTGGGTATTTTATGTCACAATAATTTGAAAATACTAATTTAATAAAATTCACCAATAGTAAATGGTAAATGAAATTATATCATTATATCAATTGTAAAATTTATTTTCATGTTCCATGAGTTAATAATTATTTTTTAACATACATTTGAATAGTTTACATTTAAAAACATGGATTCCTTTCACATTATGTTTTTTATGATGCATGTATTTTGTTAAGGGTGTTGTTATTTATATAAATATTAATTAAATAAAGGTAATGGTAGTAATATGTTATTTGAATTAAAATAATTTGATGAAATAATGTAACTTCTCAATTTTTGTGTCTTATCACAAAAAGGATGGTAAATGAAAAAATTTACTTGAAATTGAAGATTTACATTGAGTGTGTTATCCTCTGAAAATTTCACCATAATGTATAATTATATTTATTAATAGTAACATTAGAATATTTATTTATTAACAACATGTTTTCATAAACATATAATTTCTATTCTTCCAGGGAATATGAATTTATTTTCAATCTACTTTTTTAATATGTATTTAACAGATTTTATAATGGGTTACTTTTATGAACGCCTTCTTTTAATGATTGATTAAAATTGGTTTTCATATTATGTTATATCCACATTCTAAAGTATAATCACATGTTACATGGTGAAATAATTATATTTTACGTTTTTAATATATAAATTGTATTAATGTGAACTATTTTGATTTGTTTATAGTAAAAATATAATTTATTTGAAGGAATTTTTTAAATGCCTAATCTGGTAGGAAAAATGTGTTTTTGAAGGATTCCTACATAAATTTGTTAATAAATGTTTATGAAAATATTCTGATAAACATGTTGCAATACATTTTTATAAGGTAATGTTCAAAATAAAGATATAATAAATTTTCTCTTAGGATAAATGAAAATAAAGAATGTATTGATGTTGAATTAATAGTAATATTGAGTAAAATTATAGAAATTTTGGGAATACATGTGTTTTTTCTGAAATGAATTTCCTGATCACTTTTTAATAACCCATACATTTTTCTTTTTAATGGTGTTCCTTATAAAGGGTAGTATTATTTTTTTGTTTTATTGATTAAAATGTACTACATATTGGTATGTTTTTTTTAGAATTTAAGTGTCATTTAATATGTTGATGTGAAATTTATTGGGAAAAATATTCACAGATGCACACTCGATAATCTAATTTTATTAATGCTTTATTTCAAGGTGATGAAATATCAAACAATATTTTGATATATTAGATTGATATATTGTTATTTGATGTAAGTTTTTATTTATATACATGTTCATGTTTCAATTATATATTCTCGATAAGATTATTTAGAAAACAAAATATATGTTTTATAGCTAGATAAACAGTTTATGTAGCAGGTGTCGTGTTCCAATTTTAGTGAGATATTTGAGAGATATCTCATGGTGGGTTCAATTTTAACCCAATAATTTAATCTCCATCATGTTTATGTATTAATTATAGACGGAGAGAATTGATTAAGATGTATAAATAAGAAGGAACTTGTTTTTATGGATCCCATATATTGTTATTATCATTTTTTAATTGTTGGGATACATTTCGTGAATTTTCACTTTTTTTAATTTTAATTTTTAATTCAAAATGTACTGTCAATATGGATTTTCAATTTATGAAATAAAATTAAAATTTAAAAATGTTTATTTGGGTAAATAATTATAATAATTTTAAATTTATTTTATTATTTTAATGTGGTTGTTGTATTCAAGAAGTCATAATAACTCATCAAATAATTTTTTTTCTATTTTAAAAAAATTATTCTTTTAAATTTATTCTTACTAGTACTAATAACCATTATTCTACTTATGACTAAAAAATAATTATAAATTGGTTTGTACGGTTATGGGTTTTTTATATGTATAATGACCCTTCTTTGTTCGACATTACTATTTAATCTTCAACAAAAAAACAATACACAATGTGGATCCATTGGATTAGTGTCTTGGGAAAACTAGGACCATACATTACATTTTAAACATAAATATTTATTTGATTTATTTTTATAATGCTTCTTATAATCCCTTATGTTTCTATAGTACATATAATCAACTGAGGATAAGCATTAAAAGGTTTTGGATAAAAATCAATGTAAGATGATATATATGATCATAAAACAATATGTCATAGGGTGAGCATAATCATAACATCATCATCATGAGAGATAGAATTTGATAAAGGAATGGATTATGGAAATACATAAAAATTATTGGGCCCCCGCCTTAAACCTTATATAATCTTGAGTCATTACAAGATTACACAATGAAGATATTTTTAGGTTTATAGTTTTAGAGAATTAGATCATAAAACATTCATTATATTCCACATTTAAACAAAGTGGTAACATAAAAGATAGTACTCAATTTTCCCTTCTACGGAAACATATTTAAAATAAAACATGGATTCTTTCTTGACACTTCCTTGACACTATCATCACATCATGTATCTTTCCCTTGACTTGTGATAAACATTTCAAAAACATGGGATGAGAATAAAAAGCACGGTAAGGGATATAAAAGTACGAAATGAAAACATTAGTCCATGCATGAAATCATACTTTACTCATAAAACATAATCACATACCTCATCAAGTCATGAATAAATCATAGAAATCATAAAACATAAAAGGTAACTTGAGGCATTCATAACATTTTTATGTAGGGAGTAACCCTCTTAGTTACGTTTGGAATACCCATCACAGTATATTTCCTAAATATCTTTGGATAAACCTTAACGTTTAACTCCTTCATGTTACCCAATGCATTGGAGAGCTATATCGGGCTCACCCGCCCTTAGTTTATCATGGAACCACCCGTCTTCATAATAATTCCCAACAACCATAACATAATCATATCACATAAGACATGCATAAAGAAAACATACCATTTCCACTTTTCAATCACAAGATATCAATACAAAAAATTGATATAAAAACATTATAAAAACCATTTTCAATACCAGAATAAAAGAAAAGTAAAACGTGGTATTTAATTTTCGTTCAAAAACAGTTATGGCTTGTAGAGGAAGCCGAAACTCAAATAATGGTCCCGGCGGTAGAGAAGTCATTGTAGCCGCATACGTACGACAAAAAAAAACATTCCCTTTTGTCATTTAGTAAATGATTTGTATAAAAATATTACTTTTGAATAATCGTAAAAGTCAAAGGGTTTTATACACCGTATAAAAGAAAGTTGTGTATAAAACAAAATACGCCTCAATGAAAGTAGATTGAGACGGATTCCCTTACAACTTTGTTGCTTTTAAAGGAATGGCATTTAATCAAAACTTTATAATATCATGAGAATAAATAAATTCATGATATAATATTCCAAAGGATAGTATATACACCATATGAAAGTGAATTTGTGCATAACAACAATGAATCTCAATGGAATGTAAATTGAGATGAAATCACTTATAAAGAAGGTATCCTTAAATTAAGGATAAATCAATCACATAATTATGTGTGACAAATATAAATACACCCAATATAAGGGGATATTAAGTGTAAAACAATCAAAGTTTATTCACACATATTCATTGGATGACATATTCAATAACTAAAAGATGAAGCCAAAGAAATCGAAACTGGGTTACGAAGTTCCCTTAAAACATTCGACAGCCTAACGGTGTCACATTAAAATTCAGAAAATTTGTTTCTGAGAGAGAAATTGGTATCTCATCACTTGGACATAAAATTTACATCAATAAGGATATAGAAGAACATAACCCAACATAAAAAGATGTATGTTAAAAGACATAACAAAATATGTCTTTAAAAATATGAGTGTCAAAGGTTCCATTACCGATTTGGGCAACTTTCGAAGCGTACACCCCAGGAAAGAAGGGTCGTACAATGAAGATGTAAATACCCATAAATGGGATAATATTATACAAATAGTATAATAATGGTCAGTACATACACCACACAAATGGAAATAGTGGAAAATGTATCATGAATCTCACGGTAATAAAAAGTGAGAAGAAAGTCCCCTTATGAAAATTTGGCAGCCTAACAGCACCACATAAACATCCAAGAATGGATTGATGAGATCAAATACGGTATCTCATCACATAAACATAAAAATTACAGAAATAGGAATTGAAAAGATCATCCTCCAACATAAGAACATGGAACATAAAGGAAATGACATAAAAGAGAGTACTTGAAAAGGAAGGGATAGGTGGGATCCCTTACCTCGGGTCCGACTTGACTCGATCAATCTTTAACCTCCTGAATAATAAAAATGAGTTAATTTATAATTGATTTAGAAGCTTTTTCATGTTCATTATTCCTTTTATATCACTTATTACCATGTTATGAACACTATGAAATTATTTAAGTTAATAATGGCCGTTTTGTCGATCATTTCTACTTGAGTCAAAAATAAACTCTTTATAATTACAAGTTTGTTCATGTGGTAAAATATCATTATATCCAGAATTATATTCATTATGTATATATCATATATATCAAATATATCCATAATATACATGCATTTATAATATTACATAACATTTAGAGTTAAATAATGAAATGCACCATTCATGGAGACGGTAAGCCGTACATACGCATGAATGATACTTCCATTTCAATTTCATATTTAATGGAATTAAAAAATAATGATACATAATATTATTATAATTACAGTATGGTATAATATATAATATCATTAAATCTATCCTTTATACGTACCACATATGGTATTAACGAATCAAATCACATTGAGGGGCGGTAGTCCGCACTTCCTAAAATAAAGATATTGCCTTTACCCATAATGGAAACCATAAAGGTATTCCATAAATGAAAGATACAGAAGATTAAGGAAAACATAAACATATAGTGACATCTTAATGGCCACCTTTGAAGGTGTTAAAAGAATATTGAACAATCATCGTTTCGTGAGGCAGAAATTCACCATCGACAGAAACAGTATGTTCTTTAACCATTAGATGTAGGTGTGTGTAAGTGTAGAACTAATCCTTTTTATAACAACATCCTAGTATACTGAAGATACTGGAATTGTACAAAATAAATGAATAAAAATAGTTTAGGGGGTTGGAGAAGCAAAATAAAACAAAAGAACACAAATGAAGACATTACCTTAAAATCGGGTAACTCATATTGGTTTGAACCAAAAGGGTTTCTTGAAGAGATTTCTGCCTAAGGTAAGGCTTCTAGGATGAGGAGAGAGATTCGGAGAGATGAAATGGGCAGGTTTTGGCTGATAAAAATTCTTGAGAGGTGTGTGTATGGTGGTAGAGGTGAGGGCCTTTTATGAGAGAAGAGGAGGAGCACTCTTGGAAAGTTATAAAATATTACTTTATTATAAAATGATTTTCGGATTTTAAAGGTCTCAAATTGATGTATTTCTAGGATATGGTGATAGGAGTTTGAAATCCACCCATCCAATAGGTTTTTGAGATTTTTAGGTCTTAGATTATACATTATCTTTTCATTTTATTTAAATCGTTAAATATTGAGGTAATCGCTGCATCATCATGATGTCATAAATAATTTAATTTATTTAATGTTTAAAAATTATAAAAAAAACACTATGATGTATGAAATCTTTTTAGATTTACAATGAATATTTATAGTTAAAAATATGACTTGTATAACCCCATTTAAGTTTTTTTGTAAAAAAATACATGTTTGTGTCATTTTTACTTTTACTTTAAATAAAAGTCATTAATGTCATTATCATACCCATGTGGCTCCATCGGGTCCCAAAAATCAACCCATGGGTTTTCTTGGTCTCCCATGACTAATCCAATAGGGTTAGGACAAGTTTCAAAATATTTTCAAATTATTATAATATCATTTTTACCTTAAATCACACTAATTACCTTTAATCGCGATTAATAAAACTTAAAAGTTACTATTCACCAAAAAATTATTTTAATCTCATTGAACCACATTTTAATTCCCAATGAAAACCATGTATGTCGGATTTTTGGAAATCAAATCACAGAAGTGGTAATGTTTCATTTAAACAAAAAATCGGTTTTTTAACTATCACTTAGTGGTTTCACTATTTGTCAAAAATTGAAGTTTTTCAGGAAAATAAAACAAATTCACCCTAAGCTATATTTGATATTCCAAATCCAAAAACGATATCTATTTTAAAAAATTCAAAATATATAATTTTCATTAATTAATTTAATAATTCATTCTCACTGTCAAAAAATAGAGTGTTTTTAAGAAACAATATCTATTAAAAGATTGACACTTGTTTAATCTCAATTTCAAAGTGAAATTAATTCTAATGACCACCATTGGATTAAATATTAAAAAAATATTCCAATTAAAATTTATAACCAATTAAAAAAATAATATAACAATATATTTTTATTAGATGAGAAAGCAGTTTTGATGTAAAATGCAGTATTTTTCACTATTAATTAAAAAAATGAACAATGTCAGAAACATACCAAAAATTTAACGAAAGTAAATTTCAATGTCCCAATAATAAAGATAAGTTTATTTCCACAAATAGAGATTATAAAATTATCAAAAGTAAGATTTAAAAAAGGTTTTCCATCGAAAGGCGGTAAAACAATCTTTTAAAGATATTAGAGTATTTATTCTTAAAATTGGATTCATTTGGATTCTAAGCCTCTAAAATTTATTGGATAAATGTAAAAATATTTAACAAACATATGTAATCATTTTGTAGTTATTTTTGTTTATTCCTACCATTACAAGAGCTAGGCGTTAAATGTTATAATATTATTTTATTATTAGTGTGGAACATAAGATTTCAAAGAAACTCATTGTTGCGTATTGGGTATGCCATCAAGCATAGCATCCCTATTAAATTAATATTAACATTTTATTCACAAATATTGATAAAAATTAGAATGTAATATTATTTATTTACCTGGGATGTTACATCCTTCCCCCCTTTTAGGAATTGGGTCCTCAAAATTTCAAAATTGGGCTGGGAAACTCCATTGAAAGTCCCACATCAGAAGAAGAGTCCGTAAAACTATCACATAAAAAGAATGGGAGAGAAGTACAAAGGTCACCCGAGTTAACCCATAGTAGGATTCCAAGTATGAAAATATGGATATGGAGTAAAAAACAAAGGGTCATGTTTTGATGGAGAGTGATATTTAACATGTCTAAGAGAAAGTTAACCACAAGATAATCACAAGCTTGTGATGGGTTAAACGGTATTCGATTCCCCAGTAGGAAAAGTTAACCGAAAAAATTTTTGTTTTAAGGTACCCTTAATTGAGGAATTTATTTTTGATCTTAAATAAATCATAATGAAACATACTTACTTGTCACGTATACTTTCAAATTTTACTATATTTCTTAATCAAACTCATATTTCTCCCAAATATGAGTAGTTGGGAAGACTTTTTCGCATTAAGAGTACTATAATCAACTTCTCGAGAATCACCAAATCCAAAAAAGAGAACTATATATTTCCCATGTATTTAGATATCAACCAAAACCAAACCAAAAAGTTTAGTATGAGATCATATAATACCCACAAAGTATATTTTTTTACAAAAAGAAAAACTACTCCTAATCTACAAAATTTGTCAAACAAAACCCAAAGTTCAACAAATACCATTCAATAAAAATCTATCCACAAATTTTTTCAAAGTAAACCAAACTAAGATTGAAACCCAAATCTCTGAAGTATTTAATCACATAGTCTCCTAAGATAAATCCTATCAATTTCTCCAAAATAACATCAGTTACTCTTACAGTCTCTTACTGAAAAGTAATTAACCTAATCACATATCCTCCATGATAGGTTAATAATTTCCATAGATAATGAAAAATAAACTTACTCTTGATTCATAAAATCATCTAACTAAAAAAATAATTAGTCAAACTAACCAGGGACTTCATGTAGTCTAGTAGTAGGTGATAAATACGAGTCGCTCTTTGGTTGTGGGTTCGATTCCTACTGCTTTGTCCGACGCGGCGGGTTGTCACACAGTCTGCATGTTTTATTTTTTATAAAACTCAAAAAATAACCCTAACATGTTTTAACCTTAATAGTTTCCTTATACCTCTCATTTTCATACAAATTCATTACGATCTCAACATCTTAATTCTTGAAGTCTTATTTCACCACCATAAAATTAAACGATTCCAAAAAATGATTAACAGCATACCTTGTTCATGGCGTCCACTCAGTTTCATCGTCATCTTGTTCACGTAGGTAGAAGTCCCATGCATTACAAAAATGATTTAGAGATCCTTCAAAATCATTTGCTTCCTCCATCCAAAAACACCTTGTACAACATGGGTCATATGGGTGTTCACAGAAAAACAGTTTTGGAAAATAATCATGTATAACATATAATTCCAAAACATATGATAAAACATGATTTCTATAAAATAGTCGGATAGAATTTGAGTTGAAGACTTCTATTATTGGTCCTTTTAGAATACCATAAGTATGTGCTGAGAGACTATATTATAAAAGAAAATATAAATAGGTCGCGCAAGGGTCTCCTTCCTCAGCACCATTTTTAAAATCATAATATGCTTCAAATTCTTCTGATAAGGTAAAATATTTGAAAATACCTTGATAATATTTATCTTTCTTGAAAATATGAGAATATTTTGAAAATAGTATTTGTCAAAATACAACCCATGATCCACGATGATAACGAGGTATAGTAGAGGTGTTTGATATCTCAAATAACTGCTTGCAAGAGAGTTGTATGCTAGAAAAAGTTTCACAATCATCCAAACATGACTTTCCAATAATTATTGCAAGAATGTCATCAGGAAGAGATAGGAATGTCGTTTGAGATCCTCCTCCTTCAATTCTTAACTGTCTTTACTTGACCTGAAAAAAGTTATAAAACAATGATTTAACTAAAATAATAGATATAGGGACTAACCGTGTGTCTATCAAAAACTCGTAATCCCTAAAGTTGTCTAAACCGACCTCTGATACCAACTATAGGGCCTCAGCCTTAAACCATACTTAATCTTGGGTTATTAAAATATTACATAATGAGGATCTTTTCAGGTTTAGAGTTTTAGAGTATTAGATCATAAAACATGCATTACATTCCACATTTCAACAAATTGGTTACATAAAAGATAGTACTCATGTTTCCCGTCTACGGGAACATATTTAAAATAAACATGGATCCTTTCTTGAAACTTCCTTGACACTATCATCACATCATGTACCTTTCCATTGACCTGTGAAAAACATTTAAAAACATGGGATGAGCATAAAAAACTCAGTAAGGGATATAATTGTACGAAATGAAAACATTAGTCCATACATGAAATCATACTTTACTCATAAAACATAAACACATACCTCATCAAATCATGAATAAATCATATAAATCATAAGACATAAAAGGTAACTTGAGGCATTCATAACATTCTTACGTAGGGAGTAACCCTCTTGGTTACATTTGGAATACCCATCATAGTATATTCTTTAAATCTATTCAGAGAAACCTTAACGTTTAACTCCTTCATGTTACCCAATGCATTGGAGAGCTATAGTGGGCTCACCCGCCCTTACTTTATCACGGAACCACCCATATTCATAATAATTTCCAAGAACCATAACATAATCATGTCACAGAAGAAATGAATAAAGGAAACATACCATTTCCACTTTTCAATCACAAGATATCAATACAAGACATTCATATAAAAAAATTATGAAAACCATTTTCAATACCAGAATAAAATAAAAGTAAAACATGGTATTAATTTTTCATTCAAAAAAAGTTATGGCTTGTAGAGGAAGCTGAAACTCAAATAATGGTCATGGCGGCGGAGAATTCGTTGTCGCCGCATACGTACGAAAAAAAACATTCCCTTTTGTCGTTAATAAACTCTTCGTATAAAAAGATTCCTTTTAAATAATCATAAAATTCAAAGGGGTTTATACACCGTATTAAAGAAAGTTGTGTATAAAACAAAATATGCCTCAATGAAAGGAGATTGAGACAGATTCCCTTACCACATTGAAGATTTTAAAGGAATTCCATTTAATTTAAACATTATAATATCATCAGAATAAATGAATTCATGATATAATATTCCAAAGGACAGTATATACACCATATTTATGTGAATTGGTGCATAACTACAATGAAGTCTCAATGGAATTTAAATTGAGATGAAATCCCTTATAAAGAAGGTATCCTTAAATTAAGGATAAATCAATCACATAATTATGAGTGAAAAATAAAAAAACACCCAATATAAGGGGATATGAAGTGTAAAAGAATCATATCTAATTAACACATATTCATTGGAAGACATATTTATTAACTACAAGTTGAACCCAATGAAATCTAATTTGGGTTACGAAGTTCCTTTACAAAAATTCGACAGCCAAACAACGTCACATTAAAATTTAGAAAATGAGTTGATGAGAGAGAAAATGGTATCTCATCACTTCGACATAAAATTTACATCAATAAGGATATAGAAGAACATATCCCAACTTAAAAAGATGTAAGTTAAAAGACATAACAAAATAAGTCTTTAAAAAATGATTGTGAAAGGTTCCCTTACCGATTTGGAAAACTTTCGAAGCGTACACCCCATGAAAGAAGGGTCATACAATGAAGATGTAAATACTCATAAGTGGGATAATATTATAAAAATATTATAATAATTGTCAGTACATACACCACACAAAATGAAATAGTGGCAAATGTATCATGAATCTCACAGGAATAAAAAGTGAGATGAAACTCCACTTATGAAAATTTGGCAGCCTAACGGTGCAACATAAAACATCCAAAAAATGATTGATGAGATAAAATAGGGTATCTCATCACATGAACATAAAAATTACAGAAAGAGTAATAGAAAATAACATCCTCTAACATAAGAACATGGAGCATAAAAGAAATGACATAAAAGGGAGTACTTGAAAAAATAGAGATAGGTAAGATCCCTTACCTCGGGTCCGACAAGACTCGATCGTTCTTTAAACTCCTGAATAATAAAATTGAGTTAATTTATACTTGCTTAAGAACCTTTTTCAAGTTCATTATTACTTTTATATCACTTATTACCATGTTATGAAAACTATGTAATTATTTAAGTTAATAATGGTCGTTTTGTCAATCATTGCTACTTGAGTCAAAAATAAACTCTTTATAATCACAAGTATGGGGTAAAATATCCATTATATTCAGAATTATATTAATTATG
Source organism: Viscum album (assembly GCA_963277665.1). Classification (NCBI taxonomy): domain Eukaryota; kingdom Viridiplantae; phylum Streptophyta; class Magnoliopsida; order Santalales; family Viscaceae; genus Viscum; species Viscum album. Next base: position 1,345,792,205 of record OY728119.1, on the reverse strand, counting down.
TAGATATAATATATATCATGTATATCCATAATATAAATGCATTTATAATATTACATAACATTTAGAGGTAAGGAATGAAATGCACCATTCAAGGAGACGGTAAGTCGTACGTACGCATGAACGCTACTGCCATTTCTATTTCATATTTAATGGAATTAAAACATAATGATACATAATAGTATTATAATTCCAGTATTGTATCATATATAATATCATTAAATCTATCCTTTATACGTACCACATATGGTATTAACGTATCAAATCACTTTGAGGGGGCGGTAGTCCGCACTTCCTAAAATGATGATATCGCGTTTACCCATAATTAAAACCATAAACGTATGCTATAAATGAAAAATAAATAAGATTAATGAAAACATAAACATATAGTGACATCTTAATTGCCACCTTTGATGGTGTTAAAAGAATATTGAACAATCATCGTTTCGTGAGGCAGAAATTCACCATCCACAGAAACAGTATGTTCTTTAACCATTAGATGTAGGTGTGAGTAAGTGTAGCTCGAATCCTTCTTATAAAAACATACTAGTATATTTAGGATACTGGAGTTGTTACAAAATAAATGAATAAAAAGAGTTTAGGAGGTTGGAGAAGCAAAAAAATACAAAAGAACACAAGTGAAGACATTACCTTAAAATCGGGTAACTCCTCTTGGTTTGAACCAAAAGGGTTTCTTGAAGAGCTTTCTACCTAAGGTAATGCTTCTAGAATGGGGAGAGGGATTTGGAGATATGAAATGGTAGGGTTTGGCCGATCCAAATGCTTGAGCGGTGTGTGTAAGGTGGTTGAGGTGGGGGCCTTTTATAAGAGAAGAGGAGGGGCACACTTGGAATGTTATAAAATATTTCTTTAATATAAATTGATTTTCAGATTTTATAGGTCAAAAATTGATGTATATTGAGGTTAAGGTGATATGAGTTCGAAATCAACCCATCCAGTAGTTTTTGACATGTGTAGGTCTTAGATTATACATTATCTTTTAATTTTATTTAAATCATTAAATAATGAGGTAATCACTGCATCATCATGATGTCATAAATAATTAAATTTATTAAATGTCTAAAAATTATAAAAAAATTAATATGATGTATGAAATCTTTTTATCTTTCTAATGACTATTTATACTCAAAAATCTGACTTGTATAACCGCATTTAAAAATTGTTTTAGTAAAACAATACATGTTTGTGTCATTTTTACTCTTACATTAAATAAAAGGAATTAATGTCATTATCTTACCCAAGTGGCTCCATGGGGTCCCAAAAAATAGAGCCATGGGTTTTCTTGGTCGGCCATGACTCATCCAATTGGTTTAGGGCAAGTGTCAAGATATTTTCATTTTATTACCTTTAATCACGATTAATAAAACTTAAAAGTTACTATTCACCAAAAAATTATTTTAATCTCATTGATCCACATTTTACATTTTAATGACAACCATGTATGTTGGATTTTTTAAAATCAAATCACAGAAGTTGTAAAGTTTCATTAAAATGAAAAATCAGTTTCTTTAATTATCACTTAATAGTTTCACTATTCATCAAATATTGAGCTTTTTCAGAAAAATACCAAAAACTCACCCTAAGCTATATTTGATATTCCGAATTCAAAAATGATATCTATTTTGAAAAATTAAAAATATATAAGTTGCATTAATTAATTGAATAATTCATTCCCGCTGTCAAACAAATAGCATGTTTTTAAGAAATAATATCTATTAAAAGATTGATAGTAGTTTAAGTCCAATTTCAAAGTGAAATTAATTCCAATTACCACCATTGGATTAAATAGTAAAAATATATTTCAATTACACATTAAAACCAATTACAAATATATTCTAACCATATATTTAAATTAGATAAAAAAGCAGTTTTGATGTAAAATGTAGTATTTTTTTCACTATTCATTAAAAAATGAACAATGTCAGAAACATACCAAAAATTTAACCAATGTAAATTTCAATATCCCAATCATAAAGAATAAGATTAGTTTAACAAATAGAGATTATAAAATTTTCAATAGTTATATTTAAAAAAGGATCACCATCAAAAGGAGGTAAAACAATCTTTTAAAAATATTAGAGTATTAATTCTTAAAATTGGATTCATTTGGATTTTAAGCCTCTAAAATTTATTGGATAAATATAAAAATATTTAACAAACATATATAATCATTTTCTAGTTATTTCTTTTCATTAATGCCATTAAAACGGCTAGGAGTTAACTATTATAATATTATAATATTATTAGTGTGCAACGTAAGATTTCAAAGAAACTCGTTGTTGCGTATTGGGTACGCCATCGAGAATAGCATCCCCTTTAAATTAATATTAAAATTATATTCCCAAATATTGATAAACATTAGAATGTAATATGATTTATTTACCTGGGATGTTACAAAAATGAAACATCATTTCTTATTTATCAAATACCGAATATGTTTTTGAATAAATCATGCATCATGTTCACTCATATTTCACATTACTCATGAGAAAAATCACATCACCCAATTCCTTGGAGAACTATATAATATTTTACACACCTGTGACTTCAAAAAATTTACATTATAATGTGTTCCACATATAACATATATCAAAATTGGAAACAAAAAAACCATAGAAAGGAATTGGTTTTATTTCATAATGTGTACATTCAAAAATTTTGGTTTTTAAATTAATTAGGTAATAACATACCTGATAATAAAATTATTAACATGGATTGAAGATGAAACAATATCGAGAAGTGTGTGTTTTTGAAAGAATAATTTATTTGGAAACCATTTTGTTTTTCATGATATCAATTAAAAAATATATATCCTATAAATGGTATGATAATGATGAATTAAAATAATTATGGAATATCCATACAAAAAATAGGTTGAAAGAGTGAAAATCGATGAAATTGAGATGAGTTTTGGAGTTCCCCATATATTGTGGTTGGATTCTTTTTTCACATTAATCTCTTTTAATATCACATTATATTTTTTAATTAAAAATAATATATACTTTTATATATTATTATAATTTTTTATGATTTCATTAAAATCTATTGTGGACCTTTGTATTAATTATAGATTTTAATTTTGTCATTAGAGAGAATTATTTTTCAATGTTTTCAATTTTTTTTTGTTTTTATACATGAATGAATGTTCATTTAAAACGAGGATGAAAATATTGAATTGTAATTGTATATTATTAATGATCCATTATAATCATATATGACTTTAAATTTAATTTTTTAATACCACCTAAGGATGATTCATTAGATAAAAGTTAATGATGACCATTTTTTATAGTTCTGGTTGATTTTCAAACACAACACACTCATTTATTATTTTTTATTATTATGAGTATGAGTTATATCCATAACATAAAAATGGTAATAAAAAAACAATAAAATGTGTTCTATACATTTTTATGGTCTTATTAATAGCCTTTATGGTGTTTATGAAAAATAAATGTTCATCACCCACGATATCGGCAAATGGACACATCGCGGGTGATGATTCCATTTCCAAGATATGAGAGAGAGGGGGGGATATTAATGATTTATCTTCGGTTAACATGATATAAATATATTATATTTAATTTAATAGAGTTATCATGAAATTTTTATGATGTTAGGTGAGGAGATAATAACAAAAGAAAATTAAAATGAAAAACCATAATAGAAATATAGATAGGATTTACCTCTTGAATTATTCTCTTGAGATCCTCCCTAATGACCCTAGGATAGATATTTTGATTATAACAATAATTAATAATCATTGGTAGTATATATGGATGTGAATTGGAATGAATATAGGTAACGATAAAATCTTGAGATGTGTGAGGAGTAGAGGGTGTGAGGGGTGGTATTTATAGTAGAGGAGAGGTTTTTTTTTAATTTAATCATAATTTTATTATTTATATCATGAAAATAATTAGTTATTATTCTAGAGAATAATTATTTTAATTATATTATGTGAGTTCTATATAACTCTAGTTACATAATAATTGATTCAATGAATAGTGTATTAATCTTATATTGTATATATAACATAAAATAATGTATTTCAGTATTCACAAAAAATTAATGTAATTCAGGAAAATCACAAAAATTATTCCTATTAATTTTTTTGTGTATAATTATAAAATGAACTCAATTTTATGAAAATAATTTTATAGAAATGAATAATTAAATTTTTAATTAAAAACAACATTTACTTGGATATTATTAATTTTAAAATTATAACTCACTATGTAGCGCATTGAAAAATTATGTAATGTCCCATTAAATTATCATAAAATCGTTAGACATAGAAATATATCAATTTCTGACTGCATTTTATCAAAAAAAAATTTCTTTTAAAATATTAAATAAATTTTAATGTTGATTTAAATATTTATGGCTTAAAAAAATAACAACACCAAATTAATAAAATTAAAAATATTTACATACTTATAATATTATATAATTATATCATATTTTGACTTATAAGATGCCAAAATTTTCATTATACATTCATTGTTGAGTATAATATTTATTTCACTGGTTTATTATTAATAAGTGTAATATTACTATTCATATGTTAATGTAGATATTTTAGTATTATTGTTTATTAACAACTAGAAATACATATTAGTTAATTAATTCATAATTTATACTGTTTTTATTTTACTCTCTACGTAATTTTATCTGATTTATAATAAATATTATTACTATAATAAGAGAAAAATTCATTGATAAAATACTAGGTCATTATATTATCCTCCTATTTGAAAATATCGCCCTCAAAATTTAATTTTACATAAAATGGTGTGGGTATTTCTCCATTATCACCTCCTATTATTCCTATGTTTCCCATTCATGCTTTTTGTTCCTCCATAACATGTTGACAAGGTGAGTAATATTGTTGTGTAGAACCTTATCTCTCTTATCCAAAATCATTACAGGTAAATCCTCATTATAGAGATCAACTTCCAGTTGTACCACCTCTATGTTCAGAAAATATTAGGGATCTAGTATATACCTTCTTAGGACTGATACGTGTAATGCATCATTAACTTCATCTATATTTGGTTTAAGGGAAACATGATTGTCTAAGGCTCCTATGTGACCAAGGATATCAAATAAGGCCAATTAACCTTGGGCATGGATTCCAATTATTTCCAAATCTATTAACTCACCTCTATATTGATATTCAAAGGAAGACTTTATATCTAATATTGAACTCCATCTCCCTTTGATGGTTGTTAGCATAACTCATATTCAGAGTCATAAAAACTTGAATATGATGTAGGATGGATCGAACCTCTTATAGAATCTCTTACATAAGATTATGTTAATATATATTTCATTTACCAACTGAATCATAATAGTTTAGAGTCCTATAACATTTTCTATATAGAGGTTCATATGGAGAGATCTGAATACTCTAGTGGAAGATAATTGTCACACCCGTTTTTTTTTAATTTTTAATTTTATTATTTTTATTAGGCATCGGATAGTTCGGGTCGAGGCCCGACTTAAAATTTCCGAGCTCTTTTTTTAGAAACGAATGTTTCGCTCTGGGTTGTGTCAAGCGCACCACGGTCGAAGTCGAGCGACCTCTCCCGGGTCTCCGTGCGACCTCGCCCAGCTCGCCGCAAGGCCTACCCAATGTTTAAGGGAGATGAAAATTATGCTGAGAATATTAAAATGAGAACACAATGAAAATTGAGAACGTGTGGCCTTGGGCGAGACACGACTCGGGTGAGGCACGATTTTGAAACCGTGCAGCCTTGCCTGGTCCACTCGGTGACCTACTGATGTTCAATTTATTAAATAAGAGGAATTAATAATAAAGCAATAAAATTTATTGAATTGTGAAATAAAATAAAAATATAATAATTAAAATAATTTAGTGATTTAAAAAAATGTTAACAAAGATAATATTTTTATTATGAACAATAACAATAATAATAATAAGTTATTTATATAAAGTTTATTAGTATCAAATTTGTTATTATCTGATTATTATTAGAATTTTAGTCTTATTATTATAGTTAATATTAATAGTATTAATATTCATATTATTTTTAATTGGTTTTGTTTTTAGATTTTTTAGGTTTCTTTTTATTTATTTATTTTCCATCTTTTCTTTCTTTTTTTCCCTCTCAATCTCATCAGATCCCCTCCCAATTTCCTTTTTTTATGTTGAAACCCTCCCCCTCTCCTTGCTGGATCGCGCTGCAGCGCCCCCCCCCCCCCTCCCCATTTTCTCTTTTTTTTCCGCTGAAACCCTTCCCCTCTCATTTGTTGGATCGCGTTGCAGCACCCCCATAGAACCCTCAGCTCCCTTGCTTCGCGGCACCACCAGAGGATCCCTTTCCTTCCCCCTACTTGGAACTGCCGCCCTCCTTCCTGTGTCGGCCAGCACCGCCCTCACGCCGCACCCACCTCCTGTTTCCGGCGGAATCCGGTCGGACCTCCTTGCTTCCCTTGGCCAGCTTGAGGCGCAACTCCCAGGAACACCCATGCCAGCAGATTCACCCGTTGCTCCTGATCGGCCTCTCGCTCCTCCCTTGTCCAGCGTCGCACCGCTTCCCCGACCCGCGGCCAGGCCAGCTCGCGCCACTGCGTGACCTCCCTCACTGGTCGGCGCTACTCCGATTTTCCCCACCGGCGTCTCTTCCCCCCTTTCTGGCAGAACTCCAATGGCAGCCTTTAAAGGCGTTGGGTAGTTTCATGTTGGTTCATCTCATTTTGGTTCGTCACTAACACCGAGGTAAGGGTTAATGTCGTTGGATGGTTTCACACCTAGTTGTGCGATGTACTTTATGCGTTTTAAGGTTCGTATTAATTATCATGTAGGATTTTGGTCGCTGTCTTGTTTGATTTGGTTTTTTTTATCATATTGCTTTAATAATTTGTTTTTAGGGTTCGCATTAGACCCCTTGTGGTGCGATTTTCATGCGATGAGAGGTTCACACCAATTTTACAGAGTAGCTACACACCAGTAGGTGGTTCCATTCCTTTCCACCATCAAGATAATTTAATTTGTTTGTTTACTTAAACTTAATCTATTATATGGTTTAGTTACATGATGAAAATTATGTTTAAAATTTTTTGGTATGCTCGTTTGAAAAAAAAATGGGTTTCTGGGAGTGATATAATCTTATTGTTTATGTGTGTTGTGGTAAAAATGCTTGGTAGTGCTGTAGAGGTTTTGTGAGATAATTTTTTGAAAAAACGTTGTGACATGCGTGCGTGATGAAAATTGTACTTGTTTTTAGAAACTGTCATGTTTTTCCATTCGAGCCTATTGTGGTAAATTTTAGGGGTGTTTAATAAGTGTTTATAGCATGCCAATGTGGTTTTAGAAGGGTTGATTTGTGGAATTAATTTTTAATGGTTTTTTTGCATGTGATATGTTTTATAAGATCATGAGTTGTTTATTTAAGTGGTGTTTTGAGTACGAAACATGGTTGAAAGGTTTTTGAGGGTTGTTTGGTAGGTGAGAAATGTGTGTTCAAGTCACTTTAGGTGTTTGTGTATTTAAATAGAAATTTTCAAAGTATATGAATCACTTTTGGTGTGTTTTCCTTGTTGTGTAGTTGTGAAATTGAAATGCAAAATTGTTTGAATAATGGAAGGCAAGTTTTGACATAGTTACCTCGTGTGTCAAATTTTAAAGTGACGCCTCTATATAAAATCAAGTTGTTTTTTGTGTAAAGTCTTCTTGGTCTTTCTTGAAATGATTTCAATAATAGATCAAATGATTTATTGGTACATTTATATGATGTTAAAATGGTTCATTGAAGGAGTTGAATATGCGTTCATTTTTAAAGTGGTATATTTTTATAAAATGAGACATGTCCTTGGTGTGCATGTGCCTTTGAAATAGTTTTTTTGTATACAAGTGGTGACTTTTTTGTGTAATGTCATGTTTGTTTTGTAAAATGTGAAAGTGATGTGTTATGTGACTGTGGATCATGTTTGAGCACAAGGGAAAACCCTGGGTATCTAGGTGGGTGGACTAGAACTAGTGCACTAGTGAACCGGATGGGTATCGTCCATGTTTCACTTAGCTGGATTGATGATTGCAACACTAACTCAACGTATGATATCTGAGGGTCTTGGCCTTCTAAGCCATGGCTTTTGAGGGTCGTGGACTTCTAAGCCACGTTTTCTGAGGGTCATGGCCTTCTAATCCATGTTTCACTGAGACACGAGGTTCTAGGGTCCCACTCGAGCTAGATGAACCATAGGGGATTTACCCATAGTGCTCTACCATCGATGGTGTGGTGCCTTCCATCGGCATATGGAGGAACAATTGTGTGTGTGTGTGTGAGTATGTGTGTTTGTGTGTGAGTATGTGTGTGTGTGAGTGAGTGTGTGTGTGTGTGCCCATAAAGAACCATTCTCTTCCTCTTTAAAATCGTGTTTGTGAAATGAGTTCTTTTCAGTGTTTTCCTTTAGCATATGGTTTTTAAAGGTTTTCATTAAAAGAATTTCGAAAATATAACATGAATAAGCACATTAAATTGTCCTTTTGATGTTGTGGCATGGAACCTTTTTATTGGGTGACGTCCTTCTGGGCCTTTCACTCACACCCTGCATACACCTTCGGGTGTATGTAGACTTTGTTTCTTATGTATTCCAGGTTGTGACATCATGCTTAGCGGTGGTGGTTCGAGTTGTTAGTGGCCTTCTCATGCAGGTTGGTGTTGTGGTGTGCAGATGCTGCACCACTCTTATCGCTTGGAGGTTTGAGTTATAGTTTTAGTCTCTTTTGTTGTCATTTTTTTTGGACGTTGGTTCTAGTTGTAAACCATTAAATTTTTTTAGTTTAATGGTCTCTTTGGTTGTCAATTCCTAGTCTCATTTTTATTATCTTGTTGGTTTTTACGTATACCATTTTGGTTAAACCGTTCCCACATGTTACTCTTGATACCCAGGAACTTGTGCCAGCCCATGGGGATCGGGAATGCCCTTCGGGCCTTGCTGCGGAACGGGTCGGGCACCGGGTTGGATGGAGACCCGGCCTAGTTCGTGACAATAATTTTTATAAAAACTCCACCCATAGGATATTTTAATCCCATTAACATTTTAATTCCGAATGACAGGCTCATATCGTATATTTTATTTTTTAAATAATCCTTTTTGATTGGGAATCATTTTTGGGGTGATAGGTCATGAAAAAATTCAATTTAGTACTCAAGGACCCCTGGATAATTCTCCAAAATTTAGATGTGAACCTAGGATCATGATTGGAGACAATTGAAAGTGGAATCCCATGTAGTCTCACCACTTCTTTCACATATAAAATTTCATGTTGTTTAAGAGATACAACATCCCAAATATCGATAAAGTGGGATTTATTGGAGATTTCACCCACCAAAACCCATATCACATTACATACATAGGATTTCTTAAAGAAACATGTGAAAAAATCCCTAGTTAGAATTTCCCATGTTCACATGGTTATAGGAAATGGTTACATTATCCCTTTGGACTTCTGTCGCTATAATTTAACATGATTACAATTCAAATACCTTGAGATATACAGTGTAATATATTCCATCGTGTTTCACCAATAGAAGTTCCCTTGGATGTCATCATACATCTTGGTACTATCAGGATGGATAGGTAATGTTGAGATATGTGCACTACCTAATATCCCTTTATTTATCCCATGTGATAAATTGACACATAGATTCATTAATATTCTCTTGGATAGATGGTTTAAGAATCATTTTTGAAAGGTAATATGTATTTAATGACATTATTATTTACAAATCAATCATTTTCATATCCTTAAAGATATTGTCTTTCTCAAAATAAAACGTGGATAGAATTGTTGGTTCCTTTCTACTAAGAGAATTAGCTTCCTTGTTTTCCTTGAAAGGATGATAGTAAATAGAGAGATCATAATCATTTATTTGATCTAACCATATCCTTTGATTTAATTTGACATTATTTTCTGTGAATATATACTTTAGCCTCTTCTGATTGATATATATGTCACAATTATCCCAATATAGGTAGTGCCACTATATTTTCAAGGAAAAATCATAACTACTATCTCCAGATCGTGCATCATGTAGTTATACTAATGTATTTCTTAATATAGTTAGGCATAGGGTGTCACATTATCATTTTTTATGAGTAAAAATGCCATTCATTTTATGGAAGCATCATTATATATCAAAAAATATTCTCTAATTTTCCATAATATGAGTACATGTGTAGTGATCAGGATTCTCCTTATATCCTTGAAGTATTAATATCATTATTCCATCCAGAAATTCATTACCCATTTCCATATTTACTAAGTAAGAATATTTGATCATCATGAAGAAATTTATCACAAAACAATGATAGTACCCCACTTATCTATGAAAACTGTGGATATCTATTAAAATAGAGGGTATTTTTCACTCCTCAATAGCATTTTTTGGGTCCAGAGATATTTCATATCTTCTATTCAAATTCTCCAAGAATGAGATTTCCTACAAAAAAAATCTCACTTTCTGAAATTGGAATACAAAAAATCCTTAATCAATGTCACCAACGAAAGAAATATATGTTCTTCATGTACCTCCTTTATCATAGAGTAAATGAAAATGTCAAAAATAAAATGCACCATAAAATTATTGAGGTAATATAAAAATACACAATTCATAAAATCCATGATGATCTTAGGGGAATTAATATGTTTTAAGTGAATCACCTGAAAATAACAGTGCACATACCATGTACAGAGTGCAGTCTTCTAGATATCTTACATATTCACCTTTAGAAGTTAATATCCAAAATGAATATTCACCTTTGGGAAGTACTAAGCTCTTTGAAATAGATCAAAAAAGTCATATTTCTTTGGATGATTATACTTGGTCTTTATGGTGGGCTTGTTGACTTCCCGATAACCAATATACAACTGCATTGATCAATCATTATTCATGTAAAATAAAACTAGAATACCCCATATTGATGTACTAGGGCCTATGAACCATATTTCCAATTTATCTATTAACAACTTCATTAAATCCTCCAGTTCAATAGGAGCCATCATATAGGGACACTATGAGATAAGAGTATCACTAGGAATGAGGTCTATTGAGAACTCTACCTCACGATCCGGGGGATTTTTGGTAACTCTTTAATAAATATATCACCATATACCCTCCTGGTGAGAATTTCTCTTAGGATGACAAATTCATTTGGACTCAACCATTTGGGAGAGGTATGATTCTTCACATAGAATCAATACCCACACAATTGAAGTATTTTCAAAAGGATATTCATGATGTTCCATTATTTTTTATAGATCATGGAATGGTTTGGAATAAAGAAACATAATTAATTTTCTTGGAATATTATATATTATCTATATTAATAGATCTAACACATCCTCAATATAGCATTGAATTACACCAAGGAACGTATTATGAATTCACTAGAAAAAACTTCCCACATACTCCAATATGTAATCTTCTAACACTTGGGATGCGATGATTTCACCACTCAGAGTTTTTACAGATAACACTACTACAAGGATGCGGGGATCTGATTGAATACTTCTAGTAAATTTGAATAATATAAAGTAATGTACAAAATGATAATCAAATAAAACATTTTCCATTCATGATTGAATAGGATGTATACTATGAATGACTAAATTTTAATTTTCCACATCCATAATATTGATTGAATAGTATTTCCCATGATCATTTAGATTTGGTGGTTGATTATGATAATTACCCTCAAGATCTCATGTTTTAGTTCATCGTCTTATATAGTTCCCTAACTCCTAAAGTTTTTGTATAGAACCATTCGTGGTGCTCTCCTTTACTCCACCATGTTTTCTTGCATCCTCATGTATTTTTTACATTCTTGAGATTGGTGGAATTATCTCCATCTCTTTATTCATTTACCTTACTTTTTCAGGATCATCCCATGATGATTCATTTGACATTTTCGACATGTTGGTGGTTGTTTTTTCTCTCCACCATTCTCATTATATCATCTTGTATTGAACAATTTCGTTCATTTATTACCATCATGTCAGTGTGACTATTCTCCAAATTCCATATCAACTTCGAGAGAACATCTACGAACATCATCATTACTCCAAATGTCTCTAATGTCATGATTATTTTAAAGGAATAGTTTTATACCACTAAAGAATCATTCAATTTTTTTTCATTGTTGAAAACGAAATCCAAAGAAAACCTTGAATGCCATGTGAAAAATGTTCATAGGTTTCGACCGAATCTCCTCAAATTTGCATCAGCTCTATGAATTCTAACTACATATTTGAATGGATTGTCAGAAGGAAATAGTCATTAATGAACATAATCTTAATTTCTTTCCACTTCATCTCTTAAATTTAATCCTTCAATATGGTGTTTTGGTCAACACCCATAATTGGTTGAACTTTCCATCAAGACAAAAAATAGTGAGAGTTACATTATTTGTTTCAGAATAGTGAATCACATAAATGATATTAACCATTGAGTTAACCAACTATTCCACTACTAGTGGATTAGAAGATCTACAATACAGTAGATTTCATTTCCACATATAACAGTCGATATCCAATTTCTCTTAATTTTCTAAAGGATGGTGTAATATATTATTAATGTTATTCTTCACAACCTGAGATAGCTAAGTAAGAATCACCATGAAAATTTTATATCATCCTTCTAAATTATTCGGGATGCACTTCATGAAATCACTGCATTGTCCCTCAAACGGTTTTTGGATTAGTTTCTCTAGGTTCTCACCATTTTATTATAATGAATATATAGAACAAAACCAAAATAAAAAAATTTATAAACAATATATCCCATTGTAATATTAAATGTAAAGTTAAATATTATGGGATCCCTGGGTTTATAAAATAATATTAAGTGATTACATATATTTAGTTTCACACTATTGGTTTCACTATGGTTCTCTAATCCTAATTCTAAAAATAAACTAAAAAGTTCTCTAATACCAACTGTAGTGACCCTGAATTTTGATATAATAAAAATATATCATCAACCTAAAATAATTTCCCAATGAGGATCAAATCGATTATAATACTGGGAAAACATAAAGGATTCATAACATTTTAAAAATGAAAAATTATATAATTACTTCTTTTATAGCTTCTTATTGTCCCATGTGCTATCCCCAGTATTAATATTAACATAAAGATATACATAAAAAGGTATGATCTGAAAATCATTGTATAATAATATATATAGTCATGAAACAATATTACATGGTGTGGGAATAATTATATTATCATCATTATTAGAGGAAGCATTGGATGAAGGCAAGAAATGTGGAAATGCATAAAAATGAAACATCATGTCTTAGGGTAAACTATTAGAAATATTTTGTTAACAAATATTGAATCATATTCACACATATTAAAAATTCCTCATGAAATAAATCACATTACCCAATGCATTGGGGGGCTATATAATTCTGGGGCACCCATCACATCAAAACATTTACATTACCATGCATGCCACATAGAACCTATATCAATCTTGGACATAAAAAAACCAGAAAAGGAATGATTTTAATTTCTTAAAGAACACATTCCAAAACAATGGGTTTCAAAATTAATGACAAAATACCAAACGTGATATAATAATGAACAACTTTGAGTGAGGAATAAATAATACTGAGATGTACATTTTTTTATAGAAGTGTCCATTTGTAAAATATTTTGTAGGCCATAATCTCAATTAAAAAACTATAAAACCCCATAAAAGGTAATATAGTAATGAATAAATGATATTTAAGGAATATTCATACTATAAAATTGGTGATAGAAGTAAAACATACTGAAAGAATGTTGGGTTTGTGAATTCCCCATTCCAAATGTCCTAACATTTTATTCACATTAATATCCTCTATAATCACATTTTATTCCTTAATTGACAATTAAAAAACATTATATATATTAAAATATTTCATTATAGTTTTATTAGGTGATTTTATGGTCCATTGTATGAGTTTTAGAGTTTTATTTCATTATTCAATAATGTTTGTTTTCATTTTTTCCATGATCAGTTCATTTAAAAATAGGAAGAATGACTAGAATAGTTTTTATATGTTATTAATGAACATCTATAAGATTAAAGGGCCTTATAATTAATATGGCTATATACCATGAATATGATTCATTAGATATAATATAATGATGATCATTTTAGGTTAATTTTTATGATTTTTCAAAGACATCGATCTCATTTTGTTTTATCATGTATTATTATGTGTATAAGTTATTTCCAGAACATAAAAACAGTTATAAAATAAAATTTATAAAAAATTCAATATCATTTTATGGTATTATTATTATAATTGATGGTTCTTAAATAAATTTATTGTGCATTGCCCACGATGTCGGAAAATTGACACATCAAGGGAGACAATTCCATTTTTAATATAAAAGAGTGATTGGGGGGAATAGTTTAATTTTGGATATTCCATTAACATGATATAATTACAGTATATGTTAGGTACTAGATTAATCATTCAATTTGAGTTATGGGGGGTTAGGAGATAATGATAAAAGAATTTGAAATTGTATGTAAATTAACAAAAAAAGAGAGGATAAACCCCTTGAATCATGCTCTTGAGATCCTACATGAGGCACATAAGATTGTTATTTTTATGAGACAAGTGCTACTGAACATGAGGGAGGGGTTATTGGAGATTATTGGGAGTAATTTAGTTATGTATCAATTCATAGGAGGTGTGAGAAAAATACGGTTTGATGGGTGGTATTTACAGTGGAGGAGAGGGGTGCTTTCTTATTATTATAATGATTAGTTTATATTATTTTTCAACACAAGCAAGAGTATTGATTCCTAATACTAAATAGTATAATTAGATCATGTGAGTTAAAAAAAATGTTTCATAAATTATTGATGAATATATTAATTGTGTATTTATCTTATAATTTTTATATATCATAATTTACCGTATTTCCCTATTCACCAAAAAATCATGTAATTCTGGAAAATACCAAAAATTCATAAAACACATTATTTTGATGTGTAGAATTAAAAAATAAAATCCAGTTTTTTAATATAGTTTTCTAAATATTATTAATTAAATTTTTAATTAAAATCATCTTTTACATTGAAAATTTCATTTTGAAATTATAACTGATTTTGTAACACTTTTAAAAATTACTTAATTCCTCATATAATTTTCATAAAACCCTAAATCATTAAAATAGTAATTCATTAATATATTTTATAAAAATAAAATTTATTTAATATTATTAAGTTAATCATTAATGTGTAATTATAAATTTATGACTTATATAAATACCAACATGTAATTAATAATTTATAAAATATTTACTTATACTAAGATATAATTATATCATAGTTTCATTTATAATATGCAAAATGTTTATTTATACTCTCATGGGAGAGTCTATAATTCATTTGGATAGTATACAATTCATATTGTTCATATCACTATTATCTAAGATAAGTAACTATTTCATTGGTATTGTTATTTTACTTCTAGAAATACTTCATATATCATTAATTATTCATTTTAAATGCTTTCAATTTATTCTATATGTGATTTTATTTTATTTATACTATATGTCATTATTTTAAGGGGAGAATAAATTTTTTAATGAAATTTTGGGTAATTACAATTTGTTTAACGTTTGATAGATATCATTTTAATGAAAATTATTAATGTAACATGGTTTTATTTATGGATGTGAAATGGTGGATTAAAATTTTCAATGCTCACATAATGGTATATTTAGTTTAAATAGTCTCATGTAATGGTTTTTTATTTCTAATTTAATGGTATCTAGGATTTAAATAGGTTAACTAAATATATCTTTGAACATCACAATAGTTAAACCACATTTTACTTTTTTTCTCATAAGGGTAGTCCCCTCTTATTGTATGAACATTCCATGGATCCTAAAGCTCACATAATAGTACCCTAAAATTTAAAATGCCTAATTTAATGTTGCAAACCTTGTAGGGTAAAACCTTATTCCCCTTACACAACATGTATGAGTTTTGTATTTGTATCATATTTCGAATGAACAGAAATTATATCAATGAAACACCCCTTCTTACAAATATGTTATATTATTAAATCACAAATCATATCTTAGATCATAAAAAGAAAAAATTACAAATGAATAATTTATAAAATAAGAGGAATTTCTAGATGTTATGAATCATATTCCAATGTAATAGTTACTTGACATTTAGAATAGTAATGTAACCCTTATTAATATTAAAACATTTAATTTAATAGTTACATCCCCAATAAAATTATAAATAAAATATGTCCATTTTTTAAATCAATATATAAAATAACTATATCATACAATATGTAAATAAATGGTGTAGAGATTTTAAAGTAATTGTCGGTCCTTTTATAAAGAATAATTATTCCTTTGAAATTTTTTAAGTAATATAATTAATTGAAAGAAAATTTATTTTCATAAAATACGTTCATAAATTATGTTTTTGTTATCCTATGATTATTGGACAATTTCATGATACCATAGTTAATTTTTTATAGTTTCATAAAATACATTTTAATATTTGAGATGACATTTTTAGAATAAATGATGATTTTAATTTATAAATTAAATATCACATATTTATAAAAATATTTTCGTAAATTGGAGTCCATTTTTTAATTCTACAGGATGAAAAATGTTTAGGGTGGGTTTTTATATATAAAAAATCATGTTTTAGTGATTAGATAAATACAATAATTTTTTATTAATACTTAAAACAGAAATTATTGATTCATGGGTGATAGATGGATGATGTTATACCATAACATAAAAATATACTTCATTAAATTAATTTATATAGTGATAATGATCAATATATTCTTAGAATTAAAAAAATAATAGTTATGTAATGAATAAAATAATGAGAGATCACCCCTCTTCTACCCTATAAATACCACCCCTCACCACCTCATCACATCGAACCATCCAATCTTTGAAATGTTTATATTTCTTCCTAATCATATTCTGAATCCCCTTAAACATTAATAGGTATTTTTTTCACTTGAAAATAAAAAAAATTTCTCACTATGAATGTTCTCGAGGAGTATTAAATCATGTGGCAAAAAACATAATTTTTCTTTTAATTTCCATTGAAATTCATTCAATTCATATATTCTCTTCACCTCTATATACCAATGTTACATTATATATATTGTATCTTTTATATACTATATTTTTATTAATTTTTGGACTAAACCATCATCGATTATCACCCCTCTCTTTTTCTTCTAAAAATGAATACAAAATATGTTATGTGTTGAATTAACTCATTCAAGGACCAAGAGCTTTCAATTTTCATTAACCCTATCAAGGATGTCCAAAAAAATATATTTATTTTTTAAAAGTATTATAATATTTTTATTGAAAATTATTTAATTTTATGTAACCATTATATATTCATGATTTTAATTAAAAATATAGATTGTTATTATCCAAAAAACCACACAAAAATCCTACTATTTATCACTAACATGTTATCTAATTATTCATCTGCATCCAAAATAACCAAATGAATTATATAAACTTTTAAACATATATAATTTACTTAATAAAATTTTACATTATTTATGGATATCTATTCAAATTTTACATGAACATCCACACTCTTATAAAAGTAAATCGACCATGAAAACCAAGGAAATGAACACTTCAAAATGACCAAATTGTATCATATAACTCATAAAAAATACAATATATGACAATAATTAAATTATTATATATCATATAAATTTAAAAAAGGTTGGGATATAATTAAATAATGAATCCAATTTCAAATTACAGAACCATAATGTCATCTTTAGTACACATTCAGATAACAGTTAATTGAATCTTCCTAAACCAACATTTTTCATTCAGGTTAAATTTTATCTCTCCGAATCTCAATGAAATTTATAGTTAAACATATTTAGTCATCCTAAATTATATATGAATTTGTAATAGATATATACATATAAGAACACACTATTTTATTTGTATTTATATGTTTTATAAAGAGTCTTTCTCAATTCTACCTGATAAATAAATCTAATCAAAGAGAACCTCCAAATTTCATATAAAATTTTTTGTACACATCATATTCTTCTATAAGACACCAATATTATTCAGAAAATCACAATTTTTATCTATCTTTGTTCATTTATAGTTTTATGAAATGACTCTTCCAATTGAACTATTCATTGATAAGTAAGAAGTGTATTTTTATTAAAAATTCATCCATTCTTTAATTAGAGCATTTACATCAATTTCAACACCCTTTTTGACTATTATGATTAATAAGTATTAATAATTTATTATATCATCTAAAATATTTTATAATATATTTTATGATTATTTGAAATAGGGGTGTACTATCTTGATACCATAAAACATATCACTTTAGGAGTTTTATGTTAATGTTTATTATTTGGTGGTATTTATTTACATTTAAAATTATAACATCAATATGACTGTATTTATTGACTATGATTCTCACCTTTGATATAAATAATTAATTGGAAATAATAATTGATGTTCAGGTCCTTCAATTTACTCTTGATGCATTCATAAGACTAAAAATATAATCTAGACCAGGTTTTTACACAATATGTGTTGCTTCATAGAAGAAGCCTTGATAGTATGTTTATTACGTCCATTATTATTATTTAACTCGTTATAAAACATGTAATTGGTAGTCTATGTGATTATTCAACTAGTATAATATCAATTGTATAGTTTTTTTATGACTTCATTTATTCATATTTTATTCCTTATGTATTCTGATCAATATTCTGTTTTAATGGAATATTTTTTTTAATTACATACGATTCTATATTTTATTTGATTATGATAGCTTCTTCTGTATTTATTACCATTATTAAGTATCTAAGATCATCACTTCCTTTTTCCCCATGATACAAATATGTATATAATGAATGAAATTCATGGATAATTTAATTTTATATTGGTGTTTCAAATCAAAATTTATGTTTTATTTCATATAAATATGTAATATAATGTTATTGAATGAAATTTTATTTAAAAAAATAATAAATTAATAGGTTCATTTTGAATGAAGTCTTGTATTAATGAAATTTTATTAATGTAAGTCATATGCATTAGGATACTCAGGTATAGGTCTTTATAGTTAGTATGCGAGGAAGTTTAGTACAAGTAATTGAAATTATATTTTGAAATAATAGATTAGGGAAGATTACCGTAAGATAGAATTTGAGGATATGATCAGAATAATATCCTTAAATTATTATAAGGATTATATTTTGTGGATCTTCCTAGAAATAAATCATTGTGTGTGTACTACATGTGGATGTTGATTTGGAATAGTTGTACATAGGTGTAAAAACTATTAAAAAGTTCCCTAGGCCATACTTGGGTTAATGTGGAGGATGGCCTTGGGCCTTACTATGCCCCTAGTTTTACACTACAAGGAAATATTCTTAGTATAATTAAACTTTTAATTACAACCCATTTTGAATGATTTAAAAGTAAATATGTCCCAAAATAATCACTGTGTATGATTATGAGATTATCTATGTATAAATTGAAATTTATGTGAAGTGTCTTCCTAGATCGAAATTATGTGTTCTGACTCATAACTTAATTTAGTGTATGACATTTTTTTAAATCGATCCCATTGGAAATATTTTAAATCCCATCAAAACAGATAATCAATGTAGGTATTTCCCTAATATGAAATATAATGATATTGCAACTGGAAAAACAACCATTTCAGAAAAACATATAAATACATTGGGATAACCAACCCAGGTTATAAAATAATATCCTTATAAAATAGAGCATCCTAATACACAACCTGTAAAAAAATTATAATTCTTTATGAGATATAAATAACCATCATTGAGTGGGGGCATCAAATCAGTTATTTTTTGAGCAATGGACATTTTTTTATAAAACATATTTCATGCTTTTGTATTAATGAAAGAGAGATGGTAGTCATGAATAATTATCATCTCTCAAGAGATTCACATCAATGTAGGTCATAGGTTAAAAACTAGAACGAGGAGGAAATAAATAAACAATAAGGAATTAATGGATTTTAAGGAACTTATCTAGGAAAAATATTTTCTTCACCTATAGTGAGCGGATATAGGGAGTCAATTCTATAATTAATGGAAAAAGGAATATGATAATGATGCAAAGTTTGGATAAAACTATAAAAGGATTGAAATTCATGTTGTGTATTATATATAGAATCCAAATAGAAATATTTATCCCTTCATTTATGGGTAGAAACCATTCCACCGAAGGGAACGAGTTTCCAAAAATTTATTATAATATGACGATATATTCTCTTGATCTATTATTTGAATCTTATGAATTTAAATAAATGAAAGAGAGGAAGAGGGATAATTCACACTATCATATATTGAATGAGGAAAATATGAATTAGTGAAGGGTTGAATTTCCAACCTATGTTGTTTTGGGGGAAAACACTAGTACGTTTTTGAAGGGAATGTGTGGATTTTACAAGTGTATATAAAAAATCCACCAAGACGATGATTTAAAAGGAAATATTGATGGTACTAATATTTAGTGCTAGAACTATAATGAGATGCAACCTTAAAGAAATTATTTTCCTAATAATAAATAAATATTTCCTTTGAAAAGGGGAAGGTAGCAATGCCATGATTATGCGATCCAATCTTCTAAAGTTCCTGTCCCTTATGATGTAGTGAAGTTACATTAGTCAGTTCCTCTAACATATAAAAGGTTTTATATTATTGTACATCAACAAAATACTTCATATTGTCCATGTTTGAAAAAAAATTAGGCATTTTTCTTTTTGATTTTATGAATGAGTTATCAGTCAAAACTCCTATAGAAAGTCTCATCAAAGAAAATATGTGTCAGTCATTTACATTTATGAAACATAAACACTCTTTAATTGATGTAATTTTTATCATACAATGATTGAAATTTATATAGTCCTTGATATTGATTTGATTTTGAAATATGGAGAAATAATTTTTTTCATGAAGAATAAAATTTCAATTTGTGAAGAAGATTTTGAATCATATATCTTTAGAGAATAATAATCATCATATATGATATATATGGATCCACCTATAGTTTATCTCTTTAATGAAAGACATGGGGAGGAAGAAATAAAATTATTTATCGATGAGGAATTTAATATTAAAATTGAAGGTGATCTTATTGGTTAATAATATATTGATTTATTTCCAAAATATTTAAATGGACATCCTTAGTAAGACGAGTTCACTATTGAATTAATTAATGGTGAATGACCTATATAAATTATTCCCAATAGAATGGACAATGTGGAATTAGTGGAGATAGTTATACAATGAGAGTAATTGTTTAATAAGGGATTTATTTTTTATATTTTCTCCAAGGGGGTCCCTAGATGTCATTATCATGGAGAAATGGATCCATGTGTATGTACATTTATTATAGATAAATCAATTCTCTTACTATAAGGATGTATTATTCCTTACCTTACGTTGATGGCTTATTTGATCAACTTTAGAGATCTCAATTTTTTAATATTGAAAATTATTATGGATATTATCAGTTTGCATGTCTGAAAGGTTTATATTCAAAATATAGTACTTTAAAGTCGGTGTGGACATTGCGAGTTTATATAAATGCCATTTTGACTCACTAATGAATCCCAATTTTTTATGGATCTTAAAAAAATGGTGTTAAAGGAATATATTGATGGACTTGTTAAGGTATTTATTGATCATATCATGATATAATCCATAATAAATGAGGACTTTGAGAACCACTTATGGGTTGTCATAGAGACTCTTATATGATATGAGTTATATAATATGTTTAGAAGTTGGGAATTATAGATTAAAAAAATTTCTTTTCTTTTCAATATTTTCTCTATGAATGGATTCTATGTTTGTCCTCCAAGACAAAGGAATTACATGAATGGAATATACCATAAAATAGAACCAAGATATGTATTTTCATTTCATTTGAGAGATACAATAGGCAATTCATTCATAATTTTCCCTAATTATCTAACCTATTAACCAAGCTTACTCTTCAAGTGGTTTTGTTGGTATGTACAAAATAATATTATGAATATTCTGTATAATCGAATAATATATCAATGATAGATCTGATATTTAATATATCATCCAGAAACAATTGATTTATTATTCATATTGACGTATAAGATAAAGGACTTGGTTGTGTCAATATATTGAAAGTTAGAGTCATTACCTATTGATCAAGGATACCAAAAAATAATGAAAAAAACTATACAACAAATGATATTGAATTATCACTCATCATCATTACTCTGGTTAAATGGAGATACTATCTCTTTGGTGAAATGTGTTAGATATATAGAGATCACAAGAGCTCAAAATATATCATCTCATTGAAAGAACACAAAATGAAGAAAATTAAAAGGATCGAGTTACTAAAGGATTATTATTCGTCCATACACTTCCACCCATGGAAGAAGAACAAGGTTCCATAATCATTGGCTGGGAAGGATCAAGGAGTTATAAACAAAATGTCAATGGAAAAGGCTCCTATGTATTTTCCTATTACATTGATGGATATGAGAATTATTATGGAAGTTGAAACATCATTACATTTAATGTTGGTTTCCAGTCCATCATTATTGTAATGGATTAAATGTTCTCAATATGATGATGAGAATATTAAAAAAATTACCCATGTAAATGATATGAATTACGATGATTTTTATGAGGATGAAATTTTGAAATTTGGGACGAGTTTTTGCCTTCCCTCTACACCTGACATTAAATGGGAGTTATTGGATGATTACTAAAACATGAATTTTTCTATAAAATCTAGTATGAATAGGAAGTATTTTGATTTAATGGAATAGTTATGGTGGGATAATATGAATTGATAAATTTCTGATAATGTATTAAGATGTTTAGTATATCAACACATGAAGGTTGAAAGACAACGTCCTAGATGATTCATGCAACCTCTTACTATCATTAAATGGAAATCATATTATCTTATTATATAGTAATTCAATGGATTACAAAAAACTGCAAGAATGAGTGAATCGATATGAAGAATTTTTTATCTACTTTAAAAATATGAAAATATTATTTCTATAATGGAGGATTTTCCAAAGGAGAAACTTCCAAGACTCTATATTAATAATGTTATAAGACAACATAGGGAACAAATTTTATTTTTTCTAGTCATTATTCATCACATTTATCAAAATTCTATAAATGTATTCTGAAATATTTTGATAATTATCTTCATTTGAGCATATAATATCACCATCAAACTGAATGGAATTCCGAATGGACGATCTAATGTTTATAAGACGTGTTTAGATAATGATCCCTTTAATTTCAGTGAATGTAGTATTAGTATTTAAATAAGATATAGTATTCCTAAAATTATTATTTTCCATAATAGTATTCAAACGGAACCATATGAAGTGTTGTATGGAAATATATGTCATAAAACAATTTGTCCGAATGATTTTTGTTAATGAATGCCCATATTTCCAAATTATATAGAGGAAACATTAGAAATAATAAAGACTATTAATATACATATCAAATAAACTCAATGTAGGAAAAAGAGATATTTTTATAATTGAAATAATAACTTGGAATTTCTGTGTAAGATAATGTTTTTTGAAAGTATCTCAATTTAAATGTGTTATATAGTTTAAGAATAAAGGGAAAGTGAGTCACATGTACATTAGTGACTTTAAATTCTTGGAGAGAGTTTGGGCTATTGGTTATCTGTTGGCTATGTCAACATGCCTTTATAAAGTACACAATGTGTTCTAAATTACATTATTAAGAATATAAAGGTTAGAACTAGTGCATGTAGTCAGTAATGACTGAATAGAATTGGAACCAGATTTATATTTTTCTGAATAGTTTATTTGTAATTTGGACACTAAAGAACATGTGTTGAGGAATCGATTTACTCTCATGTAAAAGGTAAATTGGAAAATCATAAAATTGAATTGGTGATGAGGGAACCAAAAGATATTATGATGAATAACTCTTAATATCTTTTTATGCGGTGTCATTCCAGATATTTTGAGGAAACTATTTTATAGTTGGAGAGAATATTACGACCTATAATTCAATCCATGAAATTGTCCCCATAATTTACTTCTATATTATAAATAACATATAATCGCATATAGAATACAATAAAAACATTATATATTAATAATGAATAAAATCAGAGGTATTCAAAAATGTTATGGATCCTATAAAAATGGAATAATAACTTGAAATTTGGAGAGGTAATGTGATCCTTATTCCTATTAAACTAGTTAATAGAATAGTAACCACACCAGTGAAATTATAAATATAATTTAGCCATATTATAAATGAAAATTTATATAATTGTATCATATTTTATTTATATAAATGGAATCAAATTGATAAATTAAATGTTGGGATTTTCATAAATCATAAGTCATTATTTATTATTTTTTTATTTATATAATGAGTAAAATAAAAAAATCATAAAAAAAATTCATAAATTTCTTTTTTTTATCTAATTATTATAAGATAATTTTTTGATACAATAGATATGTTTTTAACATGTCCTACAGTTCATTACAATAATTGAATTTTTTTTAATATATAATAAATTTAATTGATTATTTAATTTCATATATATATAATATTATTTTCATCAAATGGATTCCATTTATTAATTATGCATTTAAAAAATGTTTAAGGTGTTTTTTTGGGATTTTTTAAAAAACATGAATATTTATGGAATAGTAATGTATGATAATTGACAATTAATGCTAAATACATAAATTATTGAGTCATGTATGACATGTGGAGGATTAAAGCCCAAAATCTCAATCTATGATTAAATATCTTAATTTATTTAGTTATAATTATAAAAATATTAATATTTTTAATCAAAATCGTAAATTAATGAATAAAATAATGTGAAATCACCCATCTCCCCTATAAATACCACCCCTCGCCACCTCTTATACTCATAATTTCCACGAATTGAGAGTCTTCTAATTTCTACTCAATACTCTTACAAATATGATTACACAAATCCAAAATCCTTGGTATCATCAAAATTATAGACCCTTTTCCCCAATGAGGCTCTAAAAGAGGAGAAAATCATGTGGTAAAAACTAATATCGTTTTAATTTTGCTTCATTAAAAGTTATTTATTTTCTTATCATATATGAAAATCACTATAAAAAGTAAAATATTATCTCCTTTATATTTTATATATTTTAATTTTCCTATACATATGGAATAATCCATCGTGAATTATCTTCACTCTCATTTCTATAAAAATTAAAACATCATCTTTCATTTGATGATTTATCACATTCAAATACAAAGTTTTTTTATTTACATTAGTTCCTTCATGTATTATAATAAAAAAATTCTCTAGGTTAAATCAGATTAACTTATATGTTTTAGAGATAATTTAATGTTCTATAACATTAAATATACATGATGTTAATTAATAGAACAAATCTAGTTTGTGATGATTATACATTTATCACCAAAAACCTATTTCATAATTAACCCTAACCAAAAAATATATAAACGAATTATATAACCACATGAAATTATATATGTTCATTAATAACATATGACTTCACTTCTATATATCTATTTCAATTTTATATGAAATTCTATACTCATATAAAAGTAAACCAATCTTGAAAACCAATGAATCAAACCCTTCCAAATGATAACATTGTATTTTATAACTCATCAAGAAGACCATAAATGAACATAATTAAATTATAATAAATCAAATTCATATAGAAAAGTTTTTTAATTTATTAATTAATTCATCTAATTGAATATTCCAGGACATTATGGTCTAGGGTAGAACACTTTTAGACATATGGTAAGTTATTTTTCCTGATTGTAAATTTTCCAATCTGGTTATGATTTCTATCTCACTACCATAATTAAATTCATAATAATTATTATTTACTACTCATAAATTATATTTTAATTTTATATAAATATATTCCTATAATAATCCTTCTTTAATTAATGGGGAGTTTTATTTTATAAATGGATCCTACCTCAATTCGTCCAGATAAACAATCCCTTTTAAAGGGAAATTCTCAATTTTATACAATTTTTTCATTACATTACATAATATATTTAAATAAAATTATATTTTTATAAAAATAATTTGTGACTATATTAATTAATTTAAGGTTTTATGCATGTATTTATCCAAAATATATCTTACTTACAATGTAAAAAATTGTATTTCTCTCAATAATTTTTCATTTATTTTATTCAAATGCATTCATCTATTTCAACATCCTTTGTTGAATATTATTAAAAATTTGAATTAATAATTATGATATCACGTGAATTATTTTATTTAATGGTTTCTGGTTATTTGTAATTTGGATGTACTATCTCAATACCATTCTCTATATTACTGTGGATGGTTTTTTACTATGTTTATTTTTGGGCGAAAGTTATTTACATTTTATAATATAACATAAATATGTATGTATATGTAAAATAAGTTGCACGCCATTCATATATGGAATGAAATAAATATTATAATTGATGTTTGGAGCCTACTACACATCCACTATGAATTTCTAAGTTTCCTGAGACGAACTAAGCCGATTTTTAACCCATTATGTATTGTCTATTGGTAAAATCCTTGATGTTATGTTTTTGTTGGATGATATTATTTATTCAATAATTATAAAACAATTAAATTATATTCCATGTGATTTTTTTATAAGATTAATATCCATGGTTAGGTTTAAATATGTATTTTTTGAAACCCTTTTATTCCTTCCACTGTATCCTTAGGATTTTATTTTAATGACATATACTTTTAAATATTTATAATTCCATATTATTTATGATTATAATATTTTCCATTGTATTTATTACCCATACATTGTGTCTGATCACAACCCTTATGTTTTATTTTTCCACATGATGTGAATATTTATAATATGAATGACATGAAGACATAATATAGTAGTATATGGGTGTTCCAAATGGAATTTCTATGTTTATTTTCCTTTTATTTTGTAATTTAAAGTCCATGTAGGTAATATGGATTTAAAACTACTAAATTGATCAACCCATTGGGATGTGATTAATGCATCTATACTAGTGTCTTATTTTAAGGCTCTAACTCCTGGCTAATGGGGTTGGGGTCTTTAAAATTATACCCATATTGTTAAATTTTTCCATCCTATATCAATCTATAAAACATTTCTCATGGTAAATAATGTCAATTAATGTGGAAATTAGTGGATTTTGATTTTTTACTATGTGTCTAAAAAACCTTCATTTCATGAATTTAGGTTTTTATAAATGATTTCAATAATTGGAAAAATGAAAATGGTTTTAAATTTGAAATAATAATTATTAATTATTCATTGATCAACATATAATATCATACCATTTTACTCCATTCAAGTTAATTAATAATTTTGAAGTCATAGTTATTTAAAACATTGAGGTTTTACTTTTATGATCTATCTGCTAATTATCAATGGATACTCCTACATCCCTACCTATGACGTCCAGTTTTAATGAAATATTCAGATCTCCATTGATTTGGTGAAAAACATAAATGATAAAAAAGACTATGTAATGTATATAAAACTTATAATTATTTAATAATAAGTAAATTTGAATTAATCATGATTTATTATCATTTTATAACTTGATGTGATTAACCATCATTAGATAATATTCAATAAAATAATCCTAGGATGAAATCTTATATGATACTATCATAATTCCAAAGGATAATGACGAATTTTATTAAATATGTAATTGAAAATAATATAATATTATAATTAATTAATTTAAGGGGAAATAATATCACATGTTATTTAATAATTGTGCATATTATAGAAATTATATTTGTTATAGAAATGGATCATCTTAGGAATATATATCATTGTTATTTGAAAAAATATAAATATAGAATGTCACTTTGTTAAAAATAATAAATAAATTTGATGGTAATTATGGATATAATTATAGAAATTATATAATTTAAATGATAATTTCATTTATATAAAATTATATTTGTTTTCATGTAATAATTTTTAGTGCATTCTTGGGATTTACTAATAAATTGAAAATATAATTCAAGGGAAATAAATTATTCAATATTGGATCCTCTATTATTAATAATTTGATAATACTATTATTTATTATGTAGAATTATTATTATTATAAATAAATATAACCATGAGGAATAATTTAATTAATATTAAGGAACTGTTTGTTTTATCACTTGAGAATATGTTTATTTTTAATAATGAATGTTTTGGGATGTGTGATGCTATGTAATAATTGATATTAAATTAAATTCCATTTACATTTACATGATACATTGTTTTATATTATATCATTTTTAATCAAATTTAATATGGTTTGATCTTAAATAATGACCAAAATATTATAATTAGCTATTTGTAATAAAGAGTATTGTTAAAAAACTCATTGTTGATGTTATTGATATAAGAAGAGGTTAAAATAGTGAAATAGATATTAAAATAAATAATATTTATCATTTATAATATTATTGAAAAATTATATTGGGGAGTAGTCATAAAAATATTCTTACAAAATTTAGAAAATGAAAATTTAATGGTTTCGTAAATCCTTGATTTGGGGTATAGTAATACTGATATTGATTGATAAAGACTTCAATTCCTTATTTTCATCCATATTTTCATTTGTTAAAAATGAAAACCATATATATTTTTTATCTGATTATTTAGAGTTATGGTGTTATTTATTGATATCATTGTTTTTTGGAATAATGGGTGGGGATGCCTAAAGTTTTGATTGTTGAACGAGGTTCCAATTATGATGATAATGAAGGGTGGGGATTCCCAAGGGCATGATGGTGTATTGAGGTGTTGGTGATAATGATGATGTTTTCATTAGATAATATTTATGGTGTGAAAATATGTACTGTTGAGGCACATTGATAGGCTCAGACAGGTTCACTGTTAGGCATTATCTTTGACACTTACTTCATGATAAATTCATTATCCCTGGCTTATGAGTAGTTGTTATTTATATAATCAATATCAAATTAAAGGATGTTGATTAAAACTATTCTCTAATAGTTCATCATTTATATGGTACATTGGTCACTGTCCTAAATTAGTAGGATGTTTATGAAACGATTAATGAACTAACAAATAATTTTTTTATTTTTACTTTATAATGTTGACATACATGACAATATAAGAAAATAATTAACAATTTTGTAATCAAATGAAATAAATGATAATAATATTGATCATGTAAAATATTAATTCATGTATTATTATATGATACCTACAACATAGTAGTGGTAGCATGGAGTTTTATGTGTTGTTGGTGGAAGATAAATCTATTGATTTGTAGTTACCCATAGTGTGGTGGTGAAAAATATTTATATCATATAGATTTCCTATCTTATTCTAAAAAAACCCATTTAGGTAGTGGTATTTAGTCCAAGTGGACCTTATGAGGGTTTCATCTATATCATCCATTTGGGTGAGGAGTAATTTTTTGACTACCCACACTAATCTCGTCCATTACTATGGTATTATTATTTATTATAATACATAGGGTTTACCCTTAACCATACATGTCTACGAAGGTATGTAATGGATTTTTTATATTTTAAATAGATTTATATCCCCAAATAATGTCTTATAAATTATTTTGGGTATTACATATGTGTGTTGTGATGGATTTATTTATAATGAATGATATAGAAGATGTGTAAAATCCAATAAACTACTATTATAATCTGGTTATATCTATGTGATATAGAGAAGATGAGATGGTGTGATGCATTTTGATCATGTCTTATGATGGTGAGAAAATCTGATGCATGAGGGACAAGACATATTTCTTTATCCTTAGATTCATCAGGCTAAAAAACGATTTTAGAGAGTAGGATATTGATGTGAAACACTGTTGTGAAGTGGAAAACTATTTTTGAAGTGGTAGATTTGTGCCTTATTGATAAAAATTGATTATACAACTATATAGGTATGATTTATAGTATGTGATGAACAGTGAGGATAAGGAAGAAATGGTTATATTGCATTGTTAATGAGATACATTAACTTATTTACGCACATCACTTATATACGGTTACTACATAAATTGAATGACAAACTCTAGGGAGGATACAATTGAGCATACA
Organism: Viscum album; assembly: GCA_963277665.1. NCBI lineage: Eukaryota > Viridiplantae > Streptophyta > Magnoliopsida > Santalales > Viscaceae > Viscum > Viscum album. The sequence continues at coordinate 1,345,761,955 of OY728119.1, read as the reverse complement.
TGTCATGCACACCATACATATATTTATAATATTTTTCATGTCAGTAAGACATGGTCGGTGATTGAGCTACACATTAATAGTTCGTGGAAATGTTTATGAGATGTTGAAGATTTGTGGTTATTGTGGATGACATGTTTTACTATTTTGAGGTTTTTCAATTATATTAAATTATAATTATTTATTATGGTTACTTAATTAATAATTATAATAACATTTTTTAGTTGTTTTTCACTTGGGAACTATTACTTCAAAATCATATTATTGTAATGCATCACATGTGGGCGATTACATATCCACATTGCCTCTCTCTAAACCTAACCTATTTTATTTAGGCTTGTAGTGAAATTTTCTCTATTAATTCATTTCTATCTCAATAGGGATTTAATTTTTGTTATAGGGTCATAAAACATTTTTAATTATTTTGTGATGTGTACAACAGATTTAGAAGAAGTTAAAGCTGAAAAATAACATTGAATGAGTTAGTATAGGAGATTAAAATTTCATTATGAGACTACTGTTGAAGTAAAATAAATAAACTTTCTTAGTTTTTTAAATTATGAATAAAATATTCTAATGAAAAATAGGACTATATAATTCAAGGAATTTTGGTAGGTCTTGGAAAATCTATATAGATCAATAATTGTAAATAAATTAGAATCATGGGTACTTTTTATAAATGAGGGAATAACCACACATTGAATTATATAAAATATTTAAATATATTATATTATATAATACTATAAAATGGATCAATATATACAAAATTTTATGGTAGAAAATTAAATTGTTGAAATATATTATCCTAAAAAATTTATAATTTTTTATGTTCCAGTTTATATATTTTTCATTTGTTTGACCCCCTAATTAACCCTTTTAAACCATTATACATGGTGTGACCAATTTTCTCTTAAATAAGTCATATATTTACTTGAAAGTGGAATAATTAATCACATATGGTCATTGTAAGTCATTTTTTATCATTTCCCACTAAAAATGTCATATTAATTTTTTTTATAATATAATAATATATTAATTAACAGAAAATGTCATTCAAATCATTGTTGGGATTATTTTTTCAATTTTTCTTCAATGTGATCATAAGAGAAATTAAAATCAAATATAAACACATTTTCAATAATATATTTTTTTAAATACTTATTAAAGTATATTCTTTCCACGATTCAGTAAAAATATTTTAATTTTATCATTCTTAAAATTATTTATTAGATTTTTATACTTGTTTCGTAATAAAACATTATACCTGCTATAAGAAATTGAGATATTTGTATAATAAATATAAATTATAATAATTAATATAATAAAAATAATTTCTTAATATTCAAAATTAGTTTTTATATTATTATATAATTTTCTAAAGGGTAACAAATCTCATATGAGAAATTAAAATCCTTAATTTTTCATTTTTTCATAATCTATTTCATAAAAAATTAAAAATTACATTTAAAAAATTAAAATAAAATTACAAATTTTATGTTATCAGAATGATATAGTTGAAATATACTCATATATTGAAATATATGAATTCTTATCTATTTACTTTTAGAACAAATCCCATAGTTTTAATCATAAATAACATATTTTATTGATTGTCATGTTGATAAAAATTCACCATGTTTTAATTATTTATGACTAAAAATAAAATGGGGTTATTTAAAATATTTAAATCAGAAGCTTCAGAATATATAATGAATTTTTTTTATATAAATTTATTTAAGTGGAAGAAATGAACTATTATAATAACTCATAAAATGAATTTAAAAATTATTTTTTAAAAATTGTGTTTCCATGAAAAATGTTTTAATATAAACAATAATGTATAATTTTTATTAACATTAAATTAATTATGTAATTTCTAAATATGGGATATATTTTTTACATTAATATCAGATTAATAACCTAATGGTACACGTAAATCACATATTTAATGAAATGATATTGAATTTTTGTAAATATATATATATATGTATTGGTATTCAATAAAAAAATTCTTTTCATAATAACAACCCTATGATAATAGTTATATTATAATTTCAAAATATTTATTCATTCCATCAAAAAATTTTAAAAAGATAATAAATTAATTATTATTTAGACATCAAATTTAAATAATATTTTTTCATTAAATATCTAAATTCGCATAATGATCAGTCTTTTTTGTTAAGAAATATATCATTTTTATTATAATATTAGTCCATATTTGTGAGGTATTTTATTCTCCGTCTAACAAAAAAATCAACATCGTAAATTATTTCACAGAATAACATGTGATTAGTATTTCAAAAAATAGTGATAATGTTCACAATATGAGGATATAATGATACATATATCATATAATAGGAGATGAAAAATATTATGGTCACATATAATGACACATAATCATTTTACCTTATAATTATGACAGTTGTGGGAAGAAAAAATATGGATTTGGATGAGAAAATTTCATCATTGAAATTATAGTAATGGATAAGAACAAGACCAAAAAAAATTTAACAACCATATAAACATATCAGTAAGGGATATATTAAAAAATCTATTAATCTAAAGAGATTCCAATAATATAATAATTTCAATTCAAGATTATTTTTCTATTGATGATGGAATATTTTAAAATAATTATTGATAAAATGATATAATATTCATACATGATTTCATTGCATTCAATAAAAACCGTTTAATTTATTGGTTGTTAATTCATCAATGTATACTTATATGTCATCTATTACTCCATGAAATGAATATTAATGATTTACTTTTCATAATAGAAGTAAAACAATAACATTTTACTGCACCATTAGATCCCTAATATGATGAAAAATTAGTCCACATAATAATTTCAATTCACAAATACCAACATGGTTCATATAATATGAAATTATTTTCATAATGAATAAATAATAACATACAAAAATTATATTAATATTCAAATAATCTACAATAATAAAAAATTTCTACATAAATTGTTCCATAAATATAAATCCTTAAAGCCCCATAAAAATTTAATGATCAAATAAAATCTCCAATATTAGAATAATTAGAGAACATTCTATTCAAAGATAATAATAAAATTTATCACCAAATGACAACAATCTCATACTAGAAATAATATTTGATAATCATATATTTTATAAAATATTTTAATCTCTTCCATAGATATACTTATTGAAAACAAATTGCTAAAAAAATACCCTTATGTGAGATAACTCAATCGTTATTAATATATTATAATACCACGCAAAAAATTAATATTTTTACTATTATAATATATTGTTCCTAATATATTTATCTCCTTCAAAAATTACATTAATCACTCAGTTCGATAATTACATGTTTTAACCCGTTACCACATATACTATAATTATAATGTCACATCCTTAAACATTACACAACGAAGTACATTATTTTATAATTAGCCATCTTACATTATCAAATTTATTTTTATAAAATATATTTAGATAATTAGTAAATAATATAAAAATATATATATATATTAACCCATAATGATAAGATGTGTTTACTACTACATTACAATCCATTTCTCCCTTAATATAATATTTTTAAAAAGATGTGATAAAATTTTTGGAAAAATATTTATAATATTTATCTTGTCTTCTTATTTTTTTAATACCCATCCTTAAAAACTATGATAAATAATTTAAAAAATTTACTAAAAACAAAAAACTTTAAAAAGGACATAAAAATAATGAATGAAACTATTAATATATAAATACATATATACATGTGAAATCATTTTTATAACCAAATAATTCCCACCCATAATGTATCATGTACTAATACTATGAAAATAATAGATTTTGATCAAACATATAAAACATAAATAAAACAAAAAATGTAACTTGGTAAATTTATTACATAAGATTTTAACCCTCATGGATGACATAGTATCTGTAACCCGCACTTCTACCTTATATTTTAACCCTCACAACTACCTTATGGTTCAACCATCATAGTTACACATGGAGTAATCGTACGATCATCCTTTAAGATAAACAAACCCAATGCTTTAGAGGGTGATATAGGTCCAAATAAGAATCATAAAAATTCCTAATATCCATTTCAGAATCATAAAATAGGAAGAATTTCATAAAAAACATTCATTTTGTTTTTTGTAAAAAAAATTGAAAAGTGGTTTTTTAGAAAAGTCTATTATCTCAGGTTCATATAAGATAAAAAAAGTTCAATCATACTTTATAATAATTAAAATAATGTTATTAATATCATTCAAAAGCATATTAATAATTATAATTAATTATACATTATTCAGATAACATCTCTCCACCAATTGATTAATAATATTTTGTTATCTCCATTGTTTTAGGTGAATTTATTTCATGGTTTCCATTGATGGTAAATTGTAGATATTATTATCAAATAATAGGAATAATAAATAATAATAATTAAATAGAATCAATATTTTTCTGATATTTTAAATTATACCATATATCAATTTTTATGAATATTAATCATTCAATAATTATTTAATAGAAACGTTTAATTTGATTAGGAGGTTTTTATGTACCTTAAAAATTTATATCAATTTTTTTAAATCATATATATTATTCAAAGAACAGTATATAACTTATGATGTTTATAATAAAATAGTTTTTAAAATTAAAAATATTTTTTTACAATCTGTAATGGTGTAAAACAAAAATAAATACACATTGTCTATGATGACGTTAAATCAGCACATCATAGACAATGTTTTCAATTTTTAGTAGAATAAAAGAAGAGAAGTGGTTTTATTATGGAAATTATATTAACATAATAAATTTATAGTTTATTAAATATTGTATTTATCATGTCACTTTTATAGGGTATGTGATGAGAGAATAATTATATAAAAGGAAATGAAAGGAAAAGAGAAAAAGAAAGTGGATTTCACCACATTATCTATCCTCCATGAGTACCTATTTAAGGAACAAGATTTTGGAAAATTAGTTTGGACAATATGACATTTATTTGAGAAATAGGATTGGGATTGAAATTAGTCATAAATTATACATCATACATGGATTTGGGCCGTGAGGAGAAGTAGTGGTATGTGGGTATTTATATTGTATGATAGTGGTGTTTTCGATAATTTCATTTATATGTTTATTATTTTTTCTGAATACTATCAATAATTTTAGAATATTCAATAAGTATATAAATATAATGAATCAAATTATTTTTAATGGTCTTACATCATCCATACATATTATATGAATCAATAAATCATTTATATAGCTTATATTGTAAATTAAAATCTTTCCCTATTCACCAAAAATTCTATTATTTCAGAAAAATCCCAAACATTCACCCTAAATTTTATTTTATTTTTAAAATTAAGAAATGAAATATATTTTTTAAAAATATTTTTATAAATTTTATAAATTTAATGATTAATTAATATTTTATCATTTTTTTAGAAAATAGAAATTTCAGAATTATAACTCATATCATGAAAATTCGAATTATATTTTAAGGTATCATAAAATTATATTATAATCATTATAAAAGAATAATAATTTATGAATCTATTTAAGAATATCTATTTTCTTTTAAATAAGTAAATTAATTATAAAACATTAAATTAACATTTATGTTTTAGAAAAAATACTCATGCTTAATTTATCATTTTAAAAAACACTTTATAGATATTCCATTATATAAATATATTATATTTACACTTATAAGATAAATAAATTTTATTTATGCTTTCATATGTGACATTTTTATTCTATAAATATCAATTTTTTAGTTTTTATAAATATATATTTTTTCATCATACATTTACAAGGAATTTAACTATTTAATTCTAGAAAGTAATCAAATTATATTATTAGCATCTAGGTCATTACATTATATCCACCTTATACAAATAACAAAATTAAAATTTTTATATACATATTAAACATTTATGGATACCATTCCCATATATAATTTTCAGATTCTCGAGTTTCTCTATCAGCCATGTGGTTTCTCCACAAAACCATAACATGGGGAATTAATAAATTCTGAAATACTTGCTCTCTAAAATCAAGAATCCGAATATGTTTCTATTCATACAAAAGTTTCCCTTCAAGATGGACCAAATATAGGCTCATAAGATGTGATAAATCATGAAAACACATTCTTATAATCGAAACAAGAAAAACATTGTATAACTCAGATAAACATATTGTAAAATCTACTATGTAAAAAACTAGTCCAACTATTTTTATTATTTAATAGGTTCTAATGAACTATGAAAACATATTTCCATGATTACCAAAACAAAAAAACATTTCCATGGTGTTATTTTAAGGAAAAAAATATTCTCTACCTTGATTAAAAATTCATTCCTCCTGTTATGTGCAAATTTTTTCTTCCTAATCTATGTTGTCCCCATGTGTTTCTAGATCATCTTATGTTTATTTGTAACATCCTATACAAATTCTTCCCCACTAGCTTCCATTACCTAACATAAACAAAAAATATTGTAGTTTAACACCAATTACAATATAATTATTTTAAAGGATCCCTCTGTATACTATACTGAAAACTATTATTATATGAAAAAACTAGATATATATTTTTATTCCATATTCACTAGTAATCCATTAAATAAGCTTAGAGAAGGAATTATATGTTATAACTTGACTTCTCAGTCTTCCATCATATTTAGGATAATAAAATATTTTATAATTTAATTCAGTTACCACTAGTAATACTCTAGAAGGTCTCTATACATGTCAGTGCCTCCAAGATTTACTGAAAATGGAGAACTATGAGATACACATAACAACTATTTATTAAAATTTAAATCATAAAGAACACATAATATCTTCCTAAATATGAGGATAACATAGTTATCAATAATAAATTCCGGAAAAAAAATTCTTATTTAATTATATCTTTTTATGTTACCCACAATATTTTTTATGTGCTTTATTAATTCATTCTAAAAGATATTAATACATTGACACCTAAAACCATGTCGGGAAATTTACTTCACCAACAACATCAAAGAAAAAAATAATCAAATTTTTATTCAAATGGTTATGTTCTAAATGTATAATGGATAATGTTTCATAATGTTTTTGACTCATGTAAATTTCATATTTTTTTCTTTTCTAGAATTGTAATTTATTTTTCAAACATAATCCATAATATGTTCATGCCATCTTATTTTTATCATGCTAAATTCATTTAGAGTGAAAATATATATCAACAATGTATATTCAATATATATTTCACATTTAGATCCATAAATATGATTACCCAAAATTTTTAATGAAATATATACATATGCTGATTCCAAATCACATGTAGAATAATTTAACAAATTATATTTTATTTATCTTGAAGAATAATAAATAACATGATCATTCATCTTTAGAAAGAAATCATATTCCATTAATGAATCATCACTAGAGATGAAAAATCACTATTAATGGAAGGTAGGGCCAAAAATAAGCCATTCAACATATTTCTATTTATTTCATAAAATAAAACATCATCATCTTCTATCCAAATAAATTTAACCACTTTTTCTGTTAAATTATTTTATCAGGCTAGATAACTATCCAAATTATTTAAAACCCATTTAAAATATAAATCTTCTACATGAAAACTATGAATATTAGTGTAATTTGTTGATATTAGAAATTAATAAACAACTTTTTCCTTAGTAATATCAACCTTTACTCCATCACTATTTGAAATTTTCCATTGGAATGGAATATATCACAATCCAAACAAACATTTTATAATTTTTTTCATACAACTTCTTATAGTTTTGAGAATCCATGAAAATCCTTATTTTTTTCCTTATCGTTGTAACCTTTAAAAAACCCAAATATAATCCATAGAAACAACAATAAACCAATCCAAATATTCAAAGAAGATTATATTAAAAATATCAATAATTATAGTAGGGTAATTTTTCGAACCAAAGAGAATAAAAATGAACCCATAATACCCATATGTAGTTAAAAACGCTATTTTTGGAAGGTCAAACTCATTCCCCTTAAGCTGATGGAACCCAGATCCCATGTATGTCTTTGGAAAATACTGAGCTCCCTAGAGCTGATCAAAAAATTATTCTATATGATGTAGTGGATACTTATATTTAACAACAATGTTATTCAATGATCTATAATCAATGAAAATATTCATTGAACCATCATAATTTTTAACGAAAAAACAACAGTACCCCATGGTGACATTTTAGTATTAATTAATACCTAATCAGGAAACTCTATCATTAGATGTTTTAATTAATGAAGTTACACTTGGGCCATTCATTAAGGGGGTTTGAAAATTTTATTATCATCTAAAACTATGAAAATATTAAATTTAACTTCCTGACCTGGGATAACAATGAGGAAATAATCTGGAACGACATCCATGTATTTATTTACCACTAGAACATTATTAATCTGAACAGTACCCTTATTTTCTATAATATGATCAAGACAAAATTCATCTTCATCATTTAATAGATTCATAGATTCTTAATATATAATCAATAATATAGGTTAATTATTGTATACAATCTAAAACACATTCTAGATAACAAAATCTTTGTCTCTAAAATATATCCTATCATGAAATATAAAAATCAAATGAAATTATAGAAAAAAATAAAACCTTACTAAGGTAAAACGACATGGTTTATGTAGTTTCATTACATAGAAAATAATAGGAAGATTATTATAATTCCTTTTTCCTATAATATTTCCCCATTTGGATTTAACCACATTCCAAAGATTCATTTTTTGAAAAGAAATTTATAATTTACCATAAATGTTCTCAAAAAAAATGTCTAGAGCCTGTATCAAATAAAACATTAGAAGTATATGAATAGACAATAAAATTACATTAATAAAAGTTATTTGATAGCCAAAAAAATGTTCAGATAGTCAAAAGTTAACTGAGTACAACTTTATGTTTATAATATATATTCCTTCTATAATTCATATATTTCATTGAGAAGGTATTTTTAAAATTCCACATCTCACCATAACCAATAAAATTTATAGCTTTATTTTCAAAATTAAACATACAATCACTAAGTTATATTTAATTATAATATCAAGATATATGACAAATCATACCACATAAAATACACTTCGTGAATTATTATATGTATTACCCATAGTAATCATTATCACACTTCCCACGGACATGAAATATAAATTTCATTAATTCTTATTTATTTTATTGATTCATACACAATTCATTACATCATGCAATTTTCTTTCTGTTGATGTAAATGTACATGAATTCATTTGGAAATTCAATTTACACCCTCTCATCATATAAAATTATTATCTCATAACATTTTAATTTAAGGGAATATAACGACCTTCAATATCTTGTTTTAAATATCAATTTAAAAAATTTAAATTTTATAATCAATAAATCAAATGAGATATGGATGAAACCATTCAAATAATGTGATGTTTTCTTTATACAAGGAAACAAAATCATCCTCCTTTTATATCGATTCAAGGAATTTCATTTCCATCAAAAGTAAAAATACCATATCAAAATATTTTTCAAGGAATATATTTTTAAATTCATCAAATTCCATGGCATCAATATCATCCTTATACATGATATTAGTTACCATTTACCACCACTATTCAACTTTTAACTTCAAAATAATATATAAATAGACTAAAATTATGATTATTTGAACACCACATGACATTGAAAATTATTTACTGGAATTTAATCCACCCTTCAGTTACCAATATGTTTGATGATCCACTGTATGTAAGAGGTTATTGCCTTATAAAATGTTCAATTACCATTGAGTTTATTTGGGGAAGATATATATGTTCTATTATAGGGATTACAACCACATCTATACCCTGTGTAAAATGATATATTGTTTTCACAAACTAATCAGTTCCAATTACCTCTTTTCTAGGTTGTGGATTCCGAAATATAACAGCCTATCAGTGACTTCCTACTTTAGCTTCCATGATTCTACTATGGAAAACCATTCTGAATAGAAATATCATAGATAAGAAAATTATAATCACATAATTATATATAATTTAAACAAAAAATAAGGTAAAAAAACTTTAATTGTATGTTATTAACATTATCATAACCCAAAAAAATATCTAAACTATGCTCTAATACCAACAGTATGGTCCTGACCATAAACATAACATAATATAGCAAATTATTTTAGAAATAACATTATTACAATACTAAAGATATTTTCGATTTAATTTTTTATATACGTAGTACATAATTCATACATATTAACCCGTAAGAAATAAAATTGAGCACTACTAAAAATATATCCACTTCATCTATAATACAACCTTTTTATAATTAAAAAAAGTAATCATTTTATTAAAAATATTAAAAATATTCATCTTGCCTTATTATTTTCTTATTCGCATCCTAAAAACCAATGAAAACAATTTTAAAACTTGTGATGATTATAAAAAAATAACTATGAGAAGTAAAACTAATTAAATAAACAATTTTTCTGTGAATACATATATTTACTTGATCTCATTTTCAAAAAAGACATATATTTCATTCATAAAGTATCATGTATATACAGTATGAAAACTAGTTATTTTTTTAAGACCTAGCAAACATAAAATACAATAAAAGTAAATTAATGAATTATATATTTATTTATTTAACAATAAAATCTACCATTTGATTTTTAACCCTCACATATACATTATAAATTAACCCTTCCAGCTACCGTAAGGGGTAACCATCGTCGTCACACTTGGTGTATCCATGCGTTCGACATCCATCATAAAAATAACTATACATTAGAGTGAGATATAGGTCCTAAAATCCATTATAAACAATTCCCGTGAACTAGAACATGATAAAAAGATACTGGCCTCATAAAATCATTCCATTATAATTTTGTAAAAAATGAAACTAATATGTGGATTTTTAAAGAACATTTCTTTCAATTGGTTTTGTCATAAATAAAACACATTAAAATATATTGTATAATGATATAAATTGTCTTATTAATATATTATAGAACTATATTTAAATTTATATTTACATTTATTATCTTATTATTACATATTTACATTGATTTATTTATAATATGTGGTTATTTAAATTGTTTCAGGGGGATTTATTTCACAGGTTCCATGGTGGATCGTTATAGAATTTGATGTTTATTAGAGGAAAATTAGAATAATTATAATTAAAATTTATTAAATTGTTTCCAAAAATTTAAACAATATCATATATCATTTTTATATGAGATGTAATCATTAAATAATCCAAAATAAAAATGATTTATTTTCTTTTGGCAGTTTTTATGACCATCAATATAAAATATCATTTTATTTAATTTAATATATATATTGGATCCAAAACATTATATAACATGTAATATGTATAATAAAATATTATTTAACCATAATAGTGGTTATACGACCAACCATGGAGGATGTATTGTAACAGAAAACAACATTTTCCAAAATTTCATTAAATCGACGAATCAATAACGATGTTTTCATTTTTTTAGAATTAGATCACAATATAAGTTGTTTGGGGATTGATATTCCATTAAAATAATAAAATATCATTTTATGTACGATAATGGAGTTATCATGTAACTTTTTATATGGTATGTGATAAAAAAATAATAAGAAATAATAAATTAAAAATAAAATAAAAGAAAAAGAAAGAGTATTTTTCCTCTTCAATTATCCTCCTTGAAAACCTTATTAAGGGACTTTGTTGTTACCATTTTGTGATACATGAATTTCCTGGATGTCAGAAGAAGACTGAGATTGAAATTTGGATGAAATTAATTAATATAGTGGGCTTTGAGGTGTGAGGAGAAGAGGTTCTGAAGGATGTTATTTCTAGTAGAGGGGAATTTTTTTAATATTTTATTGATTAGTTTATTATTTTTTATAAAGACTATTGTGAATTATAAATAAATATATTAAAATATTTAAAGCAAGTTGGAGATTATGGGATTATATCATAAATACATCACTAATTACTCAATTAATCATTTATTTATATTATTTTTCTAAATTACCATTTTTCACAATTCAAAAAAAACAACTATTTTAGAAGAATAAAAAAATAACCCTAAATTTTTTTCTATGTGTACAATTAAAAAATAGAAAAAATAATCATTTTTAGTACAAATTTTCAATTTTTAACTGATTTTAGAACACTTTACAAAATTAATTTACAACTCATAATGTTATTTTAAAATTATAAGGCATTAAAATTTTAATTTATGAATTTATTTTATGAAGATAAATTTTCATTTAAGAAATTATATTTATTACAAAAATTTAAATAAATAATAATGTTTCACAAAAATAGCAACACCTAAGTTGTCATCTTGAAAACATTTATTTACTAATTCCATAATAAAAATATGTCATATAATCACTTATAAGATTCAAGTATTTAATTTATAATTTTATAGGTTTGGCTAATATTATGTTAGTGTATAATCATTTATTTCAAAAAAATATGACTTATTTCATTATATATTTATAATGATTTTAATAATTTAATTTTAAAAGGAAAAATAATTATTTTATAAGTACCAGGTTCGTTACAATAATAAAATTATCCTAAAAAGTAAAATGCATTTTATCCTAATTAAATATATTACCGTGACTTATAAAATTAAACATAAATTTTAACAATACCATTCAATAGTTGTGTGAAAAAATTTAAAATTATAATTCTTCAAATATCATTTTCTCTATACATATACTTAAATTGTGGGTTATATTCATATAAATGTATCCAAATATATCATCAATTATCTAAAATTAACATCAAATTAAACTAAAAGTGTTGTTTATTCATTTTAAAATTATGTCCAAAAAATACATATCAACACCTGAAAGATTTCTTTTATCATATAACACCCTAACCTAAATCAACATGATTGAGCTGAAGTGCCAAAAAACCTTAAGCAAGATTTATTGCATTCAATAGGCTTATAACTATTGGTGAAGGAATAGTTATTCAATATGAAAAAATATACAATATCCAATCATATCCATTACTAGATAATAACAAAAGAATTATAGGATATAAAATCATTAATACTGAAAATAAAAAAATTAAGATGCTAAATAAATTTCATATGATGTCATATTATAGAAATTACAATAGAACCAAATGTTTCTTGTCATAAAATATAACATAACACCTTTAACTAAAATAATAAAGGAAGAAAAAATTTCAATCAATAGTATGACTTAAAATAACTTCCATCTCATAACTCTGCGTTCCTCTACAACCAACTGTAGGGATATAACTCGTTACATTATCCCATACAATGAAATATAAATTTGAACCAATATAGCTAGGTTGGGTGTGAGTATAATTAATTAGGACTACATTAATATTTCATAAAAGTAATTCCACATATATATTTAGTCATATTAATTAATATAATGTTAAATGATGATATAATGATATAACCAATCATGTACAAAGTGATTATTCTATTTCAATAATTCTATTATCCATACTATTAAATCCTTCAACACCATTCCAGATGAATATCATATGTATTCAATAGAATTACCTAGATTATTTTTGTAAATCAATATTTATTTATAGAAAATGAATTTTACACTATTTACGAAAAAAATGAAACCCAAATTGAAGGTTTATACACACCCATGGAACATCATTAACTATTCTCCAATGATGGTGTACATAGATGAAAGACCCAAAAAATTGGAATATCTATCATATGAAAGGCGATTCACAATGGTAGTTTATACTATCATAATAGAATCTCATCCAATGTGTATGGAGTTCTTCATGGTATAGAAACATTCTATTCTAATGGCTATGTAAAAACCCATCTGTAAGTAATGACATTTAAAAGAAAAATATACCAAAATAACTATTTCACATTACAAAAATTATTTCAAGACAAATAAATAATATAACATTGAAAAATATGTCATATAAAATAATCCTCCTCATAATTAATTATTATGTACATTAGATAAAACATATAAAGGGACAAAATACATTATATGAATGTTTCTGATCATCTAACCTACATATGTCAAAAGTAATTATCATTAAAGTATTATTAAATTAGTAATATAAAAATAATCCAAACATACCAAATAATTCAACACAAAAGGATAACGATGTTAGTAAAATAATTATATTAATTTGATGATATGAAAATCCATTATTTTTTCTAGAACGATACCTAAATAATATTCTTGCATGAGTAGTCATCCGAACAAGAAAAAACTAATAATAATAATAATGATATATTTTTAATTGTATGAAAATATCATTAAACTAATGTAAGCTATATATGAATAACTTTTGAGATCTTCATTAATGGTGGATCTAGATCTCTTCAAAAAACAAGACACAAATATTAATTGATCTTACTCCAATGCTTCTATGGTACATTAATAATTCATTATATCCTAAAAAATTCCATAAATATTGAAAATACTCGATCAATATGTAATTCTTCATAAGATAAATAAATTGAGATCAAGGATATACAAGAATAGGAGTAGAGAAATAAATTTTTTAAATTGATTCCACATGATGTAATACTCTATATCCATTTTATTCTATTTATAGAGGGAGAGACACCACCAAGAATCATCATAGAAAAATTTATGTTTTTTATCCATGTGTATTGGAGAAGAAAATATATGATTCAACGAGTTTTTAGATATTAAGATATATTATTGGACTAATTGATACATAGAGAATGGTTTGGTCTCATGGTTTGTTAAACCGTGTGGAATCCATGAGAGGATTTCTAAATTTTTATGGAACACACGCTACTTGTTGAATATCTCACAAACCATGATATTTATATAGTCTTGAGAAACAATGTTTAAATAAAAATGGAAAAAGGTTATCACTGAAAAGTATTAAGTCATTAATTCCATAAGCCATATCTCCAAACAAGCTCTATGTTTTCCTCAGAATAGACTTTTGAGTTTACCCTAACTATGAACATACCTTGAATATACTTTATGGCCATGAATAGTCTCAATGCCAACTAAAAGACAAACCACTGTTCACCCAAGAAACTCACAAGTAATAATCTTATATATGGGATGAACATATGGCATTAGATACATGAAAATAAAATCTCAACTACTATATATATTGTATCTCAATTGGATATCATGGTTTTATATAGTTTTTATAATCTATTTCATTATAATTGATTATAAATATTATTTGAATTATCCATGGAATATCTGCATAGAGAGTCTAACCAGGTGTTCAGTCTTTGTCCCAATAATCATACACTAGTGAAATAATGTTAATAAAAATTCCACTAATATTAGATATATTACCCCATTATGAAACTCTTCTATGGCCACATACACATTCTATTTTCATGAGATGGATGCATTTTCAATTAATTAGATGGAACATCTACATTGTAAAAGCCTCATGTTATTTCCTTATAGTTAAGATTATTTCAATAATCTATCATAGTTTTATGTTATGTAATACTGTATTTTTAAATCATGTTCTAAAGTATCAAATTAATCATATTTTATAAAAAATATAACACGCCTATTAAAAAATCCTAGATCCATTTGTTATCTTACTAAATTTTCATGACATTCAAGAGATCAAATCATGATTGGTAAAATAGTATTCTAGACATGAGAGATAATATACATACAAGAATCTAATATTATATATGAAAACATTAGATACAACATAAATAATGCTTATATAATTTTAATTAATTAAATTATATCCATTGATATATTAATATTTCCCTTTTCAGTTTCGTCAGAAAACAAAATATAGGGTGTTACCAAAAATTCAATAATGAATATAATCAAATAAAAGGTAATATAAAATAAATAATGTAATTATAATTTTCTTAAAAAAATAATAAAAACAAAATATAAGTAATACCATAAAATTTGAATTGAGATATTTATAAAATTAGAAGATAAGTAATCACAAGGATAAAAATAAATTTATTCATAAATAATGAATACATATGGTCCAGATTTATAATCAAATCATTATTTACATATTCCAAGACATAGGAAACATACCATCAAGGCAACATTCATATAAATCATAAATAATTTCAAAGGATTATGTGAAATATCGAAGCCCAATTATTTTAAGAGACATACCAATGCACCATAGTTGTATTGATGGTCCTTCCTATCACATACTATGTTTATATCATTCAACATATGATAGGGGTGAATAGTTATACCTGAATATAATCAATATAAATATCCATAGTTGAAACTATCATTATAAATGTAAATATTTTTTATCGTTAAAAAATAAAAATACATCATCATACCCACTTTAGTTTAATATGAGAGAGGGGTATCGTTATTAGTTATCCTCGGTAAATAATAAAATTTATCCATAGACTAAGATAAGATGTATACTATTTTAAATTAAATTTTTTTTATAGTCTTTGTAATGTGAGAAAATAATACTTTTTTTCAATAATATTTAAATAAATATTCATATAATATTCCAAAAAATTAAATTCATAGAATGTAACTGTTAAAACATGTAATGGATTATTCAATTAAAATTATAGTTATAATAGTGGGAAAATATATTCGTGTGGTTAAACATAAAACATATATTCCATTCCACTTATTAGAAAAAATTAAAATGCATCTCATTGGAAAAATGATTAGAATCATTAATTAATAAATGAAAAGAAGGATAAATATGGATGTTATATTTTTTAATATACTATTGATTATAAAATATATTTATCTAAAACAATTATTTAAATATGGACATGAATGAAATTTTTTATTGATCCTATGGGAAATAAAGTCGTGTTTTTATAAAAAAATGTTTTATATATTATATTAAATAATAATAAAATAAAAATTATAGGTAAAAATTGATACTCCATACATAAATATAGGATAATAATATATATATATATATATATTAAAATAGATATATATTATAATTTCCTTCAATGTAAACAACGACCAAAATTATCCCAACCAAACATGATATTGTAGAAAATTCCCATGATTATTTGGTAACATTTGAATTATAACCCCTAAGAAAAAAATAACACGAAATAAAACAATATATAAAATATAGATAGATAGATTCATTATATAGCATATAAAATTGAATTTATATTCACCAGATGAATGATAAAAGTGTTTATTATAGCATATATCCCACAAAAAAATAAAATAGAAGTGAGAAAACCTTAACATAGGTTTGATATTAATTGTACATTCACTTAACCTATTTTGTAGTAAAGTAAATTCATTATATATATATATATATAACAATAAATTTTATACTTATTATACCATATATCATATTATTATAATATCTTATCTCATATTAATTGTCAATATTTTTTTATTTTCATTATTTAATATATTGGCAGATTTATTTATCATGTATATTTTAAATCAGTAGCTTTCATCATTGAATTATGATCTTAATTCCATAATCACCCAAATTTTAATCCCAATATAATTATAATATATTTTCTGAATATATACATATAATAATCAATGTATGTGGGATATGAAAAATTAATCTCATTACTTTCTAGAGATGGTTGTCTACAAATAACCACTAAAAATGTGAACATTTTTTAAGGATTGAATATGATTAAGGTAAATGATATAATGAAATAAAACAATTACAATTGGTTTTTAGATTTAATATAATTTTTTTCATCTCTATATCCATAAATATATGGTGGTGTTGAGGAAATAATTGCCCCACTACCTGGAGGTAGTAGTTCTTATATTTGCACAAGAGATGTTTTCATTTACCAAATGATAGAATGAAAGTTTAAATTTTTTTCCCATAATCATAATGAACCTAATATATTAGTGATACTATAATTGGTGTTTTATTATGGGTAAAATAGTTTTATAAGTTTTAGATAATGAAATAAACATTTATTGATTTATTAAATATGGTTACATGTTTTCTGAGGGGCCGCCATTGGCATTCACATTATTACTTAATTAGATGGGATTAATGGAAGAGAAGAATAAAAATAATGATGTGAAGGAAGATATAAATTTTTATGGTATAAATTTCATGATTAATAGTTTAAAAAATTGGGAATAATAGAAAATATGAGGTACCCATTTTTATGTGATTGAAATGATTTGCTGATAATTACTTTGAATAATTATGTTTACCATATAACATAATAAAAAAAACTTGAACTAAATGGAAATAATATCCTTCTAAAGACATAATAATTTGAAAATATTATATACTAATAAAAATTAAATATATTTATGTTTAATTTTAAGGATATTATTTTTCATAAACACCTCTTTATATTATTTTAACCTTAACCATGAGAACACATTTATTCCATTGGTGTCATAAATTTAATTATATATTGAATCATGGAACCAAATTTTACATAAATGAAATTGTAGTGAAATAAAAATCATCCATTCGATATATAAATTATTTTTATATATTTAATTTTTTTTTAAATATTATTTATCATAAATTATCATTGAAGTAATATCTTCATAAAATTTATTTACATTTTTTTCAAAGACATCAAAAAATAGCATAAGTTGAATATAATGAATAAAAAATATTCTAAACATTATAATATCAAATAAAATTTTCAAATACATAAAACCATACAATTAATTTTATTCTTAATATTTTCCAATAATTTAATTTTTTCCCTAAAATGTACCTAAGAATTGTATTGGTGATATATATTGTTTAAGGGAACTATATGATCACTAAAATGATAAAATAAATAGCTATAATAAATATATATATTTTGATTCTAAAAATAATAAATTCAATCATTATATTTTACTTACCGTATAAAAATATATAAGTTAAATTAAAATAATGAAGCTTACATGTTTATATTCCCTATCCATAAAATAGTATAATTATTATTACAAATGGAAAATAGACCCAATCAGATATATATTAGAATTTAGTAATGCTATCATAAAAGTCATCTCAAATAATGAAATAGTGGATCTTTTTAGGTCACATTTGATACCACAAAACACAATATTAATTGTAATTATTCATTTTTACCTTTTACCATAGTGATAAAATTTTATCAAGATTATTGTCAATTATAAATAAAAATAAACATGAAATGTTTACTAAATCGAAACATAATATTTATTATTTAGAATTCATTTTTCAATAATGTATTTTTATAAATGGATTAAATTATTTTGAAGATAAATGTGTAAAATAAATTGAAAAGTATGTTTGAGGAAAATGAATTCATAATATTAATAATTAAATTATATAAAAAATCAATTACAACATCATTTACTATGAAAATAATTAAATTTAATTTAATTCTATATTTTTAATTTTACTTTATGACCAGATTTTATACATAATGGTACTTTAAAATTTCTTGATTTTATTAAAATTTATTTTAGTTGTTCAAAAATAATTATTTTTCATTATTGACATAAAAATATACAATTTTAACGAAATCCTAAAAATAAATTATTGGATAATATTATCATTATGATTTTAAAAATTTTATTAACTCCTTGAAATTTAATTTTTTAAAATATTAGAAACTAATTATAATTTAAAAATATTATTTTAACATTTTTTTGATCATAAAATTATAATAGTGAAAGTTATTTTTTTTTTAGAATTTATCTAAAAAAGTCAATATATATAATATTAATAAATATTCATTATATAAAACATTCAAAAATATTTTTTATATTTTTTATTCTTATTTATACTCCCAACATAAAATATTGGTTATAATGGCCATAAGTAAATAATAATATTTTTCAAGTATATCACAAGTCTCTTTGTTGTTTCATGTTAATAAAGAATCAAACAATATAAACAATTTAATCATCCTTTCTAGGGTTATACAATCTCCTCCCAAAAATAAATTTCATCCCCTCAATTTTCATTCAAATTAGTGTGGGATTTAATATTTCAATTTAATTTTATTGAAATCCAATATATTAACATGGGATGAAAGACATATATTTCAAAATTGTATATGAGAAATGGGATGGTCCCTTATAAAACCCATAACATAGTTCTCACATACAGATAATAATAATTATATGTGAAAATATATTTAATTATGACAGTCATACTTTCATAGGAATAAAATTTTGTGATATTAAAGAAGATCCTTATTATGTTAATTACCACAAAATAGTAAATTTTTAGGCGATGATGAACAACACATATTCACCAAAAATGAACCTTTTATGATAAAATTTATATTTTATGATCATTACAATAAAGGTTATGGGTTATGTATTCATTAATATATATAAAATGTGAAAAAATAAACACCTTTTTACCTTTTATTTCATAAGATCTATTTAATTTCATGGTTTTTCATTGATAAATTCTTTCTTAAATTGTACCCCTTATTCCATTAAATGAATATTTTAAGTAGTTTTTTAGATTAAATAATTCATAATATTTAATTTTAACTAATTAAAAGGTAAATAAAAGGGTGAAAAACAATAATCCCTATTTAAATATATTATGAGAAACAAAATATTCATTCACAAGATGAGATAATATAATATATGAATAAACAGTTTTATGGAGAAATTATATATTAATCCTTAAATCCCTAACAAAAACAATAATTTTTAAACATAAATAATTACACAAATAAATATACATACCACAATTCCAAATATATTAGAGGAAATGGAAATAAATTTATTCAAGTGATTTGATCATATATTATTTCAAAATCAATTTACATTTATCTCCCAACAATTTTAATCAAATACCCCGATGTAGATACCCTAATCACAGATAATCCTATATATGAAAATATTTTCCATTAATATTATAAATACACATAAAAACTATTACACAAATTTATATTCTTCCATAATTTATCTCAATTATTATTCCTAAAAAACCACCTTCCTACGAGATGTTATTTTTTTCTATAATAAGATAAGGTTTCCAATACAGAAAACTATTTGAAAATAAAATTAATCAATTAGTTTCTATGTCATTTTATAAATCTTATGATAATAAATAAGATAAGGATATATTTCTAAAATTTAATAAAAAATTAATTTTAATTAACTAAGATCATATCAAATATTATTTTATATCTTTTAGTTATCAATACCATTCAACTTATGTCCAAAAAAATATAAATTTATTCTTTATCAAAAAACCTTTTCACTAAAACACATACCAATATAATTGTTAGTATTCATATAACTATATCAAGAAATATCATTAACCATCTTAATATACCATCACATTAAACCATAAAATTGGTATCCATTTCATTAAAAATATGATCATGCATATAATTTTAAATCCATCACATTATAAGATTATCCCATTTTATTATGGAATGTCAAAGATTATCCTAGTTTATATCATTTCATTCATCAAAATGGTTCATAAATAAAATGATGATTAAAACAAGATTATCCTCTAAGAGTTTCAATCCATGTATGAATCCATAATAACACTAATCTTTCACCAATAATAATTATGTTAATACACAATTTTCTATATGCTTTGTAGTTACCACTAACTGAATCTATGCCATATAAATATCCTCTTTTTTATATCCAGAAATGACATTTTTTCTAGGAAAACCATAAAATTGTACCATTAATAATTTATATCATTATTAAACTATATTTCGACTTCCCCCGATAATATATCACATCATTGTTTTCTCTTATCTATGTTTTCTTAAAACTAGCTCACAAAGGTCACACTAAATTATTTTTTATGCCAATTGTAATACTTTATGTAACACCTCAATAATTTATGTAATATTTTATTTAATTATAAATATTTTTAGTTTTATCAATCATTAGACACAATACTATGTTAACATAACAGAATACACAATACGGAATTAGCTAATGTTACACATAATAATGAGAATTAAAAAAACCATGATATAATATTAATATCACAATTTAATCATGGATTTTATAATATACCTATTAATCCTATAAGTATTAATAGTAATAACAACTTTATATATATTATGTACAAAAGTTTTGTTAGAATAATACATATTGCTAAAATTTCACATAATATGTTTTGAAAATACTATTATCTAAAAAAATATTTTTCTCTACTTTTTTAAACATTAAAAAAACTATATGTCCACATAAAAATAAAATGAATTCGACAAATAAACATCACTTTTGAATTCCTGATTTCAATATTATTATAGTGTTAGTTCTTGTTATTTTTTAAAAAGTATCAAATTTTTATGAATTATGAAAAATATTGAAAAATAATTGAAAATAATATTTTAATCACATTTATTAATAATGTTAAATTATATATTCATTTATTTTTAATGTAATATTAGATATATATTATTAAAATAAATAAAATCTGGGATATTAGAATAAATTTCATTTTGATAATATATTTAAAAATATTATGAAATTTTGATCATTTTCTTTTAAATAAAAGAAATTCTCATTACGTATAAACGATTAATTTAAAATAATTTTCACCATTTATTTGAATATAATTTATAACAATGGATTTTATAATTGGAATAATCATAACATATAATTTCTAATAAGGGAAATTTAATTTTGAAAAAAATGAATAGTAAATATAGTAAAATTTAATAACTATAGTTATGGTGAAAATGATTTTATTATGGGTTAACCGAAGAATATAAGTGATACAACAGCTAAACTATTTTCAAAAAACCCATTGAATTGATATATTTTTATCCTGATTTTTTATGACCAATTTCATTAGTTTTATGGAT
Source organism: Viscum album (assembly GCA_963277665.1). Taxonomy (NCBI): domain Eukaryota; kingdom Viridiplantae; phylum Streptophyta; class Magnoliopsida; order Santalales; family Viscaceae; genus Viscum; species Viscum album. The sequence continues at coordinate 1,345,739,154 of OY728119.1, read as the reverse complement.
ATTATTCCATGAATTGAATTTATATTTTAAGATACGTGATGAACAAATAATAAATGAATACTTATTCTTTTTAATAAAACTTAAGATTTGAGATAATGGAAAAATAAATAGGATTTGTTAAAGATAATAATATTATTGATAAATTATATTTTTTTATAATAATATACCTGTAAATATTATAGATGAAATAACTACTTCATATTCTTAATAAGAACCAATAAAAAATTATTTAGTTATTAATAAATTAAACATTTAATAATAAAAATATAAAAAATGATGTATTTTGAATTTATTATTTCTATAAAGTAATTATTTTGATAATAAATAATTTAAATAAGAATGATTATATTATATTTGATGTCAACAAATTTCTTGATATTTTTAATTAATATTAAAATTTAAAAAATAATGATGAATAATATACAAGGAACAATGATAGGGAACTAAAATAATTAAATTACAACGAATCGTCTATGATAAATTGAATTACATTGAGTGGAAACGATCCAAGGATAGAAAGAAATCAAAACTCTATCAATTTGGGACTCTTTGTAAGAATGTAATTCCGACATAACATTACCCTATCACCAAGAGTGATGATTGATAATATGATGGTTTAGTATCTACATGCACCTTCTAATAGAATATTCAATAGACCATGTTACTTGTCCCTTGTATGATACATTGTTTTTGACTAAAAAATAATATTTATCAACCTCTTTAAAGAGGATTCCTATCCAATTACAAATTAGAAAACCTGTGAGGATCCCATTCGCCTCTGCTTTATGTGAATCACATATCCCAATGATGTTTGAAAAGGGTGCAACGACCTAACAATTATTTCCTCATACCCCACCATGCATGAATCCAAAACATTAGGAACAATCAATTACTACCTTGATCCTAAATAAACTAGGAACCCATTTAATAAATTTCTATTTTGAAGAGTCATTTTTTGATTACAAAACTCAGAGGAACTGATGATATAATGTTATATTTATGGTCTTAAACTAATTAAATGTAGAGTAGTTGGGGATTGGATTTTTTGTAAGCACCCCATAATTCTACATGAAAATGGGGGTTCAAAACCCATGGGGTGCGCGTACTGTAGCAGCACGGTAGCACTACTGTAGCAGCCGAGATACGGTTTCAATGGTGGAACTATAGCGGCGGAAGGGGAACTGAAACGATGGCAGGGGAACTATAGTGGTGGCGGGTACTGTGCGGTACTGTAGCAGTGTTCAACTGTAGCATTACTATTCACAAAATGGGTCTTGGGCCCAAAATTTGGGCCTACGGGCTATGTATTGGGCTAAATGCCCACTGGGCCTATAGGCTATGTAATGGGTCTCCCCTACCTAGTTAAAGAGGTCTTTGCTTTGATTTAATAATAAAAATGGGGCTTTATCCCCAACCTTTAAAAACTACTAATTAAATGTATATGACACCAATGAAGAATGATATTTCCTATAATTGCTGGATGACTAGATATTCTAATAGAATCTATTTAAAATCAAAGCTCTAGTCTTCTACTCTATTTTAGGTATATCCACTCTTCAAAACCAATGTTGTAGGAAATGATTCCTTGACTCGGCCTGGTTAGACTAACTAGTGATGTGGTTGACACCCCCAAACTATATGTGACCAATAACTATTGAAAAATAAATTTTTTGTTGGATTCAAATATCAGTTATATAAAAAAATATCTTGGTAGCTAGGTGGACCCCACACTATTGGATACTATCATTAGTCGGTAGAGCATTGTTATAGACAATAAAAATAACAAAAAAAAATTAATATACACACTTCACCATAAAAATTGACCAAATTAATATATTGGATTGGGAACAGCTTGGTTCTTATAGAAATATTTATTATCAACGGATCTAGTAATAGAGATAGTAAAGATAAATTTATGTGGCTCACCAGACAACACAATTAGATCAAAAATTCTTTTCTGATGATCATCCATAGAGGTGCAAATAATGTTGGGAATCCCTATAGAGTCTATGATACTAGAAATGAGGTTGGGGATGCTCTGAATAACATGAATATTACAAGAAAATTTGTGGTTAAAAAATATGAGACCCCCTACTAATAAAAATTTATAATGTTGTAGGAGGATTGAAAAATAAGGATGAACCAGGTTCTTTATTTTGGAAGATTTCACTCTCGAAAGACACCCATAACTTCCATAAGTATGATGCATATATTTACTCCATATAGTGTTCCGTTATAAAATTTTTAAGAAAATTAGTTTCATGTAGACCAGAAATAGATCCAAAAATAATTTTTTTAGTTGTTACCCCCTTTCAATAAGACTATAATTCCATTTACAATAAGGCCAATGACACTACCATTCATGATGGTCATTCCACAAAAAGAAAATCAAAGATATCTAATTCTTTCATATTACATTTTGGCTTTTAGGGATGACCTAACGTGCATGTGAATAGATGATATGACAGAATGAATCATATTAAATCTACATCAAAATGATAAATATCTAATTTTTAATTTATAAATAGATCCCATGATTCTCTTGTTAACCATATAATAGCTCATATCACTTCCACTTCAATTGGGCTCTCACTCTCCTCAATTGTTAAAACCTTAAAACAACCTTGGTTTAGAATATAATAGATTTTTTACTTCACTACATACCTACCCTAAACCATGAATCCTTATTTTATGATTGATGTCATCCTAGTATTAATTTAGTGAGAAAATATAAAGGATACACTATGACGATTTAATATTCATATATGAGCTTTTTTAGATATATTTCTCAAAATACATAAATCATTTATATAAAAAATATATATAGTAATATCAATATATTTAATATGCATAGTTATTATTATATCAATGTGATAACCTATAATGATAAACACAACCATAAAATGGGTTAGGAAATCTGGATTTGTGTTAATAGGAGACTACTAGCTTGTTAACAAATGTTTATCGTTTTTCCATTTCCACCTCCAAAGGTTGTGAATAATGATAAAAATACTCCATGTGTGTGTGTGTGTGTGTGTATATTTGATATTGATAATTTTAGTTTCTTCTGTAATTATTATATCACACATACCATTATTAATTCCATTTTCATGGGCATAGATAAATGTCATTTGTATATATAATAGATAACCATCTCATGATGCGATGTGATTTGTCCATGCCAAGCATGAAATGTATTAAAGATTTTTTAATACACTTATGTGATATCAATGATATTAAAATGATAATATAATAATATATATATATATATCATTTACCTTTCTTTCTTTTAATAAATTATGAAAATGGAAATAACGTTCATGTGTTCATTGGGAATACCACTTTAATGAACGATGGATTTCATTTCCTATCATTAAATATTATGTATTAATATAAATACATATAATATTAATATATATGATATTTATATCATAGTTTAGATTCATCAGATGATGAAACAATTATCTATGAATGGGGATAAAATAACAAGTCAAAACATTTACTAAAAACAAAGTTGTAATTACCCAAAATGTAATTCTATAACAGAAATGTTAATAAAAAGGTAATAAAATATTATTATAACAAAATATTGTATTAAATATATATATTTATATTAAAATTATATTCATTGTATTATAATGTTCAATTACTACAACAACAGTCATGACTTCGTGTAATGGGATTTCTAGTCACACTTTTATATCTAAGATAGATATGAAAAATCACCACTAGATTATTTTATGTGGAGAATATATTGACCACGAATTTAATTCATTATGTGTGTAATTAAAAATATTGGAATTTAAATATATATATTTGATTATGTCTATTTAATAGGTTCTTGATTAATATGTCAACAATGATGTAAGGGTCTTCTGTGGAAATTTTCCTTCAATAAGATGTATATTATGTTATGAAAAAATATCCAATGTAGATATATAAATAAAGACCATTTTTAATGTAATATCCTTATATTATTCATATTAACAAAATTTTCAGTTTCATTTTACATTATTCCTTCATGGTCCATTCGATTTAATGTTACCAAATTGCTTATGATTTTTTGTTCTGCTACCATCATTTATTAGGATTATTTATGATAAATATCTAATGTTAAACACTTATGTTCTATAAATCAATAATTCTTATAAAATTTATAATCCTTAATTTTCATCATATAAACATGTAATGATAAAATGTTCAACATTTATTTACATAATATTATAATTATTTTTTTATAAAACCCAACTTCATTTATCTCTTTGGATGTAAATCTATTTTTTTTTAATAATAGATATTCTAAAAAATTAAGAAATAATTTATTACACTCTTATGGTTTTTAAAATAAATTTACACCAACAATTGAAATATTTAAAAACTTCATTGAAAGTAAAAATAATTTCTACTCAATAAATATTAATTTGGATTTTAATGAATATGTGAAAAAATCATTGATTTTAATATTTATTCCATAAATCATATTTCCTGAAGTCATGACTGGTCAATGATGTCAATAATCACTTATAAATTTTAAATGTTCTTTTCAATTGAGTGTTTTTTCATTAATATTTAGGAAAAAATGATATTTAATATGAATTTTTAAAAACAATAATGGGTTTGAAAATGATTTATGCATCTTGAAATTACTTCCTATTTGGAATAGATATTTTTAATATGATATCTTTTAATTTTTTTAATGATTCTCATATATTTTTGTAAAGAAACATTTTTAAAAACTATTCCAAAAATGTTATATTTTTTAAAATTTTATTTTTCAAAGAAGTTTATTTTTATTATGAAATGTTTCAAATGATCTACAAATATATTTTTCTATCCAAGATAACATTAGTTGACGTTACCTGAGCCTTATAATGGATATTATCCAGGTATATTAAACTTATTATTTCTTAAAATGTTATATGTTTATAAGTGAATAGTTTTTATGAAAATAGTTTCTTTCCCTAAGGGTAATATAATGTTACAATTATTAAGAAATCAACTTTTTTCTATGGGGTATGATATTATTAAGTGATGAAATAATTATGAAAAACATTTACTTTTACATAGGTTATTATATTATGATGTTTCTATGATACCCCTTTTATTTCATGGGTTATGATATGGTGAAGGATTATGACCTTATGGAATACATAATTATTGTTTTCATTATGTGATTAGTGGACAATATAACTCCCTATATTGAAATGGAAAATGATTTATATTTCATTAGGTATTCATGACTGTAATGGGCACTAAAATTAGTTGAGTAAGAGACTATGTACACTATAATGGTCTTGGTAGTTAACCCATTTGACCACGGGGATAGGGATTACTCTAGGTATGATGTTGAGTCCCACACAAGAGGTGTATCTATCTAAAAGATGGGTATACAAAAATTTATTCCCATACTAAAAGAGGGTAAATAAGAGTTCATTCCAATCATGAAGTTACTACATGGGTTCCTACCCCAAGACAAAGATGTTATTAATATCTTTGTGGGTATCCTTGACATAAAATTTTCTATACTTTTATTTTTTCCATTAACTCCATTTCATATACCATAGATATTCTTTAATGGATCATGTTATTGTATCACCATATGATTCTTGTCTTATGTATATCAAATAATTATTCCATGACATGAGATTATGATATTTGATATATATTTTATGGTTTTATAATGTTATTATCATGTTCACATATAGCTATGTTTATGTATTTCTTATGTATCTCAATTTTTTACACTTATTGAGAATATGGGATCAGCTTTTTTCTATTTTCATTCAGAAAAGTAATGATAAATGTTTGTATGTTGGAATAATAAATCGGAGGATATTTTTTTGGATACATTGAAGGTCATTTTCCAGAATAGGAGAATGTGTTACATGTTTCAATGAAATTATTATATTATAGACCACAATTGTGTGATTATATAATGTAACGAATATTCATTTAAAATTTGTAATATATATATATATATATATTATTAGAAGCCAAGGTAATTATATTGGGTTCCTAATAACAGGTTTGGTTAACCTATTGAAACTAGGATAAGAACACACTAGTGAGATCCATACTTATATTAATTAGGGTATGTTTGGGGATATCTCTATGAATATGTATATAGATGAATTAAAGTATATAAAAATGTCCTATAATTTTAATAATGTATAGAGTGAGAAGATTAAAAGAAATGACATACCTTTATAAATACTACTATTTGATGTGGATCAGTTATAGATATTCCTTGGGTAAAAAACCTTAAAATCTGTATTGAGCTACTTTGTAGGGAACTGGTTTATGAAAATGGGTTTTTCCACACACCTCATTGGGAGCAACCAATGAAAAGTATTGGGAAATTTTAAAAATCCTTATGAAACATCGTGATGGATTTAAATAAATGATGAAGTTTAATTGTAAAGAACCTTAAATTTCAAGGAAGTTATTTTTTCGTAAATTCTTTGGGATTTTATGAGTACTCAGTTTCTCACGGTGCCTAATTCCGAGGCCCAGTGTACCCAGACAAAATTTCCGAAGTTTAGCTCGGGTAAGTTTAGTGAATGAACGAGCAGGTATTTCTAACATCTGAACCGATGCTCAGAATCAAAATATGAGGGCACTGATGAAACCGCATCGATGGTTTTTTCTTATGAAGACCTTTTCTAAAGTTGTGTTTTCTCGGGAGGTGTTGTTAAATAAATGGATTAATTGAAGAGTAAAATAAAATATGTATTACAATTTTATTTATACTCTTTGTAATTACAACCTATGTGTGGAAGTTGGGGTGGGACTCACTACATCCTAACTCCACATGATATGATATTAGTGAGGTGCGGGCCACACGAGCCCCACCCCTTCAATTTCCCTAACTCCTCTAAACCTCCCCTCTTAAATTTTGTGACTCTCCCTCACATTAATGTTTCCAACATAGCACACCATTAAGTTTGACAACTCAAAATTAATAAGCTGAATTCAACATTTTATGTTTTGAATTGTTGGCATAAGTAAATAAATTAAGGAAAGTCCTTATTTTATATTTGTTTTTGGCTTCTGCTTTGCGAAGAAAAGGAGAGAGCCCTGGTGTTGTTCATTTGAAGAGCTTCAACCTTCCATGATGAACAATACTCTTAGTCGAAGAATGCCGACACCGCAAGAAGAGATCGACGTGTCGTTCCATCTCATCTCCGCAGCCGGTGTGAGACGACATTTCCTCCTCGGACGTCCTCCGTCGACGTATATGGAGCCACACCCAGCGACTCCATTTTTCGTGACGCTAGATTCAGCAATCTACTTTGAGGTAGGGGTTGTTTCATCATTCAAGGATTATTATTTTTGACGTTCTTCATTATTTCTTGGATGCTTGTTATCATTATAACGGGGGGAGGATGGACCGCATGTACACGGCCGACCCTCCTCCACCTTTGTTGTTGGTCATTGTTGTGGTTTGGAACGGGGGCGAAGCGATGCCATCACACTTCGCGGGAATGAGAGAACTGCAGCCGTAGGAGGTCGTGGCAAAGGAGCGTGGCGCCGTCACGTAGTGCCGGTGAACCCGAAGGTGTCCACATCTATGTGCGGGTCACGGCGGAGGGGCGCGACAACGTCACGACACGTCGTTCGGACAGGGTCTGTGGCCTAAGGCTGCTGCAGGGTAGAGGAGGTTGTCGGACTCAGCCTGCCGCCGGCACATCAGAAGGCGGGACCCACGAGGGGTCCCGCTGCAGCTCATTGGCCGGCCAATAGGGTCGGCCATTTTCGAGAATCCGGGGGGGGCGTAACCCCCGGTTTATTTAGGGAGGACCCCACCAAAAATAAGGGGATGCCGTTTCAAAATGAGGGAGTCAGCTCCTCCCCTCTCCGCGTCTAGCTCGGCCTCGAGTTGAGCCGCGGCCCACGTTGGGCTAGACGGCCTGCGCTGGGCTGGACCGCTAGCACAGGGCCGGACCGCTCGCGCCAGGTCGGACCGCCCGTGCTGGGACGGGCCCCCCGCGCTGTGCCGGGCCACCGCGCTGGGCTAGGCCACGCCAGCAGGGCAAGCTCGCACCCTAACAGGCCGAAACCGGACCCGAGTCAGGTCGACCTGGTTCGAGCCGACCCAGGTGGTATTGGGTTGGGTCGGACCGGGCCCAAACCCCCTATTTTCGGACAGATCCAGTCAAACACCCATAACATGGTCTACGGACCTCCAATCGATGCACCGTCAGTTGCGTAGTGATCCTTGCATCGAGGCGGTAGTTTTAGTATATTACACACAAGGTTTCAGAAAACATTGGGTATGGCCGGGTTGGTTCGAACACGAATCCAATCGGGTCCTCGGAGCGGAAACACTTATAACATGAGCTCCAAATGTATGATTGGCGTGTCGTTGACTTTGTTTGATTACTCTTAGTGATATGGTTCTTTTGGCTTACTCCGATCGAGATTTGGACGCAGTTGGAGTATGGTCGGGTTGGTTCTAGCTTAAAAACCAACCGTGACCCTGGGACGAAAAAGCCAATAACTCTCAGACCAGGCGTCTGATTGACGCACTGTCTATCGCTTTGAGTTCCTTTCGATGAGGCGGAACATTGTGATACATCAACTCTGGATTTCGTGACAGTTGATGTATCGACCCCTTGGCTCGTGGAGTGGACCCTGCCGGAATCGAGTTTGTTGTGTGCGAGAACCCTAGAGCTGGCTGTGACTATGACGATGATGACGACTGTACGTGAATACTATGTGGGTTTATTAGCGATGATGACTGTACTTGAATCATACATGGGTTCGGTAGTGATGACGACTATACTAGGATCCTCCGTGGGTTCGTTAGCGACGAAGACCGTACTGGAATCCTACATGGGTTAGACGGTGATGACTACTGTTCTTGTATCCTATGTGGGTCCGGAAGTATTTGACTTTGTACAAGTATCCTATGTGGGTCCGGAAGAGTAGATGGTCTTGTATCCTTTGTGGGTCCGACAGCTTACCTGGTCTTGTATCCTTTGTGGGTCCGACTTCTTAGATTAATCAGTGGGTACATTTGATCATCTTTATCATTTTATGAAGAGTATACCTTTTTGAGAAGAGTCTTAACTTACAATCATTATCATCGATATGATTGTTGTGCATTCCTGTGTGAATTGGGTTGTGAGTCCCTATGTGGAATGGGTTATGTTTTCCTGAGTGGACTGTGTTGTACTTGGGCTTGTGTGCTGGAGCTGAGCTGGAATTGATGAATTAGGTATATGTATGGGAATATACCGAAGTAGAGTTGGTTGTTACTTCATTATTGTATCTTTCCTTTTTGGTTTATCGTTCGTGGATTCTAGATGACCTTTGGAGGTCTCGGGGTCCCTACTGAGTAGCATATACTCACCCCTGCATGGGCTATGGCCGCACTACGTTGTGTTGGATGCAGACGATGGACAGTGCTAATCGAGGTGGGAGATCAAGAAGATGGATAGTACCTGGAGGTGGATCACTGGACGGGACGTACACGGAGCAGACGGCTGGATCTGAGGAGCATAGGAGACTATATGTACCCACCCTTCGGGTGGGATTTCCAGAGGACAGCTCGGAGTTGCTACTTTACTTTTCTACTGCTGTCCTTTCTTTTCAGTTGTACTTTACTTTCAGTTGGGTTTATATTCTGGCCCATTTACTTTCCAGCACTTACTTTTGTACTCAGTTTACTTAGTGTTTACTCAGATTTCATACTCAGTGGTCATTGTTTACTTTATAAAGGCAATGCCCTCCAATTCTATCCAGGTTTATGCCTTTGGTACTAGTTGCCATCGCCTGGCCTATGGAAGGCGGGCTTGGTGTAGTCACAACACGGGCCTCGAGAAATGGTTGTGACAAATTGGTTCCAAAGGAGTTCGGTTCTACCGCATAACTTAGGACTCGGATCATTCTTCTATGTGAAGTAATAGTGTTAAGGGTTTTGAGTGTGGTTATCAGTCCAGGGAGTCCAGTGTTGGTGCGGCGGCCAACGTATCCATACACCAGGACCCTGACTTCTGATTTCCAACTCAATGCATGAAAACATTGATTGCCTGTGTGTTTCAAAAGTTTTCTTTGTGATTACTTTATTTAAGCTCATCAGGTATACTGTATTTATGTGGCACACCTGTTTCTTTTCAGGATGCCCCCACGACGACAGCTAGCTAGGGTTCTGAGCTTTGTGTGAGATGGCAGCCCACCGAGTGACGAGGCCTCGGTACAAGGCCCCTTTACAGCGGAGGCACCTGTGATACCTCTACCAGCCGAGCCACCGATGCCACCAGCCCCAGCATCTGAGATCGCACGTCACCTTAGTGCACTGCACGAGTTTCAGCATCAGGGACCGCCCATGTTCCGCGGGGATACAGACCCTTAGGCAGCCGAGGATTGGCTGGAGGCAGTTGTTTGATTTTTCATATTAGTAGGGACATCAACTGACCTCATGGTGATCCTTGCAGTGAGTCTCCAGCATGCGGCATCAGGTATATGGTGGAGCTTGATGCTACAGGAGCATGAAGAGGCATCTCTTCTTTGGTCAGACTTCGAGAGCCTCTTCTGCTCAGAGTTCATTCCAGCCACCCTCTATGCGGTGCACATCCAGGAGCTACTACAGCTGCAGTAGGGCAGCAAGACTATAGACCAGTACTCGACGAGAGTTACCGATCTCTCGCGCTACTCCACGAACATGGTACGGGACCCATTCTTCTGGGCCCGGACATTCGAGCAGGGACTGAGGCATGAGATTAGGTCTTTGATGATCTTCCTTAGCATTCCGACACAGGAAGGAGTACTAGAGTGATCCCTTATTTTAGAGAGCTTTCTTGGTGAGCCTACACCGGTAGCGAGACCTACCGCACGGAGACAGGTAGTGAAGTCTTCTGTAGATGGTAGTCGATAGATTTCACATGGATCCAAGAGAACCAGACCATCCAGCGGATGTCCTCCGAATACTGGCTCAATGGTTCCGGGAACACGGGGTAGAGCCAACAGTACGAGGAGCAGACAGTGCTATGCATGCGGCGGGTAGGGCCACATGGCTCGTCACTACCTGACCTGCTGTGTAGAGGAGCAGTAGACGGTTGAGCGACCACCCAGGAAGAGGGAGAGGTTCGACCATGGCGGTCCATAGGGAGCAGGTGGACGAGGCAGAGGAGTTGGCCGAGCTGTAGGTGATGGACTACGTTTTTAGGCTCTACCACCACCACCACCAGGAGGTCCACCCCGAACACAGAAAGCTGGCAGACAGAGACATGCCCGACTCTAAGCAGTGGAGGCCTATGACCACGACACACTAGAGATTATTCAAGTTACTATCTGTGTCTACTCCACTATTGGTGCAGATCTTATAGACATTGGAGCGATTCATTCATTAATTACTGCTATCCTTGTTCAGAGATCGAAGATTCCGACGGAGTCGTTGGCTCGATCCTTACGGCTAGAGACTCTTACGGGAGAAGACTCGACGATTTCGAACTGGTGCCAGAAGTGTGAGCTTACTGTAAGAGGCAAGGGATTTGGATGGGATCTTCATGTAGCATCATCGAAGCCTTATGACGTCATCTTGGTCATGGATTGATTATCTATGGTCCATGTTCAGATCGACTATATTAGGCGCAAGGTGCAGTGTTTCCACACTGATGGGAGAAGGTTCACCTTCATTGGTGAGAAGGGAGCCTTTTCAGTGTTGTATGGACTCACGTAGAGGAGAAGACAGTCGATCACTCTTCAGTTGGCTAGCCTCATCCTAGGATCAGTGGGCGTGCGTAATCCGAGTTTTCCTATAGTGGTGGATCATTATACGGACGTCTTTCATGACGACATTCCAAGAATACGTCCTCGTAGATAGGTAGACTTCTATATTGACCTATACCCCAAGACAACCCCGATATCTACTCTATCATATCAGATGGCTCCCGCTGAGCTTCGAGAGATACGGGTACAGCTGGAGGACATGAAGAGCAAGGGATTCATCTGACCCAGTATTTCACCCTGGGTTTCCCCGATTTTGTACGCCAAGATGGAGGATGAGAGCTTGCGACTGTGTGTTGATTGTCGTCACCTGAATCAAGTGACAATGAAGAACAAGTATCTACTTCTGATGATTGAAGACCTCTTCGATCAGCTAAAGGGATCACGGCTGTTCTCGAAGATAGACCTCAGGTCAGGCTATCATCAGCTCAGAGTTTGAGACGAGGATGTGCAGAAGACGGCCTTCAGGTGTCGGTATGTCCACTATGTGTTCTTGGTTATGCCTTTCGGCGTAACCAACGCTCCAGCAGTGTTCATGAGTCTAATGAACAGGATATTCTAGCCTTACCTCGATCGATTCATCATAGTATTCATCAACAATATATTGATTTACTCGACTATTGAGGAGGAGCACGCCTACCACTTGCAGGTTGTATTGGATAGACTCTGAGAGCACCAGATTTATGAAAATCTCTCGATGTGTCATTACTAGATTCGAGATGTCCCCTTCTTGGGGAACATCATCTCTAAGGTGTGAGTGGCGGTGGATCCTACAAAGATCGAGGAAGTGCTAGCTTGGGATCCACCCAGGAGCGTGACAGAGGTGCGAAGTTTCCTAGGTCTAGCTGGGTACTATCAGAGATTTGTTCCAGACTTCTCCAAAGTTGCAGCACCGCTTTCAGCTTTGACGAAGAAGGGGTAACCCTTCGTTTGGTCAGATAGATGTCAGCTGATCTTCAAGGAGATGAGAGAGATATTGACAAGTTCACCCATCATGAGGCAACCAGAGGAGGGAGTAGAGTACGTAGTCTACTACGATGCATCAGGGACCAGACTCGGGTGTGTCCTGATGTAGGAGCGGTTAGTGATCACCTATAGATCACGACAGTTGAGTCAGCACGATCAGAACTACAATAACCATGACCTGGTGTTAGTAGCAGTGGTCTTCGCTCTAAATATGTGGAGGCACTATCTGATGGGAGAGGGCTTTACAGTCTACTCTGACCACTAGAGTCTCAGGTACATATTCTCAGAGAAGGAATTCAACCTGAGACAGTGGCGATGGCTCGAGTTCCTCCAGGAAAATGACTTTTATATAGTCTATACACCTTGGAAGGGGAACGTAGTACCCGATGCTCTCAGTAGGAGGACAAGCATTCACCTACTTGGAGAGGCGACAGAGAAGCTAGTCGCGTTGTAGATATCCTTCATGGATAGAGATGGGGAAGCCTTTTTACAGTCACTCACAGTCACTCGACTACTTCATCAGCGGGTCAGAGAGGCATAGTGTGGGGACGATGATTGTGAGACACGACGTGCACAGATATCCTCAGGCCAAGAAACTGATAGATTATATGTAGGAGGGGATCACGTCATCCTTTTCAGAGGAAATACCATGGTACCAGCTGCTTTATAGGAGGAGGTGCTGAGAGAGTTTCAGACATCCCCATTAGCGGTACATCCAGGAGTGGTGACGATGTACTAGGATCTCAGACGATAACACTGGTGGTCGGGTATGAAGAAGGATGTGGCAGAGTTCATTTCACGATGCCTCACCTGCCAGCAGGTGAAGGTGGAGCTCCAGGTACCAGTAGGCTTGGTACAACCATTCAAGGTCCTGGAGTGGAAGTGGGATGAGATATCTATGGATTTCATGACTGGGCTTCCACGTACTTCCCGAGGACACGACTCCATTTGGGTGATCGTTAAGTCTGCCCACTTCTTACCCATCAGTGAGCAGGGCTATGTGGAGAGCTTGGGATGCCTCTACATTCAGGAGATCGTACGGCTTCATGGTGTGCCATCATTTATCATCTTCGATTGAGATACTCGCTTTACTTCCCGGTATTGGAAGGGGTTACAGGAGGCTTTCAAGACTCAGTTACACCTGAGTACTGCCTTTCACCCTCAGACGGATGGCCAAACGGAGAGGACCATTCAGACTCTCGAGCACATGCTCCATGCATGTGTTCTCGACTTTGGTCGCAGCTAGGAGGATCACCTACCTTTGGTGGAATTTGCATACAACAACAGCTACCCCACCACCATCGGGATGGCACCATATGAGTAATTTTACGACCAACCTTGCAGATCACCTTTGTGCTGGACATACCCTGGGGATTCAGCACTTGTAGGACCGGAGATTGTCCAGGCCATGACCGAGAAGGTGCAGGTCATCCAGGAGTGGATGAGGATAGCTTAGAGCTCACAGAAGTCTTATGCTGACAGGAGGCAGAGACAACTAGTGTTCGAGGATAGCAACCACATTTTCTTACTGGTCTCACCTCGACATGGATTACGGAGATTTGGTCGGGGAGGCAAGTTATCTTCGCTCTTCATCGGACCATTCCAGGTTCTCAGCAGGATAGGCGAGGTGGCTTATCACCTGGCTCTTCCACCTCAGTTACACCGGGTACATGATGTCTTCCACGTATCTCAGCTGAGGAGATACGTGCACGACCCAACGCATATCATCGACCATGGGGAGCCAGATATCGATGACAGGGTGACTTTTGAAGAGGTCCTGGTGGAGATCGAGGATCGACAGGAGCGCGTGCTACGTGGACAGTCGATTCCTCTAGTGCACATCAGGTGGCAGCACGGGAACCTCCAAGAGAGCACCTGGGAGTGAAAGGCATAGATGTGTGCACATTACCCCCATATATTCCCCTAGTTTGTGAGGTATTTTTATAGGGATGTAAAGCCCTGAGGTGAGAGTAATGTAAAGACCCGTAAATTTCAAGGAAATTTTTTTTCCTAAATTCTTTGGGATTTTACGAGAACGCAGTTTCTGGCAGCGCCTGATTCCGAGGCACTGTGTGCCCAAAAACAATTTCTGAAGTTTAGCTTATGTACGTTCAATGAACGAATGAGCGGGTTTTTCTAACTTTTGATCCGGTGCTCGAAATCAAAATATGAGGGCACCGATGAAACCACATCACCAATTGTTTCTTAAGAAGACCTTTTCTATAGTTGTGTTTGCTCATGAGGTGTTGTTAAATAAATGGATTAATTAATGAGTGAAATAAAATATGTGTTACAATTTTATTTCTACTCTATGTAATTACAACCTATGTGTGGAATTTGGGGTGGGTACTACTAAATCCTAACTACAATTGATAAGAAATTAGTGAGGTGGGGCCCACATGACCTCCACCCCTTCAATTTCCCTAACTCCTCTAAACCTCCCCTCTCAAATTATGTGACTCTACCTCACATTAATGTTGCCAACTTAGAACACCATTAATTTTTACAACTCAAAATTAATTAGGTGAATTCAACTATTGATGTTTTTAATTGTTGGCATAAGTAAATAAAATAAGGCAAAGCCTTATTTTATTTGTTTTTTTGGCTTTTGTTGTGCGAAGAAAATGAGAGATCCCTTGTGTTGTTCTTTTGAAGTGATTCATCCATCCGCGAAGAACAACACTCTTCGTCGATTAATACTGACACCGCAAGAAGAGATTGACGCATCGTTCCTTCTCCTCTCTATAGCCAGTGTGAGACGTCACTTCCTCCATGGACGTCCTCCGTCGACGTATACGGAGCCACACCATGCGACTCCATTTTCCGCAACGCTAGCTTCCATGAACTACTTTGAGGTAGGGTTCGTTTCATCATTCAAGAATTATTATTTTTTATGTTCTTCATTATTTCATGGATGCTTGTTATCATTATCATGAGAGGAGTTCGGGCCACACACACATTGCCGACCCTCCTCCCCATTTTTGTTGGTCTTCTTTGTGGTTTGGAATCGGGGAGACAAGGTGATGTCGTACCCTGCGGGAACGAGAGATCCGCGACCGGAGTGGGCCGCGTCGAAAGAGCACAGCACCATCGCCTCGATCTGGTGAAGCTGATGGAGACCGCGACCAAGGGAAGGTCGCGGCGGAGCGCTGCGCCGGTCAGACAGGGGTAGTGGCCTATGGTTGTTGTGGTGCAGAGGAGGCGGCCTGACTCAGCCGGCTACCGGCGCGTCAGAAGGTGGGACCCGTAGGGGGTCCCGTTACAGCTCACCGGTCGGCCAACAGGGACGGTCGTTTCTGAGAATCCGGGGGGCGTAACCCCCTGTTTATTTAGGGGGGAACCCACCAAAAATGGGGGCCTCCATTTCAAAATGAGGGAGGTTTTTCCTCCCCCCTCTGCGTCCAACTCGGCCTCGAGCCGAGCCGCATCCTGCGCTAGGCCGGACTGTCAGCGCCGGGCCGGACCGCCCGCGACGGGCCGGACCGCCCGTGCTGCGTCGGGCCGCCCAGGCTGGGCTGGCTGCCACGCTGGGTCAGACTGCGCCAGCTGGGCCGGGCTGCGCCCTAACAGGCCGGACCCGGACATGGGTCGGGTCGACCCGGTTCGGGCCGACCCAGGGGGTATTGGGCCAGGTCGGACCAGTCCCAAACCCCATGTTTTCAGAAAGATCCGTTCAAACACCCATAATATGGGCTATATACCTCCGATCAACGCACTGTCAGTTGCGTAGTGATCCTTGGATCAAGGAGGTCGTTTCGGTATGTTAAAATCTGGGTTTTGGAGATCTTTGGGTACGACCAGGTTGGTTCGAACACGAAACCAACCGGGCCCTCGGAGTGGAAACTCTTATAACTTGAGCTCCGAACGTATGATTGACACACCATCAACATTGTTGGAATCTTCTTAGTGAGACTGTTCTTTTGGATTACTCTGCTCCATGTTTGAACACGGTTGGAGTATGGTGGGGTTGGTTTTGGCTTAAAACCCAACAGGGCCCCTTCGACGAAAAAGCCAATAACTCTCAGATCGGGCGTCTGATTGACGTGCCATCTGTCACGTTGAGTTTCTTTCAATGAGGTGGAACTTTGTGATACATCAACTCTGGACTTCGTGACAGTTGATGAATCGACCCCTTGGCTTGTGGAACGGACCCTCCTGGAATCGAGCTTGCTGTGTGTGGGAACCCTAGAGCTGGCTGCGACTGCGACGACGATGACGACTGTACATGATTCCTACGTGGGTTCGGCATCGATGATGATTGTACATGAATCCTACCTGGGTTCAGAAATGATGATGACAAAACTTGGATCCTCTATGGGGTCAGCCGTGATGACGACCGTACTGGAATCCTCCGTGGGTTCGACGATGATGACTACTGTTCTTGTATCCTATGTGGTTCTGACATTATTTGACGATGTACTTGTATCCAATGTGGGTCCAACAGAGTAGCCGGTCTTGTATCCTTTGTGGATCTGACAACTTAGGTAGTATTGTATCCTATGTGGGTCTGACAGCTTAGATGAATCTGTGGCTATATCATATCAACTCTATTTCTTTACGAAGAGTATAACAATATGAGCTGAGTCGTAACTTACAATCATTATCATTGATATGATTGTTGTGCATTATTGTGTGGAAGGGTTGTGAGTTCCTATGAGGAATGGGTTATGTTTTCCTGAGTGGACTGTGTTGTACTTGGGCTCGTGTGTTGGAGCCAAGCTGGAATTGATGACTTAGGTATATGTATAGGCATATACCTAAGTATATTTGGTTGTTACTTCGTTATTGTATCTTTCCTTTGTGATTTATCCTTCGTGGATTCTGGAAGACCTTCAGGGGTCTTGAGATCCCTACTGAGTACCACATACTCACCCCTGAATGGGCTATGCCCGCACTACATTGTGTTGGATGCAGACCGTGGATAGAATAGATCGAGGTGGGAGCTCGTGGTGATGGACGGTACCTGGAGGTGTATCACTGGACGGGACGTACACGAAGCGGACGACTGGAGCCGAGGAGCAGAGGAGACATTCTGTACCCACCCTTCAGGTTGGATTTTCAGAGGATGGCTCAAATTTGCTGCTTTACTTTTCTACAAATGTACTTTATTTTTAGTTGTACATTACTTTTATTTGGGTTTGTATTCTGGCCCATTTACTTTCCATCACATACTTTTGTACCCATTTTACTTCGTGTTTACTCAGGTTGTGTACTAAATGGTGATTGTTTACTTTATAAATGAAATGCCTTCCCATTCTATCAAGATTTACACCTTTGGTGCTAGTCGCCAGCCCCTGGCCTATGGAAGGCTGGCTTGGGGTAGTCACGGCACGGACTCCAAGGGCGAGTCGTGACATTAATGGCCAATTATAAGTCTACGGTTCCACAGATTAAAAACATAGGAGTTACAATTTAATCATCCTATAAGTAATGTTTTTTGGAATTTCTGGCTTTATAAATATAATTATTATTGAACACAATTTACTTTTAATTTTTATTCAATTTTTGAATATAAAAGGATATATGTTAACATCAAATGTGATGGGAAATTTTTAGATTAACATCCAAATGATTTTTTTACTATAGTGTTTGACATTTTGATAATTCAAATGCAACTTTTGATGATGATGATTAACAACATGTAATTTATCCAATAATAGGACTGGGAAATGAAATTAATGAAATAATAATTGTGAGATTGGGTAGTGGAAACCATAGTGTATAGAATATTCAGTTTCTTTTATACCATGAATATGGGTAGAAAGAACAATGTGAAAGCCTTAGGGGAAGGAGGATATGTTACTACTATGAAAAAGATTCGAATAAAGAATGTATTTCTAAAGGGATAATGAATGAATATGTTAATAAAATATATAAGAATTATTTTATCCCATCGATATCATCAATGGTTGAATACTTCGTATGGTAAATGTATGGTAATTAATAAAATTCATTTCTAAAAAGGGAAATCTAATGAAGAGTATCGACATTATCAAAAAATAAATTGTTATACTAATGACAAAAAATAAGCTATGAAATACATATGAAACGAAAGAGGTAATAATAAATAATAGGAGAATCACTAGTTAATTTCATAATAATGAGGTAATTAATGTGTTTATATATTAGTATTTTATAATTATTTGATATGAAAATATAAAATTATTATTTCATGAATTTTTAAAATAACGATTTTGAAGAATATGTTAAATTTTATTGATGGACAAGAAATGTGGTTTATTATAATAATGATAATTTGATAATGGTAAGATAAAATATTATATGTTTTAGATATTGGGATAATGTAGTTGGGGAAAACATGTTCCAGATATGAATAAGTAAAGTGGATGATACATATTAGATATGAACTGCTTAATGATACCTTGAAAAAGTAGTTTTTGACATAATTGATAGAGTTTAACGATTTTTGGGATATAAGGATTATATCCATTGATTTGTGATTTATTTAAATAATAAATTATAAATTATTTTTTCTATGTGTTTTTATGTTAATTGTGATCATTACCATGTTGCTAGAGAATATTTTATGAAGGAATTAACATGTTTGGTATTTGAAAATCCAGAGCAACACTATGATATATGGGGCGTGTTATATAATATTATTTTTAGAGGCTTAGTGATCATTTATTTAATTTAAACTTGTGGAATGATCATATGGCTATACATTTATATAATGGTTTATATTTATCTTTGGATAGAGTTTTAGAGATAAATGTGTTACTTCAGCATATAAATATTTATCAATATTGGATCACTTCTGTTAAAATATGTTATGAGAATGAATAAATGAATTATAATTCTATTATGAATCTTATGATCCATTAGTTCTTTAGGAAAAAAAATTCACCCTCATTTTCCTACAGTAAGAAATGAAGTGTAAATGCATCATGTCACTTCCAAGAGGTGATATTTTCTTTTTGAAATTTAATGGAATTAGGAAATTGTGGTTTTTCAGGAGTATTTTTGAAATAAATTTTTTACAAATTATCCTAATTTATGATTAAATAACTTTAATATTTTACCCCCTTTTTTATATTTTTCATCGTTAACATTCTCAAGATCACCCAATTTTTTCATCAATGTTCTTTATCACACTCCATCAGAATTTGGGTGTTACTTTCACCTCTATGTATAAAACATGACCTTCCACCAATTTTCTACATCATTAATCATAGTTTTTGTTATTATATATTAATTATACAAAACCATTAATATTATTAAGTAGTATTTTTTTATTAAATATCATTATCTTGTGTGTTTCTATTAAAAAATATTCATATGTTAACCCTTTAATGAATGGGATTATTTTTCAAGGAGAAATTCCATTTATTGGGGGTAATGTGTCACAAACATTAATATTGTGAAATATATCTTTCATTAAAATACATAAATTTAAAAAAATTAATATTGAATTTATATTACATCACACATAACAAAGATTTTATATTATGCTTCATGGAACACTGAATTATCTTGTCTAAAACAAGATACCAGGTTTTAAGAATAGTTAGATATATTATTAATATTACTATTTAAATGTGACTTTTATGATATATCTATTAAAACTAGAGTTATAAATAATCATATCTAATTTTTAATTTTTTTTAAAGGGTTTTATATAAAAGAAACAAATTCATATGAAATTAATTATTAGGTTTTAAAAATCCATTTTTTTTAGAAATAAAATTTGAATATTTTTATGAACAATATTAAAATATCATTTGGGAAATTTTAAAAATTAAATTTTTAAAAAATGAAATTTCCAACTCTATCATAATTTCAAAATTATCTTAGGGGTATTTTTCAGGATTTTATTTTGAAATAAATTAATTTTTTAATGCTCTTTGAAAATTACTAAAATATAATTGAAAATGTTCTTTCCGTATATTTTATTTATACAGATAAATTATAATAATTATTTTTAAATGAAACATGTGGTCAATTTTATAACAAAAAATCCAATACAGGACTCTGTAATAAATTCTATATTGGAATTTGATATAAAAACAATATGAACATTTGAAAATATTTTCTTTAAAAAAAAGTTTTCTCACCCATTATGTTTATTTTTTTCCATATGGTGTGAATATTTATATTATTAATAAAATTAAGTTACAATATAGTAGTATATGGGTGTTTCAAATGGAATGTCTATGTTG
Source organism: Viscum album (assembly GCA_963277665.1). Lineage (NCBI taxonomy): Eukaryota > Viridiplantae > Streptophyta > Magnoliopsida > Santalales > Viscaceae > Viscum > Viscum album. The sequence goes on along the minus strand of OY728119.1, from coordinate 1,345,718,278 downwards.
TATTTCATGTCAGGTTGTAATTTATTGTGTCTATAAGTAATTTGGAATATAAACTACTAAATATATCATCCCTTTAGGATGTTAGTCTTATATAAATATACTATTGGGTTATTTTAAGGCTCTGACTCCAAGCTACTAGGTTTGGGGTATTTACAATTTTACATATAATTTCAAGTTTTCCTTCCCATATAAATCTATAAAACATTCCTCAATTTATATTAAGTAAATTAATGTGGAATTTAGGGGAATTTTTTTTATGATGTTTCTTAAATACAACCCTCCATTTCTATAAATTAAGGATTTTATAAATGATTCCAACAATAGAAATAAGTGGAAATGGATTTAAATTTGAATTAATTATTGTTAATTTTACTTGGATTAACATAAAATATCATACCATATTATCATTATTCTAGTTCATTTTTATTATTGAAGTCCTAGTGAATTAAAACATGGTGGTTTTATTTTTATAATCCTTTTATTAATCATCAATGGATACTTCTACATCCAGACCTATTATTTTACATTTGAATTTAATATTCATATCTATATTTGTTGGGTGAAAAACATGAAAGATAGAAAATACTATGTAATGTATCTCAATATTCCGAATATTTTTAATATGGAAACTTGGATTAATCATGTTTTATTATCCTTTTATCAATTGATTTGATTAACTATAATAAGATGATATTCAATAAATAATACAATGATAAAAGATTATATGATAAAATCATAATTCCAAAAGAAAAATGAAGAATTTGATTAAATGTTTTATTTATAATAAAATAATATTATAATTCATGAATTGAAAGATAATTAATATTAAATGTTATTTAATAATTGTGAATGTTATAGAAATTATATTTGATATAGAGATGTATCATCTCATAAAGATATCTAATTTTTATTGGATAAAATAATATGATATCATATAAAATTGATAAAAATAATAAATAATTTTGATGATAAATATAGTTATAATTATAGTCATTATATAATTTAAATGATAATTTCCATTTAATTGAAATTATATGTGTTCTCATGTAACTATATTAGCATATGCATGGTATTTATTGATAAAATGAAAATATAAATCAATTGAATGAAATTCATTATTATAAGGTCATATATTATTATCATTTTGATAATAATATTATTTATTAAGTTGGTTTATTATTTTTATATATAAATATAACTATTTATAAGAATTTAATTATCATTCACGACCTATATATTTTATCCCATGTGAATATGTTAATTTTTGATAATGAATTTTTTGGGATGTGTGATCCCATATAAAAATTGATATAAAATTAAATTACACATACATTTACATGATACATTATTTTATATTATAACATTTTTAATCATAACTAATATGTTTTGATATTAAATAACTACCTAAAACTTGTATTTCACAATTTATAATAAGGGGTCTTGTTAAAATAATCATCATTGAGATTATTGATATATGAAGAGGTTACTCTAGTGAAATAAACATTAAAGTAAATAATATTTATCATTAGTAATATTAATGTATAAGGATATTAAGTATTAGTCCTTAGAATAGTCTTACATAAGTAATGATATGAAAATTTAATGGTTTCGTAAATCATTGATTTAGGGTATAATGAGACTGATATTGATTGATAATGAATGGAATTACATATTCTCATCAATATTTTTCATTGTATTCATGTGTTTAATAATGAATTAAATATATATTTTTTATCTCATTATTTAGAGAAACAATGTGATTTAATGATATCTTTTTTTTAAATAATGGCAGGGGATGCCGAAAGTTTTGATATTTGAACGAGGTTCCAATTATGGTGATGATGGTTGGTGGGGATGTTCATGGTCATTATGGTGTAACATAGTGCAGGTTATAATGATTATGTTATCATGTGATACTAGATATGATATGATGATATGTAGTGTTGGATAGACATTGATATGTTGGGATATATTCATTGAGATGCATTCTCATCGACACTTACTTCCTGATAAATGCATTATCGATTAACTATGGGAAGCATTAATTTATATAATAAATATAAAATTATATAAAGTTGTTTAGAACTATTTTCTTGGAGTTCATCATTTATTTGGTACGTTGGTATTTTTTCTATAGTACCAGAAATTTTGTGAATCTATTATTGAACTAATGAATAATATTTTTATTTTTACTTTATAATGTTGACATACATGACAATATATGAAAAGTAAAAAAAATTATCATCACATTAAAAAAAATAATATTCACCAAGGAAAATATTAATTCATGTATGCTTATATGATACCTACAACCTAGTACTGGTAGCCAGGAGTCCTATGTGTTATTAGTGGAAGATTAATATATTTATTTGAAGTTACCCATAGTGTGGTGGTGATAAATATTTATATCATATATATATATATATATATATATTATCTTATCAAAAAAAGAATCTTAGGTACTTGTATTACATCCAAGTGGAATCAATGAGTGTGTCTTCCATATCATCCATTTCGGTGAGGAGTAGTTGGTTAACTAACCACTCTAACCCCATCAATTATTATGTTAGTGTTACTTATTAGAATACATAGTTTTTATCTTTACCCATATATGTCTATTGAGTTATTTAATAGATTTTGTATATTTTACACAGATTTATATCCATAAATAACGTCATATAAATTATTGTGGGTATTCCATATATGTGTTGGGATGGATTTATTAATAATTCCATATATAAAAGATGTGGAAAATCTTACTAGCTATTCTAATAATATTCGTTTGTGTGTGGGATAAAGAGAAGATGATATGGTTTGATGCATTGTGATCAAGACTAATAATGGTGAGATACTATAAAGCTTGGTGTCTAAGGAATATTTCCTTATCCTTAGATTCAACATGATTATATACCTTTTCAGAGAGTTGGATTATGATGTGAAACATTATTGTGAAGTGGAAAACCATTTTTGAAGTGGTATGTTTGTGCCTTATTGAAATAAATTGACTATACAACTATACGGATATGATATCTAGTATGTGATGAATGGCGAGGATAAAGAAACAATAGATTAACTATATAGATAGTAAAATAAAATAACTTATTTAATCACAAATCTTATATATGGTTACTAAATAAATTGAATGACAGATTCTGTGTTAGATATAATTGAGAAAACATGTTATGCTCACCATATATATATTTATAATATTATTCATTTCTGGAATACATGGTTTGTGATTGAGCTAGATATAAATTTTTCAATGACTTGATTATGAGCTATTCGAGATTTGTGGTTATTACTGATGACATGTTTAACTATTTTTAGTTATTTCAATTATATAAAATTACACTCATTTATTAGGGATACTTAATTAATAATTATAAGAACATGTTTTTAGTTGTTTTTTCACATGGAAACTATTACTTCTCAAATAAATATTTGGGTAATTCCTCACATGTATGTGATTATATATCCACCTTGATTCTCACCAAAACTAACCTATTTAATATAGGATTATGGGTGAAATTATCTCTATTAATTAAATTATGTCTTAATAGGGATTTAATTTTTGGTATACGGTCATGAAAAATTATTCCTTACTTGACGACATGGATAATAGATTAAGAGGAAGTTAAAGAAGTTAAAAACTGAATGAGTTGGTATCGGTGATTACAATTTCATTATAAACCTAACGTTGAAGTAAAAAAAATCTTAGTTTTTAAATTCGTGAATAAAATATTCTAAGGAAAAAGGGGCCAATATAATTCATGGAATTATAGTAGGTATTGGACAATCCATATAAATCAATCATTATAAATAAATTAAAAGCATGGGAACATATTATAAGTGAGGGAAAGGCCTCACATTGAATTACTGAAATTATTTAAATATAATATATTACATAGTACTATGAAATAGATCAAAATAGAAATAATATATATGGTAGAGAATGATAAGGTTGAAATCAATTATTCTACTAAAATTTATACTTATTTATGTTATAATGTATACAATTTTTTATGTTTAACACCCTCATTAACCCTTTTTTATAATTTCACAAGGTGTAACCACTTTTCTCCTTATGAAGTCATATATTTACTTCTCATGTGAATAATGGAATGAAAATTGCCATTGTAGGTAATTTTTTATCATTTCCCAGTTAAAATTTCATATTTTTTTATATCATATAACAAAATATTAGTTAACAGAAAATATCAATAAAATAATTTTTGGGATTATTTGATTATTTTTCTTTCAATTTCAGCAAAAGAGACATTAAAATCAAATATAAACACATTTTCAATTATTTATAATTTTTAAAATCATATCAAGACATATTCTAACCATAAATAAATAAAAATATATTAATTTTATCAGTTTGAAAATTATTTGGTTTCATTTTTTAACTTGTTTTATAAGAACACTACCTACTTTTTGTAAGAATTTGAGAGATTTATATAAGAACTATAAATTAAAAAAGATACTATAATAAAAAAATTGTTTAATATTCAAAATATGTTTTAATATTATCTTATAATTTCTTCTTATGATTATGAAATCATATTTGAGAAATTAAAATCTTTTATTTGTCATTTTTTGTTTATCCATTTCATAAATAAAATTACATCAACTTAGAAAAATTAAAAAATTCCCATAATTTTTTTATTGGAAGGATATGGTTGAGATTCACTCATCCATTAAAATATGTGACTTATTTTCATTTTTTTTTTAGAACAAATCACATATTTTTAACCTTAAATAGTAGGTTTTATTGATTTTCATGTTGATAAAAATTCACCACATTTTAATTTATTATGACTTAAAATAAGATGGTATTACTTAAAATATTTAAATTTAATGAATCTAAATATATATTTCAAATTTTTAATACTAATTTCGATAAATGGATGAAATCAATTATTAAAGGAATTCATAAAATAAAAATAAAAATTGTTTTTCAGAAACTTTTTTTTATTCATAAAAGATTTAATGTAAAAAATCATGCATAATGTTTATTAATATTTGATTAAGTATATAATTTATAATTATGGGAGACATTGTTTTACATTAGGATCAGATTGATAACATAATGGTACACTTAAATTGCATATTTAATGAAATGATATTGTATTTTTGAAAATATGTATCTGTTTTGTTATTCAATAAAAAATAAATCATTTCATAAAATCCTGAACAATGATAATAGTTATATAATAATTTCAAATTTTTTATTCATTCCCTCACAAACCCCTAAAAATATTATAAATAAATTATAATTTCCTCTCCGTAAATACAATAAAACCCATTTTTTCAAAATAACATACTACTGAACAATAAAACTTCATTATTTGAAATTGACTACTTAATTATTATTCATTATTTAAAAAATTATCATTATATAAATCAATTATACATATATATATATATAAGCATGATAGTATAATTCAAACATCCAATATAAATAATATTTTTTTTATTAGATATCATTATTCAAATAATGTTGGGTACATTTTTTTTAATAATGATATCATGATTATTATAATATTATTACACATTTTAGAGTTGTTTCATTATCCATAAAAAACAACATCGTAAATTATTTCACAGATAATAATGGGATCAATATTTGAAAAAATGATGATATCATTCGTAATAAGAAGTTATAATAATAAATATATCTATGAAAAGGAGATCAAAAATATTATGGTCACTTAGAATGAAACATAATCATGTTACCTTATGTTTATAACAATGATAGGAAAAAATATAGATTTGGAAGAGAAAATAGAATCATTGAACTAATATAAGGGGATAGAGAATAAGACCAGGTGAAATTTAATGACTGTAAAACATATCATTAAGGGATTTATTAAATAATCTATTCATCTAAAGTGAAACTAATAAGATAATAACTTTATTTAAATATTTTTTTCTTAGCGTTGAGAGAATATTTTACCATAATGATAGATAAAATGATATAATATTCTTACACAATTTAATTTATTGTTTGTTCATTCATAAATGTAAATTTATATCTAATCTATTTCTCCATGAATTCAATATGCCTGATTTACATTTCATAATGGTATTAATAAAATAAACACTTAATGCATCATTTGATCCCTAATATGATGATAAATTATTCCACTTAAAATTTTATATTTGTAAACACCAACATGGTTCACGTAATATTAAATAATATAAATAATTAATAAACAATATTACCAAAAAAATATTAAATTAATATTGAATGAATTTGAAATTACATAACGTTTCTACTTAAATTGATCCATAAATAAAAATCCTTAAAACCCCTAAAAATATTAATAATCAAACCGAATCCCCAAAATTATAATTATTTGAACACATTCAATTCTAAGAATATAAGAAAATTTATTGTTAAACAACAATAACTTCAAACTAAAGTTTATAATGGATAATCATATATTTTCTAAAATATTTTAATCTCTTCCATAGATATACTGATTTAAAACAAAACCACTATAAAAATTACTCTTATGTGAGATCACTCAATCATTATTAATAAAATATTATCCCAGACTAAAAATTAAAATATTTTTTACTATAATCATATTATGTTCCTAATATATTTATCTACTTCAAATAATACATTAATCAATCAGTTATAAAATTAAATTTATCAGTCTAATAACCACTTATACTATAATTACAAAGTCTAAACCTTGAACATTACATAATAAAGCACATTATTATACAATTAACATTTTTATATCCTCAAATTTCTTTTTAGAATAGAGTTTTAGATAATTAGTAGATATTATATATATATTAACCCATAATAATTGTAATACTAAAATAGTACCTGTTTCTTCCTTAATATACTTTTTTAACAATACATGAAATATTTTTATGAAAAATCTCTTTAATATTTATCTTGTTATATTATTTTTTATTACCCATCCTAAAAAACATATATAAAAGATATTAAAAATAAAATGTGAACAAAAACCACTAAAAGGGACATAAATAAATGAATGAAACCATTAGTGTATGAATACATATATACATGTGAAGTAATTTTCAAAAAAACATAATTCCAACCAAAAATATATCATGTACTAACATTTTGAAAACAAGAGATTTCCAAAAAAACATATAATACATAAACAAAGCCAAATTGAAAACTTGTGTAATGTTTTAAATAAAATTTTATCCCTCCTTGATGACATAGGATTTGATACTCTCACTACTACCTTAAATTTTAAGACCCAATACTATTTTATGGTTTAACCACCACAGTTGAAAATGGAGTAACCATACTGTCAACATACAACATAAACATACCCAATGAGTTGGAGAAAATATAGATGCCAAAAAACATCATAAGAAATTCCCAATAACCATTACACAATCATAAAAATTATTACTATCATAAAAAACATTCATTTTGATTGATGTAAAAATGCATATTGAAAGGTGGTTTTTTCAGATAATTCCCTTATATAAGGTTCGTCTTATATAAAACATGTTCAAACATCCTTTATAATACATTAAATATTGTCATTAATATATTTAATAACCATATTAATTTTATTAACTAATTATACATTATTCTTATGACATCTTCCCACCAATTGATTAATAATATTTTTCTATCTCGAATGTTTCAGGTGATTTTATTGCATGGTTTCCATGGTTGGTTCATTATGGATATTCTTGTCAAAAAGATGAAATAATAAATATTTTGAAATAAATATAATTAATATCTTTTTGTTATTATAAATTATACCATATATCATTTTCTTATAAAGATCAATCATTAAATAATTCTTTAATATGAATGATTTAATTTGTTTTGGTTGTTCTTTTAACCAACAAAAACTCATAACATTTTATTTAATATCAAATGTATATTAGTCATAGAACATTATATGACATATAATATATATAATAAAGTCCTATTTATCAATAAATTGTTTTTTAAAAAAATCTGTAATGGTGTTAAAAGAAAATTAATACACATTATCTATGATGCAATAAAATTATCACATCTAAGATAATGTTTTAATTATTTTAGAATAAGAGAAAAAGAGAGGAGGTTTAATTATAGCCATTATATTAACATAATAAAATTATAGTTCAATAAATATAGTATTTATCATGTCACTTTTACAGGGAATTTGATGAGAGAATAATAATATAAAAGGAAATGAAATGAAAAAAATAGAAAAGAAACAAGATTTCGTCACAAGATCTATCCTCCTTGAGAACCTCTCTAAGGAACATGGTTTTGGTCTTCTGGTGAGGAAAGTATGACATGTTTGTGGGGAATAGGATTGGGATGTTATTTTTTCATATATTAAGCAAGATACAAGGATCTGGGTCGTTAGGAGAAGAGGTGGTATGGGGTGGTATTTTTATTTGATGGGAGAGGTGTTTTTTGATTATTTTATTTATATTTTATTATTTTTCATGAAGACTATATATACTATGAATATTGTCAATAAATATATTAATATATCGAATTATACTTCTTCATAATGGTATTACATAATCCATACATCCTATATGAATCAATAAATCATTAATATAGATTATGTTGTAAATTAAAATAATTAATTATTCACAAAAAATTCATTTATTTTATAAAAATCTCAAATATTCACCCTAAACATTTTTAGATGTTTATTATTAATAAATTAAATATATTTTTAAAAATCATTTTATAAATTTGATAAATATATTATTTAATCAAAATAATCATTTATTTGAAAAATACAAATTTCAAAACTATAACTAATATGAGAAAAATTCGAATAATATATTATGGACTCATAAAATTATTTTATAATTATATGAAAAATAATAATTTATGAATAAATAGTTTGAATATATATTTTCATTAAAATAAGTATATTAATTGTAAAATTGTAAATAAATATTTAGGTTTCTCAAAAAATACCAACACATAATTTATCATTTCAAAAACATTTATTTTTCATATTCTATGATATAAATAAATTATATTTACACTTATAAGATACATATATCTTATTTATACATTCATATGTGAGATTTGTATTCTATTTGTATAAATTCCTTAATTTTTATAAATTTCACTCATTTCATCATACATTTATAATGAATAAAAACATTTACTTCTCGAATGAAATAAAATTATATTATAAGTACCTTGGTCATTACATACTCCCCACCTTCTAGAAGTTTCATCTTTTAAAATTTTATATATATATTTTAAAAATTGAGGATACCATTTCTTTATAGCATTTTCAAATTATAATGTTTCTCTATCAACCATCTGGTATCTTCACAGAAACTTTACATGGTGAATTAACTTATTCCAAAAAAAATTCTCTATACGCTCAAGAATATGAATATGGTTCTATTAATATAAAAGGATCCCTTCAATATGGACTAGATATTGGCTCACAACATGAGATAAATCTGGAAAATACATTGTTATCATTGAAACAATAAAAACATGTTATAACTGAAATAAGCATAGAGGAAAAATTATTTGGTAGGAAACAAGTGCAACACTCTCTAGGACTTCCTAGGGTCCAATGAACTATGTACACATATTTCCATGATTACCAAAACACAAAAAACATTTTCATGGTGTGATTTTAAGGAATAAATAATCACCTACATTGAATGAAAATCCTTTCCTCTGGTTATGTGCAGAAATTTTTTTCTTTCTCTAAGTTGTCCTCATATGTTGCTAGATCATATTCACTATATCAGGAACTTCCTATAATAATTTTTTCCCAATTAACCTCCTTTCCATCACATAAACCCAAAATGTGGTTGTCTAACACCAAATCCAATATAATGTCGCAATAGCTTCCATATTTATATGGGAATGAAAACTATTGTTATATGAATTATCAAATAAATAAATATCTTGATCCAAACATCAATGGTAATAAATTAAATATGTATAAAGAATATACAATATGTTATAGATTGAATTATTATTATTCCTTCATATTGTGGTTAATAAGATATTTTAAAATTTAATATAGCTCCCACCAGAAATACTCCAGAAAGACTCTATATAAATTAGTGCATCCAGGATAGACTGAAAATGGAGAACTATGTGGTATAGATAACAACTGTTTCTTTAAATTTGAATCACAAAGCAGATATAATCTATTACCAAATATAGGGACATCATATTTATCTATATTAAATTAAGGAAAATTTATATTTCTTATATAATTAAATATTTTTATGTCACACACAATATTCCTTGTGGGATTTCTTAATTCTTTCTGAGAGATATGACTACATAGAAACATAAATCCATGTAGAGAAATTTCTTCCACCCACAACATCTAAGACAAAATTCATCAAATAAATATACAAACGATCATGTTCTTAATTTATAATGGTTAATGTAGTATGATGTTTTAACTAATGTAATCATCCAAATTGTTTTATTTTCTATTATTGTAATTTATTGTGCAAGCATAATCCATTATATGTTCATCCGATCTTCACTGTATCATGTTCAACTCATTCTGAGTGAATATATATATCAAGAATCTATTGTCAATATATATGTCATATTTGGATCCATAAATGTGATTACCCTTAATGTATTAAGACAAATTCACATCTGGTAATTCCAAATCGCATGTGGGATAATATAACACATGATTTTTTAGATTTATTAAAGCATAATATATAACATGGTCATTATTCTTTAGAACACAATCATGTACCTTTAATGTGTCATCATTGTAGGTGAAAAAAATCACTACTTATGGATGGATGGGACAAAAATAAATTATTCTCCAATATTCTATTTAGTTCATAAAATCAAACATTATGGTCTTCAATCCAAATTAATTTAACCACTGTTTGTGTTAAATTATTTTATCTTGCTAAATGACCATCCAAATGTTTTATCAAAAGGTCAATAATATCAAACTAATACATGGAAAAAATAAATATTACTAACATTTGTTGGTTTTGGACATTAATAAACAACATTTTCATTAGTAATATCAACCATTACTCCATCCATTTTTGAATTGTTCAAATGAAATTAAATATATTGAAAACATAACTGAAATTTTATAATTTTTTCTTAAAACATCAAATAATTTTGTGATTTTTGGAAAATCATTATTTATTTCCCTTAACATTATAACATTTAAAAAACATCCAAATATCATTTATAAAAACAGGTAAAAAACTATAAAAATATTCATCGAAGGTTATACTTATAGGATCCATAAATATACTAAGAACATTTGTCCATCCAAAGGGCCAAACATAAAAACTCATAATACCCATATGTTTTTCATAACTCTATTTTTGAAATGTTTACCTCATTCACCTTTAGCTGACAGAACCTATATCTCATGTTAGTCTTCGAAAAATACTGATCTCCCTAGAGCTGATCAAACAGGCCATTGATATAAAGAAGTGCAATATTATATTTAACAGAATTGATATTAAAATATCTATAATAAATGAAAATCCGCATTGATCAATTATTATTTTTAACAAACAAAATAACTGTGGTGTAAAGAACCGGAATTTCCATTTAATTTTTATTATTAAATGATAATTTTTTGAGTCTTATAAAATTGACTGCGTGTGATTCTGAGGCTCGGAGTGCCCAGAATGACGTTCTGAACATTTTTTCAAGAACATTCAAAAAATGTTTGAGCAAGTTTTTCTAACGTTTGAACTGGTGATCGGAATTGAAATCTGAGGGCATCGTTGAACTCGCAACACTGGTATTCGCTTGAGAAGAACTTCACCTCAACAATAGTATGTCAAGGGTGGATGTTAGATTTTCACATATTCATGAAAAAATTATATTATATAAAATGGTGAAACATTTTATTTTATTTTTCTTTGGAATTTCCCATGTGTATATTGCACATGTGGGGACCACCTAAACTAAAACCTCTCTTGAGAGGTTATGGAGGTGGGGACCACAGAGCATAACCCCCCATGAGTGGTTATGGTGGTGGGGACCACACGAGGATTAAAACCCCTTGAACGCCCTCATAAGTGTGGGGGATCCTCTTAAAATTACACATATAAATGGTGCCACCACCTAAAATTAATTATCCCAACCAATTTAATTAATTTAGCTAATTTTAATTTTGTTCCAACAAACTAAATAATAGATAACATAATCTATTATTTTGGGCTACCTTTCATTTTGGTGGAATTGAAGGATAATTCTCGGCAGAGGGGAGAATTTTTGAGACATGGGATAAATCTCTCCAATGAATAATGATGACGCATGACTACATCCCCATGAAACCCTCCAACGAGGAACATCTTAGATTATAACGAATCGATACACGAGACTGAGATTGGAGTTGTGTTTTGGATGAGACGAACGTCGACAACTTCAAATTCTTCTCATGAAAACATTAATGAACAATCCAAGGTAGGGATTTTTTTGTGTATGATCTTTTTTGCAGGATGTTGTAGGGTGGTTGTTTGAAAATCATCTCCTATTCCATTATTGATAATTCCTTGTAATTCAAGATGGAATTATATCTACTACCCACAGAACTAACACAGAGATTACGGGCCAAACAAACATGGCCCATCCTCTCCGAAAACCTTGTGATTAATTGTTGAATGTGATGGAGGAATGATTACCAACCACGAAGGGGAACGATAATGGTAGTAGGAACCACATCTTGTTGTGACAATGGCGACGACGCAACGATGCTGCTCTGTGACCACCACCGCCAAGGCCTCGCCGCGATGCCCCGGCTGAATCACCGTCGTGAACTCGCTGTGCCAGGCCGAACCACCCCCCAGCCTCACCTTTCCCCACGGGCCGAGCCACCGTCGCAGCCTTGCCACGCATCTTAGCCGAAGCCCCCCCTCCTACCGCCCCCCACGATGACCAAGTCGAGCCCCCTCACGGACTCGCTGAGCCGCCTCATGGAAAGATGTACCGCCACTAACTCTAGTGGCCCTATGTGGCCCCCCTCATGGCCTCCACGCCCTCATTACCTCGTGACAACCCCTAGCTCTCTGAGGTCACTCTGCGGCCTCGCGACCACATGTGGCCCTCCGCGGCCCATCCTGGCCGACCTGTCCACCCAGCAAGTGAGGTTGAACCCAACGGACTGGGCCACCCAGTGTGTCAGGCTAGACCCATGCAGGGTCGGTCCGGGTCGGTCTGACTGGGTGGGACCAAACACAGGCCCACTATGACCTATTTACATTCTTTTGGCCATAACTTTGTCACCAGATGTTCATCTGAAGAACCGTCATTGGTGCTAGAAATCGTGGAGTGAGATATTCCCTTTGAGTATACCCCACTAATGATTTGGGTTGAAATGGGGTACAATTTGCTTGGATCATGTACGAATCCAACCGGGCCCCCGGGACTAAAAGACAAATAACTCACAGAACATGCGTCTGATTGACGCGCCGTCTGTTCCTTTGAGACGCCTATGATCTGGTGAACTTTTGAGATAATAATTGTGGGACTTTGTGGCAGTTAGAGAATCGACCAGTGGCATGGGAAACGAACTCTCTAGAGATGAGCAAGGAAATGCGGAAACCCAGTATCTGGTTGTGATGAGAAGAGTTCTCCAAGAAAACATGTGTGGGTCAGATCCTAGAGATCATTTACTATCTATCTACTAGATATCCTATGTCGGTCACCTCCTAGTGATCATGTGTGGGTCCGCTCCACCGTTCCTATGTGGGTAAGATCCTATCGATCTTTTGTGGGCGAGCTTATAGTGATTCAGTGTGGGTCAGCTCCTAGTGATCATGTGTGGGTCAACTATAGTGATCCTATGTGGGTCCGCTCTAAGAGATCATATGTGGGTTAGCTCTAGCGATCCTATGTGGGTTAGATCATACTGATCCTGTGTGGGTCAGCTCCAGTGATCCTCTGTTGGTTCGCTCCTAGAGATCCTATATGGGTCAGCTCCTAGCGATCAAGTGTGGGACTACAGCAGCAATTCTATGTGGGTTAGCTCCAAGTGATTCTGTGTATGTTAGTAGCAGAGCATCTTAACAGAATTTAATGATTCAATAATTATAACTAATCATATATACTATAGTACCTCATTATATACATGGTATGAGCTGAGTCAATACCTCCTAGTTTTCCTGATGATTGAGATGGATTACTTGAATACTCATGTATATGTAGGGAATATACCTATGTAGGCTTATCTATTGATTTCATAGATTGTGGTTTATCTATGGTGGAATTTGTGAGACCTTGAGGGTATTGTGGACCCTACTGAGTGTCGTTATACTCACCCCTACATAGGCTATGCCTACACCTTGTTATGTTGGATGCCGACAACGGATAACGCTGAATGAGGATGAGGATACTAGGACTGGATGGTGCCCGAAGGGGGACCATACAGTGTATCGGTACGCAGAGGAGATGAGTGGACGTGGAGTGATGAGGACACCATCTGTACATATCCTTCATATAGGATCCTTGGAGGATGGTTCAGTAGCTATCTTTTCTCATTCATCAGTTGTTTTGTGTTTTAGGTGTACTTGTAATTTTACTGTTGGGCATGTATTTCGTCCCCTTTTACATCCAGCACTCTATTGTTTATACAGTTTTCTTGTGTTTTTATCATTTTGTGTTCTTGGTTACATGAGTTTACATGTTATAAAGGTAATTCCTTACCATTTTTAGGGAATACACCTTTTGGTGATAGCCACCAGCCCCTGGCCTATGGAAGGCGGGCTGGGGGTAGTCACGGCACGTTCCCCAGGGGACCGGGCGTGACAAATTGGTATCAAAGGATTTAGTTCTACCATATAACATAGGACTCTGATATTTCACTTAATGGAAATAGTGTTATGTGTATTTAGTGTGCTTATTGGTTTAGGGAATTAACTGTTTGTGCGACAACCTACGTATCCATACACCCGGACCTTGACTTCTAATTTCTAACTCAGTGTACGAAAACACTGATTGCGTGTATGTTTATAAAATTTTTCATTATGATTTCTAGAGTCATCTCACCAGGTATAACTTATTAATCATGGCACACCTATTTCTTTTTATGATGCCTTCACGCAGACAACATGTTGGGGTTCCGATAGTAGTACGCACCGATAGCCCACCGAGCAACGAGACCTCGGTGCAGGGGCCTTTTCCAGTAGAGGCACCGGTGGATGAACCTAAGGTTTTTTTCTCTGTTGGACAACCAATATGCCTAACCCAGCAGCAGAAGGTGAATTCCACTTGAACGCATTGCACGAGTTTCAATGCTAGAGGCCATCGATGTTCAAGGGAGAGACGGAGCCACAAGCGGCTGAGGATTGGCTAGAGGCTGCATAGACAGTCTTCCAACTGGTAGGGACACCACCCTATCTCATGGTTATTAAATCCTCTATCCTTCTACAGGATGCAGTAGTTAGATGATAGAGCTTGATTATACAGTTCCATGATGAGGTGACACTTCTATGGGCAGACTTCGAGATCATGTTTCAGGTAGATTTTGTCCTAGTGACTCTTTGCGCAGTGCGCATACATGAGCTTCTTCATCTATTGTAGGAAAAAATTACTATAGCTCAGTACTAAGCAAGGTTCACTAACCTCTCATGATACTCCACATATAAGGTGTGAGACCCATTAATCATTGCTCAGACCTTCGAGAAGTGACTCCGGAGAGATATCAGGAATTTGATGATCTCATTTAGCATCCTAACGTAGGCGATGGTGTTAGAGTGAGCCCTATTAGGGGAGAGTTTTTTTGCAGAGTAGTCACCAGCAGCGATACCCACCACCAGTCATCACATAGATGAGTCTTTTGAAGTTGCATGTAGAAAGATGTCGCAGAGTTCTAAAAGTAAAATACCTACATGTGGATGATAGTATGATTCAGGGTTAGTTGTATGGGGAGCAGATGGATGTGGTAGAGGAGCTGGTCATGCAGTTGGCGATGGGTGATGATTCAAGATGCAATTGGTACCATCACCAAGAGGTACACCCTAACAGCAGAGAGAAAGTGGATATGGGGGAGCTTAGCTCCGGGAAGCTAAGGTCTACGATTACAATTCTCCAGAGATTATACAAGGTATGATCTGTGTCTACTCCACCTTAGCTGCAATACCTATAGACATAGGTTCCATCCATTATTTTATTGCCACTACACTCGTTTGGAGCTCAAATATTCTGACAGTGTTTTTCCGTCGATCATTATGGCTAGAGACTCCTACGGTAGCAGATTCTATGATTATGCAATGGTGCCTATAGTGCGAGATTACTCTAGGAGGTGAGCGCTTTGATTGTGATCTCTTGGTAGAAGCTTCGAGGCCATACGACATCATCATGGATATGGACTGGTTATCTATTATCTATGCACAAATTTATTGTGTTAGGCACATAGTGCGGTGTGTCTTCACGGATGGGACCATGTTTACCTTCATCAGCGAGAAGGGAGACTTTACAGCGCATGATGGACTTACCCAAAGGAGGGTGCAGTCGATTACACAATATTTGGATATCCTTACCATCAAAGCATTTGATGCGGAGAGACTGAGTTATCGTGTAGTGGTGGAATAGTATGCAGATGTCTTCTCGGATGATGTCTTGGGCCTACCTCATTATAGAGAGGTGGACTTTAAAATTTCCTTGTACATCGGTACAACACCGATATCTACACCAGCGTATCATATGGCTCTTGTGGAGATTCATGAGCTACGAGTACAACTAGAGGACATGAAGGTAAAGGGATTCATCTAGCCTTGTGTTTTGTTTTAGGAATCACTGATTTTTTTCGCCAAGAAGGTGAATGGGAGTTTAGGATTTGTGTTGATTATCGGATCCTAAACCAGGTGACCGTGAAGAACAAGTACCCACTCTTGAGGATTGAAGACCTCATTGATCAGCTGAAGGGAGCACAATGGTTCTTGAATATTGACCTCATATTAGGCTATCACCATCTCAGAGTACGAGGTGAGGATGTGAAGAAGATGGATTTCGGATGTCGGTACGGCCATTACAAGTTCTTGGTTATGACATTCATTGTAACCAATGCTCTAGAAACGTTCATGGGACTCATGAACATGATCTTTCACCCATACCTTCATCTCTCTGTAGTATTCTTAATTGATGTCAATATGATCTACTTGGGTAATGAGGTGGAGCATGCCTATCATTTACAGGTAGTACTTGACACACACTAAGAGCACTAGCTTTATGGTAAGCTCTCAAAGTTTCAATTCTAGATCCCAGAGGTTTGAT
This sequence comes from Viscum album, assembly GCA_963277665.1. Taxonomy (NCBI): domain Eukaryota; kingdom Viridiplantae; phylum Streptophyta; class Magnoliopsida; order Santalales; family Viscaceae; genus Viscum; species Viscum album. The sequence continues at coordinate 1,345,701,045 of OY728119.1, read as the reverse complement.
TTCTGGGGAATTTCATCTTAGAGGATGGAGTTGTAGTGGATCCATCGAAGATTGTGGTGGTATTTTCTTGGGATCCACCTGTGAGTTTGACAGAGGTGTATAGATTCCTAGGATTGGATTGACACTACCAGAGATTTGTACCCAATTTACCAATGTTTCATCACCACTATCAGCATTGACGAAGAAGGGGGAAACCATTCTGTTATCAGAGAGATTCTAGCAGAGTTTTCAAGAGCTGAGCTAGAGGATGATTAGTGCCCCCATTTTAAGTCTTCCAGTGGAGGGCGTAGGGTGCGTAGTATACTTAGACGCATTAGGGACCAGACTCGGATGTGTCCTGATACATGAGAAAGCAGTTTTTGCATAGGGTTCTCAAAAGATGATACATCCGGAGAAAAACTATGTTATCCATGACATGAAGTTAGCAGTTGTGGTCTTCTCCTTGAATATGTGGCGACACAATCTGATTGGTGAGCGCTTTTCATTCTACTCGGATCACAAGTGTCTCAGGTATATCTTATATCTTAATGAACTGAACCTGAGACATCGACGTTGGTTTGAGTTCCTATTGGACTAAGACATAGAGATAGTCTATACTCTTGGGTAGGGAAACATTGTTGCAGATGCACTCAGCTGGAGGTCTGGTATAGAGTTAATAGGTGAGGTGATGAAGAAACTGACTGCTTTGCAAATATCTTTTGTGGATTGAGATGGAGCAGCATTCCTTTAGACTCTTACAGTCACTCCCCCACTTCTTGATTGTGTTAGGGAGGCACAACGTGGGGATTCTAACTGTGAGGCTCGACGCGATCAGATATACACAGGGAAGGAACCTGATAGATTTTATGAAGGTGGGGAGCATGTCATCCTCTTCATAGGACATACCATTGTAACACTATCGCTTCAGGAGGAAGTGATGAGAGAGTTCCACACATCCCCTCTAGTGGTACATCTAGGAGTGACGAAGATGTACCAGGATCTCCGAAAATAGCACAGGTGGCTGGGAATTAAAGAATCGGTACCAGAGTTTTTCTCTAGATACCTCACTTGTCATCAAGTGAAGGTGAAGCATCAGGTACCATCAGAATTGGATCAGCATTTAGAGGTCCCATAGAGGAAGTGGGATGGGATATCCATGGACTTCGTGAGAGGAATTCCATGTACATCTTGAGGACATGCGTCTATTTAGGTGATAGTCAACCGAATCACCAAGTCGGCACACTTCCTACCGATCAGAGATAAGGGTTATGTAGAGAGATTGGGACGCCTCTCTCTGTAAGAGATTGTATGGCTACATTGAGTACCATCAACAATTGTCTCCGATCATGATTCATGTTTGACTTCCCGGCTATGGAATGGGTTGTAGGAGGCTTTCAGGATGCATCTTCGTTTGAGCACCACCTTCCATCCTCAGGCAGATGGTCAGACAGAGTGGACCATTCAGACCCACAATGACATGTTGCGTGGATGTGTCCTTGATTTCAGTCGCAGATGTAGGGATCATATTCCTTTGGTGGGGATTTCGTATAACAACATCTATCACTCCACCATTGTTATTGCATCTTTCGAGGCGTTGTACGAGCGACCTTGTAGATCACCTTTGTGCTGGTCAGACCCCGGGGAGTAAGCACAAGTTGGACCAGAGATGGAACGGTCTACCATAGAGAAGGTTAAGATCATCTAGGAGAATATGAAGACTGCACAGATAAGGCAGAAGTCGTATGTCGATAAGATACTGAGACCTCTGGAGTTCGAGAATGGAAACCATGTATTTTTACGGGTATCACCTCAACGAGGTTTGCATAGATTTGGTTGAGGCGGAAAGTTTTCTATGAGATTCATCAGACATTTTCATGTCCTCGCCAGATATGTAAAGGTGTCATACCACTTAGCTCTTCCATGTTAGTTTCACCAAGTAAATGATGTGTTCTGCATATCCCAGCAAAGGAGATACATGCAAGACCCTTCGAAAATCATCGATCATGGCGAGCTGGACATCGACAATGGGGTGACTTTTACGAAGGATTTGTTAGAGATTGAGGATTGACTGGAGCGGGTCCTTCATGGTTGGTCAACACCTCAGGCGTACGTTCACTGGCAGCATGGGAACCTCCAAGAGAGCACATGGAAGCAGGAGGCTTAGATACATGCTTAGTACCCCCGCTTGTTTCCTTAGTTTTTATTTTGGATTACGGGGACGTAACTCCATGTGGTTGGGTGAATGTAAAGACCTAGAATTTCCATGTAATTATTTTTATTAAATGGGAAATTTATGAGTCTGTGAAAATTGACACCGCATAATTCTGAGGGCTGGAGTTCTCAGAATGAATTTCTAAACTTTTTTTCGGGTATGTTGAGTAAGCATGCGAGCGGGTTTTTCTAACTTTTGAACCGGTGCTCGGAATTAAAATCATAGGGCACCTTGGAACTTCCATCACTAATATTCACTTAAGGAGACCATCACCCTTATTTTCATAGGTCGGGGGTGGATGTTATAAATAAACATATTTATGAATGAATGAATTAAAATAAAATGCTGTAACATTTTATTTTATTTTTCTTTGGAATTCCCCATGTGGATATTTCACAGGTGGGGACCACATGAACTAAAACCTCCATTGAGAGGTTATGGATGTAGAAACCACTGAGACTAACCTCCCATGAGAGGTTATGGTGGTGGGGACCACCCGAGGATTAAAAAACTCTTGAACTCACTCATAAGTGTGGGGGAGCCTCTTAAACGTTCCCACTTAAATGGTGCCACCCCCATTAAATTAATTATTCCAACCTAGATAATTAATTTGGACAACTTAAATTTTATGCAAAAAAATAAAATAATAGTTAAAAAATCTATTAGTTTGGGCTACCTTTCATTTCAGTGGAATTGAGGGAAATTGATTGGAATAGGGGAGAACTTTGGAGACTTGGTGGAAATCTCTCCAACGAAGAATTCTGACGCATGACTTCTACCTCAGGACACCCTCCAGCGATGGAACATATTCAACTATGAAAAAATGATGCATGATCCCAAGATGGGAGGTGTGTGGTGGATGATAAGAACGTTGAAAACTTCAAAATGCACTCGCACCATTGTAAACGAACATTCCAATGTATGGTTTTTTTTGTGTATGATCTTTTTTGCGGGAAGTTGTAGGGTGGTTGTTTGGAATTAGTAGACTTTTTCGTTTGTGATAATTATTTGTAATTCATGATGGAAATATAGCCTCTTGCTACCACAAAAATGGACTGTCCTCTCCGAAAACCTTGGATTAATTTTTGAACGTGATTGAGGAATGACTACCAACCACGAAGGGGATGAGAATGGCGGTCGGCACCACCACTGACCATGATGAAGGTGAAGGCGCAACGCCACTGCTCCGTGACCACCGCAGCCCCTGCCTTGCCATGTCGCCCCAGCCAAACCACTGCTGGGCCTCATCGCGCTGCCCTGGCTAAACCACCACTGTTGCCCCACCATGCTGCCCAGTCCATGCCGCCGCCACAGTCTTGCCTCGCAGCTCTGGCCGAGACCCTCCCTCCCACCCCCACCGCCGCTTCACCATGTCGCCCAGTCCGAGCCGCCTCACGGACCTTCCGTGATGCCTCACGGCCAAAAGCGGCCTCTTGCATCCCCTCTCATGGACTCTGAGCCCTCACACCCTCATGGCAACCCCTTGGCCCTCCTTGGCCCCTTTGCGACCTTGAGGCCACCTGCAGCCCATTACGGTCCCTATGTGGCCTCGCGGCCACCCACAGCCCTCTGTGGACTCTCCCGGAGATGCATCTTCATGGTACATCATGGAAGTTGAAGAATCAACCAGTGGCATGGGAAGAAGACTCTCTCGGAGACGTGCAGTCCTAGTGCGGAAACCCTGTAGCTAGCTGTGACGAGAAGAGTTCTCCTAGAGAACCTGTGCGGGTCAGCTCCTAGTAATCTTGTGATGGTCAACTCCTAGCGATCCTATGTGGGTCAGATCTTAGTGAACCTGTGTCGGTTAGCTCCAGCGATCCTGTGTGGGTGAGCTCTTAGCAATCCTCTGAGGGTCTCCTCCTAGAGACCCTGTGTGGTTCAGCTCCTAGCGATCCTCTGTGGGTCAGCTCCAACGATCATGTGTGGGCCAACTCTCAGTGATCCGGTGTGGGTCAGCCTTAGAGATCCTTTGTGGGTTAGCAAATAGCAATCCTATGTGGGTCAGCTCCATTAATATTTTTTGGGTCAACTCCTAGTGATCTTATGTGGGAAATCATCTTGCGATCCTTTGTGGGTAAGCTCTAGTGATCCTGTGTGGGTCAGTTCCTAGCGATTTTTTGCAGGTTAGCAGCAGAGCCTCTTAACACAAAAAAATATGATTCATTATTTATAATAAATCATATCAACTACAGTACCTAAAGATATACCTGGTGTGATATGAGTCAGTACCTCTATGTATTACTCATCATTGAGGTGGATTACATGAAAACTCAGATATATGTATGGGCATATAACTATGTAGGGTTATCTATTGATTTCATTCTTTGTAGATTATCCTTGGTGGAATTTGTGAGATCATGAGGGTCTTAGGGTCCCTACTAAGTATCATTATACTCACCACTGCACAGGCTATGCCCACACCTTGTTGTGTTGGATGGAGACTATGGACAATACTGACTGAAGATGAGGGTACCAGGGCTGGACGATGCTCATAGATAGACCATACGACATGTTAGTACGCCGAGGAGATGGGTGGACATGGATTGCTGAGGTGGTGATCTGTACCTACCCTTCATGTAGGATCATTAGATGATGATCCAGTAACTGTATTTTCTCTTTCTTCAGTTGTGTTGTATTTCAGTTGTACTTCTACTTTTACTGTTGGGATTGAATTCTGGACCCTTTTAATATCAGCTCACTTTTGGTTATATAGTTTTCTTATGTTCGTATCTTGTTGTGTGTGTGGTTATGTATGTTTACAGGTTATAAAGGAAATGCCTTCCCAGTTTTAGGGAATACGCCTTTTGTTGCTTGTCATCAGCCCCATGCCTAAGGAAAGCAGGCTTGGGTAGTCACGAGATGGGTCCCGGGGAATGAGTTGTGACAAGTACCCCAAGGTGATATTTTAGTATTAATGATTCCTGTATCAGGAAACTATATCATCTGATGTTTCAATTAAAGAAGTTACACAAGAGATATTTATTAAGGGGGTTCGAAATTTGATTATCATCAGGCACTATGAAAATTTTAAATTCAACTTCTTGATCTAGTATAACTCTGTATAACTCATCAGGAATGAAATAACAGTATTATTTTACTAGTAGGACATCATTAATCTGAACAGTACCCTTGTTTTCTATAATATGATCAATATAAAATTCATCATTAAATTTTAATAGATGATTATCTTTCTAATATGTTATAAATAGTATGGTTTCAATATATTATATAATCTAAATCACTTTCTATAAAAATATATTTATCTCTAAAATTTATAATAACATGAAAAATAGATATATAATTAGATTCTAGAAAAACATAATACTATAATATGGGAAAACAACATGGTTTGTATATAATTTCATTACATATAAAACAATAGTAACATTCATAAAATTCCTTTTATCTGTAATATTTTCCCCTTCTATTTTAACCATATACTTTAGATTTATTTTTTGATGTGAATTGTTTTTTACAAGAAATGTTTTTAGAAATAAATTAATGTGTAGACCCCATATTTGACGGATGAAAATATACTGATATAGTTGTTAAAATTCTCACTGAAACCTTATTCCAATAATTTATATTCCCTATATAATTCATTTTATTTATTGATAATGTATAATCATAAATCCACATATCACCATAATTAATAAACATTTAATATTTTTTCGTAATTAATCATAAAATCACCAAGTTCTATTTCATTGGAATCTCATGACATATGTCCATACATACCACATCAATAAAAATTCATGAATTAGTTAAGGTATTTCACATAGTACTTTTTACTACACTTCCCACAAACATGTAATATGGCATTAATTTATTTATAATTATTTTATTCATTAATAAGTATTTCATGCCATCAAAAATATTTATTTTTATTATTTTAAATTTACATGTATTCATTGTAAAATTATATTTACACACTCTCATCATATAAAATAAATTTCTCATAACATATGAAGTAATGGGAATCTAATAACATTCGATATCTTCATTTAAATATTGATTTTAAAAATATGTATTTTATAATCAATAAATCAAATGATATATCAATCATTACATTCCAATCAAGTGATGTTTTCTTCATACAAGGAAATAATCCACTAGATTTATTATCAATTTAAGGAATGTATTTTACAACAAAATATAAAAAAACCTTAGGAAAATAATTTCCAAGTAATAGATTTTTAAATACATCCAATTCCACGGCATCAATCTCATTGTTATCCATGATATTAGTTACCATTTACCACCACTGGTCAACATAAAATTCAAATTGGTATATAAAAAGTCTAATATAATGATTATTTGAACACACCATGACATTGATTATCTTTTCATGGGATTTAATCGACCTTTCAGTCACCACAAGTTAAGAAGATCCAATGAATGCATGAAGTTGCTTCCTTATAAAATGTTCCATTATCATTATGTTCCTTCGGGGTAGATATGGTTTTTCTCTTCCATGGATTCCACCACCATCTATAGATTGTCTAAACTAGTTCTATATTTCCAAAAAAGAAATGCTTCTAATTACATCTATTCTAGGTCGAGGAGTCATAAATATAATATCATCTTGGTGCCTTCCAACATCATTTTCAATCTTTCTTCCATAGGAAACTCTTCCAAATAGACAGATCATAGCTAAAATAACTCTATAATCATAAAATTTTATATAATTTTAAAATAAAAGATTCAGGTAAAAAACATTTATGGTTTACTATTAATATCATCCTAAACCATAAAAATATCTAAATTGTGCTCTAATCTAAAAAGTGTGGTCCTGAACATAAACATTACATAATATAGTGAATTCTTGTAGAATTATCAATCTTACATTACTTAAGATATTCACAGTTTAATGTTTTATATATTTTGTACATATTTAATACATATTAAACCATAGGTATATAAATTGAGCACTACTACATTCATATCATTTTCATCTAAAATAAAATTTTTTTAAATAAAACATGGAATCTTTTTATTAAAAATATTCAGAATATTCATATTAGAATCTTATTTTCTCTTACCCATCCATAAAACCAATGAAAATAATTTGGAAACATGCGATGATCATAAAACGATATATATGAGAAGTAAAAATAAATAAATAAACCATCTTTCCATAAATACATATATTCCTTTGACATCATTATCACAAACACATACTTCTCATTCATAAAGTATCATGTACATACATTGTGAAAACAATAGATTTCTAAAAAGCATAGAAAACATAAAAAAACATAATGGTATATTATAGAATTACATATTTATGTATTTAATCATCGATGCTACAACTTTATTTTTAACCCTCCCATATACCTTATACTGTAACCCTTATATCTACTTTATAGTGTAACCTTTGTAGTTACACATGGAATAACCATACAGTCAAACTCTAACATAAAAATACCTATAAATTATAGTGATATATTGGTCCTTAACTCAATAATAAAAAATTACAAAGAAATATAATGAAATAAAAAAATAACATAGAGAATATAAAAACATTCCTTTTGAATTTTGTAAAAAAAAATTAGAATGTGTATTTTTAACGAAATGTTCCATACCATTGGTTTGTCTTACATCAAAAAAATTAAAATATACAATATAGATATTTAAATACAATTATTAATATATTATATAAATATATTTTTATTTAAATGTACTTATATTATGTTATTATAACACATTTACAAAGATTCATTTATAATATTCTGTTATATTCATTGTTTTGGATGCATTTACATCAAGGGTTAGAAGGTTGGTTCATTATGGATTTTCATGTTGAATGGAGGAAAAAAATAAAAATTTGAATTAAATGGTATTATAATGTTTCAATAATTTTAAATGATACCATATATCAATTTTTTTATATGAAGACGAATCATTAAATAATCCATAATGAAAATGATTAATTTTCTTTTGGCAGTTTTTACTACCATCAATTACTAATATCATTTTACTTAATGTAATTTATATGTATTGGGTCCAGAACATTATATAACTTGTAATATGTATAATAAAATAATATTTAACCATACTAGTGGTTATATGACCAACCTAAGAGGATTTAAAATAAAAGAAAACAACAATGTCCACAATTACAGTAAATCAACAAATCCTGAACAATGTTTTAATTTTATAGAATAAGATCATAATAGGTTAGTTTGATGGTATATATTCCATTAAAATAATAAAACACCATATTATGTATGATAATGGAGTAATCATTTTACTTTTTATATTTTATGTGATGGTTGAATAATAATGGAAAATAAATTGAAAAGAAAATATAAAAAAAGAAAGAGGATTTTACCTTTTGAATTATCCTCCTTGAGAACCTTCATATTGAACTTGGTTTTTACCTTTTGATGAGAGATAATGTTATAAGATGTCAGAAGTCTATTGGTAATTTAATTGGTATGATATTAATAAATTTATAAGGTATTGATGTCTGAGGAGAAGAGGCTGTGCAGGGTGGTATTTATAGTGAAGGAGGGATTTTTTTTGAATATTTTATTGATTCATATATATTTTTCAGCATTATGAATATATTGATAATTATAAATAAATATTTTAAAATATTTAATGAGACTTTGAGATTATAGGATTATATTATACATACATCATCAATAACTCAATAAATCATTTATTTATCTTATTTACCTTTTATCATATTTTACTATTCAAAAAATAAAACAACTATTTTGGAAAAATAAAAAAACTAACCTTAACCATTTTTAATGTGTATAATTATAAAATATACTCTATTTTATGATAATAATTTTTTTATATATAAAATTTATATTTGAACTAAAATCATAATTTATTTGATAAATACAAATTTTAAATTTTCATCTTATTTTAGAACACTTTAAAAATTTAATTTAGGTCTCATAACATTATCATAAAATTATAAGGAATGATAATATTTACATATGAATATATTTAAGTAAGATACATTTTATTTTAAACACTTATATTAATTATAAATTGTTAAATAAATATTTATGTTTCTCAGAAATACAAGCACATAATTTACCATCTTCAAAATATTTATTTAATAAATCAATGATATAAATATATGATATATTCACTTATATGATTCAATAATCTTATTTATAATATTATAGGTTTGTTTAAAATTCTTTTAGTGCAGATTAATTTATTTATAAAATACAACTTATTTAATTATACATTATTTATTAATTTAATAATTTAATTCCAAAATGAAAACCTTGTATTTTATAAGTACATGGGTCATTACAATAATAAAAATATTCCAAAATATAATATTCATTTTATCGTAATTAAGTATATAACAATGAATTATAATATTAAACAAAAATTTTACCAATTCCATTCAATGGTTGTCTAAAAATATAAAATTATACTTCCTCAAATAAATTTTTCACTCTACATATACTTAAAAAGTGGGTTATATTCCTATAAATGTATGCAAATATATCACATTTTATCTTAAATGATCATCACATTAAGCAAAACTGGTTATCTATTCATTTTAAAATTATTTCCAAAAAAATACGCATGAACCCATGAAACATTATTTGTATATTATAACACCATTACCTGAATCACCAGGATTGAGATGATGTGCTAGAAAACCACATGCATGATTATTTTAATTCAATAGTCTTATAACTAGTGGTGATTGTATAACGATTCCTCAGAAAAAATATAAAATTATAATAATATCCATTACTGGGTAATAATAATAGAAACATAAGATATAAAATCATTAATAATGAAAATAAAAAAATTAAGATACTAAATAAATTTCATGTGATGTCATACAATAAATATTCCTATAGACCCAAATGTTTCTTGACATCATTTGTAACAAAACACATATAATTAAATAAATAAAAGAAGATAGGGTTTGAATCAAGAGTGAGACACCAAAACACTTCCATATTCTAACCATATGTTCCTCATCATCCTACTATGTGGCCATATCCCGTCACTATTTCCCATATAGTGAAATATAAATGTTCACCAATATGGCTTAGTAGGGTGTGTGTATAAAAAAGCAGGAATCCATTAATATTTCATTAAAATAATTAGACATATATAATGATTAATATTTATTCATGAAAAGTGGAATGGTGAATTTAAGATATAAACGTTCATGTACCTAAAGATAGTTCTATAACAATGATTCCACTATCCCAAGTCTTATATGCTTCCACACCATGCCAGAAGAATATAATATGTATTCAATATAATTACTTAAATTATTTATATAAATAAATATTGATTTATTGAAAATGAATGTTCCAATATTATGGAATAAAATGAAACCCAAATTGATGGTCCAACACACCTATGAAACATCATTAACTATTCACCTATGATGTTGGATAGAGATGACAGACCTAAACAATTGGAATCTGTATCATATGAAAGGAAATTCACCTTAGTAGTTTATACTATCATAATGGACTCACATCTAATGTGTATGGAGATATTCAGGGTCTAGAAACGTTCTATTATTATTTTATAACCATACTATGTGGATCAATAACTAATGATTCGTGTTTTCCATGATCTACCTTTATGGGTTCTAATATCATTGATAGAGACACCAGCCAAGATTATCATAGAAACACATATTCTAATGCATTTTTTAGAAACCCATGTGTAAGGAATAACCTTGAGATGAAAAATATTTCAAAATATTTATTTCACATTCCATAATTCAGTTCATAACAAATAAATGATATAACATTGAATAATATGTTATATCAAACTATGCACCTCTTAATGACTAATTATGAATATTATATAAAACATATAAAGGAACAAAATACATAATAAGAATATTTTTTTATTATCCATCCTACATATATCTAATGTAACTATCATTAAAGGATATGAAAATTAGTAACATACAAATAAACCAAACATACCAAATAATTCAACAGAAATAGATGGCGATGTTAAGAACTTCATTTCATTAATTTGTTGATGTGAAAATACATGATTTGTTTTGGAATGATTCCGAAATCACGTACATACACAATTAATCATTATATCAATTCCAAAAAATTAATAATAATAAATACATATTTTGAGTTGTATTAAAATCCAAGGAATATATTGTAATATATATATTCATTACTTTCTAGATCTGCATTAATGGTGGATCTAGGCATGTTCAAGAAACAAGATAAAGGAACCTCGTGAATAGAAAAATACCGATACATTCCCCCACTAATTTATTTCATTAGTCTTCAACATCCGGACACACAAAATGATTACAAACTCTATCCTTTGAATGTGTTCTTTCCGGTCCTGCCCCTCTTTTTCTCCTTCACCCATCTTGCACTATCTACATCTTGTGGTGGTTCCCTTGAATTTTTTTCACCTACATGCATTATATTCTTATTATCATAATATACATTTATAACCCCCATTTCAACCTCATTAGGTTCCTCAAAATATTCCCTCATAGAGATCGCAGACTCATTTACACGCATCCCTCCATGGTCATGCTTCAATTTATGAAAAATAGTAGAAACATTCAATTCATATATTGCTTATAGTGTATTATTCTAAAAATATTTATCCATAATTGGTATCCCAACAATGGTATTAGTTGTCATCACAAATCCCTCCAACACCTCTCACTATAGGGAATCCAAAGGATGACCTACGATTAATTACATATGAGGGAGATAACAACTCCTTGAATAGGTTGCTTCGTAGGTGAATCCAGACCATACATAGCTCCACTATCATGGTCCTTACCATTGCTTCCCAATTCCACATCCATCTTCTCAGAAGAACCCTTCCAATCACATTTGTCACTATGAACTACATCTTCCTCAATCTTCACAACCATGTGTCCCTGGCTAGAGGTATTATCCATTAAACTTGACCTACAAGACTTACTGCCAATATTCCCATACCATTCTACATACAATTCTATCTAGACCCAAGTCTAAAGGTAACCAAAAAATTTCCTATCCTATTGCAATTAAGAAAATAGTCAACCTATGATTTATATATCACCTTCTTCCAAAAATTAAATTCCATTCATTATATAATAAAAATTAAATCAGAAGTATGTCTTAAAATATCTACATTGAAACACACTCATGGATTTATAATATGACATGAAACTTTGGTTTGAATAATGGAGAACACGAACAAACCTATGACTTTCTGAATATTCATAATAGTCAAAGGATTTAGAAATTGAAGGAAAAGGTTAGGGTAACTCACGAAAATCACTGTCGATGGGGAGTATCACTTCATTTGAATGTTGTATGTCTATATATGGTAGTAGAATACTGACATGATTCAGCTATAACTTCTTAAATTCCATTAATTGATCAGACAATCCAGTGACAAAAAATAGATCATGTAGTTTCTATTTTTAGGGAAACTCCTAGTAGCTGTATCTTGTAAATCCCATGAAATGAATATGAATCTATCAATTATTTCCACTAAAGGACTTCTATATAAGAATCAAGAAATCACGGTCTCATTCCGTAGTTTCGATGCTTCATTAATCTCTTCAATCGACAAATCAATTTTAAGTTATCCTTCATACAACTCAAGAACATTAGTGTTGATGTAAAAATTCCATAATGGGGGAAGATTCTAGGGGATTGAAAAGGGAGAAAAGGAGGACTTGACTCCCTTAAAAGACGATAAAGGTCACCTCACCACCAGTGGTGGAGGGACCAACATTGTTTCTATCATCAAAACTATGTGGGAGATGACATTATTGAGTTACCCCTAAAGAAAACCTTTATTCTAAATCCTAAGGTAGTATTAATCCTTAAAAATTCATTAATTACTTAGTTAAAAAATCATTTTAAACCAATAGATATTTTTCAAAATAAATTTCTATTCCAAAAATTTAATAAAACATATTTCTGTATTAGATTATTAACATAAAGTATCATAATATACCTAATTTCTATTAATAAAATTTTGTATATTTATAAATATAAAATCATTCTTCCTCATATAACCTTTACACTATGACACTAATTAAACCATAGCTTTGGATTCCACAAATAACTTTAAAAAAATCACTACTCATAATACTAACTTATAAATAACTCTAAATAGAAATATATTCTTTTATGATTTTGATAATAATTAGTCTTATCAACTCATGTAACTCTTATTTTATCCAATATGTCAAGGGAATATCATATATTGATTTTGTGAATATACACTAAATCATCGCAATGGTTCAAAAGGTAAATAATATTCATCCAAAACTTATCCCTTTGGTGTTTATAACCATATGTCTAGTTTTAAGTAATCTCATTATCCATCACTACAAATCTAGTTGATTTCAAATCATCACCTTCAGAGTTGTCACCCTTATGAGAATTTGTTTCATAGATACATCCCTATGCCAATTTTTATATATTAATGTATTTTAGAGGAAAACCACACAATATCATCCTAAAAAATGTGTCATTATATTACTATATACATCCACAAATCATTAGTGTCTATTATAAGGTTGGGTTATGTAATTAAATTTTCCCTAGGTCTTGTTTAAGATGGTAGAACTAGACAACATTGTATTTGAACTATAACACCCTGAATCAAGTAAGCTAGATCATGTGGTTATCCTACATAATTGGAAAATGCTATAATATAACACATCCCAACGTGTATTATAATCATTATAGTATTTATAGATTAAATAAAAATATGTTTTTTACATTATTATTGAAAACATTATGTACAACATAAAATTTTAGTGAAATAACTATTATTTATTATATTATACTTATTGAATAATGCATATATCTTATCATGAAATATTGATGAAAGGAAAAAAATAATATGAGGTGATCTAAGAATCTTAGTAAGGGATATAATCTACCATAATCTATCATATAATAAATGATCCTTGAATATTATAGTAGAAATAAATAGTATTCTAATATTACCTATAAATAATATCATGAAAGGGGAATATATCAATAGAATACATAATATATTAATAAAATTATACAGATAAAAAGAAGGAGATTAATAATGACTGATATAAGTTGTTTAACTTAATATTCATATCATTAGGTAACTATTCTATATAATCATAAACATACCATTATGGTATCAGTCTAAAACATCATAAATATTTCGTAAGGAATTGAACAAATACACATGATAATATCTTTATTGAGAAAAAAGGACTTATTGAGCGTCTATAAAGGGACCCACCCATACCATTAAAGTCTAATTAATTAATAAAACTAAATGGATGAATAATCAATTCCATACATAATCAACAAAAATATCCATATATAGAAACTAAAATACAAAATTATTATATTTTTTCATAGTTAATAACTAGGCATAAGTACCATCATCCTCATAAAAAAATATGTCTAATAGTATCATTAAATTATATATCATGTAAATAATAGGATTCCTAAATTGATGATCACATGGTTGAAAATACAATAAAATTATTATTCTATTTTTTTACAATATGTGAAAATTATCATTTTTATTTGATAATATATTAAATATAAATTTCAAAAACAGCAAGAATATTCATTTATTTGAATATATCCATGTTTAAATTTTATGGAATACATAAACTAAATAATGGATATGGCTATGGTAAATTCCCCTCTAGCATTAAAAGCTAAAACAAATATTCCTCTCAAACATTTAGCAAAATCCCAAAATTAGATCATTTAGAAAGATATAAAATTTTTTAAAAAATATTGAAAATGAGATAAATCATGAATGAAAATTAATTTACAAAACCATTTGATCGTGGGAAAATTATATTTTGTTGTATTTTCTATAAAATATGCACATTGAAGAAAAATATCACCAAAAAATAGAAAATAATATCAATATTTTTAAAAATATATATCTCTATAATATTATGTAACATAGATAATAAATTGAATTTAAACCATATAAGATTAATATATTACTATAGTTTAATATTAGTTGATTATATTTATATTAATTTGAAATATAATTCCATTTACAAAAAAATTAAATGTAAAAAATTAAGAATAAAAATATGATTTTTGAAAAAAAACATACCACTTTGTTGAATTTTGAATCATATTAACAATGGAAGAAATAAAATAAATTGAAACATTAAATTACATGAATATAATTAGATTACTGATGTTTAATAACAAATTGTATTTATATACACCACATGGAGAAACTAATTATTGAATATTGAATATTGATCAAAGAAACAAATGTTATATGAGAAACGCTTTCCTTAGTTCTGACTTGTTTTCTATATTCATTAAACCACCATTATACAAAATTTAAATTCATCATTATTCTCTAATAGAATAGTATTACCGAATATAAAAAAAATAGTTTTTTATAATATCTTATTTCTTTATCATAAACATTCATTCAATATCATCATCAATTTGGGTTTCAACTAATTAAATTTTTTATTTCAATTTTGATGTTATGGTCCTTGAATCTTGATCATGGACCCATAATCATTATAATTTTAATCATTATATAAATATCATATATTGATTCATATAGTAATTATTTAATAATACCATCAATGAATTGTAATTTTTTTAATCAATTTCCCAATTTAATTAATTGAATTTATTAAATATGTTGGATTTTCAACTAAATAATTAATTTGATGAAATTTTGTAATAATAATGAAATATATGGTTTCATAAAAATCTTTAAAGTTATTTATTACCCTTACACATGTTCTATAGTCTAAAAATGTTATACATTCCCTCAATATTTCATTAACATAATTTTTCTTGATGTATATTTGGGTAACCTACTATTTTCATCACTCTGAAATGGTAAAACCGTCTCTATATAAATGCATGATAAGATGATAGAATTTGGGTTTGGTAACATCAATATTTCCACCAATGCAGATATGTACATTAATGTCCCTACATAATGGTTTTCATGTTCTATTTCCTTAAAAGAGTTCTCTTTCACTAAATTTGTATTGTGTGTGAATCCCTCTATATGAACGTCACTCATTTATTTCATATAATTAATAAGGGTGTGTATCTATGTCTAATATATCATCATTATATTCATATTGATAAATTAAATATTATCAATTATGTTTACGGTTTTGTGTGGGTTTTTTAACTGTTAAACAAGCCTCTAAAAGTGCTTCCTAAAAGTACCATAAATTTTATTAATGATACATAATGGTAGATCATGATCTTATTGAGTTATGTAACATTCAAAATATTCTTGTGTATGGGTGACCCATAGTTTTCAATTGATGAGTAATGGTTGTTACATGTTCTAAATTATATATACGGGTAATAATGACCTTCCTGAAATTAAAAACAGTGTTATATGAAGCTGAAACGAGATATGGATCCACCATAGATTGTTATGGTCACTACCTATAATCTTTAGCTCAATGTTAAAGGACATTGTTAAGCTAGAGTTCCTAAATGAGACACTATGACTATTTAATAAAACCCAATATAAAGAAAAAATTTTGATATAGATTCCTTGAATGAATAAGTGAGATTCTTCCAAATCACATTCAAGAGGAAGTAACTTTTCATTCAAGGAATATATGTCAGAATGTGTTCCATCAATAGTTCAGCTACACTAAATAAGATAATAATATATTCACAAATTCGATGAATGAATTTAATTTGATCCACACAAGGCTGAAGGGTGAGAATTATTAATCAACATTATTCATACTATGAATACAGATTCACATCATGAATACATTGTATAAAGGAAATTAAATATTATTCTATAGAATATTTAATGGAAACATTAACTATAAGATTATACCTGAAAGTGATGAAATTAAGAGGGTTTTGAATTTGTGTCATTAATTTTCAATTAATATATGAATACTATATACTTGAGGTTTCAATAACTACAAATACATTGGTGTTTCGCCACACTAGGGAAGGTCGATCGAGTGTTCGATTACACACAAATAACATGCCCTAGGTGTGAAACTGAGTATTAGAGGACATACTACCACTAGCCTTATTTATCATTGTACAATTACATTATTATTATCACTCGTGATATAACTATGGGTTACATATACTATTTTTGGTGATGTGGTTATAATATTATTGTTTTTTGTTATGTTTTTCTATTTTAATTTTTTTTGTATCACTGAACACATATTTTCATTTCCAAATATAATTTTTTTTCTATTACATGATCATTTTTATGATATTTTTGGAGTGTCAATGAATTAATCATCTAACCATTCTTGTTCCTTTTATATCATTATATCATGTTTAGTGGTATTTTTAAATATGGATTTCTTCCATCAAATTCCTTATTAAACAAATGTAATTAACCATATGAATTGGATGATTATTTTATTAATAAATGGGTACCTAGAAAATGAATCCTTTTAGATCTCATTATGATAGAAAATATAAATGGATATATAATTCATTTTACCACTAGTCTAAAACTGTTAAAATTAATTATCCAATAATTATATCCCAACTTTATCTCTTGATTTTTCGTTTATTTTTTAATAAATCCAAAAATCAACATTTAATATTTCTTACCATACATTAACGATAGATAAATAGTGATAATAATTAATAAAAATTTATTTTTATGTGTTTTTCATTTTCTAAATATAAAAATTGTATATACCCAGTGGAAATAACCACACTAACATGGGCCATTCATATTTCTTGTATTTTCTATAGACATTTTTTTATTATGTTTTCATTAATTGAATATATTTTAAATGTTTATATTTGAACTCACTTTTATTATACATGGTCCTATCATATTATGATTTCAGGTCATAATATAATTCATGATTTATACAGATGTAGAAATGGACAAGAATATTATATTTTTTATTATCAATACTTATAGTAAAACACAATACAACTAAAATAATTAAGGAATTAAAGGAACATGAATTAAAAATATTCAAAATATAATCATTATGTACTAAACTAATGATATCTACCATCATGGTGTACATATGATCCTATGGTATGGGTATTCATCAATGATTTTTAGTACGTCTGGTCATGGGACCTTAATTAAAGATAATATTTTTCATTATTCAGTTAATTTAAATTTTATGAAATTTTTCAGCCTACTACACAGTTATTATAATGGTCAAATATATTATTTTCTAGAATAATTTAATTTTATACAGTTCTGAATCATGTCAAATTATATGGAAATATTTAATTCATTTCAATTTTCATTGATCAAAAAATACATGGAATGGATTAAAATCATCTAGTAACATTTAATTGGTACATTGCATGACTTGGTGGGATATTGTATAACCAAATTATTTACTCATTGATGTCCATGATTATCAAGGATAATACTATATTTAAATTAAATGATGGAAAATATCTATATATATATATATATTAAAAATAAAAAAAATGATTTAATTCATAAATTATGATATTTTGGTATAAAAATTTGATTATAAATTGATACATTTTATAATGTTATATCATAATTGAACCTATCAGCATTGATGATGTTACAAGTGTATCATTAAGTAGGAAATCACCATAGGTGTGATAATACCTTTTTGACAAGATATAAAACAATATATTTTAGTCGAATTTATAAGGAACCCAATTGTGATGAGTGAACATGGTGGATAATATTTGGTTGGTTTCCCCAATTGAAAAATTGAATATAAATATAAGTGAAATTATGTATCTCTATGACAACCAATGTATGTATTATGGAGATGAAAATTATGCTGATTATGATAACCAAAAACAATTTCTGGGGTGAAAGCCACAAAAACCACAAACATGATGACATGGACCATGCAACCAAGGATATCAGAAAAAATAACCTCAAGTTCCCTAAAACTCAAGAAAAATACATTCTTTAGAATAGATGTTTGGATAAATTAATAACAATAACTAGAGATATGATCAATGGGACAAAACATCAATCATAGGACCAAAATGATACATTGTGAAATTTAGAATTTTATGATTTCCAAATCCATTAGAAAATTATATAAAGGATAATATGATTAATTCAAAGATACCATAATATGATCCCATGGGGATAATTAATGTCTAAAACATTAGAATGTCGAAATATCACCTGTTTATATAACGAAAAACAAAAAAAAATGAATAGAAAATACTGTTAAAATTAAATTGATGAGATACATTAGAAGGATTAGGATAAAAATAAATAAGAATCAAAAGAACCACCACCCCCATATATGCTACAAATAAAAATTTTAAATATGGTTAATTATGATAATATAGAAGTGTAATGAGGTAAATTTATTTCATAGTTTAAAAAGATTCATATAAATATTTCATTTTAGAATAAAATTAAAAAATTACCAAATACTTAATGATTATGAAATAAATATTTATGATCAAAATAAAAAATGACAAAATTGTAATGATACCACTAACAACGTAGTGTGAAACATTATTTTCAAATGTCATACAACTAATTCATAAATAAATAGGTTGTTTTTTCAATTATATTTTTATTTTATATAATAAAACTAGGAAATAAATATATGAATTAAGAATGAGTGTTAATAAAATTTATTATAATACATTAAAATATTATGTATATGGGGCATGTATCCAAAAATATTTTCAATTAAAGTATCTGATCCAATAGTGAAATAATTATGAAGTCTGATTGAAGATATTTAGATTGATGTTGATAAAATTGTATAACCTATAAACATTTTGTTGTAAAATATGTATGAGTAGATGACATGTATTATTCATGGAACACCTTTCTCAAATCCTAGAAGATAACTTATTGAAGTAAATTTTTTACACTTATATCATTTGGTGGGAATTAATCAAATAAATTTTCAAATTCAGATAGAAATTATGATCTATAATTTAATGGAGTCGTTAGGACCGTTGCCTCGCCAACGTGCATGCCATATCCACGTTCTACGACACCAAGGTAAGGAATCTAGTCCGGGGACTATCAGAACACTCCCACATTCTAGTTTCTCTTTCCTCCGGCCAGGAGAAACCTGCACGATTCTGATATTACCATCATTGGGGAACCCTACAAGGTTTCCATGACCTAGTTAATGACACTTGGGGAGTGCCCAGTGAGGGTCATTCATGGATGGTCCTCCATAACAAGCTCCGAAGACTCAAGGCAGGCTTCAAGAGTGGTCGAGAGATCAATCCCCTATGGATAATGAGATTATGGCCACTATGCAGGACGTGGACCGCCTGGAGGAGAACCTGGAGGTCGAGTGGAATGATAGGATTTTCGACAAGTTGTCCAACAAGAAGAATGTTCTGGAAGATATTCTCCTCAAGCAGGAATTCCTGGCGAGGGAGGAGTCGAGGATTAAGTGGCATAGAGAGGGTGACAAAAATACAGGCTTCTTCCATGACTGCATCAAGGAACGGAGGTGCATGGTGACCCCTAACATCTTACTGAATAATGGTAGGTACTTCGATGACATGGACACTATAGGAGTTATGGCTTTGGCCTCCTTGAAAGATATTTTTTCCGGTCCCAATTCCTGCATGCCTAATGGTTATCAGGGAGAGGAAGGGGCTACTTTAATGTGATCTCCAACTAGCTTTCGGCCTAAGACAATGCCGACATGAGCACCATTCCGAATGATAAATAAATTCAGTGAGCTATGATGAGGCTCAATCCCGAAAGTGCTTCGGGGCACGATGGGTTTCTGGGATCGTTTTACAGAGCTTCGTGGGACATCGTTAAAATGGACATTTTCTCTGTTGTTCGAGATTTTTTTGGAGGGGGTTACCTTCCCAGGGCCGCATGTGCCATGACCATCGTTTTCCTGCCCATGATCAAAAACTCGTCCTCTATATCTCACTATCGGCCAGTAAGCCTCTACAACTTTCCTTATAAGATCTTGGCCAGACTGATTAATGCAAGATTGGCCGCTCGTATTCCCCGGTGTGTGTCCCCGGAACAGCACGGCTTCATGATGGGGAGGTCGATCCAGGGTGCCATTTCTCTCACACAGGAGTTGATCAGAGAAATAAACTTCAGGACGTGTGGTTCCAATATGGCTATTAAGCTCGACATGAGTAAAGCATACGATCGAGTTGAGTGGGGTTTTATCAACAAGGTGCTGGAAAGAAGGGGGTTCTTCCCATGGAACATCGACATCATCTTTAGGTGCTTCAGATCTTCCAGGTTAGCCGTCACATTCATGGGGAAAGGTTATGGGTTTTTCTAGGCTACTCGTGGGCTGAGGCAGGGGGACACTTTGTCCCCGAGTCCTTTCATTCTCTCATATGATGTCCTTAGTCGACACCTGCACGAGGGTACGAATAGCAGGGAGGTCGTTGCTTATCACTAGTGAAGAAGAGCTTCCCCTGTTTCACATTTGATATTCACGGATGACACGTTCATCTTCACGAATACCAGTCGGCGGTCCATTAATGGCTTCAACAGGATCATGCAGGAGTATTGTTTTTAGAGTGGGCAGGTCATCAACAAGGCCAAAAGAATCTTCTTCATTCCCAACGGCTACGACACATCTCATACCCATGATATACATCAAAGCCTGGATATACACAGAGGTTCGTTACCCAAGGAATACCTGGGTGCCCTGATCTCCTTGGGGAGACTTCGTGTACATGATTTTGATGTCATTTTCAACAAGATTACTGAAAAAATCCCCAAGTATAAGAACATATTCCTATCATTTGGGGGATGGATAACACTGGTTAATAGCATCCTTCTTACCAACCACTTCCATTGTCTCTCATGGATCAAAGTCCCCAAGAGCATCATTCATGGGATTGATAAGATTCTCGCTGGTTTTATCTGGGATACATGATAGGAGGGAAGGCGTCGCTGGGCCTCATGGGACAGGGTGTCGAGGCCAGTTAGGGAAGGCAGTATCAATGTCCGCCGAATCGAAGACACGATCATGTGCATGCATGCAAAGATAACCCGGGAGTTTTTAAAAAAAATGCACGCTATGGGGAATTACCATGGACAACTCCCATGCAGGATCCGAGCTCAAGAAAGTTGGCAAGGTTTCCCCTTTCTTTACATGTTATTTCTCCATTTATCGCGGCATTAGAACCCCAGTCTAGATGGATCGTGGGATGGGGAGACATCCTTTTCTGGCATCAAAACTGGGCTGGGACCATCCTTGGTTTTCAAGGGTTCCCGGGCACTCTGCTCACCTATAAAGAGGCTAGTGCTCACCCGACTTTCATCAAAGCGGTCCTGGACGAGGACCAGAATGATACGTTCAACCTTATCGACATCAACTCTGAACGGGATAGATGCATATTCACTCCTTTTGCATCGGTCACTCTCTCTTCGAGGGACATCCGACGCTCTCTGGCCACCGTCGAACAGAGCGCTTCATGGAACACGATCCTCTAGGCAAAAGAATCTCCAATCAAATATAATTTTCTTACCTGGAGGCTGTGCCACAAGGCCATTCCCACATATGAAAACATTAGGCATTGTAGTATCCCGTTGTCTTCGAGGCTTCAATATTGCTTGGGGCACTGGGAGGAGAGCATGAATCACCTGTTCTTTGAAGGAGAATGGGCGAGGGAGGTATGGATTTATTTTGGTGAGTTTATAGAAATATCTGATAATTGCATGTTTGACACGCCTTTTCTAGATAAATGGTTTCACGGTACGGTGGAGAGGGGCCCTGAGTAGATGGCCCAAACCATGGTTCTCCAAGACGGATGCTGGACGATCTGGAAAGCACGGAACAAGGCTCGACAAAAAGGGATTATCGCCTCCGGCTAGGGAATTGTACTTCAAACAATGTTCCTTCTCCTGTAACTGATTAGATATTTTAGCAAATGGAAGGGGGTTCCCACACTCCGATCACTTCAGACTTGTAAAGTTAGCATCTCTCCAGGTAGCAGCGATAGTAGAGGCAACAGGGTTGGGTGGACATCGCCCAGCAAGGGACTCAAACTAATCTCTGACGGTTCATGCATCATGGGGGTAATCTGTGGTGGAGGGGTGGTACGAAACCATATCAGGTCAGTTATCATGGCATTCTGTTGGCGCTTGGGGCGTGGATCTTCTCTCCAAGCTGCGGCAAAGGCGATGTTATTGGGCCTCTCACTCTATCGCCAAAAAGGGATCATCTTATCAGAGGTCAAAAGGGATTCCCAAATCCATCACAATGCTTTTCAAGGCTCGGGTTCCATTCCATGTTATATCCATTACACTACGAGGGTGTGAAAAGGTATGATCACCAACAACATCAACGTAACCCAGACTTGGCGTGAGGAAAATAAGGTAGCAGACCACCTTGCTTCTCTTGACATCCCCGGTCCATCCCACTTCTGTTTCCATAATTCTATCACTATGAAGCCAGATGGGGTCAACCTGGTTCGAGGGGATGCTCTGGGCCTCCACTACTTTCGGCCTCCCTAGGATTGTCATTTTGGGGGACTTTGGGACTGCTTTTTCTCCGGCCTTTTTTGTAGTTTCCTTTTCTCAATTAATAAACAAATAAATGATGATGAATATAATGATTGATAATATGTGGGAAGAAATGGAATATTTCAGAAATATTTTATACCATTAAAGTATAAACTTATTTATAGAAACAGTTATGTGGGACAATTTAATGGATAAGTTATAACTTTCATCATTTTTTGATCTATAATACTTTAAAGTATATAGATCAACTATCACCTGATCCACAAGGGGTATGTATTTTCAAAAGTATTTTAAAAGATGTTATTTTTTAGGAAAACCATGATTTTTGTATTTTTTTGTTTTTTAGGTGTATGAACTATCCAAAAATACATTAAATATCATTTAAATAAAATTCAATTTAACTAAATTCATATCATTTTCTAGTAAAACATTAAGGCCCTAAAAGAAGTATTAATAAAGTTAAATGAAGTGTCTTCTTATAGATGAATCATGTTTTGAGAATAAAATTCAATTTGTTCAATATTTCATCCAATACCTAAACATTAGTATTTGATGAATAATTGAAAATAATTAATTACTCTTAAATTAATAATATTTTCTCTCTCTATTTTTATTAAATTCGATTTCAGGAATTAAAAATAAATTTTCTTTTAGACATGTAGCCTTTTCCTTTTCATTAAAAATAATTGAAAATATAGTTCCATATTATTCTCATGAATCCATGTTTTTTATTTTTATTATAATTAGAGTGAATGAATAAAATATAGGACATAATTATTAGTGTGAATAATTGATGCTAAATTGATGAATGTTAACTTGGGGAATTGGTTAATCCTATAAATTATTATTCGGTATAAGTTTTCATTATGTGATTTTCTAAAATAAAATGCTTTGATGTGTTATTGTTATCATATTCATCGATTTATCATCCCAAATTATATAATTTACTCTAGATATTATTTCTTAAAATAATAAATTCAATTTAATTATTTAGAATATTTATAGGAAAATATATGGAAATGACACCTACTAGAACTTGAGTTATATCATGAAAAATAAATTATTGCGAAAAAATTAAATTGAATAAAATTGAGTAATTTATTTATATAACTCATATTATTGAGACCAAATTTTACCTCAATCCATATTTTACTAATTTATTTCCAAAATGAACATTTTTTTTAATAATAATAATTTCAAAATATTCATATACATTCATACCATAATCTATTTTTATTCCAAGATATCTTAAATGTTATGTGTGGGGGTGAAGAAAGAAATAATTTCCAAACGATTCACTATGTTGTGAGGAATATGTTTGGGGTGATAATATGGTAATTAATAAAGGATCATGAATAATTCCTTATATATTTATTATTTTTCTTTTTTACTGAAAATGTAAAAAAAGTTAAAAATTAGAATAATAAATAGTTGTGACTTGGAAGAATAAAAAATCACAACTAACATAGTTATGATTTTTTAAAAAAATTGGATTATGTGGTGGATGTCAAATTAATTACAAGACATAATATATAAAAATTAGAACTAAATCCTTGGTAAATAAAATAAAAAATTATTTAATATTATTGAAAATTAAATGAGTCCAAAATGATTAACTGATTTCGCATGGACAATGTTATTTAATTTGATCTTTGGAAAAGGTTGTTTATAACGATTTGATGGATAAATATATATTGAGTTTGTACATTTGATATCATCTATCATTATTTTTTTTAAATAACCTCTTTTGATCCTTAAATTTAATAGCATTAACCTATACATACCAAAATCCATAGATCCATCTTAACTATGATTGCAATTTCCTCATTACCATATTTGATTTTCCTATTTTACAAATTAGATAATGTCCATCCTTTAAAATCATATAAAAAATAACATCTACTAATGTATTAAAAATAACTATTATTGAACTTATATTATCATTTAAGATGGATAATAATTTGATGTGAGTAAAATCATGAATTTTCCCAATTACAAAAAATTATGAAACATGAATGGATGAAACCTGAAGACTAAACATTTTATAATGGTAAAATTAGAATAGTTATATTAATTTTTTCTTAGAACAATGCGATGATATATTTATTTTTTATATGTATATTTAATTTATAGTTTTACATTTATATTTATCACATTTTATTTCATTAAATTTTGAATATTTATAGAATTTGATTTCTAATTATTTTATTTGTTGATATTAAAAAATTAATAATAATAATAGTTCCCATGTTGGGGTATTTAAAGGGATTATTTTTAATAAAAAATCTAAATTAGTTTATTTTTCATTTAGTAGTCATTTTCTCCAAGAAACTATTTGATTTATATAATGGGTTTGATTTACGATTATTGAATCAATTTTGTGAATAGTGAAAAAAATTATAGTTTTTGATGTTCTAAATAGTTATTGAGGATATAGTTCTCAAATACAAATTTTATAAGCATTATATATGGGTAAAAATACAATTACCATTACATTTAATACTTTTAATGAATACACTTTAGGGTAACCCACTTTACCTGCCACTATTTAATAGTAAAACAATCATTTCATAAGTATAATAGATGATTCAGATAATGCACTATGGCAGCCAACTATTTACACACTTTTGTAGAGGTATATCAATTGATCTTCGTAAATGTATACATATATTATTAAATCTATGATTTAAATTTCAGTGGCTACATTATAATCATCCAAGAATCAATATAAATGTAACCCATTGATTACATGTAATTTTTCATGGTTGGTCTCTACTACATCAGGGAACATATCTATTTGTGTAATGGTATATTCATTATTTGAAATGATTATTGAGGTTAGTGGATGGTGGCATAATGGTTCAATGATCACCTAAAAGTGCTTTGTCATGTTTACATTGTTTTTCGTAGATATACATAATTATAAACCACAATGTTTTAGATTTGTGTAATGGTAATAATAGGCATTCACAAAGGTATCATATGGTTTTTAGTTATTAAAAATGTATTATTGGTTCACAATTCCGTTAAAGGTAATTGTTTTTAATAAAACTGGTTTAGTAAAATTATATATGACGACAGGAGAGCCTGTAAATTTTTTAATTCCTTCATTGATATTTCTAAACTCATTCCCAATACAAAAATATATTGTGCGGATTGGGAGTTCAATAGAAACTAGTTAATATTTTTATCAAAACCATTGAAAATATATAATGAATACGAAGATTCCATGGGGATGAATTGAGACACTACTAAAATCCATACATAAGGAATGATGAGTTCATGCCACAAATGTAATTTTCAATGTGTTTCATCAATCATTTAGAAGTAGAAGGAAAATCATGGTACATTAACACAATGAATGAATTAATGAAAAACGGTCAATGAAAGTATCAAGAAAGATAAATACAAACTGGAATGATTCTCAGACTGAATAAAGATTCATGAAATGAATACAGAGTCAAAATTAAATAAAAAATATGATCTACTTGAGATTTGAGGAAGACCATGATCC
This sequence comes from Viscum album, assembly GCA_963277665.1. NCBI lineage: Eukaryota > Viridiplantae > Streptophyta > Magnoliopsida > Santalales > Viscaceae > Viscum > Viscum album. The sequence goes on along the minus strand of OY728119.1, from coordinate 1,345,673,908 downwards.
TTTTTATTTTAATAAGTGTAGATGGACTACATGGTTTTTTGAAAAAGGGTCTTAATGGTTAAAAATTAAAATTAAAACCCTAGAATGGTGGTTTTGAATCTTATAAATATAGATGTAATTCTCGACATTAGGGAAGTATAATTGAGAGTTTAATAAGATTACGAGAACTCAGCCGGGGGAAAAATAAGAGGCCAATATCGATGATTCTTTTAATATCTTTTAAATTTTGGTAATCATGATCTTATTCCCCTCATAATTATATTAAATGGGAATATTATTCATGTTGGCTGATGTGATTGGGGGTGTTTCCTGGTGTTGATTTATATTTAAAATATTTTTTCTGTTATTTCACTCTTAATTTAAATTATAAATCTATTTCTTTTGATGTTACATGGCTATTGTTCAATGATTTGAAGAGTATAGTTTAATGAATCAATGAATCATTCAAGGATGTGTATGACCATTATAGAATCCATAGTAGTTATGTTTACATATATTTTTGTGACACCTAAATCATTAATCTATAAATGTAATTGGCCATAAGAAAAAGGTGATTTTTGAATCAGTGTAGGGTTCTAGACCAAGGATCATTTGAGACCCAATTCCAATATAAAATAATAATTAATACATAATTTTTTGTATCATAAACACAAAAAAATGAAGATCACTAAATTTTTAATGCTAAAACACAATTTTTTCTCATTAGGGATTTTTTGACATACAATTCCAAAATTAATTTTTGTATTATCAACTATATTTTTGGGTTATAAATATATACATGTTTATAACTGCACTTTTGTAGATAGGTTGTTTAGGCTTTATAAATTTAGAAATTACGTAGAACTAGTTTAATTATAATAACATGTTAATACCTATATTATGTATTAAATAAATTTGCATTTAAATTTATCTATAAATTTATGATATTATATATTAATAAAATCACATTATGGAGGTGGTATTCCAGATATATTCATAAGGAAAGTTATCATTTTTTAAATATTGGACTTGAAATAAGGTAAATTATATCTAATATTTTTTAAATCTAAAATATTTAATGAACATGATATATATATATATATTTAAAATTTCAATATTAATATCAATTCATGAATTGTAATGATGAAAATTTAATTAAACTCGTATAATATGTTGAGTGTTCATTTGTAAGAACAATATTTGTTCTAATTTTATAATTGATTGAAGAGAGGTGAAAAATGGTCATACCATAATAATAATTTCATCTCCATATATTTATTATAATGGGTTTAAGGGGTGCGTTTTTATCAATCCCTTCCTTTTTTCATTATATGGTTGGTGGTTTGTGGGAAATTTAATAAACATAGCCATTTTTTGGTTCTTTTAAATATATGAGATATTTTTAATATGGTTTTACAAATTATGGGGAAAATTTCTATGTGTTAAAATATTATTTAAAAATTTTAAATTTATTATAAAATTTTTGAAGGGTTTTTTCTTCAAAATCATGATTTGATAGTAATTGATTTTGGAGATTATTTGTTACGATCTAAGAAAATAAATTTCTTATTTCTATTATTATTATTACTTTTACTCATGACAATGCTTCTTCATAAGGGTATCCAATATTTTTAAAGGGGTTTATAAGGGTAGTGGTTATTTTAGATATATGATTATTTTATTACTTAATTTGTAAGTCTATCCTATATGTTTCTATATTCATGTAATGGTAATATGATATTCATAAAGACTGTATAAATGTATTAATTCCCTCGCATAAGGTTATCCACATATTCAAAATGGTTTTCTTATGTTTGTGTCATGATAAATTTTTTTTTATTGGGAACAGGTATCCCCTACTCATGTAAGGGTATGTTGTGGATCCTAAAGATCAAATATTTGTACACTATAATATAAAAATCATATTTAATGATTACCAGCCATGTATGATTAAAATATTTAAACACTTATATTGTTAGTATGGGTTGTATATAATAATTATTTGTACATTAATTCTCATTTCTTCTTTAAATGATCAATTTTCTAATGTAGTATTCAATGTAAATTAATTAAATTATTGTAGAAATAGTTGATTTTTATATTAATGATTTTAAATAAAATATTTTATTTTACATAATTTTTTATATTTTGAAATTATTCATTTGTGTGGAATAAATGGAATTATTTCTAAATATCAATTAATTTGGGTTTATTATTCCCAGATCTATTTATTCTAAAACAATATATCTACCCAGTTTTAGAAATTCATGATTTTCAAACATCTGTAGAATACAAACTATAATATGTTAGTTTTTTTACTCTTCAAACATCATATGAGTCTTATCCTAAATTGAGACCAATGTTTTCATCTCTCACAAAAAAATTATTATTTATCCTATGTTCTAGGGAGGAGCTTCAAATATTAAAAAAACAAGATGAGTTTTCAATGATTTTCCAAAAAAAATTAGTATAAAATGTTAATGAAATCATTTTTATAATCTTTTATTAAATATATTCAAATTACCATAATATGATAATCGTAGAAAAATAATCACACATTGATTTTTTATGATAATATAGAAATTCAAAAGGATTATGTTGAATTATATCTACTTTTTTATTTATGGGTAACTAATAATATTTATTCTAGAATTTATATAGAAATAATATTATTTAAATTTGAGTAATTATTAATATTATGGAAATTATCATGGATATATTAATTAATAACCACATGCCATTGCCTAATTGTTATTTTCAAAAATAAAAATTAATGAATGCAATAATGTTAATGTAAATAATTAATGTTTATGGGAATTTATATTTTAAATATTAATATAAGGAGATTCAAATGAATATTTTATTTCTATTTGAAATTATATTTCTTAATGAAATTATTATTAGTACATGCTTTTTAAACAGTGATAAATTAAAAATATAATTCATGTAACATTAATTATATAACAAAATTTCCTCTTTGATAATAATTTGTTGATAATATTTTTTTAGGACTATAATTATTATTCTTAATTTTGAATATTATCACATATCATAATTAAATTATGGTATAGTAACCATGCGTTTTATTCAATGTAAATATGTTCATATTTTAGATTAAATTTTTTGCGATATGTGATCACATGTATTCATTCATATAATAGTTATTATCTATGATATTTTCAAGATATTTTTTATCATTTTTTATTCATTACATGTATTTGATTTTCATGGATATTAAATAACAAAATAATAGTCTAAAGGTTTTTTTATAATAAAAGTGGAACATATAAATAATTATCCCTAAGATAGAAGATATATGATAAAATAGATTAATGTCAGATTTCGAATGAAATAAATAAAATTTATCTATTTAAATTTGGGGGTCTAATGAATTGTAATTTCATCATTATAAATATCTTAATTATTGTTGGGGAAGAAAATTTTATGATTACATAAATAAATAGGGTCAGTTTGAGTCGGCCTAAAGATATATGATGAAGGGTGGAAGACCTTGTTTCCCCCTCAAATATTCTATATAATTAGGTGTGAAAAAAATTATTTTTTTAATATTTTATGCTATAGGGATTTTGATCCATGATGTTGTTGAATGATAAATTATTTGGTTGGAAAAATTTATGTGGATCCCTGAGGTTGCGATGGTGACAGAGAGTATTTTTCGAGATAACGATAGTGGGAAGGGATAACTCCTGATATCATGTTTTCTTAGAGTGAAAAATATAATGATTATATTTTCAAGGGATAGTATATGTGATATGATGTGAATTAGTGCTAGGGATTAAAGTAATGTGGTTGGGATGAGTTCAGAGTGATGAATGATGGTTGACACATACTTCTTATTAATGTTTGTCTGATGGTTAATGGATTGTTATTATTTATATAATTGTTTTCCAACTATTGGAAGAGGATTGATACCGTAAAAATTGTGTGAATATTTTATTTTTTTCTTTTATAATAATCACAATGTTGAAGGATTTTTATTTCATGATAAATAAATAAATAATGAATGGTTTCTGTTTTTAAATAATTATTTATGATGTAGACGTACTTATGAATATGGGAAACGATTAAATACAATAGTACTAACATGGAAAAAAATAATAAATATAAATATTTATAAAATTATGAATAAAACTAATCGATGGATTATTTATTTAAATAGACTCTGATTATTTCATTCATATATGATTCATTTTCCTTAGTAGTGGATGTCGAGGGTGTTATACGATGTCGGTGGAATATTAGTCAAAGAATATATATTTTTCATTAGTTTAGTGGTATGATAAATGTGTATCATGTATTTTTATCTTATTTATGATTAAATAATAACAATATAAGTAAGGATAAAGACACCTTGTACATTCTGGGAGGGTGATTTACAAAACATATAAGTTTTTGAGGAATGTATAGGTGTCAAACAACTCTGGACCCTCCCTTATCCCCATGTTTTATTATGAATTAGTATGTATTTTTCAAATTATTACCAATATATTTATCTACAGGTTTTAATGGTTATAGTTATTTTAGAAATGTATCAATCGATAAATAATCAGATAGATTAATATATGTATTTTGTGGTTATGTTTTGAAGGATTGATTAATAATACATGAAATACAAGTTGGGGTTTCTCCCAGAAACTACTCTATTACTATCTCAAGATATTGATCAGATGATGTGATGTTGTTACTCAAGGGGTTAATGGTTTGTGATTATGATATAATGAGATTCTTGTGGTAAAAAATATATTAATTTTTCCCATGTTTCTTTTTGAATGATTAAATTTAGATATATATGGGTAATGATGATTAAATTTATACCCAATGATTCTAAAATAGGAATATTATGTTCAATAACGAACATGAAACACAACAAAAAGTTTATAAGAGAATGTAAAACCCTAGGACATTAGGATATAATTATTTTAAAAATAAATTCAGTCACATTGACCTCTTATAATTGATCAATAACCAGGATAAAAAATAATGTGATACCATTTTATGATTTTATTTTTTTAACATGACCATTATAACCTAACCTTTAAATCGGCAGGTATGAATAAGGAAAACTAAATTATGAAAATAATATATGTTAAAATGTATACAATAAAATATATGGTGTTATATTATTTATAGATTATGTAAAATTAAATTTAAATAAAAATAAATATTTTTGGAAAAGTTACATTTTTCGATAAGTAATGAACAGTACTGATTGAAATTTAACCCCACATTTTTTTTGAAATCATATAAATGAAAATTGTTTAGTCAAATTTGTTATAATATTTATATTATTAAAAATATAATCTAAATACTACAATTTAGTTTATTGAAATCAATTTCATATTTTTTTAATTAAAACATTATTTAGTCATGAGAATCTTCTCTTTGGAATTTTTTTATTCATGTCTTCCTGTTTAAATTAAATTAACTATTGGTGCATATTTGAGTTTAAATTGATTAATAGATCCATAATTTATAATGATAGTAATTATATTATATAATGTATAAAAAATTAATTTTAATTATTCCTAAATTTTAATAAAATTAAAATTAACTACCATGTTGAAGGTTAAAAAGAGCTTACCAGATGATTAAATGAAATGTATAATGGTTAAATGACTTAAATAACTTATCTAGTTTACATTTAAAATAATTATTTCAAGTATAATAACACATAAATATATTTTTAATAATTATTGGGACACATTTATATAATATTTACCTATATAATTATTTATATAATGAAAAAGATTGAATGTCAACCTCTTTCTTTAAAATTTTAATTAATTTTTCACAAAGGGGAAAAAGAAGTACGAAAATTTATAAATATTATTATTATTAGGATAATTGAATTAATATCATTGGGTTAATTTATTTTTATTATGTAGTAATCATATAATAAAGTGAAAGGATAAATAAACACTAACAAAAAAATTATTTAGTTAGTTGTAAAAAATAAATGATACAAACAATAATTAAAGTAAAATTTATTTAATAAATTATTATGTTACAAAAATTATGTACATATGTATATAATTTTATTAATATTTTAATATAATATATTTTAATTAATCAATTTTTTTTATTTTTCCTAAAATTCACATTTATTGAATAATTTAAAAAAATTGATATTCATTTATTATATAATAACTGAAATTTTATTAATTTAATTAAAATTTTAAAAAATCTCATTTTCATACAAGTGATATTAAACATATTTAATATATTGACTATGATAAATTCATGGTCCAATTTTTCTTTTTTAGTTTCTATATTGACCCCTAAATATAAGAAAATTGTTTTTTTGGTTAAGTATATTGCATTGTTTTGCACGTTTAATGCACTCATGTACAAATTAATTTTATGCACACATTTTATATTTATTTGATAAATTAGATATCATATTTATAATCTGTTGGTAAAAATTATATAATGTGGTTCATTTTATTTCAATCATAATGATCAATAACCTTTGTTGAAAATTCTACTTATAATGGTAAATAATTAAAATGGTAAAGTTAGGGTAACTAAGATGTTAAAGAATAATTTGTATAAATAATTAGTTATTTATGATATAGAGGTTTTTATAAAACATACAATCCACCCAAAACATTAGTTTTATAATTTTGACCTACATAGAGTGAGAATTTCCTGCCATTATTGAATATTTTGGGAATTTATAGAAATGACACACTTTGGAGATTATAAACGAGAACTCACTATAATAAATTATTAACACATATCCAGCCATTTGGATAAAAAACACCTAATAGAATACATATAAACAATATAGTTCATCGATACATCAACATGTCTCATTTTAAAAGTAAGTTGGCCAAATTAGATGGGTTTCTACAAAAATATTCATACGATCGTTTTAATGGTCCTGAATTTCTATTTTAGATGTGAGAAATTATGAATTACCTCTTTATGATATTAGTTGTTTATTAATAAGTGATTATTAAATTATTTAGAATAACCATGGATATGTTTCAAGATTATGAGATTACATATTTATATTTATTTGATAATCATATATATATACAATATTTTTTGAATCTTATTGATTAAATGAAATGTGTTTAATTTGATTACCTTTCCTTATTTATTATGATTATGTATTCATGATATATTTCATTCGTTGTTCAATCATACTTATTTTTTGATATCCCCACTTTTTATGGTTTACATATCCCATGATAAGATGAAGTGTATTATAATTAACATAAACCAATATTCAAAGGGGAAATATGTCATAATAAAAGATAAAAAATTTTGAAATTTTTTATTTCAATTTTAATATAAACATGAAATATACAACCAGATAAAAAAGACTAATAAACTATTATATCCTTCATGAAGATAGTGAATTCTTCATGATACAGTGTAATAAAGTGTCCATTAGAACTGTGAAACGGGGAAATGAGACTTTATAGTTTGTATCAATGGAGGTTTTGTATAAATAGTTGGAAAATAGATTTGGGAATACATAGATAAAGTGGGAAATTAATAATATTGGAATTTGTGATATGAATAGAAGAAATTACAAATGATTTGGAGAGGAAGCGATCTTAGTGATTACCGACAAAAACACCCTCATGAACATAATACATGTAGACATGGTTTTGGAAATGATTTATCTAGGTGTATTAAGTCTGAAATTGTTATAATGTTGGAAACAAAAGAGTAACCAAGTACAAAAAAATTTTACATGATACGTACCTTGTATGATAGTATAGAGGGATATTAATTTGTTGATTAAAATTTCCATTACAAACAGTTACGATGGATTTAATAATATTTTTAAATTTTTATGTATTATTATGTGATTATCCACACATATATAATATATTTTTTCTATGTGGTTCACTAGTTTGGGGTTTAAACATTATGATCCATACTTTTATGATCTAATCTCTTTTATGGAATTGCTGTGAACGGATGTTTCACATAATGAAATAGTATGAATGATTATTTCTTTGATGGTATTATGAAAATTCTCCAAAGGGAAGAAGTATCCAAAAAAACTCATCATATTCGAATATATTACCATGTGATATCAAGGTAGGGAAGTAATTCAACATGTCATAGGGTTTTGAATGTGTGAAAGCAAATAAGGGGGAATTAGAGAAAACTGTGGATACAGATAATAAGAGAACGAATTATTTTTTCATTATGTGATAATTATTGAAAGAAACTTCTGATTATTTTCATTAATGGAATGCAATTTTTACCTATCTAGAGGAATATTCCACCATTCTAGTGATTTGATGGTTAATAATGGAAAATTTTATGTTCAATATTTTAATTACATAGAAATGGGATACTATGAAATTGAATTCCCCAAGTAATAAGAGAATATACCATATAAAAATCTAAGGGGTCATGGTTAATAGTATTCTATTGATACATCACATGTTTAATAAATAAATTGAAAGTGTATTTGGAATCAAGATTAAAAGTTATAGAAATTATATCATTGATGTGTATCAAAATAATGTATAATCGTTATAATAAAGAAGTTTTTAATAATTATTTGAGGATATATATTCAATGGTACTGAAGACCATGATCTGTGATACTGAGGAAATTTGATATTTTTGTAAAATACATGTTTGAGGTAGGATAAAACTAAATAAGTTTCCAACATTGAGATAATAATGATAATAAAAATCATATTTAATATTATTTGCAGCCTCAAAATTAGATAACAATTTATGATATTTTTTGGAGATTTCTGATTATCTACTTTAATGAAATATATACAACTTCATTTGATTTATTTTTAATACCATGAAATTATATTATGACTATCACAGTGTTACCATATTTTTTGGTGAAATTTGTAGATAATTTATTCTATTTAAAGATTTAATGAGACATTTATTTTGGAAATTTATTGATACACCTTAAAATATAATGGATATTGAATTTCATCATAAATATTTTTTGAATGGTATTAATGTTAATTATTTTTGAAAATTATAATTAACACATTTTATGACATGGGTTTCCAACTGAATTATTTTCAATTTTCAAAACCCTAATCATATTAAATTGTGAGGGCATAATTTATTTCATGTGGGTATAATATAGAAAACTGATATTCATAAAGAAGAAAATTATGTTCCATATTGTATATGATATAAAACAACATTATTATAATAGAATTTAACACCCTAAGGAATTATGATTCATTTATTTTGAAATAATATCATTCTCTTCTATATATTATGATTCCTATAACATCAGGTAAAAATGAAAAATTATAACCTAGTAAATTATAATTATTTCATGAAAAACATCATAACCTAAACATTAAATTTCTATTTATTTATAGTAATTAATATATTAGAAAAAATATGTGATTTACATATGATTAAAATAAATTTTTTTTGTATCTATTAAATAAAAATAATATAAAATTCATTTTAATATAAAAGGTTTTTTTCCAGAAAATATATATTTTTCTAAAAGGTGGAATTATCAGGCTATGCCCAGGTATTTTAAAATAAAATTTTCTAATTTTGGATAAATTTATTTTATAAGATTAGTTAATTTTTAATAATAAACAAATAAAATATAACATTTTATGAATATTTGGGATTTTTATGTAAATATACAGTTTTTGATGAATAATGAAAAATTCTAGTTTTTAATGAAACCTTCATTCTCATTTTTATAGTTTAATGGTTATATTTTAATTTAATTATTTAAAAAGTAAAATGATATATATTATAATATAATAAATTCAACATGGGTCATTAAAATCTTTTTCATATTGAAATTTTATATTAAATTATTATATATTTACGAAATATTTCCCTTTAGAAAACCAATATTGCATCGCATATCCACATATAATTTTAAATTATATTTTTTCACATATATCCATTTTATTTAATCATATTTTTTCCATATTTAGAATTATAAATATAATAATATATTATAATATCATATTATTTCATTATTTTAATTAATATTAACAATAGTAGACATTAATTACCATGGTTTAGGTAAAAAACATTACTGTGTGGTTAAACTATAGTGATAATGGTAAGAGTGACCACTAAAATAGCCCAGTTCTTATTCTCTTCTAATGTATTGACCCTTATATCTTTAGGAACTATTTTATCAGTTTTCTTGATGAATATTTATGATAGTGAGCTAGATAATTGTATTTGTAATGAAAAAGTCCAAATTCCACAATATTGCTTTTAAATTTTCATTTTTTACTAACATAGGGATAAAGGAAAATGTGAAAAAATATTTATAGTAATCATTATCATAATTAAATTAATATTAAGAGATTAATTTATTTTTATGTTTTAGGAATCATAAATTTATATTAAATTCATAATAAATACCAATATACTAATTATTTACTTAATAGAGAATTTTATGAAATGATACTAAAATTATTAAATTTATGACAAATAAAATTTATTATTTTATTCCATTAATATTTTTTCTAAATATATATATTCATTAAATTTTTAACATGATAGATTAAAATTATTTCATAGTACTGATATTTTTTATATTAAAATTAATGGAATAATGTAAAAATGTGTATTAATGTTATTTTATAAAAATGACATATTATTAAATGAATTAAAATTCATAAAATTATACTAATCATCCATGGGATTATTAAATGTTTAATAATATCAATATATTTAATTTATAGACCCATTTTAAATTATATGTGATTAATTTACCCATAATTTTATAAAAATTGTTATTGTGGTTGAGGGTAAAGAAGTGTTTTGTCATGTGAAATGTGCATGTGTTAAAATTAATTTTAATCAAAAATAAGCTATTTATTTAATATATTATATTTAATATTTCAATTATTTGGGTCCTAATTATATAATAGGTATCATTTTATAATAATAATAACATTCAAATTATATAGGTTAAAATTTATATATACCATAGTGAAATATTAAAATGGAAAAAGTGTCGAATCATAAGTGTTAAGAAAAAACATGTAAAATGCTATTATATTTGGTGGGTTGGTGGTTTGGAATGACAATACAATACCTAAACCCCTTTCAAATATCAAATTTTGAACCACATGGGAAGGATGTGACATCACACTATTAATGTAATTTCGGAACATACAAATATTTCATTCGTCTCAATTATAAAAGAGAACTCTCTCCCCTCTCTTAATCATACATCTCAAGATATTTAGATTTACAAGAATAAGAACAAATAAGTTACAAAAGTCTATTTAAACATTATATATGTTCTATTTTTCCCAATTTAAAGTACCTAGTGCCTTTAATAAGAGATCCAAAGGAACATTCCCTAATAGAATTTCATTATCTTAACATAGCTCTCTCTTCTTTTCTTTATTCTTATTCCAAGTTAAATTATATCCCTAAACATCCAATATAAAAAGAAAATTATCAACCCTATTCAAAAATATTATTTTTTTGGAATAATATCCATCCATATCTATGTCTACAAACTGGTAATTAAAACTATCAATCATGTGTACGGTAGACTACTTTATCACGAACCGATGTAACTCATTTTTTATATATACTTCTCAATGATGGATATAATGAATAAATTTGTTTATATATATAATATATATTATATAATTATGATAAAGAGTTATAATATCTTAAATAAATTTTCACATTCCATTCAGTTTAAAATACGATAGCTCCACTCATTTGTACACCAGACTACCACCTCATGAGGAGTTGTGATTCATTTTCACATACACATTACATGGAATGTATTAAGGAAACATATATATAGTAAATGTGATATATATGAAAATATATAAGTTTTCTCATAATTAATATTTTATACTATTCATTTCTTTTTCATCTATTGAGGGTATGATTTTGTCACTCGTGGATACGTATGACCTAATGTCTCTATGAAGTTATGTTAAGAATTTTCTATGTAAAACTGTAATAATTAATTATAAAAATTAAGATAATAATTTCAAATATTCATTATAACTTTAATACAATTCCTGATAAGATATATTTATACCCTATTTACTATAATTGGAAGTTTTGTAACAAACAGACATGATATAACTATGAAACAAACACATAATACAATGAAAATAATGTAATTCTTTAAAAAAACATGGGTAAAATTAAAAGATAGTTTCATATATTATATTATAAATATAACTAGTATTATATTATAAATTAATAACATTATTAATACATCATTTATAAATTTTAGACTCATACATGGGATTTCAAACCCTAGCAAAGGGTTTCTCAACTAACTTTTAAATCAACATGAAATGCATCATATTCAAAACATATTCATTTTTGTGGACTAAATAAATACCATTTCAGATGTTATATAATGAATATATTCATATTAATTTTATTTAATGTTTCAGTTATTATTAATTATTTTGTTTTTTTTCAATTCATTTGTTAATAAAATGATAATGGTTTATTTCATAATCATGTTTTTCTTCAGTATTATTTTTGTTTATGTATCCCATAGTATATTTATTTGATATTTATAACTTTAACTCAATATATTTTATTCACCTTATGATAGTCATTAAATTTTTAATATAATAGGTTAATTATCATACATATCAGTAATTTATAATATAGATATTTGTTTTATGAAAATCCAACGCTATTTCACTCTTTAGCCGAAAAACCTTTATCATAAAATATTATGTTCACTAAATATATTTTTAAAAAGTTTTTATAATTTTATATATGATTTATTAGGGAATATTTTATCAATTTTTACTTCTTAAAATAGGGTTTGAAATGAAAACTTGTTTATTTTTCTAAACAAGTCTAATTTGGATTTTACTATAAATATGAAAGGAATCATTTTTTGTGTACGAAATGAATGAAATATTCCACCATCATGACCAGTAAATGATTTAAAGAATATTTTACATTTTTTCAATAGTTTTTTATAATATGTTATTTTAAAATTATTTTTTCAACTTTTTATAATTAATATTAATGTGAAAACGTTATTTTCCAAAAAAAATGGTGTATTAGAAACATTATAAGGGTTTTTTAATCATCAATGTCATCATTCATTTATTTAAAATTACATAGAATATGGGTATTTTGTGTATAAATAATACTTATTCATAATTTGGATTTTATTTTTTCTAATTAAATAAGGATTTAAAATATTATTACCATTAAATACATTTATTTGGATGTTTTATGATTATTTTTTTGATTGGGAAATTATAAACATTTCTTTTGTTTATTTTAAAAAAAGATTATATTGATTATGATTCACCCAATTCATATGAGAAATGATGTATACATATTATGTGATGTGTGGGGACTAATTATTGATGACCACTTGATGTATCAATGAGTCTCCTGAGACAAATTGTTTGGCCAATGTAGACTGGTTTCTACCCATATAATTAATTTATCATATGGTAGGACATGATAGTATGTTTTGGATGACAAATATTATGAATTCCAAAATTATGTGCTCAATTATTAATTTCTATGTCATTATTCTACTACTTATGAAAACACAGACATGATTCAGTCTTAGGTGATTATTTATATAAATTAATTTGATAATTATTTATTACTACAATATTATTCAATATTTATTTAATAAATAGAATGAGTTTTGGTAGTTTTCATTTCTATATTGACTGTTATATATTAGTTAGAATATATTTCACTTTATTCATACCTTTTTTAATCATTTGAGCTCACAAATTTCTTATATTTTTTATTCCCTAAAATACTATAAACATTTTCAAATTTATATGTGATGATATGCTTATATGTAATATGGAATTTTTAATGAAAACACATTATTGTTTTTATGTTTTCAATTTTAACGTTAAATTGAATAATTTATCTACTTTTCCAAAACTGTTAAATTATTATTTCATTCATTATATGATTCAATGTATCTAGTTAAAATTTATTAATGTAGTCACCAACTCTTGAAAACAGGGGTTTAAGGCTTTACAAGATGAAATTAGATGGTGTGAAACTAGTGGGGAAGTGGTAGTAGGTTACCTCCATGATATTTTATTAATATATTAATTCATTTACCTGATTAATAGACAGTGATCCATTGTGAGTGTTGAAATATAATATTAGACATGGTTAATAATTTTTTTATTATCCATTATTTACTCATTAAAAATACAGTGTTTTTTTTCAAATCATGTATGAGAGGTTCTACGAATGATAACATATATTATGCATGTTATAATCACCATATGTATATATGTACTTATTTCTGGTCATATGGATTTGTATGGTGTTCATGATCAACATTATACCTTTGTGGAGTGGTTTTAGAGTTTTTGATGATTGGTGGTCACTCCCAAAGATCTATTTTAATATTTTTAGTTATTTTAGTTCTATTTTATTACATTCATATACTATATCTTTTTATTTTATTATTATGTGTAATATGTTTTTTATTATTTTCATACCTTATCTCTTAATTATCTAGTCATTATGAGGGTAAGTCCTACTATATGTGTGATTATAAACTATCAGTTCTTGTCACCAACCTATGGACTATTAGAGGTGGGATTCTGGTTCATTATACATCTTACTTCATTTCCACCTATATGTAATAAATTTAGGGGATGGGGGTTAGGTAAAATTAATATAAAATATAATGGTTGAGATATTAGAATGATATTTGAGTTAGTAATTTATGATGATGCATGGGTTGGTAGAGAAACCATATCAACTAGGCATAGTATGTGATATTTAAAATGGATACCCACATTTAAATGGGATTTTAATCGCCCCATATATAAAATGTAAGAGACATAAAATTTACAAGATATACTATGTGAAGTCATTATTCTTATGAGGTAGACACCTTTTAAAGGATCATGTATCATAATTTTATAAAAATATATATAAACTAGGTATATAATGTAAAATAGTTTAAAAAATAAGTAATTGATTAAATATAAGTAATCAATTTCCATTTTTAGTAGTCATGTGAATTTATTCTTTTGAAGGTATTAATCTAAGTTGTGATACCTCTCAGGTTCACGGAAAATATGTTCCAAAACAACTATTAGTAAATTTTCAAGGCATTAATGAAGAATGGGACTGTGATTATAGGAGGAAACGAGGAATATAACAAAAAAACATATACAGTTATTTGAGGGATCATTTTGAGGCCATGGGAAAAAAGAATAGATAGAGGGGATGATATCCTTATATTTTTATCATGTTAAAATATATTATAGGACTTATTTACTATAATGATATTGTAAATTAAATCTAAAAATGGTGATTCTTGTTCATCAATGTTACTAGAGAGCTGGTTATTTTAATAGAAATGTCAATATATCTGTTTTTATGTTATGTATCATTCCGGAAATAAAAGAAATTTTTTTCAACTGATGAATCTCTTTTTAATTGGAATCAATGATCGATCATTTTATATTGTAATCTGATAGCATTTAATTTAATATGTTAATATTAATAACCATTATTTGTATATATAAGATTTGAATTAAAAGGGAGATAAAAATTCATTGATTTTGATGCATTCAAAACGAGTGTAGGGAACTCTCTATATTAAATTGATTGAACAACATAATAATTCCTTAATCCATGATCATTTGTATCACTTTAAACATAAATTTATATCTCACACCAAATTTCATTCATATATGGGACATATAACTTATAGGCCACTCTTGATGTTCACTTGAAGATATGGTATGAGGATGAATTTATTCCAACACTATTCATATCATTATATTACACTATCCTTCATCCCTTATTTGGCCAGGTGGAATGTTTTATTCTCAAAACTATCCTTAGAACCATGTTTTTTTGATGTTATGGGTGGTCATTATCATATGTATATGTTACCACACTATCATTCCCAATGTGCTTAAAATCTGTTATTATTGAAGGGTTTAATGTACATGTTCATTTTTTAAATCAATATAATCTTCAAATTATCTAGCTGATTTATTCCTTTATCTATGGAAAAATGATTTTTAATTTGTGTCTTTATTTTATTTTCAACCTAGTAATTAAAATATTTTTTTATCCAGGTTGTGAAAAAAATTCATGAATTTATTTCTATTGTGGATAAGACTTTTTTTATTATGTTATTATGGAATAATAATGTTTTGTTCTTTGAATGAAATTATCTCTTTATATGTATTTGTCTTTTGAGCTTGAAAAAATCTATAGAGGGGAATCGTCACCCATTATGACACATTACATTGAGTATGTTATCCTTTGAAAATTTCATCGTAATGTATAATTATATTTATTAACAGTAACATTAGAATATTTATTTATTAACAACATGTTTTCATAAACATCGAATTTCCATTATTCCAGGAAGTATTATTTTATTTTCAAACTACTTTTTTAATATGTATTTAACATATTTTATAATGGATAATTTTTATAAATGACTTCTCTTAATGATTGATTAAAATTGGTTTCCATTTTAGGTTATATCCACATTCTAAAGTATAATCACATGTGACATGGTGAAACAATTATATTTGAAGTTTTTAATATATAAATTATATTAATGTGAACTTTTTTTAATTATTTATAGTAAAAATAGAATTTATTTGAAGGTATAGTTTTAAACTCCTAATCTGGTAGGAAAAATGACTTTTTGAAGGATGCTTAAATAAATTTGTTAATAAATATTAATGAAAATATTTTGATAAACATGTTTCATTACATTATTATAAGGTAATGTTATAAATAAAGATATATTAAATTTTCTGTTAAGATAAATGAAATTAAAAATGTATTGAAGGTGAATTAAAAGTATTAATGAGTAAATTTATAGAAATGTTTGGAATACATGTGTTTTTTCTTAAATGAATTTCTTGATAAATTTTTAATAAATCATACTTTTTTATTTTTAATGGTGTTCCTTATAAGGGGTTATATTATTTTTTTTGTTTTATTTATTAAAATGTACTACATATTGGTATGTTTTTTTAAAATTTATGTGTCATTTGATATAATGATATGAAATTTATTGGGAAAAATATTCACAGATTCACACTCGACAATCTAATTTTATTAATGCTTTATTTCAAGGTGATGAAATATCAACCAATATATTGATATATTAGATTTATATATTACTAAATGATGTAATTTTTTATTTATATACATGTTCATGTTTCAATTATATTTTCTCGATAAGAGTATTTTGAAAACAAATTATGAGTTATATTGCAAGATAAATAGTTTCTAAAGCAAGTGTTGTGTTCTAATTTTAGTGAGATATTAGAGAGATACCTCATGGTGGGTTCAATTTTAACCCATTAAATTAATCTCCATCATGTTTATCTATTAATTATAGAAGGTGAGAATTTATTAAGACGTATAAATAGGAAGGAACTTGTTTTTATGGATCCCATATATTGTTATTATCATTTTTTGATTGTTGGGATAAATTTCATAAATTTTTACATTTTTTAATTTGAATCGTTAATTCACAATGTACTGTCAATATGGATTATCAATTTATAAAATATAATTAAAATTTCAAAATGTTTATTTGGGTAAATAATTATGATAATTTTAAATTTATTTTAATATTTTAATGTGGTTGTTTTATTCTACAAGTCATAATAACTCATCAAATAATTTTTTTCTATTTTTAAATAAATTTATTCTTTTAAATTTATTCTTACTAGTAATAATAACCATTATTCTACTTATGACTAACAAATATTTATAAATTTGTGTGTAAGGTTATGGGTTTTTTTATATGTATCATGACCCTAATTTTTCCAAATTTAATATTTAATCTTCCACAAAAAAATAATACACAATGTGGAACCAAAGGATTACTGTCTTGGGAAAACCAGGACCATAAATTAAATTTTAAACCTAAATATTTATTCGATTCATTTTTCTATAGATTCTTATAATCCCCTGTGTTTTTATAGTACATATATTCACCTGAGGTTTAACATTAAAAGTTTTAGGATAAAAATAAATGTAAGATGATATATATGATCCTAAAACAATATGTTATTGGGTGAGCATAATCATAACATCATCATCATAAGGGAGAGAATTTGATAAAGGAATGTAATGTGGAAATGTATAAAAATGAAACATCATTTCTTATTTATCAAATACCAAATATTTTTTTGAATAAATCATGCATCATGTTCACGCATGTTTCACATCCCTCATGAGATAAATCACATCACCCAATTCATTGGATCACTATATAATATTTCACACACCTGTCACTTCAAAAAAATTTACATTATAATGCACTCCATATATAAAATATATCAAAATTGGAAACAAAAAAACAATGTAAAGGAATTTGTTTTATTTCATAATGTATACATTCAAAAAAGTTGTTTTCTTAAATTAATGAGGTAATAACATACTTTATAAATAATTTATTAACTCTGGTTGAAGATGAAACAATATCGAGAAGTGTGTTTTTTTGAACGAATAATTTATTTGGAAACAATTTTGTTTTTTATGATCTCAATTAAAAAAAATATATATTCTATAAATGGTATGATAATGATGAATTAAAAAAATTATGGAATATCCATACTAAAAATTTGGTTGAAAGAGGGAAAACCGAAGAAATTGAGATGAGTTTGGGAGTTTCCCATATATTGTGGATGGACGCTTTATTCACATTAATGTCATTTAAAATTACATTATATTATTTATTTAAAAATTATATATACATTTATATGTTATTTTAATTTATTATGATTTTATTAAAATCTGTTATGGACCTTTGTATGACCTATGGAGTTTAATTTCATCATTATAGAGAATTATTTTTCAATGTTTTCAATATTGTTTTTTTATACATGAATGACTATTCATTTAAAATGAGGATTAAAATATTTAATTGTAATTGTATATTATTAATGATCCATTATAATAATATATGACCTTAAATGTAATTTTTTAATACCACCTAAGGATGATTCATTATATAAAAGTTAATGATTACCATTTTTTATACTTATGGTTGTTTTTCAAACATAACAAACTCGTTTTGTATTATTTATTATTATGAGTATAAGTTATATCTATAACATAAAAATGGTAACAAAAAAACAAGAAAATGTATTTTATACAATTTAATAGCCTTATTAATTACCTTTATGGTGTTTATGAGAAATAAATGTGCATCACCCACGATATCGGCAAATGGACGCATCATGAGTGATTATTCCATTTCCAGGATATGAGAGTGAGGGAGAGGGAGGATATTAATGATTTATCTTCTTTTAACATGATATAAATCTATTATATATAATTTAATAGAGTTATCATGGAATTTGGATGATGTTAGGTGAGGAGATAATAACAAAAGAAAAAGAAAATGAAAATCCTTAATAGAAAAATAGAGATGATTTGCCTCTTTAATTATACTCTTGAGATCCTCCCTAATGATCTTAGGATAGATATTTTGATTACAACAATAACTAATAAAAGGTGGTAGTATATAAATATGTGTATTTGAATGAATATAGTTAAGGATAAAATCTTGAGATGTGTGAGGAGTAGAGGGTGTGAGGGGTGGTATTTATAGTAGAGGAGAGGGGATTTTTCTTATTAATTTAATCATAATTTTATTAGTTTATCATGAAAATTATTAGTTAATATTCTAGAGAATAATTATATAAATTATATTATGTTAGTTCTATGTAATTCTGGTTACATAATAATTGACACAATGAATATTGTATTAATATTATATTGTATATATAACATAAAATAGCGTATTTCAGTATTTACAATAAATTCATGTAATTCAATAAAATCACAAATATTATTCCTATTAATTTTTGATGGGTAGAATTATAAAATGAACTCAATTTTATGAAAAAAAATTTATAGAAATGAATAATTTTGTTTTTACTTAAAATCAACATTTACCTGGATAGTATTGATTTTTAAATTATAACTCACTATGAAACGCATTGAAAAATTATGTAAAGTCTCATAAAATTATCTTACAATTGGTAGACATGAAAATATCAATTTCTAAATGCATTTTATGAAAATATATTTTCTCTTAAAATATTAAATAAATTTCAATGTTGATTTAAATATTTATGGCTTAAAAAAACCAACACCTAATTAATAAATTTAAAACTATTTACTTATAATATTATAATATTATATCATATTTTTAATTATAAGATGCCAAAATTTCCATTATACATTCATTGTTGAGTCTACTATTTATTTCACTGGTTTATTATTAATAACTGTAATATTAATATTCATATGTTAATGTTAATATTTTAGTATTATTGTTTATTAACATCAAGAAATACATCTTAGTTAATTAATTCATAATTTATAATGTTTTTATTTTACTCTCTACATGCTTTTATCTAATTTATAATATATGTAATTACTATAATAAGGGAAAAATTTCATTGATAAAATATTGAGTCATTGTATTATCCTCCTATTTCAAAATATCGCCCTCAACATTTCATTTTACATAAAATGGTGTGGGTATTTCTCCATTATCACCTCTTATGATTCCTATTTTTCATCTTCATACTTTTTGTTCCTCCACAACACGTTGACAAGGTGAGTCATACTGTTGTGTAGATCCTTATCACTCTTATCCAAAATCATTAGAGGATAATCCTCATTAGAGAGATCAAATTCTATTTGTACCCCCTCTGTGTTCAGTAAATATTAGGGATCTCGTATATACTTCCTTAGGACTGATATGTGGAATGCATCATTAACTTCATCTATATTGGATTTAAGGGACACATGATTGTCTAAGGATCATATACGACCAAGGATATCAAATAAGGCCAATTGACCTTGGGCATGGATTCCCATTATTTCTAAATCTCTTAACTCACCTCCATGTTGATATTCAAAGGAAGACTTTATCTCTAATATCGAACTTCATCTCCCTTTGATGGTTGTTAGCATAGCTCATATTCGGAGTTATAAAAGCTTGTATAGGTTGTAGGATGGATCAAACCTCTTCTGTAATCTCTTACCTAAGATTATGTTCATATATATTTCATTCACCAACAACATCTTAATAGTTTAGAGTCCTATATAACTTTTTATATAGAGGTTCATATGGAGCCATCTGAATAATCCAGTGGAAGATAATTTTTATAAAAATTCCACCAATGGGATTTGTTAATCCCATTAACATTTTAATTCTGAAGGGTAGGCTCTTATCATATATTTAATTTTTTAAATAATCCTTTTTGATTGGGAATTATTTTAGGGGTGATAGGTAATTAAAAAATTCAATTCAGTACTCAAGGAACCATGGATTCTTCTCCAAAATTTAGATTTGAACCTGGGATCATGATTGCATACAATTGAAATTGGAATCTCATGTAGTCTCACCACTTCTTTCACATATATAATTTCATGTTGTTTATGTAACACCTGAGACTTTTATGTTATCATCAAAGGAATATTTTTCTACACAACACTTGCTTGGCTTGCTTTACACGCAATCGCGACCTTCCTCGATAGCTTGCGTCGTACGCAATACCGAGTTTCACTAAACAACAATATGCTATTAAAACTAGCCGTTATGAATAGTAATAACCAATTTTTGAAATTTTATAAATTTTATTTTTCAAAATGGACTTCATTTTTGGACTCAGAATATCGAAATTAGCCTAGGGTGAAATTTTGGTATTTTTCTGAAAACTTTCAATTTTTGATGAATAGTGAAACCACTAAGTGGTAGGTTAAAAACTGAATTTTTGCATAAAACATAATTTTACCGCTTCTGGGAATGGAATTTCAAAAATCCGAGAGACACGGTTAATATCAGGGACTAAAATGTGGTTCAATGAGATGAAAATAATTTTTTGGTGAATAGTAACTTTTTACTATTTTTACCGCGGTTAATAGTAAATAGGGTAACTAAGGGTAAATATGATATTAATATTACCCTAACACATGTCCTAATTCTATTGGACAAGTTTAATTCGACCAAAAACAAACTTAGGAATAAAATATGACCATTTAGGCCCACTTGGATTAGATTAGGACATTTATTATTAATTTATTTAAAGAAGGGTTAAAATAGTTAAAATCAAAGTTTAATAAGTAAATCATTTTTAATATAGGGTTATACATAAGATAAATTCGATTGTAAATATTCATTAGAAAGCTAAAAAGAGTTCCTACATGATGGTATTTTATTTGTAATTTTTAGACATCAAATAATTTAATTTAATTATGACACAAAGATGATGCAGTAATTATCTTATTAATGAAATATTGACAAAATTGATAATATAAATACCAAAATAAATGTAATTTGAGACTTTTTATGAATTCCACTAATTTTATAGGTTACTATGATATATTAGTAATGATTTAATCAACTTGGTTCGAACATATAATTCTGTTATGACTTTCACAAAAATCATATATCAAATAGTTTCAAAATTGACACAAAATAGTTTTTAAATCAAATATTATATTATTAATTGTTCTTTTATTCCTAAAAATCTAAGGTTCGGCCAAATGACATAGATAAGGATATATATATTAATAATAAACAATTTGGGGTTCGTTTGGCATGTTATAGTAAGTGTATTAACCATATAGTGAAAGAAAACAAAAAGACACGGTAAAAGTTAAATTAATTAACTTAGAGTTAAATCTAATTGATAAGGTTAAAATAATACCCTAAACTTGTCTAAATCCTATTGGTTGATAGGATTTCGACCCATTCCCACTTTAGCTTCGAAATAAGACCCTTTGGAACCATTATAAACCGATTTTGACTTTAATATAAAATAATATTTTGAGATATTCCTAAGGTGCCCCTCTCCTCCCTTATAAAAGGGCACCTCCTCCCCCTCCTCCTCACACCCATTTGAGCACTCAAGCTCGGCCAACCCCTGCCATTTTCTCCTCTCCACTTCCCTAGAATAATCCTAGAGGTCCTGGTCTTCTCCAAAGACCAATCTTAGTTCCTTAAGTGGAGGATTCAAAGAGGCGTTCCAAAGAAGAGGTAATATCCATTACCGATCTTTTCAATTTCTTTCTTCTTCAACTTCTTCTTCTTTAGTTGTTTCATGATAAAGTAATAACATCAGTATTACTTACATACTGATATGTTATTATAAATATGATACAACCCTAATTCACCTTCTATCCATCCTACGGAAAAATGAAATCACCGCGCGCGCGTACGTACGGAATACCGTCTCCACGCCGTGGTGTAATCTATTTTCCACCATCACCTTACAAGGATGGGTATAATGGTGTAATGAGTAACTATATATGATTATTATTAAGTAATATTGATACTGAAATAATATACATATATATACTCCAATACAATTCCACGATCATAGGAACGATATCATCACTCGTGCGTACGTACGGAATACCGTCTCCACGATGTGATGCGACTCGTTCTACATGATCTTCATTTAATAATGATTATATAAATGAATTGAATGAATGAATATGGTATATACTACACTAATACCATTCTGGAAATTAATTATCTATAACCTAAAGATAATAATAAGAATTTATTAGACAAAACACGCATAAGAACAAAAAGTTATAAAGACCCGAGTAACAAGTAACAATGAAATATTACTAACAAGAAGCTAATAATATGACCATATATGATCTCATATCAATATGTATGATTCTGGAATAAGTCAATAACATTATTTAAACCATTATACAGGAGCTTCGGACACGTACAAAGCAAATTGGACCTAAGGTAAGGGAAATATCACAATCTCATTTTTATCCGAGATTGTTTATTCGTAAGTATTTAATGGGGTGTATTTTATCATCCACATCCATGTTACCTCAATATGTAATATTGTTTCCATCCACTTGCAATAGTTTAAATCCAATTTTACCCTTAGGTGAGTTTTTAGTAAAGAATATGAAAGGAATCTTTTGTCGTTTTTCCATACGAGGTACTTTTTGACTTTTCCGACAAAAGTACGAAGAATGTTTCTTTTAACTTATACGGCATGAGTGGATTTTTAAAACATTACTTCAAAGAAGCTTCCTTTACAAGTTTTCAAGTTTATTTTTAATCAACTTCTTTTATTTTAAAGTTGTATGACATGTTATGAAAGGAAAAATGTTTTTGAAGAAGAAAGGATATTTTCCTCAAGAATTCAATTCAAGTGTTTTATCAAAATTATTTTCCATCTAAGATAATAAAGGGTTCTGTTTCTATCCATATTTTTACATTGGTTTGACTATGTTGTGATGGAATTATGTATATGAATTCCTTTATCATATATGAATTTATTTATGATGTCATGATGTTTCAAGAATCCCATTTTTGTTATATGTGTTATGCGATGATGTATGTTTTATGATTATGTGGCACACATAAGAAAGGATTCATTATAAGATGGGTGGGACCTATATCTCCCTCCAATGCATTGGGTAATGATTTTATATCTCATGAGATAGACATGGCTGGAACGGAAGGTTATTTCGGTTCAGTGATACAGGACTGAAACGAGGAGTGAACTCAGTTCAGAAAGGGACTTTGTCCACTAAGATAGTCTTGGCAATGAGTCATGACTAACAAGAAATGATTTTCCATGATTATGTGTGCATGCCACAAAGTTTCAAGTTTTATGTTATGATTATGGGGATCTCATTTTCACTTCTATGATTTATTCCATGTTAAGATATTATGATCTCTTTTGCAGGTTTTGATCTTCATAAAGATATGATATGATTTTTATTTCCTTTATTTGCCCTTGCTGAGCATTTGAGCTCACCCTTTTATGTTTTCTTTTCCCCAGGTCAGGAAGATGGATATTAAATAGAATATGCTAAAAGGGACCCTAGATATGATGAAATAAACGGGAGACACTGTAGAAGATTTATGAACCAGTTGTTTATGTTTCCCAGTTTCTAAAGACACTATACCTATACGATCCTTTGTGGTTTTGTCATATGTTGTAATAAGTGTGCTTCAATTTCGAAGTATTAACAATGTATGTAAAGTATGGGTCGTTATAGTTGGTATCAGAGGAAAGGTATAGTCAACCTTTGGAAACTAGGATGTGAAAGCCTTAGTAAGAACCCTAAGGATAAGTCTAAGCATAGAACACAATCTTAGTGTTTTAGAAATGGCCTTGAATAACCTAGGATAAGACCTTAAGCATGAAAATTTTATTCTTGAATTATGTGGTTTCCTATTATAATTAGTGTTGCTCACACTATTCTTCTTGGTTTTAGTCAATGGCTGGAACCCGAAGGAACCGTGTTAATGCGGAATGCGATGGGCAATGCAATGATTGTCCCCCTGAGCAACCAAACGATATGGGAGCTGGAATGCAAAATCTTGTAGCCATGCTCACACAACTTTCTCAAGCTATGAATCATGCAGGATTTCCAAACGAACAAAGGAGGGAGCAACATTCTGTTGAATCCTTCATGAGGCAGCGTCCACCATCTTTCAGCGGGTCTACTGATCCATTAGTTGCTGAACAATGGATTAGTACTACTGAAAAGATATTTTCAGTTCTTCAATATTCTGAGCATGATAAAGTCATCCTAGCAGTGTATCGTTTGGAAGGAGATGCGGATCAATGGTGGAATCTTGTTAAGAATACGAGGCAAAGGGATGAAATTGAGTCTATGGAATGGGACGAGTTCAAGAACTTATTTTTCAATAAGTACTTCCCTCGTATTCTCCGAACAAAGATGGAGAAAGAGTTCCTTGAACTGAAGCAAAGGGATGATGAATCTGTTAGTACCTATGAAGCAAATTTTACAAGACTTGCAAGGTACGCTTCTAGTATTATTATCCAACCTGAGAGTAAGATCGATCGATTCTTTAGTGGCTTAAAACCAAGTCTTCGAAGGGCATTAGCCATAAGGGACTTCAATAGCTACGAGGAAATCTTTTGATGTGCTCTCAAAGTCGAGATGGAGATTGGAATAACCCATCAGTCACAAGGGTTTGATAAGAAGAGGAAGATGGAATTCAAAGAAAAATCTAAAGAGCACACGGAAAAGAAGATGAACTTTCCCTTATGCTCAAAGTGTGGAAAGAAACAAGGAGGGAGTTGTCTTAAAGGGACAAGTAAATGTTTTAAATGTGGAAAGGAAGGTCATCGGGCATTTGAATGCCGTGATAATGGGAAGAAGATGTCTAATGATGCAAGCAAAGGAAGGGATACACAGAATGAACCTACTACACTTCAATGTTTCAAGTGCAAGGAGATGGGGCATTATGCCAATCAATGCCCAAATCCAAGGGTTGATGATGATGGTCGACGTCAACAAACTCTTAAGGCTAAAGACAAAGGAAAGTCACATGCAATTTCTATCAGCGATGTGGAGTACGATAACGATGTGGTGAAAGGTACACTTACCATCCACTCTAAAGTAGCAAATGTTTTATTTGATTCTGGATCCACCCACTCTTTTATTTCTGAAGACTTTTCTAAGGGTATCACCGTATTACCTCAACAATTAGATGTTGAGTTAGCTGTGACAACACCTAATGGCACATCAATCGCATCAAAAGTTTATAATTCTTCTCTGATCGAAGTTTGTGGGAAAGTGCTTCCTGCAAATCTTGTGATCCTTCCTTTAGTAGAATTTGATGTGATTCATGGCATGGATTGGCTTTCTCTACATGGAGCTCATATCGATTGCCAAAGAAGGGAAGTCACATTTCATATTCCAGATCAATCTACGATCGTCTATCAATGCAAGGATGAACATAACCTTCCAGTGGAAATTTCTTCCATCTTATGTGTATTGATTCCACTAAATGAAGGTTATTTATCTCAAATGGTTGGTGAGAAACTCACGATTAAGAATATGCCCATTGTACGGGAGTTTGATGATGTCTTTCCGGAGGAATTACCGGGTCTTCCACCAAATCGTGAAGTTGAATTTTCAATAGAACTCGTACCGGGTGCTTTGCCTATTTCAAAGACACCTTATAGAATGGCCCCAATTGAGTTGCAGGAATTGAAGAAGCAACTCCAAGAGAATCTTGATAAGGGATTCATACGCCCTAGTGCGTCACCTTGGGGAGCACCTGTTCTATTTGTTAAGAAGAAAGATGGATCAATGAGACTCTGCATTGATTATCGAGAACTTAACAAGATCACTATCAAGAACAAATATCCTCTCCCACGCATTGATGACTTATTTGACCAACTACACGGAGCTCAATACTTTTCCAAGATTGATCTTCGTTCAGGGTATCATCAATTAAGGGTCAAAAGGGAGGATATACCAAAGACGGCTTTCCGTACAAGGTATGGACACTATGAATATATAGTGATGCCATTTGGTCTTACTAATGCCCCTGCTATCTTCATGGATCTAATGAATAGAGTCTTTAGAGACTATCTTGATCAATTTGTGGTAGTCTTTATAGACGATATTCTTGTCTATTCAAAGAGCAAGGAAGAGCATGAAGATCACTTGAGAATTTTATTGAAGACCCTGAGAAAGGAGAAGCTTTATGCCAAATTTACCAAGTGTGAATTTTGGCTTCAAAAAGTTGCATTTTTGGGTCATATAATCTCAAAAGAGGGGATATCTGTGGATCCAGCAAAAACAGAGGTTATCGAAAGATGGTCAAGACCAACAACAGTAACTGAGATCCGAAGTTTTCTTGGTTTGGCTGGATATTATCGACGTTTTGTAAAAGATTTTTCACGATTATCTTATCCACTCACCAAGTTGACTCGGAAAAGAGTTAAGTTTGTCTGGACAGAGGAATGTGAAGATAATTTCAAGGAGTTGAAAAGAAGGTTATCCAGTGCACCTGTGCTCACACTGCCTTGTAGTGGAGAAAGGTTTGTGATCTACAGTGATGCATCCAAGAAGGGATTGGGGTGTGTTCTTATGCAAAATTATATGGTGATAGCTTATGCCTCACGACAGTTGAAAATCGATGAGCAAAATTACCCAACACATGATTTGGAGTTGGCTGCGGTAATCTTTGCATTAAAGATTTGGAGGCATTACCTTTATGGTGAAAGGTGTGATATTTATACTGATCATAAAAGTTTAAAGTATATTTTCACACAAAAGGAGTTGAATATGCGTCAAAGAAGATGGTTGGAGCTGATTAAGGATTATGACTGCTCAATCCATTACCACCCTGGGAAAGCAAACAAGGTGGCAGATGCATTAAGTCGACAAGACCATGCTAGTTTATCCATGATGAGGATCACAAAAGATCCAATATTTATGGATTTACAAAGGATGGATCTTGGAATTATAATGGAAGGGGAAAAATCGTATCTTTCTCAAATGAATGTTCAACCATCTATACATGTGAAGATTAAAGAGGCACAGAAAGAAGATGTCGAGTTACAAAAGAAGGTGAGAAATGTTCCTGAATTCAACCTTGATTGTGATGGGATAATAAAGTTCAGGAATCGGGTTTGCATTCCTCCCATCCCTGAATAAAAGAAAGAGCTGCTGGATGAGGCTCATAGTTCTTCATTCTCTATTCATCCTGGAAGCACGAAGATGTATAGGGACCTGAAAGAGTACTTCTGGTGGGATGGCATGAAAAGAGATGTTGCTGAATATGTCTCTCGATGCTTGGTTTGTCAACAAGTTAAAGCTGAGAGACAGAAGTCTAAGGGGATGTTACAACCATTACCCATACCCGAATGGAAATGGGAAAACATCACTATGGACTTTGTCACAGGACTTCCTAAAACATCCAAAGGCAATAATGCTATCTGGGTCATAGTTGATCGTCTTACAAAGTCTGCACACTTCATTGCTATTAGAGAGGATTTCTCTCTAGATCAGCTTGCCAGGATATATATAAAGGAAGTGGTAAGATTGCATAGAGTACCACTTTCTATTATATCTGATCGAGATCCGAGATTTACCTCGAAGTTCTGGCGAAGTCTTCAGCATACTCTGGATACAGAGTTGAGTTTCAGCACTGCTTATCATCCCCAGACAGACGGTCAGTCTGAGAGAACAATTCAAACCCTAGAAGATATGTTGAGAGCTTGCTCTATGGATTTCAAAGGAGGTTGGGATCAACACCTACCTTTGGTGGAATTTTCTTATAATAATAGCTTTCACTCCAGTATTCAGATGGCTCCTTATGAAGCTCTCTATGGAAAGAAATGCAGGACTCCAACTTGCTGGGATGAAGTTGGGGAAAGAAAGCTATTAGGACCTGATCTCGTTGATGAAATGGCAGAAAAGGTCAGATCTATTCAACAACACATAAGAGCAGCTCAGAGTCGACAGAAAAGTTATGCCGACAACCGAAGAAAAGACCTAGAGTTTGAAGTGGGTGATAAAGTGTTCTTACGAATATCTTCCTGGAAGAGGGTTATGAGATTTGGAAAGAAGGGGAAGTTGAGCCCTAGATATATCGGTCCTTTTGAAATACTGGATCGTGTTGGGAAGGTAGCTTACCGATTGGCGCTTCCACCGAATCTCTCTCAAGTTCACGATGTGTTTTATGTATCTCTCCTGAGAAAGTACATACCAGATCCTTCACATGTACTCAGCTCAGAAGTTGTACCGCTGGAGCAAGATCTTTCTTATGAAGAACAGCCGATAGAGATTCTGGATCGTAGCGAAAAAGTCCTACGAAACAAGACCACTCGCTTGGTGAAAGTTTTATGGAGAAACCACCAACTTGAAGAAGCTACATGGGAGCTTGAGGATATGATGAGGGAGAAGTATCCTCATTTGTTTGTTGCAAAGTGACGAATTTCGAGGGCGAAATTCTTTTTAAGGGGGGTAGAATGTAACACCCGAGACTTTTATGTTATCATCAAAGGAATCTTTTTCTACACAACACTTGCTTGGCTTGCTTTACACGCAATCGCGACCTTCCTCGATAGCTTGCGTCGTACGCAATACCGAGTTTCACTAAACAACAATATGCTATTAAAACTAGCCGTTATGAATAGTAATAACCACTTTTTGAAATTTTATAAATTTTATTTTTCAAAATGGACTTCATTTTTGGACTCAGAATATCAAAATTAGCCTAGGGTGAAATTTTGGTATTTTTCTGAAAACTTTCAATTTTTGATGAATAGTGAAACCACTAAGTGGTAGGTTAAAAACAGAATTTTTGCATAAAACTTAATTTTACCGCTTCTGTGAATGGAATTTCAAAAATCCGAGAGACACGGTTAATATCAGGGACTAAAATGTGGTTCAATGTGATGAAAATAATTTTTTGGTGAATAGTAACTTTTTACTATTTTTACCGCGGTTAATAGTAAATAGGGTAACTAAGGGTAAATATGATATTAATATTACCCTAACACATGTCCTAATTCTATTGGACAAGTGTAATTCGACCAAAAACAAACTTAGGAATAAAATATGACCATTTAGGCCCACTTGGATTAGATTAGGACATTTATTATTAATTTATTTAAAGAAGGGTTAAAATAGTTAAAATCAAAGTTTAATAAGTAAATCATTTTTAATATAGGGTTATACATAAGATAAATTCGATTGTAAATATTCATTAGAAAGCTAAAACGATTTCCTACATGATGGTATTTTATTTGTAATTTTTAGACATCAAATAATTTAATGTAATTATGACACAAAGATGATGCAGTAATTATCTTATTAATGAAATATTGACAAAATTGATAATATAAATACCAAAATAAATGTAATTTGATAATTTTTATGAATTCCACTAATTTTCTAGGTTACTATGATATATTAGTAATGATTTAATCAACTTGGTTCGAACATATAATTCTGTTATGACTTTCACAAAAATCATATATCAAATAGTGTCAAAATTGACACAAAATAGTTTTTAAATCAAATATTATATTATTAATTGTTATTTTATTCCTAAAAATCTAAGGTTCGGCCAAATGACATAGATAAGGATATATATATTAATAATAAACAATTTGGGGTTCGTTTGGCATGTTATAGTAAGTGTATTAACCATATAGTGAAAGAAAACAAAAAGACACGGTAAAAGTTAAATTAATTAACTTAGAGTTAAATCTAATTGATAAGGTTAAAATAATACCCTAAACTTGTCTAAATCCTATTGGTTGATAGGATTTCGACCCATCCCCACTTTAGCTTCGAAATAGGACCCTTTGGAACCATTATAAACCGATTTTGACTTTAATATAAAATAATATTTTGAGATATTCCTAAGGTGCCCCTCTCCTCCCTTATAAAAGGGCACCTCCTCCCCCTCCTCCTCACACCCATTTGAGCACTCAAGCTCGGCCAACCCCTGCCATTTTCTCCTCTCCACTTCCCTAGAATAATCCTAGAGGTCCTGGTCTTCTCCAAAGACCAATCTTAGTTCCTTAAGTGGAGGATTCAAAGAGGCGTTCCAAAGAAGAGGTAATATCCATTACCGATCTTTTCAATTTCTTTCTTCTTCAACTTCTTCTTCTTTAGTTGTTTCATGATAAAGTAATAACATCAGTATTACTTACATACTGATATGTTATTATAAATATGAAACAACCCTAATTCACCTTCTATCCATCCTACGGAAAAATGAAATCACCGCGCGCGCGTACGTACGGAATACCGTCTCCACGCCGTGGTGTAATCTATTTTCCACCATCACCTTACAAGGATGGGTATAATGGTGTAATGAGTAACTATATATGATTATTATTAAGTAATATTGATACTGAAATAATATACATATATATACTCCAATACAATTCCACGATCATAGGAACGATGTCATCACTCGTGCGTACGTACGGAATATCGTCTCCACGATGTGATGCGACTCGTTCTACATGATCTTCATTTCATAATGATTATATAAATGAATTGAATGAATGAATATGGTATATACTACACTAATACCATTCTGGAAATGAATTATCTATAACCTAAAGATAAGAATAAGAATTTATTCGACAAAACACGCATAAGAACAAAAAGTTATAAAGACCCGAGTAACAAGTAACAATGAAATATTACTAACAAGAAGCTAATAATATGACCATATATGATCTCATATCAATATGTATGATTCTGGAATAAGTCAATAACATTATTTAAACCATTATACAGGAGCTTCGGACACGTACAAAGCAAATTGGACCTAAGGTAAGGGAAATATCACAATCTCATTTTTATCCGAGATTGTTTATTCGTAAGTATTTAATGGGGTGTATTTTATCATCCACATCCATGTTCCCTCAATATGTAATATTGTTTCCATACACTTGCAATAGTTTAAATCCAATTTTACCCTTAGGTGAGTTTTTAGTAAAGAATATGAAAGGAATCTTTTGTCGTTTTTCCATACGAGGTACTTTTTGACTTTTCCGACAAAAGTACGAAGAATGTTTTTTTTTAACTTATACGGCATGAGTGGATTTTTAAAACATTACTTCAAAGAAGCTTCCTTTACAAGTTTTCAAGTTTATTTTTAATCAAATTCTTTTATTTTAAAGTTGTATGACATGTTATGAAAGGAAAAATGTTTTTGAAGAAGAAAGGATATTTTCCTCAAGAATTCAATTCAAGTGTTTTATCAAAATTATTTTCCATCTAAGATAATAAAAGGTTCTGTTTCTATCCATATTTTTACATTGGTTTGACTATGTTGTGATGGAATTATGTTTATGAATTCCTTTATCATATATGAATTTATTTATGATGTCATGATGTTTCAAGAATCCCATTTTTGTTATATGTGTTATGTGATGATGTATGTTTTATGATTATGTGGCACACATAAGAAAGGATTCATTATAAGATGGGTGGGACCTATATCTCCCTCCAATGCATTGGGTAATGATTTTATATCTCATGAGATAGACATGGCTGGAACGGAAGGTTATTTCGGTTCAGTGATACAGGACTGAAACGAGGAGTGAACTCGGTTCAGAAAGGGACTTTGTCCACTAAGATAGTCTTGGCAATGAGTCATGACTAACAAGAAATGATTTTCCATGATTATGTGTGCATGCCACAAAGTTTCAAGTTTTATGTTATGATTATGGGGATCTCATTTTCACTTCTATGATTTATTCCATGTTAAGATATTATGATCTCTTTTGCAGGTTTTGATCTTCATAAAGATATGATATGATTTTTATTTCCTTTATTTGCCCTTGCTGAGCATTTGAGCTCACCCTTTTATGTTTTCTTTTCCCCAGGTCAGGAAGATGGATATTAAATAGAATATGCTAAAAGGGACCCTAGATATGATGAAATAAACGGGAGACACTGTAGAAGATTTATGAACCAGTTGTTTATGTTTCCCAGTTTCTAAAGACACTATACCTATACGATCCTTTGTGGTTTTGTCATATGTTGTAATAAGTGTGCTTCAATTTCGAAGTATTAACAATGTATGTAAAGTATGGGTCGTTATAGTTTAAGTGATACAACATCCCAAATATCGATAAAGAGGGATGTATTGGTGATTTCTCCCACCACAACCCATATCACATTATATACATAGGATTTAATAAGGAAACCTATGAAAAAATTTATAGTGTCATTTTCCCATGTTTACATATTTATAAGAAATGGTTACATAATCCCTTTTGACTTCTGTCGCTATAATTTAACTTGATTTCCATTCAAATACCTTGAGATATACTATGTAATCTCTTTCATTGTGTTTCCCCAATAGAAGTTCCCTTGGATATCATCGTACATCTTGGTACTATCAAGAAGGATACGGAATGTTGAGTTATGTGCACTATCCAATATCCCCTTATTTATACCATGTCATAAATTGACACATAGCCTCAATAATATTCTCTTGGATAGATGGTTTAGAAATAATTTTTTAAAGGTAATATGTATTTCATGATTATTATTTTAAAATAAATCCTTTTCATATCCTTAAAGATATTGTCCTTCACAAAATGAAACATGGATAGAATTGTAGGTTCATTTCTGCTAAGAGAAGTAGTTTCCATGTTTGCCTTGATAGGATGATAGTCAATAGAGAAATCATAATCATTTATTTGATCTAACCATATCCTTTGATTCAATTTGAAATTATTTTCTGTGAATATATGCTATAGGCTCTTCTAACTGATATATATGTCACAATTCTCCCAATAGAGGTAGTGCCACTATATTTTCATGGAAAAATCATAACTACTATCTCCTGATCATTCATAATGTAGTTATATTAATGGATTTCTAACTATAGTTAGGTATATTCTATCGCATTATCATTTTTCATGAGTAAAAATACCATTAATTTTATAGAAGTATCGTTGTATATCACAAAATATTCTATAATATTCCGTAAAATGAGTACATGTGTAGTGATAAAGCTTATCCTTATATCCTTGAAGTATTCATATCATTATTCCATCAAGAAATGCATTACCCATTTCTCTATTTACGTAGTAAGAATATTTGAACATCATGAAGAATTTTATCACAAAAAAATTGATAGTACCCCACTTATCTATGATAATTGTGTATATCTATGAAAATAGAGGGTATTTGTCACTCCTCAATAGCCTTTTTAGGGTCTAGAGAAATTTCATATCTTCTGTTCAAATTCCCTAAGAATGTGATTTTCAACATCAAAAAGTCACACTTTCTGCAATAGGGGTACAAAAAATCCTTAATCAATGTCTCTAAAGAAAGACATAGATGTTCTTCAAGTACCTTTTTTCTCTTAG
The DNA here is from genome assembly GCA_963277665.1 of Viscum album. Classification (NCBI taxonomy): domain Eukaryota; kingdom Viridiplantae; phylum Streptophyta; class Magnoliopsida; order Santalales; family Viscaceae; genus Viscum; species Viscum album. The sequence goes on along the minus strand of OY728119.1, from coordinate 1,345,639,266 downwards.
AGTAAATCAAAATGTCAAAAATAAAATGCACCATAAATTTTTTTGAGGTAATGTAAAAATACACAATTCATAAAATCCATGAAGATCATAGGGGAATTAATATGTTTGAAGTGAATCACATGAAAATAACATTGCACATACCTGTTACGGATTGCAGTCTTCTAGATATCTGCCTTATTCAACTTTAGAAGTTAAAATCCAATATGAATATCCACCTTTGGGAAGTACCGAGCTCCTTGAAACAAATAGAAAAAGTCATATATCCTTGGATGATTATACTTGGTTGTATGGAGGACTTGTTTACTTCTTGATAATCAATACACAACTACATTGATCAATCATTAATCATGAAAAATAAAACTAGAACACCTCAAGTTGATATACTAGGGCCTATGAACCATATTTCCAATTTCTATATTAACAACTTCATTAAATCCGCCAGTTCAATAGGATCCATTATATAGGGACACTATGAGATAGGAGTATCACTAAGAATTAGGTATATTGAAAACTCTACCTCACAATCTGGGGGATGTTTGGGTAAATCATTAATAAATACATCACCATATACCCTCATGTTGAGAATTTCTCTTAGGCTGACAAATTCCTTTGGACTCAACCACTTGGGAGAGGTATGATTATTCACATGGAATCAATACCCACAAAATTGATGTATTTTCAAAATGATATTCATGATGTTCCATTATTTTTTAGAGATAATGAAATGGTTTGGAATATGGAAACATAATTAATTTTCTTGGTATATTATATATTCCCTATATAAATAGATCTAATACTTCATTAATATATCTTTTAATTACACAAAGGAACGTATTATGAATTCACTAGAAGAAACTTCCCACATATTCCAATATGTAATATTCCAACACTTTGGTTGCAATGATTTCACCACTCTGAGTTTTTATAGAAAACACTACTACAATGATTCTGGGCTTTGATTGAATAATTCTAGTAAATTTTAATGATATAAAGTAATGTATAAAATGATAATCAAGTAATACTATTTCCATTCATGATTTAATAGGATGTATACTATGAATGACTTAATTTTAATTTTCCACCTCCATAATATTGATTGAATAGGCCTTCCCATGATCATTTGGATGTGGTGGTTGATTATGATAATTACCCTCAAGTTCTCAGGTTTTAGTGCATCGTCTTACATAGTTCCCTAACTTCTAAAGTTGTTGTATAGAACCATTGGTGGTTCTCTCATTTACTCTACCATGATTTACTATTTCCTCATGCCTTTTTGACATTCTTGAGATTGGTGGACTTATCTCCGACACTTTCTTCATTTACCTATCTTTTTCAGGATCATCCCATGATGCTTCTTTTGACATTTTTTGACATATTTGTGGTTGTGTTTTCTTTGCACCATTCTCATTATATCATCTTGTATGGAACAATTTCATTCATTAATTGCCAGCATGTCGGTGGGACTATTCTCTAAATTCCATATCTACTTTGAGAGAACACATAATAACACAATCATTACTCCAAATGTCTCTAATGTGATGATTATTTTTAAGTAATAGTTTTAAACCAATAAAGAATCCTTACTTTTTTTAAAAAATTGTTGATAAAAAAATCTAAAGAAAACCTTGAATGCCATGTGAAAATTGTTCATAGGTTTTGACAGAATCTCCTCAAATTTGCATCAGCTCTAGGAATTCTAACTCTATAATTGAATGGATTGGTATAATGAAATACTCATTATTGAACATTTTCTTAAAGTCTTCCCACTTCAACTCTTCAATTTAATCCCTCAACATGGTGTTTTAGTCAACACCCATAATTGGTTGAACTGTCCATCAGGACAAAAAATAGTGAGAGTTACATTCATTGTTACAGAATAGTGAAACACAGAAATGATATTAACCATTGAGTTGACCCACTATTCCAAAACTAGTCGATTAGAAGATCTAATATACACTAGATTTCATTTCCACATAAAACAGTCGATATCCAATTTCTCCCAATTTTCTAAAGGATGGTGTAATATATTATTAATGTTATTCTTCACAACCTGAGATAGCTAAGTAAGAATCACCATGAAAATTTTATATAATCCTTATAAATTATTGGGGATCCACTTCATGATATCACTACATTGTCCCTCACACGGTTTTTGGATTGGTTTCTCCAGGTTCTCACCATTTTATTATAATTAATAGGTTAGAACAAAACCAAAGTAAAAAAATTAATAAACAATATATCCCTTTGTAATATTAACTCTATAGGTAAATATTATGGGATCCCTGGGTTTATAAAATAATATTATGTGATTATATTCATTTAGTTTCACACTGTTGGTTTCACTATGGTTCTCTAATCCTCATTCCAAAAATTAACTTAACAGTCCTCTATTACCAACTATAGTTACCATGATTTTTCTTATAATAAAATTTTATCATCAACCTAAAATAATTTCCCAATGAGGATCCAAACGATTATAATATTGGGAAATCATATAGGATTCATAACTTTTTAAAAATAAAAAATAATATAATTACTTCTTTTATAGCTTCTTATTGTCTCATGCGCTCTCCCCAGTATTAATATTAACCTAATGATATACATAAAAAAGGGATGATCTAAAAATCATTGTATAATAATATATAAGGGCATGAAACAATATGACATAGGGTGGGAATAATTATATTATCATCATTATTAGAGGAAGCATTGGATAAAGACAAGAAATGTGGAAATAAATAAAAATGAAACATCATGTCTTAGTGGTAAAAAATTACAAATATTTTTTAAAAAAATATGGCATCATATTCACACATATTAATCATTCCTCATGAAATAAATCACATTACCCAATGCATTGGAGGGCTGTATAATTCTGGGGCACCCCTCACATCAAAACATTTACATTACCATGCATAGAATATAGAACCTATATCAATCATGGACATAAAAACCACACAAAAAAGCATGATTTAAATTTCCTAAAGAACACATTACAATACAATGGGTTTTCATATTAATAAAAAATACCATACATGATATAAGAATCAACCACTTTGAGTGAGGAATAAATAAGACCGAGAAGTACGTTTTTTTAAGAAGTGTTCATTTGGAAAATATTTTGTTGGCCATAATCTCAATTAAAAAACAATAATAACCCATAATAGGTAATATAGTGATGAATAAATTATATTTAATGAATATTGATACTATAAAATGGGCAATAGAGGTAATATATATTGAAAGAGAGTTGGGTTTATTAATTCCCCTTTCCAAATGTCCTAACATTTTATTCACATTAATATCTTCTATAATCACATTTGATTCATTAATTGAAAATTAAAAAACATTATATACATTAATATATTTCATTATAGTTTTATTATATTCTTTTATTGTCCATTTTATGAGTTTTAGAGTTTTATTTCATTATTCAATAGTGTTTGTTTTCATTTTTTTCACGATCAGTTCATTTAAAAATAAGAAGAATGACTAGAATAGTTTTTATATGTTATTAATGAACTTATATAAGATTAAATGACCTTTTAATGTATATAGTTATATACCATGATTATGATTCATTAGATATAATATAATGAAGATCATTTTAGGTTAAGTTTCATGGTTTTTTAAAGACATCGTACTCATTTGGATTTATCATTTAGTATTATACGTATAAGTTATTTCCAGAACATAAAAACTATTATAAAATAAAATTTTAAAAAATTTCAATATAATTTTATGGTATTCTTATTATAATTGATGGTTATTAAATAAATTTATTTTGCATTGCCCACGATGTCGGAAAATTGACACATCATGAGAGAAAATTACATTTTTAATATAAAAGACTGATTGGGGGGAATAGTTTAATGATGGATATTCCAATAACATGATATAATTACAGTATATGTAAGGTACTGGATTTATCATTTAATTTGAATTATGGGGGGTTAGGAGAGAATGATAAATGAATTTTGAATTGAAAGAAAATTAAAAGAAAAAAAGAGAGGATAAACCCCTTGAATCATGCTCTTGATATCCTACATGAGGCACTTAGCATTGGTAATTTTATGAGACAAGAGCTACTGGACCTGAGGGAGGGGCTAGTGGAGATTATTGGGAGTAATTTAGTTAAGTATAAATTCATGGGAGGTGTGATGGGTGGTATTTAGAGTGGAGGAGAGGGGTGTTTTCTTATTATTTTAATGATTAGTTAATTTTATTTTTCAACATAAGCAATAGTATTGATTCTTGAGACTACATAATATAATTAGATCATGTGAGTTATAACAAATGGTTCTTAAATTATAGATTAAAATTTTAATTGTGTATTTAGATTATAATTTTTATAAATCATAATTTATAGTATTATCCTATTCACCAAAAATTCAGGTAATTCTAGAAAATATCAAAAATTCATAAAATACAGTATTCTGATGTGTGAATTGAAATAGAAAATCTAGTTTGTTAATATAATTTTCTAAATATTATTAATTTAATTTTCAATTAAAATCATCATTTACATTGAAAATATAGATTTTGAAATCATAACTTATTCTGTAACACTTTTAAAAATTACATAAGGCCTCATACAATTATCTCAAAACCATAAATCATTAAAATATTAATTCATTAATAAATTTTATAAAAATAATAATTATTTAAAATTATTAAGTTAATCATTAAAGTGTAATTATAAATTTATGACGTATATAAATACCAACACTTAATTAATAATTTATAAAATATTTCCTTATACTATGATATAATTATATCATATTTTCACTTATAATATGACAAATGTTTATTTGTACTCTCATGGGAGAGTATATAATTCATTTGAATAGTATAAAATTCATAATGTTCATACCACTATTAATTAGGATAAGTACCTATTTCATTGGTATTGTTCTTTTAATTCTAGAAATACTTCTTATTTCATTAATTATTCAATTTAAATGATTTCAGTTTATTATATTTGTGATTTAATTTTATTTATACTATATAACAATATTTCAAGAGGAGAATAATTTGTTTAATGAAATTTTGGGTTAGTACAAATTTTCTTATCTTTTGATAGAGATCATTTTCAATGAAAATTATTACTGTAATGTGGTTTTATTTATGGATGTGTAATTGTGGATTAAAATTTTCAGTGCTCACATAAAGGTATATTGAGTTTAAAGAATCTCATGTAATGATTTTTTATTTCCAATTTAATGGTATCTAGGTTTTAAATAGGTTACCTAAATACATCATTGACCATCATAAAAATTGAACAACATTTTACTTTTTTTCTCATAAGGGTAGTCCCCTCCTAATGTACAAGCATTCCATGGATCCTAAAGCTCACATAATGGTACCCTGAAATTTTCAATGCCTAATTTAATGTTGCAAACCATGTAGGGTAACACCTTATTCCCCTTACACAACATGTTTGAGTTCTGTAATTGTATCATTTTTCCAATGAACAGATATTATATCAATGAAACATCCATTCGTATAATTATGTTATAATGTTAATTCACAAAGCATATCTTAGATCATAAAATGAAAACATTACAAATTAATAATGAATAAAATAAAAAGAATTTCTAGATTTTGGACTCATATTCCAATGTAATAGTTACTTGACATATATAATAGTAATGTTAACCTTATTAATATTAAAAAAACAATTTGATAGTTACATCCCCAATAAAAATATAAATAAAAGATATCCATTTTTTAAATGAATATATAACATAACTATATCATACATTATGTAAATAAATTTTGTGGAGATTTTAAATTAACTGTTGGTCCATTTATAAGGAATAATTATTCCTTTGAAATTTTATAATTAATATAATTACTTGAATGAAAATTTATTTTCATAAAATACATTCATAAATTAATATTTGGTTATATTATGATTATAGGATAATCTCATGAGACCATAGTTAATTTATCAATATTTCATAAAATAGGTTTTAATATTTGAGATGAAAATTTTAGAATAAATGGTGATTTTAATTAGAAATTAAATATCACTTATTTCTAAAAATATTTTCATGAATTGGAGTCCATTTTTTAATTCTAAATGATAAAAATGTTTTGGGTGGGTTTTTATATATCAAAAATCATGTTTTTAGTTTTTTTTAAAATATAATAAATTTTGGTTAATTCTAAATACAGAAATTATTGATTCATGGGTGATAGATGGATGATGTTATTCCATATTATAAAAATATACTTCATTACATTAATTTATTTAGTGATAATGATCAAACTATTCATAGAATTAGGAAAATAATAATAATGTAATGAATAAAATAATGAGAGATCACCCCTCTTCTACCATATAAATACCACCCTCACCAACTCATCACATCGAACCATCCAATCCTTGAAATTTTAATATTTATTCATAATAATATTTTAAATCCCCTTAAACATGTGTAAAGTATTTATTCTCTTTAATATACAAAAAACATTTACCAAAGAACATTCTCAAGGACGATTAAATCAAGTGGCAAAAAACATAATTTTCCTTTTAATTTCCATTGAAATTCATTTTATTCATATATTCTCTTCACCGCCATATACCAATGTTACATGATATATATTGTATCTTTTATATACTATATTTTCATTAATTTTTGGACTAAACCATCATCAATTCTCACCCCTCTCTTTTTCTTCTAAAAATGAAAACATAATATGTTATGTGTTGAAATAACTCATTCAAGGACAAAGAGTTTTCAATTTTTATTAACCCTGTCAAGGATGACCAGAAAAAATATTTATTTTTAAAAATTATTATAATATATTTATTGAAAATTATGTAATTTTATGAAATCATTATATATTCATTATATTAAATAAAAAAATAGATTATTATTATCCAAAAAACCAAAAAAATCCTAATATTTATCACTAATGTGTTATCAATTTTATTATCTATATCCATAATAACCAAATAAATTATAAAAAAATTTTAAAATATATAATTGACTTAAAAAAATTTACTTTAATTATGGATATCGATTCCCATTTTCTATGAACATCCATACTCTTATACAAGTAAACCGATCATGAAAACCAAGGAGATGAACAAATCAAAATGACAAAATTGTATATTATAACTCTTCAAAAGAACAATAAATGTCAATAATTAAATTATTATATATCATATAAATTTACAAAAGGTTGGGATATAATTAAATAATGAATCCAATTTCAAATTATAGAACCATGATGTCATTTTCAGTAGACATTCAGATAACTTTTAATGGAATCTTCCTGAACCAACATTTTTCATTTGGGTTAAATTTTATCTCTCTGTATCTCAATGAAATTATTAGTTATACATATTTAGTCGTCCTAAATGAATGTGAATGTTTAATAGAAATTTACATATAAGAATACACCATTATTTTATTTGTATTTACTTGTTTTATAAGGACTCTTTCTCAATTCTACCTGATAAATAATTCTAAATAAAGATAACTTCCAAATTTCTTACACAATTTTTTGTACACATCATATTATTCTATAAGACACCAATATTATTAATAAAATCACAATTTTTAACTATCTTTGTTAATTTATAGTTTTATTAAATGACTCTTCTAATTGAACTAATCTCTGATAAGTAAGAAGGGTATTTTTCTCAAAAATTCATCCATTATTTAAATAGAGTATTTACATCAATTTCAGCACCATTTTTGAATATTATGATTAATTAGTTTTAATAATTCATTATATCATCTAAAATATTTTATTATATATTTTAGTATTATTTGGAATATGGGTGTACTGTCTTGATACCATTAAACATATCACATTAGGTGTTTCATGAGTATGTTTATTATTTGGGGGGTAGTTATTTACATTTCAAATTCTAACAACAATATTACTGTATTTATTGACTATAATTCTCACATTTGATATTAATAATGAATAGGAAATAATAATTGAGGTTCAGGGACTTCAATTTCCTCTCGATGCATTCATAAGTCCCAAAAGATAATCTTAGACCAAGTTTATACACAATATGTATGGTTTCATGGACAAAGCCTTGATTTTATGTTTATTATGTCGATTATTATTATTTAACTCATTTTAAAACATGTAATTGATAGTCTATGTGATTATTCAACTAGTATAATATCAATTTTATAGTTTTATTATGACTTCATTTATTTATATTTTATTCTTTTTGTATTCTGATCAATATTCTGTTTTAATGGAATATTTTTTTAATTACATACGATTCCATATTTTATTTGATTATGATAGCTTCTGTTATATTTATTACCATTATTATGTATCTAAGATCATCACTTCCTTTTTTCCCCATGATGCGAAGATGTATATAATGAATGAAATTCACGGATAATCTAACTGTATATGGATGTTCCCAATAAAATTTTATATTCTATTTACTATAAAGATGTAATATAATGTTATTAAATGAAATATTTTTTTAAAAACTAATAAATTAAAAGGTTTATTTATATTGAAGTGTTGTATTAATGAAATTTTATTAATGTAGGGCATATGCATTAGGATATTTAGGTCGAGGTCTTCATAGATGGTATCCGAGGAAGTTTAGTACAAGTAATAGAAATTATATTTAGAAAAAATAGATTAGAGAAGATTACTGTAAGATAGAATTTGAGGATATGATCAGAATAATATCCCCAAATTATTGTAAGGATTAAATTTTGTGGCTCTTCCTAGAAATATATTGTTTTGTGTATACTGCATGTGGATGTTATTTTGGAATAATTGTACATATGCGTAAAAACTATTAAAAAGTGACAAGGCCATACTAGGGGTAATGTGGCAGATGGCGTTGGGCCTTACTATGCACCTTGTTTTACACTACAAGGAAATATTCCTAGTATAATTCAAATTTTAATTACAACCCATTATGAATGATTTAAAAGTAAATTTGTCCAAAAATAAGCATTGTGTATGATTAGGAGATTATCTATATATAAATTGAAATTTATGTGAAGTTTTTTTATAGATCAAAATTATGTGTTCTGACTCATAACCTAATTCAGTGTATGACATTTTGTTGAAATTGATCCCATTGGAAATAATGGATATCCTATCAAAACACATAATCAATGCAGGTATTTCCCTAATATGAAATATATTGATATTGAAACTGTAAAAACAACCATTTAAAAAAATATATAACTATTCTGGGATAACCAACCCAGGTTATAAAAAATATCCATAAAAAATAGAGCATCTTAATACACAACCTGGAAAAAAATTATAATTCTTTATGAGATATAAATAACCATCATTTATTAGGGGCATCAAATCAATAATTTATTGATAAATAGACATGTTTTTATAAAATATATTTCATGCTTTCTATAATAATGAAAGAGAGATGGTAGTCATGAAAATTTATCATCTCTCAGGAGATTCAGATCAATTTAGGTCAAAGATTAAATACTATAATAAGGAGGAAATAAATAAAAAATAAGGAATAAATGGATTTTAAGGAACTTATCTAGGAAATATATTTTCCTCAACTATAATGAGTGGATATGGGGAGTCAATTATCGAATCTATTGAAAAAGGAATATGAAAATGTTGAGAAGTGTATAAAAACTATGAAAGGATTGAAATTCATGTTGTGCATTATATATAAAATCGAAATTGAAATATTTATCACTTCATTTATGGGTGAAAACCATTCCACCGAAGGGAACAAGTCTCCAAAAATTTATTATAATATGATGATATGTTCTCTTGTTATATTATTTGTGTAACACCCGAGACTTTTATGTTATCATCAAAGGAATCTTTTTCGACACAACACTTGCTTGGCTTGCTTTACACGCAATCGCGACCTTCCTCGATAGCTTGCGTCGTACGCAATACCGAGTTTCACTAAACAACAATATGCTATTAAAACTAGCTGTTATGAATAGTAATAACCATTTTTTGAAATTTTATAAATTTTATTTTTCAAAATGGACTTCATTTTTGGACTCAGAATATCGAAATTAGCCTAGGGTGAAATTTTGGTATTTTTCTGAAAACTTTCAATTTTTGATGAATAGTGAAACCACTAAGTGGTAGGTTAAAAACTGAATTTTTGCATAAAACTTAATTTTACCGCTTCTGTGAATGGAATTTCAAAAATCCGAGAGACACGGTTAATATCAGGGACTAAAATGTGGTTCAACGAGATGAAAATAATTTTTTGGTGAATAGTAACTTTTTACTATTTTTACCGCGGTTAATAGTAAATAGGGTAACTAAGGGTAAATATGATATTAATAATACCCTAACACATGTCCTAATTCTATTGGACAAGTGTAATTCGACCAAAAACAAACTTAGGAATAAAATATGACCATTTAGGCCCACTTGGATTAGATTAGGACATTTATTATTAATTTATTTAAAGAAGGGTTAAAATAGTTAAAATCAAAGTTTAATAAGTAAATCATTTTTAATATAGGGTTATACATAAGATAAATTCGATTGTAAATATTCATTAGAAAGCTAAAAATATTTCCTACATGATGGTATTTTATTTGTAAATTTTAGACATCAAATAATTTAATTTAATTATGACACAAAGATGATGCAGTAATTATCTTATTAATGAAATATTGACAAAATTGATAATATAAATACCAAAATAAATGTAATTTGAGACTTTTTATGAATTCCACTAATTTTCTAGGTTACTATGATGTATTAGTAATGATTTAATCAACTTGGTTCGAACATATAATTCTGTTATGACTTTCACAAAAATCATATATCAAATAGTGTCAAAATTGACACAAAATAGTTTTTAAATCAAATATTATATTATTAATTGTTATTTTATTCCCAAAAATCTAAGGTTCGGCCAAATGACATAGATAAGGATATATATATTAATAATAAACAATTTGGGGTTCGTTTGGCATGTTATAGTAAGTGTATTAACCATATAGTGAAAGAAAACAAAAAGACACGGTAAAAGTTAAATTAATTAACTTAGAGTTAAATCTAATTGATAAGGTTAAAATAATACCCTAAACTTGTCTAAATCCTATTGTTTGATAGGATTTCGACCCATCCCCACTTTAGCTTCGAAATAAGACCCTTTGGAACCATTATAAACCGATTTTGACTTTAATATAAAATAATATTTTGAGATATTCCTAAGGTGCCCCTCTCCTCCCTTATAAAAGGGCACCTCCTCCCCCTCCTCCTCACACCCATTTGAGCACTCAAGCTCGGCCAACCCCTGCCATTTTCTCCTCTCCACTTCCCTAGAATAATCCTAGAGGTCCTGGTCTTCTCCAAAGACCAATCTTAGTTCCTTAAGTGGAGGATTCAAAGAGGCGTTCCAAAGAAGAGGTAATATCCATTACCGATCTTTTCAATTTCTTTCTTCTTCAACTTCTTCTTCTTTAGTTGTTTCATGATAAAGTAATAACATCAGTATTACTTACATACTGATATGTTATTATAAATATGAAACAACCCTAATTCACCTTCTATCCATCCTACGGAAAAATGAAATCACCGCGCGCGCGTACGTACGGAATACCGTCTCCACGCCGTGGTGTAATCTATTTTCCACCATCACCTTACAAGGATGGGTATAATGTTGTAATGAGTAACTATATATGATTATTATTAAGTAATATTGATACTGAAATAATATACATATATATACTGCAATACAATTCCACGATCATAGGAACGATATCATCACTCGTGCGTACGTACGGAATACCGTCTCCACGATGTGATGCGACTCGTTCTACATGATCTTCATTTCATAATGATTATATAAATGAATTGAATGAATGAATATGGTATATACTACACTAATACCATTCTGGAAATGAATTATCTATAACCTAAAGATAAGAATAAGAATTTATTCGACAAAACACGCATAAGAACAAAAAGTTATAAAGACCCGAGTAACAAGTAACAATGAAATATTACTAACAAGAAGCTAATAATATGACCATATATGTTCTCATATCAATATGTATGATTCTGGAATAAGTCAATAACATTATTTAAACCATTATACAGGATCTTCGGACACGTACAAAGCAAATTGGACCTAAGGTAAGGGAAATATCACAATCTCATTTTTATCCGAGATTGTTTATTCGTAAGTATTTAATGGGGTGTATTTTATCATCCACATCCATGTTCCCTCAATATGTAATATTGTTTCCATCCACTTGCAATAGTTTAAATCCAATTTTACCCTTAGGTGAGTTTTTAGTAAAGAATATGAAAGGAATCTTTTGTCGTTTTTCCATACGAGGTACTTTTTGACTTTTCTGACAAAAGTACGAAGAATGTTTTTTTAACTTATACGGCATGAATGGATTTTTAAAACATTACTTCAAAGAAGCTTCCTTTACAAGTTTTCAAGTTTATTTTTAATCAACTTCTTTTATTTTAAAGTTGTATGACATGTTATGAAAGGAAAAATGTTTTTGAAGAAGAAAGGATATTTTCCTCAAGAATTCAATTCAAGTGTTTTATCAAAATTATTTTCCATCTAAGATAATAAAGGGTTCTGTTTCTATCCATATTTTTACATTGGTTTGACTATGTTGTGATGGAATTATGTTTATGAATTCCTTTATCATATATGAATTTATTTATGATGTCATGATTTTTCAAGAATCCCATTTTTGTTATATGTGTTATGCGATGATGTATGTCTTATGATTATGTGGCACACATAAGAAAGGATTCATTATAAGATGGGTGGGACCTATATCTCCCTCCAATGCATTGGGGAATGATTTTATATCTCATGAGATAGACATGGTTGGAACGGAAGGTTATTTCGGTTCAGTGATACAGGACTGAAACGAGGAGTGAACTCGGTTCAGAAAGGGACTTTGTCCACTAAGATAGTCTTGGCAATGAGTCATGACTAACAAGAAATGATTTTCCATGATTATGTGTGCATGCCACAAAGTTTCAAGTTTTATGTTATGATTATGGGGATCTCATTTTCACTTCTATGATTTATTCCATGTTAAGATATTATGATCTCTTTTGCAGGTTTTGATCTTCATAAAGATATGATATGATTTTTATTTCCTTTATTTGCCCTTGCTGAGCATTTGAGCTCACCCTTTTATGTTTTCTTTTCCCCAGGTCAGGAAGATGGATATTAAATAGAATATGCTAAAAGGGACCCTAGATATGATGAAATAAACGGGAGACACTGTAGAAGATTTATGAACTAGTTGTTTATGTTTCCCAGTTTCTAAAGACACTATACCTATACGATCCTTTGTGGTTTTGTCATATGTTGTAATAATTGTGCTTCAATTTCGAAGTATTAACAATGTATGTAAAGTATGGGTCGTTATAGTTGGTATCAGAGGAAAGGTATAGTCAACCTTTGGAAACTAGGATGTGAAAGCCTTAGTAAGAACCCTAAGGATAAGTCTAAGCATAGAACACAATCTTAGTGTTTTAGAAATGGCCTTGAATAACCTAGGATAAGACCTTAAGCATGAAAATTTTATTCTTGAATTATGTGGTTTCCTATTATAATTAGTGTTGCTCACACTATTCTTCTTGGTTTTAGTCAATGGCTGGAACCCGAAGGAACCGTGTTAATGCGGAATGCGATGGGCAATGCAATGATTGTCCCCCTGAGCAACCAAACGATATGGGAGCTGGAATGCAAAATCTTGTAGCCATGCTCACACAACTTTCTCAAGCTATGAATCATGCAGGATTTCCATACGAACAAAGGAGGGAGCAACATTCTGTTGAATCCTTCATGAGGCATCGTCCACCATCTTTCAGCGGGTCTACTGATCCATTAGTTGATGAACAATGGATTAGTACTACTGAAAAGATATTTTCAGTTCTTCAATGTTCTGAGCATGATAAAGTCATCCTAGCAGTGTATCGTTTGGAAGGAGATGCGGATCAATGGTGGAATCTTGTTAAGAATACGAGGCAAAGGGATGAAATTGAGTCTATGGAATGGGACGAGTTCAAGAACTTATTTTTCAATAAGTACTTCCCTCGTATTCTCCGAACAAAGATGGAGAAAGAGTTCCTTGAACTGAAGCAAAGGGATGATGAATCTGTTAGTACCTATGAAGCAAATTTTACAAGACTTGCAAGGTACGCTTCTGGTATTATTATCCAACCTGAGAGTAAGATCGATCGATTCTTTAGTGGCTTAAAACCAAGTCTTCGAAGGGAATTAGCCATAAAGGACTTCAATAGCTACGAGGAAATCGTTCGATGTGCTCTCAAAGTCGAGATGGAGATTGGAGTAACCCATCAGTCACATGGGTTTGATAAGAAGAGGAAGATGGAATTCAAAGAAAAATCTAAAGAGCACACGGAAAAGAAGATGAACTTTCCCTTATGCTCAAAGTGTGGAAAGAAACATGGAGGGAGTTGTCTTAAAGGGACAAGTAAATGTTTTAAATGTGGAAAGGAAGGTCATCGGGCATTTGAATGCCGTGATAATGGGAAGAAGATGTCTAATGATGCAAGCAAAGGAAGGGATACACAGAATGAACCTACTACACTTCAATGTTTCAAGTGCAAGGAGATGGGGCATTATTCCAATCAATGCCCAAATCCAAGGGTTGATGATGATGGTCGACGTCAACAAACTCTTAAGGCTAAAGACAAAGGAAAGTCACATGCAATTTCTATCAGCGATGTGGAGTACGATAACGATGTGGTGAAAGGTACACTTACCATCCACTCTAAAGTAGCAAATGTTTTATTTGATTCTGGATCCACCCACTCTTTTATTTCTGAAGACTTTTCTAAGGGTATCACCATATTACCTCAACAATTAGATGTTGAGTTAGCTGTGACAACACCTAATGGCACATCAATCGCATCAAAAGTTTATAATTCTTCTCCGATCGAAGTTTGTGGGAAAGTGCTTCCTGCAAATCTTGTGATCCTTCCTTTAGTAGAATTTGATGTGATTCATGGCATGGATTGGCTTTCTCTACATGGAGCTCATATCGATTGCCAAAGAAGGGAAGTCACATTTCATATTCCAGATCAATCTACGATCGTCTATCAATGCAAGGATGAACATAACCTTCCAGTGGAAATTTCTTCCATCTTATGGGTATTGATTCCACAAAATGAAGGTTATTTATCTCAAATGGTTGGTGAGAAACTCACGATTAAGAATATGCCCATTGTACGGGAGTTTGATGATGTCTTTCCGGAGGAATTACCGGGTCTTCCACCAAATCGTGAAGTTGAATTTTCAATAGAACTCGTACCGGGTGCTTTGCCTATTTCATAGACACCTTATAGAATGGCCCCAATTGAGTTGCAGGAATTGAAGAAGCAACTCCAAGATAATCTTGATAAGGGATTCATACGCCCTAGTGCGTCACCTTGGGGAGCACCTGTTCTATTTGTTAAGAAGAAAGATGGATCAATGAGACTCTGCATTGATTATCGAGAACTTAACAAGATCACTATCAAGAACAAATATCCTCTCCCACGCATTGATGACTTATTTGACCAACTACGCGGAGCTCAATACTTTTCCAAGATTGATCTTCGTTCAGGGTATCATCAATTAAGGGTCAAAAGGGAGGATATACCAAAGACGGCTTTCCGTACAAGGTATGGACACTATGAATTTATAGTGATGCCATTTGGTCTTACTAATGCCCCTGCTATCTTCATGGATCTAATGAATAGAGTCTTTAGAGACTATCTTGATCAATTTGTGGTAGTCTTTATAAACGATATTCTTGTCTATTCAAAGAGCAAGGAAGAGCATGAAGATCACTTGAGAATTATATTGAAGACCCTGAGAAAGGAGAAGCTTTATGCCAAATTTACCAAGTGTGAATTTTGGCTTCAAAAAGTTGCATTTTTGGGTCATATAATCTCAAAAGAGGGGATATCTGTGGATCCAGCAAAAACAGAGGTTATCGAAAGATGGTCAAGACCAACAACAGTAACTGAGATCCGAAGTTTTCTTGGTTTGGCTGGATATTATCGACGTTTTGTAAAAGATTTTTCACGATTATCTTATCCACTCACCAAGTTGACTCGGAAAGGAGTTAAGTTTGTCTGGACAGAGGAATGTGAAGAGAATTTCAAGGAGTTGAAAAGAAGGTTATCCAGTGCACCTGTGCTCACACTGCCTTGTAGTGGAGAAAGGTTTGTGATCTACAGTGATGCATCCAAGAAGGGATTGGGGTGTGTTCTTATGAAAAATGATATGGTGATAGCTTATGCCTCACGACAGTTGAAAATCCATGAGCAAAATTACCCAACACATGATTTGGAGTTGGCTGCGGTAATCTTTGCATTAAAGATTTGGAGGCATTACCTTTATGGTGAAAGGTGTGATATTTATACTGATCATAAAAGTTTAAAGTATATTTTCACACAAAAGGAGTTGAATATGCGTCAAAGAAGATGGTTGGAGCTGATTAAGGATTATGACTGCTCAATCCATTACCACCCTGGGAAAGCAAACAAGGTGGCAGATGCATTAAGTCGACAAGACCATGCTAGTTTATCCATGATGAGGATCACAAAAGATCCAATATTTATGGATTTACAAAGGATGGATCTTGGAATTATAATGGAAGGGGAAAAATCTTATCTTTCTCAAATGAATGTTCAACCATCTATACATGTGAAGATTAAAGAGGCACAGAAAGAAGATGTCGAGTTACAAAAGAAGGTGAGAAATGTTCCTGAATTCAACCTTGATTGTGATGGGATAATAAAGTTCAGGAATCGGGTTTGCATTCCTCCCATCCCTGAATTAAAGAAAGAGCTGCTGGATGAGGCTCATAGTTCTTCATTCTCTATTCATCCTCGAAGCACGAAGATGTATAGGGACCTGAAAGAGTACTTCTGGTGGGATGGCATGAAAAGAGATGTTGCTGAATATGTCTCGCGATGCTTGGTTGGTCAACAAGTTAAAGCTGAGAGACAGAAGTCTAAGGGGATGTTACAACCATTACCAATACCCGAATGGAAATGGGAAAACATCACTATGGACTTTGTCACAGGACTTCCTAAAACATCCAAAGGCAATAATGCTATCTGGGTCATAGTTGATCGTCTTACAAAGTCTGCACACTTCATTGCTATTAGAGAGGATTTCTCTCTAGATCAGCTTGCCAGGATATATATAAAGGAAGTGGTAAGATTGCATGGAGTACCACTTTCTATTATATCTGATCGAGATCCGAGATTTACCTCGAAGTTCTGGCGAAGTCTTCAGCATACTCTGGATACAGAGTTGAGTTTCAGCACTGCTTATCATCCCCATACAGACGGTCAGTCTGAGAGAACAATTCAAACCCTAGAAGATATGTTGAGAGCTTGCTCTATGGATTTCAAAGGAGGTTGGGATCAACACCTACCTTTGGTGGAATTTTCTTATAATAATAGCTTTCACTCCAGTATTCAGATGGCTCCTTATGAAGCTCTCTATGGAAAGAAATGCAGGACTCCAACTTGCTGGGATGAAGTTGGGGAAAGAAAGCTATTAGGACCAGATCTCGTTGATGAAATGGCAGAAAAGGTCAGATCTATTCAACAACACATAAGAGCAGCTCAGAGTCGACAGAAAAGTTATGCCGACAACCGAAGAAAAGACCTAGAGTTTGAAGTGGGTGATAAAGTGTTCTTACGAATATCTCCCTGGAAGAGGGTTATGAGATTTGGAAAGAAGGGGAAGTTGAGCCCTAGATATATCGGTCCTTTTGAAATACTGGATCGTGTTGGGAAGGTAGCTTACCGATTGGCGCTTCCACCGAATCTCTCTCAAGTTCACGATGTGTTCCATGTATCTCTCCTGAGAAAGTACATACCAGATCCTTCACATGTACTCAGCTCAGAAGTTGTACCGCTGGAGCAAGATCTTTCTTATGAAGAACAGCCGATAGAGATTCTGGATCGTAGCGAAAAAGTCCTACGAAACAAGACCACTCGCTTGGTGAAAGTTTTATGGAGAAACCACCAACTTGAAGAAGCTACATGGGAGCTTGAGGATATGATGAGGGAGAAGTATCCTCATTTGTTTGTTGCAAAGTGATGAATTTTGAGGGAGAAATTCTTTTTAAGGGGGGTAGAATGTAACACCCGAGACTTTTATGTTATCATCAAAGGAATCTTTTTCTACACAACACTTGCTTGGCTTGCTTTACACGCAATCGCGACCTTCCTCGATAGCTTGCGTCGTACGCAATACCGAGTTTCACTAAACAACAATATGCTATTAAAACTAGCCGTTATGAATAGTAAGAACCACTTTTTGAAATTTTATAAATTTTATTTTTCAAAATGGACTTCATTTTTGGACTCAGAATATCGAAATTAGCCTAGGGTGAAATTTTGGTATTTTTCTGAAAACTTTCAATTTTTGATGAATAGTGAAACCACTAAGTGGTAGGTTAAAAACTGAATTTTTGCATAAAACTTAATTTTACCGCTTCTGTGAATGGAATTTCAAAAATCCGAGAGACACGGTTAATATCAGGGACTAAAATGTGGTTCAATGAGATGAAAATAATTTTTTGGTGAATAGTAACTTTTTACTATTTTTACCGCGGTTAATAGTAAATAGGGTAACTAAGGGTAAATATGATATTAATATTACCCTAACACATGTCCTAATTCTATTGGACAAGTGTAATTCGACCAAAAACAAACTTAGGAATAAAATATGACCATTTAGGCCCACTTGGATTAGATTAGGACATTTATTATTAATTTATTTAAAGAAGGGTTAAAATAGTTAAAATCAAAGTTTAATAAGTAAATCATTTTTAATATAGGGTTATACATAAGATAAATTCGATTGTAAATATTCATTAGAAAGCTAAAACGATTTCCTACATGATAGTATTTTATTTGTAATTTTTAGACATCAAATAATTTAATTTAATTATGACACAAAGATGATGCAGTAATTATCTTATTAATGAAATATTGACAAAATTGATAATATAAATACCAAAATAAATGTAATTTGAGACTTTTTATGAATTCCACTAATTTTCTAGGTTACTATGATATATTAGTAATGATTTAATCAACTTGGTTCGAACATATAATTCTGTTATGACTTTCACAAAAATCATATATCAAATAGTGTCAAAATTGACACAAAATAGTTTTTAAATCAAATATTATATTATTAATTGTTATTTTATTCCTAAAAATCTAAGGTTCGGCCAAATGACATAGATAAGGATATATATATTAATAATAAACAATTTGTAGTTCGTTTGGCATGTTATAGTAAGTGTATTAACCATATAGTGAAAGAAAACAAAAAGACACGGTAAAAGTTAAATTAATTAACTTAGAGTTAAATCTAATTGATAAGGTTAAAATAATACCCTAAACTTGTCTAAATCCTATTGGTTGATAGGATTTCGACCCATCCCCACTTTAGCTTCGAAATAAGACCCTTTGGAACCATTATAAACCGATTTTGACTTTAATATAAAATAATATTTTGAGATATTCCTAAGGTGCCCCTCTCCTCCCTTATAAAAGGGCACCTCCTCCCCCTCCTCCTCACACCCATTTGAGCACTCAATCTCGGCCAACCCCTGCCATTTTCTCCTCTCCACTTCCCTAGAATAATCCTAGAGGTCCTGGTCTTCTCCAAAGACCAATCTTAGTTCCTTAAGTGGAGGATTCAAAGAGGCGTTCCAAAGAAGAGGTAATATCCATTACCGATCTTTTCAATTTCTTTCTTCTTCAACTTCTTCTTCTTTAGTTGTTTCATGATAAAGTAATAACATCAGTATTACTTACATACTGATATGTTATTATAAATATGAAACAACCCTAATTCACCTTCTATCCATCCTACGGAAAAATGAAATCACCGCGCGCGCGTACGTATGGAATACCGTCTCCACGCCGTGGTGTAATCTATTTTCCACCATCACCTTACAAGGATGGGTATAATGGTGTAATGAGTAACTATATATGATTATTATTAAGTAATATTGATACTGAAATAATATACATATATATACTCCAATACAATTCCACGATCATAGGAACGATATCATCACTCGTGCGTACGTACGGAATACCGTCTCCACGATGTGATGCGACTCGTTCTACATGATCTTCATTTCATAATGATTATATAAATGAATTGAATGAATGAATATGGTATATACTACACTAATACCATTCTGGAAATGAATTATCTATAACCTAAAGATAAGAATAAGAATTTATTCGACAAAACACGCATAAGAACAAAAAGTTATAAAGACCCGAGTAACAAGTAACAATGAAATATTACTAACAAGAAGCTAATAATATGACCATATATGATCTCATATCAATATGTATGATTCTGGAATAAGTCAATAACATTATTTAAACCATTATACAGGAGCTTCGGACACGTACAAAGCAAATTGGACCTAAGGTAAGGGAAATATCACAATCTCATTTTTATCCGAGATTGTTTATTCGTAAGTATTTAA
This sequence comes from Viscum album, assembly GCA_963277665.1. Taxonomy (NCBI): domain Eukaryota; kingdom Viridiplantae; phylum Streptophyta; class Magnoliopsida; order Santalales; family Viscaceae; genus Viscum; species Viscum album. Next base: position 1,345,618,753 of record OY728119.1, on the reverse strand, counting down.
TGGGGTGTATTTTATCATCCACATCCATGTTCCCTCAATATGTAATATTGTTTCCATCCACTTGCAATAGTTTAAATCCAATTTTACCCTTAGGTGAGTTTTTAGTAAAGAATATGAAAGGAATCTTTTGTCGTTTTTCCATACGAGGTACTTTTTGACTTTTCCGACAAAAGTACGAAGAATGTTTTTTTAACTTATACGGCATGAATGGATTTTTAAAACATTACTTCAAAGAAGCTTCCTTTACAAGTTTTCAAGTTTATTTTTAATCAACTTCTTTTATTTTAAAGTTGTATGACATGTTATGAAAGGAAAAATGTTTTTGAAGAAGAAAGGATATTTTCCTCAAGAATTCAATTCAAGTGTTTTATCAAAATTATTTTCCATCTAAGATAATAAAGGGTTCTGTTTCTATCCATATTTTTACATTGGTTTGACTATGTTGTGATGGAATTATGTTTATGAATTCCTTTATCATATATGAATCTATTTATGATGTCATGATGTTTCAAGAATCCCATTTTTGTTATATGTGTTATGCGATGATGTATGTCTTATGATTATGTGGCACACATAAGAAAGGATTCATTATAAGATGGGTGGGACCTATATCTCCCTCCAATGCATTGGGTAATGATTTTATATCTCATGAGATAGACATGGCTGGAACGGAAGGTTATTTCGGTTCAGTGATACAGGACTGAAACGAGGAGTGAACTCGGTTCAGAAAGGGACTTTGTCCACTAAGATAGTCTTGGCAATGAGTCATGACTAACAAGAAATGATTTTCCATGATTATGTGTGCATGCCACAAAGTTTCAAGTTTTATGTTATGATTATGGGGATCTCATTTTCACTTCTATGATTTATTCCATGTTAAGATATTATGATCTCTTTTGCAGGTTTTGATCTTCATAAAGATATGATATGATTTTTATTTCCTTTATTTGCCCTTGCTGAGCATTTGAGCTCACCCTTTTATGTTTTCTTTTCCCCAGGTCAGGAAGATGGATATTAAATAGAATATGCTAAAAGGGACCCTAGATATGATGAAATAAACGGGAGACACTGTAGAAGATTTATGTACCAGTTGTTTATGTTTCCCAGTTTCTAAAGACACTATACCTATACGATCCTTTGTGGTTTTGTCATATGTTGTAATAAGTGTGCTTCAATTTCGAAGTATTAACAATGTATGTAAAGTATGGGTCGTTATAATTTGAGTCTTATGAATTTAAATAAATGAAAGAGAGAAAGAAGGATACTTCACACTATCATAAATTGAATTAGAAAAATAGGAATAAGTGAAGGGTTGAATTTCCAACCAATGATGTTTTTGGGAAAAAACACCAGTACGTTCTTGAAGGGAATGTGTGGTTATTACAAGTGTATATAGAAAATATAGCAAGACCATGATTTAAAAGGAAATATTGATGGTACTAATATTTATTGCTAGAACTGTAATGAGATGCAACATTAAAGAAATTATATTCCTAAGAATAAAAGAAAATTTCCTTTGAATAGGACAAGGTAGAAATGCCATGATTATGCGATCCCATTTGTTAAAGTTGCAGTTATTTATGATGTAGTGAAGGTACATTAATCAGGTCCTCAAACATAGAAAAATTTTTATATTATTATACATCAACAAAATCCTTCATATTGTCCTAGTTTGAAAAAAATTAGGTATTTTTCATTTTGATTTTATGAATGAATTATCAGTCAGAACTCCTAAGGAAAGTCTCATACAACAAATATGTGTTATTTATTCACATTTATGAAACATAAACACTATTTAATTTTTGGAATTTTCATCATACCATGATTGAAATTTATATAATCCTTGATATTTATTTGATTTCAAAATATGGAGAAATTTTTTTTCAAGAAGAACAAAATTTCAATTTGTAAAGAAGATGCAGAATCCTATATATTTAGAGAATAATCTTCATCATCTATGATATATATAGATCCACATCTAGTTTCTCTCTTGAATGACATTCATGGGGAGGAAGAGATAAAATTATTTGTTGATGAGGAATTGAATATTAAAATTGAAGGTGAACTTATTGTTTAATAATATATTGATTTATTTCCAAAATATTTAAATGGGGATCCTCAGTAAGCCGTGTTCACTATTTATTTAATTCTTGGTGAATGACCTATATAAATGATTCCCAGTAGAATGAACAATGTGGAATTAGTGGATCTAGTTAAACAATGAGAAGAATTGTTTAATAAGATATTTTTTTATATATTTTCTCCAAGGTGGTCCCTAGATCTCATTATAATGAAGAAAATGGATCCATACATATCTACATTTACTATAGATAAATAAATTCTATTACTATAAGGATATATTATTCCTTACCTTACATTGATGACTTATTTGATCAACTTTGGAGGTCTCAATTTTTTAATATTGAACATTATTATGGATATTATCAGTTTGCATGTGTGAAAGCCATATATTCAAAATATATTATTTTAAAGTCGGTATGGACATTACGAGTCTATATAAATGAAATTTTGACTGACTGATGAAACCCAATTTTTTATGGATCTTAAAAGATTGGTGTTAAATGAATATCTTAATAGACTTGTTATGGTATTTATTGAACATATCATGATATAATAAAAAATGAATGATGATTATGAGAACCACTTATGGGTTGTCATAGAGACTCTTATATTAAATGAGTTATATGAGATGTTTACAAGTTCTGAATTATAGATTCAAAAAAATTCTTTTCTTTTCCATATTTTCAGTAAGAATGGATTCAATGTTTATCCTCCAAGATAATGGAATTATATGAATGGAATATACCAACAAATAGAACCAAGATATATATTTTCATTACATTTGTGAGATACAATAGACAATTCATTAATAATTTTTCCCAATTATCTAACCTATTAACCAAGAATACTCTTCAACTGGTTTTCTTGGTGTGTACATAAAAATATGATAAATATTCTGAATAATTGAATAATATATTAGTGAAAGATCTGATTCGGACTATACTATACAGAAACATTTGATTTATTATTTATACTAATGCATAAGACAAAGGACTCAGTTTTTTCAATAGATTGAAATTCAGAGTCATTACATATGGATCATGGAAACCAAAAAATAATGAAAAAAACTACACAATGAATGATATTGAATTATCAGTCATCGTCATTACTCTAATTAAATGGAGATACTATCTCTTTGGTGAAATATTTCATATATATAGAGATCCCAAGAGCTTAAAATATATCGTCTCAATGAGAGAACATAACATGAAGAAAATAAAATGGATGGAGTTACTAAAGGATTTTGATTCATCCATACACTTCCACCCATGGAAGAAGAATAAGGTTTCATAATAATTGGCTAGGAAGGATCAAGGAGTTATAAACAAAATGTCAATTGAAAAGGATCCTATGTATTTTTCTATTACATTGATGGATATGAGAATTATTATGGAAGGTGAAACATCATTACTTTTAATGTTGGTTTCCAGCCCATTATTTTTGGAATGGATTAAATTTTCTCAATATGATGATGAGAATATTAAAATAATTACCCATGTAAATGATATTAATTTCAAAGATATTTTTTTGATGATGAAATTTTGAAATTTGGGATGATTTTTTTCCTTCCTTCTGCACCTGACATTATATGAGAGTTATTGGATGATTACAACAACTTGAATTTTTCTATACAAACTAGTATGACTAAGAAGTATTTTGATTTAAAGGAATAGTTCTGGTGGGATAATATGAAGTGGGAAATTTCTGATCATGTATTAATATGTTTACTATATCAACATGTGAAGGTTGAAAGACAACGTCCTAAATGATTCATGCAAACTCTTCTTATCATTAAATGGAAATGAGATTATGTAATTATATAGTATTTCAATGGATTACCAAAAATGGAAAGAATGAGTGACTCAATATTTATAATTTTTTATCTACTTTGAAAATATGAAAACATCCTTTCTATAAAGAAGGATTTTCCAAAGGAGAAACTTCAAGGACACTATATTAATAAATTTATAAGAAAAAATAGGGAACCAAATTTTATTTTTTCTAATCATGATACATTACATGCTTAAAAATTCTATAAATGTATTCAGATATATTTGGATACTTATCTTCCTTTGAGCACATAATATCACCCTCAAACTAAATGGAAGTCGAAAAAGATGATCTAATGTTTAAAAGACATGTTTAGATAATGATCCCCATAAAATCAATGAATATAGTATTAGTATTTAAACATGATATATTATTCCTATAATTATATTTTTCTATTATAGTACTAAAATGGAACCATATGAAGCATTGTATGGAAATATATGTCATAAAACAATTTTTAAGCATGATGTTAGTTAATGGATGCCCATATTTCCATATCCTATAGAGGAAATATTAGCAATAATAAAGACTATTAATATACACATCAAATCAACTCAATGTAGTAAAAAGATATATTTTGATAATTGAAATAATGATTGGGAATTTCTATGGAAGATAATGTTTTTTTGAAAGTATCTCAATTTAAAGGTGTTATATAGGTCAAGAAGAAAGGGAAAGTGAGTCACATGTACATTAGTGATTTTTAATTCCTGGAGAGAGTTCGAGCTATTGGTTATCATTTGGCTATGCCATCTTGCCTTTATAATGCACACAATGTGTATTACATTACATTATTAAGAATATAAAGGTTAGAACCAGTGCATGTAATCAATAATGACTGAATAGAATTGGAACAAGATTTATATTTTCCTGAATAGTTTATTTGTATTTTGGACACTAAAGAAAATGTGTTGAGGAATCCATTTACTCTCATGGAAATGGTATATTGGAAAATCATAAAATTGAATAGGTGATGATGGAACCAAAAGATGTTATAAAGAATAACTCTTAAAATGTTTTTATGTGGTGTCATTCTAGATATTTCGAGGAAAATATTTTATAGGTGGAGAGAATATTACAACCTATAATTCAATACATGAAATTTTCCTTCTCATAATTGACTTCTATAGTATAAATAACATATAATATCTTATAGAATACAATAAAAACATTATATATTAATAATGAATAAAATAAGAGGTATTCAAAAATGTTATAGATCCTATAACAATTGAATAATAACTGGAAATTTGGAGAGTTAATGTGATCCTTATGAATATTAAACTAGCTGATAGAATAGTAACCACACTAGTTAAATTATAAATATAATTTAGCTATGTTATAAATGAAAATTTGATATAATTTTATCATATTTTATTTAAATAAATTGTATCAAATTAATAAATTAAATGTTGGGATTTTCATAAAGCATACATCATTATGTATTATTTTTTTGTTTATATAATGAGTAAAATAAAAATTCTTTTCATAAAATAAATTCATAAATTTTTATTTTAAAATCTAATGATTATAAGATAATTTTTGATACATTAGATATGTTTTGAACATGCCCTAAAATCCATTATAATATTTGAATTAATATTTTTTGAATATATAATCATCTTAATTAATTATTTAATTTCATATATATATAATATTATTTTCATCAAATGGATTCCATTTATGAGTTATGATTTTAAAAAATGGTTAGGGTGATTTTTTGGGGTTTTTCAAAAAAAACATTAATAATTATGGAATAGAAATGTATGATAATTGACAATTACTGCTAAATACAGAAATTATTTAGTCATGTATGACATGTAGAGGGTCAATGCCCATAATCTCAAACTATGATTAAATATTTTAATATATTTAGTTATAATTATAAATATAATCATTTTTGTAATCAAAATTAATAAATTATTGAATAAAATAATGTGAAATCACCCATTTCCCCTATAAATACTACCCCTCACCACCTCTTATACTCATATATTCCACGAATTAAGAGTCATCTAATTTATACTCAATATTCTTACAAAGATGATTACACAAATCCAAAACCCCTGGTCTCGTCAAAATTATAGACCCTTTTCCCCAATGAGGCTCTAAAGGAGGAGAAAATCATGTAGTAAAAAACCAATCTCATTTTAATTTTACTTCCTTACCATTTATTTATTTTCTTATCATATATAAAAATCCCTATAAAAGTGTAAAATATTATCTCCATTATATTTTATATATTTTAATCATCATATACCGATGGAATAATCCATTCTGAATTCTATTCACTCTCATTTATATAAAAATGAAAACATCATCTCTCATATGTTGATTTATCACATTCAAATACGAAGTGTTTTTTATTTACATTATTACTTCATTTATGATAATAAAACAATTATCATGGTTAAAACAGATTAAATTATATGTTTTAGAGACAGTTTAATGTTCTAAAACATTAAATATATATGATGTTAATAAATAGAACAAATTTAGTTTGTGATGATCATACATTTATCACCAAAAACCTATTTAATAATTAACCCTAACCAAAAAATATATAAAAGAATTATATAACCACATAAAATTATTTGTGATAATTAATAAAATATGACATCAATACTATATATCAATTTTAATTTTATATAAAATTCTATACTCATATAAATGTAAATCAATCTTTATAACCAATGAATCAAACCCTCCCAAATGATAACATTGTGTCTTATAACTCATAAATAAGACCATAAATGAACTTAATTAAATTATAATAAATAGAATTCATATAGAAAAGTTTCTTAATTTATTAATTAAATCATCTAATTTAATATTCTAGAACATTATAGTCTAGGGTAGAACACTTTTGGACATATGGTAAGTGATTTTTCCCGATTGTAAATTTTTCATTCTGGCTATGATTTCTATCTCACTAATATAATTAAATTCATTATAATTATTATTTAATACTAATAGATTATATTTTAATGATATATAAATATATTCCTAGAATAATCCTTCTTTCATTAATGGGGAGTTTCATTTTATATGTGGATCCTACCTCAATTCATCCTGATAAACAATCCTTATTAAAGGGAACTTCTCAATTTCATAAAAAATCTTCCTTACACAACATAATATATTTAAATGAAATTATATTTTTCAAAAACAAAATTATGACTATATTAATTCATTTATGGTTTTATGCATGTTTTTATTCAAAATATATATTACTTACAAAGTAAAAAAGGGTATTTCTCTCAATAACTTTTCAATTATTTTATTCAAATACATTCATCTATTTTAATAACCTTTGTTGAATGTTATTAATATTTTGAATTAATAATTATGATATCACATGAATTACTTTATTTAATTTTTTCTGGTTATTTTTAATTTGGATGTACTATCTCGATACCATTCTCCATATTACTATGGATGGTTTTTTACTATGTTTAATTTTGGGGGAAAGTTATACACATTTTATATAATAACATAAATATATATGTATATGTAATATATATTTCATTCCAGTCAAATATGGAATTAATTAAACATTATAATTGATGTTTGTATCCTACTACACATCCACTGTGAATTTCTAGGTCTCCTTATACAAACTAGACTGAGTTTTAACACATTATATATTGTCTATTGGTAAAATCGTTGATGTTATGTTTTTTTCGATGGTATTATTTATTCACTCATTATAAAACAAGTAAATTATATTCCCTATGAATGTTTTATAAGATTAATATCCATGGTTAGGTTTAAATATGTATTTTTTAAACCCTTTTATTCCTTACACTATATCTTGAGGATTTTCTTTTAATGACATGTATTTTTAAATATTTATAATTCCATATTATTTATGATAATAATATTTTCCATTGTATTTATTACCCTTATATACTGTCTGATCGCACCCCTTATGATTTATTTTTCCTCATGATGTTAATATTTATAATATGAATGACATTAAGGCATAATATAGTAGTATATGGGTGTTCCCAATGGAATTCATATGTTTTATTTCCTGTTATGTTGTAATTTAAAGTGAATGTTGGTAATATGGATTTAAAACTACTAAATTGATCAACCCATTGGGAAGTGAGTATTGTATCTATACTAGTGTGTTATTTTAAGGCTCCAACTCCGGGCTAATGGGTTGGGGTCTTTATAATTACACCCATAATGTTAAATATTTATTTCCCATATCAATCTATAAAACATTTATCATGGTAAATAATGTCAATTAATTTGGAAATTAAGGGATTTTTATTTTATACTATGTGTATAAAAAAAACCATCATTTTCCGAAATTTAGGAATTTATAAATGATTTCAATAATGGGAAAAAATAAAAATGGTTTTAAATTTGAATTTATTATTATTAATTATTCATGGACCATATTATAATATCATACCATTTTTACTCCATTTTAGTTCATTATTAATTTTGAAGTCCTAGTGATTTAAAACATAGAGGTTTTATTTTTATGATCCATATGTTAATCTTCAATGGATACTCCTACATCTATACATGTGATTTCAAGTATTAGTGAAATATTCAAATATCTATTGATTTGGTGAAAAAATGAATGATAAAAAAGACTAGGTAATGTATATAAAACTTATAATTATTTAATAATAAGTAAATTTGAATTAATCATGATTTATTATCTTTTTATAAATTGAGGTGATTAACCATAATCAGATAATATTCAATAAAATAATCGTAAGATGAAATCTTTTATGACAATATCATAATTCCAAAATGATAATGATGAATTTTATCAAATATGTAATTGAAAATAATATAACATAATAATTAATTAGTTGAAAGGGAAATAATATTACATGTTATTGAATAATTGTGAATATTATAGAAATTATATTTGATGTAGAAATGGATCATCTCAGGAATATATATCATTGTTATTTGATAAAATATAAAGATAAATTGTCACTTTTTTATAAATAATAAATAATTTTGATGGTAATTATGGATATAATTATAGACATTATATAATTAAATGATAATTTCCATTTATATAAAAATATATTTATCTTCATGCAATAATTGTTAGCGCATTCATGGGATTTACTGATAAATTGAAAATATATTTTAAGGGAAAAAACTTATTCAATATTAGAGCCTATATTATTAATAATTTGATAATACTATTAGTTATTATGTAGAATTATTATTATTATAAATGAATATAACCGTGTGGGAGAATTTAATTAAAATTAAGGAACTGTATGTTTTATCACTTGTGAATATGTTTATTTTTAATAATGAATATTTTAGGATGTGTGATCCTATTTCATAATTGATATTAAATTCAATTCCATTTACATTTATATGATATTTTGTTTTATATTATATCATTTTTAATCATACTTAATATGGGTTGATATTAAATAACTACCTAAATCTTATAATTAGCTATATATAATAAAGAGTATTGTTGAAAAACTCATTGTTAGTGTTATTGATATATGAAGAGGTTAATATGGTGAAATAGATATTGAAATAAATAATATTTATCGTTTATAATATTATTGAATAAGTATATTAGGGTGTAGTCATCAGAATATTCATACAAAATTTAGAAAATGAAAATCTAATTGTTTCGTAAATCATTGATTTGTGGTACAATAATACTTATATTGATTGATAATTAGTTCAATTCCTTATTTCCATATGTAGTTTCATTTGTTTTTATTTTTTAAAAATTAATTCAATATATATTTTTTCTCTGATTATTTAGAGTTATGGTGTTATTTATTGATATCATTGTTTTTTTGTAATAATTGGTGGGGATGCGTAAAGTTTTGATGGTTGAACGAGGTTCCAATTATGATGATAATGAGGGGTGGGGATGCCCAAGGGAATGATGGTGTATCGAGGTGCTGGTGAAAATGATTATGTTTTCATGAGATACGATTTATGATATGAAAACATGTAGTGTTGAGACATATTGATAGTTTGGGACACGTTTATTGATAGGCATTATCTTTGACACATACTTCATGAAAAATTCATTATCACTGGCCTATGGGTAGTTTTTATTTATATAATCAATATACAATTAAAGTATGTTGTTTAAAACTATTCTCTAATAGTTCAACATTTAGATGGTACATTGTTCGTTGTCCTAATTTACCAGGATGTTAATGAAACGATTAATGAACTAACGAATAATTTTTTTATTTTTACTTTTTAATGTTCATACATGACAATATAAGAATAGAATTAATAATTTTGTGATCACATGAAATTATTGATAATAATATTGACCATGGAAAATATTAATTCATGTATTCTTATATGATTCCTACAACATAGTAGTGGTAGTGTGGAGTGTTATGTGTTTTTAGTGGAAGATAAATCTATTAATTTGTAGTTACCCTTAGTGTGGTGGTGGAAAATATTTATATCATATATATTTCATATCTTATTCTAAAAAACCCATTTAGGTAGTGGTATTAAGTCCATGTGGACTCTATGAGGGTGTCATCTATATCATCCATTTGGGTGAGGAGTAGTTGGTTGACAACCCACACCAATCCCTGCCATTATTATAGTATTATTATTTATTAGAATACATATTGTTTATCCTTAACCATACATGTCAAATATGGTATGTAATGGATTTTTTATATTTTAATTAGATTTATATCCACAGATAATGTCCTATAAATTATTTTGGGTATTACATATATGTGTTGTGATGGATTTATTAATAATGAATGATATAAAATATCTGTAAAATCCAAGAAACAACTATTATAATATGGTTATGTCTATGTGATATAGAGAGGATGAGATGGTGTGATTCATTTTGATCATGACTTATGATGGTGAGAAAATCTGATGCAAGATGGACAAGACATGTTTCTTTATCGTTTCATTAATCAAGCTAACAAACCATTTTAGAGAGTTGGATTATGATGTGAAACACTATTGTGAAGTGGAAAACTATTTTTGAAGTGGTAGATTTGTGCCTTATTGATAAAAATTGATTAAACAACTATAAAGGTATGATTTATAGTAAGTGATGAACAGTGAGGATAAGGATGAAATAGTTATATTACATTGGTAATGAGCTACATTAACTTATTTACGCACATCTCTTATGTACGGTTACTAAATACATTGAATGACAGACTCTAGGGAGGATACAATTGAGCATACATGTCATGCACACCATACATATATTTATAATATTTCTCATGTCAGTAAGACATGGTCAGTGATTGAGCTACACATTTCTAGTTCGTGGACATGTTTATAAGATGTTGATGATTTGTGGTTATTATGGATGACATGTTTTACTATTTTTAGGTTTTTGATTTATATAAAATTATAATCATTTATTATGGTTATTTAATTTATACTAATAAGAACAATTTTTTGTTGTTTTTCACTTGGTACCTATTACTTCTAAAATCATATTATTGTAATGCATCCCATGTGTGTGATTATATATCCACATTGCCTCTCTCCAAACCTAACCAATTTTATATAGGCTTGCAGTGAAATTATCTCAATTAATTCATTTCTATCTCAATAGGGATTTAATTTTTTTTATAGTGTCATAAAACATTTTTCATTATTCGGTGATGTGTACAACAGATTTAGAGGAAGTTAAAGATGAAAAATAACATTGAGTGAGTTAGTATAGGTGATTAAAATTTCATTATGAGACTACTGTTGAAGTAAAATAAACAATATTTCATAGTTTTTTAAATCATGAATAAAATATTCTAATGAAAAAGAGGACTATATAATTCAATGAATTTTGGTAGGTCTTGGACAATCTAGATAGATCAATAATTGTAAATAAATTAGAAGCATGGGTACTTTTTATAAATGAGGGAATGACCACACATTGAATTATATAAAATATTTAAATATATTATATTATATAATACTATAAAATGGATCAACATAGACAAAATTTCTATGGTAGAAAATTATATTGTTGAAATACATTATGCTACAAAAATTTATACTTTTTTATGTTTTAGTTTAAATATTTTTCTTTTGTTTAACCCCCTAATTAACCCTTTTTAATCATTAGACATGGTGTGAACAATTTTCTCTTAAATAGTTCATATATTTACTTGTAAGGGGAATAATTAATCACGTATGGTCATTGTAGGTCGTTTTTTATCATTCCCTACTTAAAATTTCATACTAATTTTTTTATAATATGATAATATATTAATTAACGAAAAATATCATTAAAATTATTGTTGGGATTATTTGTTCAAATTTTCTTCTATGTCATAAAAAAGAGAAATTAAAATAAAAAATAAACACATTTTCAATCATTTATTATTTTTGAATTCTTCTTAAATTATATTCTAACAACGATTCAATAAAAATATATTAATTTTATCATTTTTAAAATTATTTATTAGATTTTAATACATATTTCGTAAGAAAATTTTCTACCTAGTATGAGAATCTGAGATATTTGTATAATAAATATAAATTATAATAATTTATATAATAAAAATAATTTCTAAATATTAAAAATAAGTTTTTATATTATTATATAATTTTTTCAATGGGTATTAAATCCCATTAGTGAAATTAATATCCTTAATTATATATTTTCTCTTATTCCATTTCATAAAAAATTAAAAATTCCATTTAAAAAATTAAAACAAATTATAAAATTTATGTTATTAGAATGATATATTTGAAATATACTCATATATTGAAATATATGAATTCTTATATATTTACTTTTAGAACAAATCCTATAGTTTTAATCATAAATAACAGGTTTTACTGATTGTCATATTGATAAAAATTCACCATGTTTTAATTAATTATGACGAAAAATAAAATGGGGTTATTTAAAATATTTAAATCAAAAGCTTTGGTATATATAATGCAATTTTTTAATATAAATTTCTATATGTGGAAGAAATAATATATTATAATAATTCATAAAATGAAATTAAAAATTAATTTTTAAAAATTGTGTTTCTATGCAAAAAATAATTAATATAAAAAATCATGTATAATGTTTATTAATATTAAATTAATTTTGTAATTTCTAAGTATGGGATACAGTTTTTACATTAATATCAGATTAATAGCCTAATAGTACACTTAAATCACATATTTAATGAAATGATATTGAATTTTTGTAAATATATATATGTATCAGTATTCAATAAAAAATAATTCTTTTCATAAAAACCACCCTATGATAATAGTTATATTATAATTTCAAAATATTTATTCATTCCATCAAGAAATTGTAAAAATATAAGAAATTAATTATTATTTTATCTCACCAAATAGTAGATAACCCATTTATTAAAAATAAGATACTATTGAACAATAAATGTCATTATTGCAAATTTATGACTTCTTTGTTATTAATTATTTAATAAAATACCATTATATAAAACCATTATACACATATATAATCATGATAATAGTATTTAAATCTCAAATTTAAAAAATATTTTTTTATTAAATATCATAATTCGCATAATGATCAGTATTTTTTTGTTAAGAAATATATCATTTTATTATAATATTAGTCCACATTTTGGATGTATTTTATTCTCCATCCAACAAAAGAATCAACATCATAAATTATGACATAGATTGACATGTGATTAGTATTTAAAATAAATGGAAAAAAAATTCATAATAAGATGATATAATAATACATATATCTTAGAAGAGGAGATGAAAAATATTATGGTGACATAGAATGACACATAATCATATTACCATATAATTATAACAATAGTGGGAAGAAAAAATATGGATTCGAAATAGAAAATATCATAATTGAAATAATAGTGAGGGATAGAGGACAAGACCAAAAAAATTTTAATGACCATAAAAACATATCAGTATGGGATATATTAAAAAAATCTATTATTTTAAAGAGATTCCAATAAGATAATAATTTCAATTCAAGAATATTTTTCTATTGATGATGGAATGTTTTGAAATAATTATTGATAAAATGATATAATATTCATACATGATTTCATTTCATTCCATAAAAATAATTTAAGTTATTGGTTGTTCATTAATCAATGTATACTTATATGTCATTTATTACTCCATGAAATGAATATTAATGATTTACTTTTTATAATAAAAGTAAAACAGTAAAATTTTAACGCATTATTAGATCCCTAATATAATGAAAATTTATTCCGCTTAATCATTTCAATTAACAAATACCAACATGGATCACATAATATGAAATTATATTCATAATGAATAAATAATAACATAAAAAATTTATATTAATATTCAAAGAATCTACAATAATAAAAAATTTCTACATAAATTTTTCCATAAATATAAATCTTTAAACCCCTATAAAAATTTAATTATCAAATTAAATCACCAATATTAGAATAATTTGAGCACATTATATTCTATGATAATCATAATATTTATCACCAAAAGACAACAATCTCATACCACAAATAATATTTGATAATCATATATTTTATAAAAGATTTTAATCACTTCCATATATATACTTATTAAGACAAAACTGCTAAAAAATACCCTTCCATGAGATAGCTCAATCATTATTCATATATTATAATACCACTAAAAAATTAATATTTTTACTATAATAATGTATTGTTCCCAATATATTTATCTCCTTCATAAATTAAAATAATCACCCAGTTAGATAATTAAATGGTTTAACCCATTACCACCTATACTATAATTATAATGTCCCATCCTTAAACATTACATAACGAAGTATATTATTTTATAATTAACCGTCATACATTCTAAATATATTTTTAGAAAATAGATTTAGATAATTAGTAAATAATATATATATATTAACCCATAATAATAAGATGTGTTTACTACTAAATTATAATCCATTTCTCCTTTAATACAATATTTTTAAAAAGGCGTGATATATTTTTATGACAAATATTTATAATATATATCTTTCCTTCTTATTTTCTGTTACCCATCCTTAAAACATATGATAACTATTTTAAAAAATTTAATGTGAACAAAAACCTTTAAAAGGGACATATAAATAATAAATGAAACCATTAGTATATGAATATATATATACATGTGAAATCGTTTTTATAACTACATAATTCCCACCCATAAAGTAACATGTATTAATACTATAAAAATAAGATATTTTGATAAAACATATAAAACATAAATAAAGAAAAAAATATAAATTGTTAATTTAGTACATAATAATTTAACCCTCATGGATGACATAATATCGGTAACCCTCACTGCTACCTTATATTTTAACCCTCACAACTACCCTATGGTACAAACATAGTAGTTACACATGGAGTAACCGTATGGTCAACCTTTAACATAAACAAACCCAATGCTTTATAGAGAGATATAGGTCCAAATAAGAATCATAAAATTTCCTAATAACCATTTTAGAATCATAATATAAGAATAATTTCATAAAAAATTCATTTTGTCTTCTATAAAAAAAACAAATTGAAAAGTGATTTTTTAGATAAGTCCCCTATCTCAGGTTCATATAACATAAAAAAAGTTCAAACATAATTTATAATAATGAAAATAATGTTAATAATATCATTAGAACCCATATTAATATTTATAATTAATTATACATTATTCATACAACATCTCCCCACCAATTGAATAATAATATATTTTTATCTCCATTGTTTCAGGTGAATTTATTTCATGGTTTCCATCAATGGTGGATTGTGGATATTATTATCAAATAGAAGGAATAATAAAAAATAAGAATTAAATATAATCAATATTTTTGTGATATTTTAAATTATACCATATATCATTTTTTTATGAATATTAATCATTCAATAATTCTTTAATAGAAATGTTTTTATTTGTTTAGGAGGTTTTTATGACCCGTAAAAATTTAAATCATTTTTTTTAAATCATATATTTTATTCAAAGAAAATTATATAACTTATGATATATATAATAAAATATTTTTTAACATTGAAACTATTTGTTTACAATCTATAATTGAGTAAAACGAAAATAAAAACACATTGTATATAATGACGTTAAATCAACACATCATAGACAATGTTTTCAATTTTTTTAATAAGAGAAGAAGAGAAGTTATTTGATGATGGAAATTACATTAACACAATAATGTTTTAGTTTATTTAATATTTTATTTATCATGTCACTTTTATAGGCTATGTGATGAGAGAATAATAATATAAATGTAACACCCCAATCTTTCACGATACTCTTCTATTTTAATAATGCAATAGCTTGCATTGTACGCAAGTTCGAGATTCTAACACACCACGACTAATCAAAATAACCATTATGAATAGTAATACCCATTTTTTTTGAAATTATATATATTTTATATTTCAAAATGGACTTCATTTTTGAATTCGGAATATCGAAATTATACTATGTTGAATTTTTTGTAATTTTCTGAGAACTTCCAATTTTTTATGAATAGTGAAAAATACTTAAAACAACATTTTTAATAAAAATAATTTATAGTGATAAATTATACTATTGATTGGTTTTAAAGTATAATTAGAATATATTTTTACCATTTTATCCAATGGTGTTTATTAGAATTAATTTCACTTTGAAATTTGACATAAATAATTGTCAATCATTTGATATATATTGTTTCTTAAAATCACGCTATTTGTTGTGACAGCGGGAATTAATTATAAGATTAATTAATGAAACATATATGTTTGGAATTTTTTAAAATAGACATCATTTTTGAATTCGGAATATCAATTATAGCTTAGGGTGAAATTTTGGCATTGTTCTGAAAAACTTCAATTTTTGATGAAAAGTGAAACCAATAAGTGGTAGTTAAAAAACTGATTTTTCGTTTAAATGAAACATTACCGCTTCTGTGATTTTATTTTCAAAAATCAGACATACATGGTTTTCATTAAGATGTAAAATGTGGTTCAATGGGCTTAAAATAATTTTTTGGTGAATACGAACTTTTAAGTTTAATTAATCGCGATTAAAGGTAATTAGTGAAATTTAAGGTAAAAATGATATTATAAAAATCTGAAAATACCCTTACACTAGTCCTAACATTATTTGATGAGTAATGTACAACCAAGAAAATTCATGGGTCAACTTGGGGACCCCATATAGCCACTTGGGTAAGAAAATGGCATTAATAACGTTTTATTTAAGGTAAAAATAAAATTGTCATAAACATGTGATGTTTTACTAAAACAATTATTACATGGGGTTATATAAGTTTAAATTTTGACTATAAATATTCATTGGAAAGATAAAAAGATTTAATACATCATGATATTTTTTTTTATTTTTAGACGTTAAATAAATTAAATCTTTTATGACACGATGATGATGCAGTGATTACCTCATTAATTAAAGATTTAAATAAAATGAAACGATAATGTAAAATCTAAGGATTAAACTTGTATAAAAAATATTGTATGGGAATATCTAGAACCCTTATCACCTTAGCCTCAAAATATATCATTGTGGGACCTTTAGAATCCGAAAATCATTTCATAATAATGTAACATTTCAATCTTTCCAAGAGTGCCCCTCCTCTCCTCTTATAAAAGGCCCCCACCACTACCACCTTATTCACACCTTCAAGCCATTTGGATCGACCAAACTCTGCCCAAACACTCTCTCAACTTCCCTCTCTTACTCCTATAAGCCTCACTTTGGGAATAATTCTTCCCAAGGAAGCCTTTGGCTCAAATCAAAAAAGATTTGCCCGATTTTAAGGTAATGTCTTCTCTTATGTTATTTTGTTTTATTTTGCTTCTCTAACCCCTTAAACTATTTTTATACCTTTATTTTGTAAAAAAAATAGTATCTTAAATATAATAGGATGTTTTTATGGTAAGTATTCTAGATACAATTACACACACCTCCATCTAATGGTTAATGAACATATTGTTTCCGTTGATGGTGAATTACTGCCTCATGAAACGATGATTGTCTTATCTTCTCCTACGACCTCTCATGGTGGAAATTATGATGGAACTATATTTATTTATTATATTTATTATATTTATTTCCTCTCTATGCTTCTGTATATTACATTTAAAAAATATCTTTGTTCTTTTCATGTTGTGTAAATGCGATAATTTCATTTGACGAAGTGTGGACTACCGCCCCCTCAAAGTGATTTGAATTGTTAATGCCATATATGGGATGTATAAAGGATGGAGTAAATGGTATTATAGATTATATTATACTGGAATTATATTATACCTTTATATAATTATAACTTAATTCCATTAAATATGAAAAAGAAATGAAATTAGCGTTCGTACGTACGTACGGCTTACCGTCTCCATGAACGGTGCATTTCATTTATTACCTCTAAATGTTATGTAATATTATAAATGAATGTATATAATGGATATATATTATTTATATGATATCTACATCATGAATATAATTATGGATATAATGGATATTTTACCACATGAACAAAGTGTAATTATAAGAAGTTTATTTTTGACTCAAGTACCTAGGATCGACAAAACGGACGTTTTTAACTTAAATAATTACATAATGTTCATAACATGGTAATAAGTGATATGGAAGGAATAATGAACTTGAAAAAGGTTCTTAAGCAGGTATAGATTAACTCTATTTTATTATTCAGTAGGTTAAAGAATGGTCAAGTCAAGTCGGACACGAGGTAAGGGAATTTCTTAACCCAAATTCCATTCTTTGGGTTAATCTCCTACTTTAAAATTATGTCATGATATTGTTATGTCCTATCTTGTATTTGTACTTTCTTTATGTGTAATTATAGTAAATACACATAATAGATCTATTTTATTTTAAAAATGATCTTTGTATGGACTTCATCTCAATCTCCTTTCATTGAGGCATATTTTTTTTATACACAACTTTCCATTATACGGTGTATAAACCCCTTCGACTTTTACTTTTATTCAAAAGGAATCTTTTTATAAGAAGCGTTTTTACTAAACGACAAAAGGAATGTTTTTTCTTACATATGCGGCGACAATGACTTCTCCGCCTCCATGACAATTATTTGAGTTTCGGCTTCCTCAATAAGCCATAACTTTTTTTAAGAAAAATAAATACCATGTTTTACTTTTCTTTTATTTTGGTATTGAAAATGGTTTTTGATAAAGTTTTTATTATATCAATGTCTTGTATTGATATCTTGTGATTGAAGTTTGCAAATCTTATGTTTCCTTTATGCACGTTTTATGTGATACAATTATGTTATGGTTTATGATATGTTTAAACTTGTTCATATGAGGAATGCATTGGACTTAATAAGTGACGGGTAGAGCCCGCTTTAGCTCCTCGATGCATCGGTAGGTCTCATGAGAGAAAATAGTGTCTTGGAACGAGGCCTTAACAAAATCTTATTTGTTGTCTTGGCACAAGGCCTTAGCTACGTGGTTATGATAGTCTGTCATTATGCATTCCATCATTATTAAAGTGGTTATTGATATTGCATGTGATTATTCGACCAATAGAATATCCATGTGAATAAGTAAATGGAATTATCTCATTTTACTTTTTCCATATTATGTTGATGTTCACGTTTAAAAGGATTTTATTTTAGTCATACATTGCCTTAAATGTTTAAGTTTATTTATGAAAGCTTCTGCTATATTTTTATCCTTATTGAACATCTAAGCTCACCCCTTTCAATGTTTTATTATTCCCAGGATGTGATGAAATATTTTATTACTAACCTATAGGGATAGTCTAAAGGGGATAGAATTGTGGACTATGGAGACTATGTTATTTTTATTTTTCACTTTATGATGTAATGTAACATTTATGAATGCATATAGGGTTTCCAAGGCTACTAAACTAACTGGTCTTTCGAGACATGATCTTTTGTGATCATGGCAATGTTACAAAGTAATACACCGACTCTGGGTAACTGTAGTTGGGGCATTACAGTTGGTATCAGAGGCAGTTTAGTACTAACCTTGGAAGCGAGATTTAGATAAACTCTGATTAGAACACATATCCATAAGATAGACTTTGATGATTAGTATAGAAGAACTTCCTAGAATTTTGGTATTATAGAGATTTTGTGAGTTTTCCAAACAATACATCCCTATCTGGATACGAGCTGGTAGAGGTGGATCTGGCACAGATGTACCTAGGGGTAAAACCCGAAAACACCGCTTTGAGCTAGACTCGAACGGGAACGGATGCACGACAACGGGCCTTCCTGCACTCTTGGTTACGACACTCCCGAGGGATATGCTTAGGATAATTATCATTTTCTTTACAAACCACTATGAAGGGATATGAGTATATACTTTCTAAAAGAAAAACTTTTTATGATTATGGATTATATTCATAAATAGTTCAATTTAGGTTAATTATTTTACAAGTATGGAATTATGTATTTTGAATCATAAACTATCTAGTTTATGCCATTGTTTAGAAATGGCGCCTAGTGGAAGGAATGGAAACCATATCAATGCACGAACTCCGTGTAGGGATTTCCCTCCTACTCAAGATAAATATTGTGGATCTGGAGATACAACTGGTGCTGATCAACTTATTACTATACTGGGAAAACTCACCCAGGTTATGAATAATAACCTTACTCATATAGAGCACCCTGATCCGCAACGTGGAGGATCAATGTTAGACCGCTTCATGAGGCAACAACTGTCAACATTTAATGGGGGTACAAATCCATTAGTAGCTGAGAAATGGATAAACTCCTTAGAGAAAATATTCCATGCCTTGGGGAGTAGCGAAAGGGGGAAGGTTGTCATGGCAGTTTATGACCTTACTAGAGATGCCGATCAATGGTGGTCGCTGATTCAAAACACAAAGGAAGATGAAGAAGTATCAAGTATGGAATGGAGAGATTTCAAAGTGCTTATCTTAGAAAAATACTTCCCTCGTGACCATAGAGAAGATATGGAAAGGCAACTTCTGAGTCTGAGGCTGAAGGAGGATGAGAATGTCGCAAAGTATGAGGATAACTTTACAAGATTAGTGAGGTATACTGCAGATTATATACGTAACACAAGAAGTGATATTGATCTTTTTTTTGATGGGTTAAAACCATTTCTCCATCGAGCATTAGTATCACAATCCTTCTCAACATACGAAGATATAGTCACGTGTGCTATCAAGATAGAAAAGGAATTCTCTAAATCTTATGACAATAATGTAAAGCAAGAGAAGAAGAGAACGGTGGAACAAGCGACAGATAAAGGGAAAAATGGAAAGAAGGATTTTCCATTATGAGATAATTGTGGGAAGAATCACCCCAGTAATTTCCTAAAAGGAATGGGAGTTTGTTATAAATGTGGAGAAAAAGGTCACCAGGCTCGTTATTGCAAGGGAAAGAAAGAGGCTACCAATGTTGAATGCTAAAATTGTAGGGAAATGGAGCATTATTCAAATCAATGTCATAATCGTTAGGGAAACATACCTCAGAAAAGGCCAAGGGATCAAGGACAATCTTATACTGTTACTACAGTTGAAGAGGAATACTTAATGTATTGGTGCTTTTGGACTAAAGGATTATATTATGGTTATAAGGATAATGTGATATATATATATAAGGATTGTATTGTAGTACTTGTTGTTTTCATTAAGGATTTAATATGATGAAGGTAATAATATTTTTAGTATGTGACAATAAGAAAAACATTATATTGTTTGGGGAATCTGATGTTACAATTGATATTGGAATTTAAAGACCTTTTATAAAAAGTCTGGATAGAGGTATTTTGGATAACTATAAAGGTTAGAATGGATTAAGTTGAACTTTGGATAGTATTGTTTAAGGTTAAAACATTTATGAAGATTATTTTTTGAATATTATCATACTATAGTTTTAGGAAAAGGACAACCTGCTGGTTGGGGGATAACCCATCGCGTCGGACAAAGATGCAGGAATCGAACCCACAACCATAGTGCGATAGGCCTTTATTACCTACCACTAGCCTACAGGATGTCCCTGGTTATTACAAAATAGTTTTCCTAATCTAAATGGTATGTGGTAATATTTGGAACCTTATACAGTTAGGATAAATAGAATATTATTTAGTTTTGTTACAATTTAGAGTGAAAGATGGGTTCGTGGTGAAAATGTATTAAAGAATGAAAGCCTACATGACAAGTAAGTATATTTCCTTATGTTCTTAGTAAATCTCTTAAATAAATTCCTCAACTTTATGAAAGGTAACTTAAAACATAAACATTTTCGGTTAACTTTACTAATTGGGGATTCAATGACCTTTAACCAATCACAAGTTTGTGATTTTCTTGTGGTTTACTTTCTCCTAATCCTATTTTCTATAACTCTCCATCAAACCTTGATGGTTTGTTTTTCCTCCATATCCATATTTTCATATAATCCTTGTATGGTCTATCTCGGGTGACCTTTGTACTTCTCTATCTTTCTTTTAATGTTATATTTTTATTAACCCTATTTCTAATGTGGGTTTTCCACAAAGGTATTTTCTATTTTCAACCTTTTATTTTCGAACAACATTTTCAAATTGTGAGGATGAAATTTATTGAAGGAGGGGAGAATGTAACACCCGAAGCTTTCATGATACGCTTCTCTTTCAATAATGCAATAGCTTGCATTGTACGCAAGTTCGAGATTCTAACACACCGCGACTACTCAAAATATCCATTATGAATAGTAATACCCATTTTTTGAAATTATATATATTTTATATTTCAAAATGGACTACATTTTTGGATTTGGAATATCAAAATTATCCTAAGTATAATTTTTTGTAATTTTCTGAGAACTTCCAATTTTTTATGAATAGTGAAAAATATTTAAAAACAACTTTTTAAATAAAAATAATTTATAGTGATAAATTATAATATTGAGTGGTTTTAAAGTATAATTAGAATATATTTTTACCATTTTATCCAATGGTGTTTATTAGAATTAATTTCACCTTGAAATTGGACATAAACAACTGTCAATCTTTTGATATATATTGTTTCTTAAAAGCACGCTATTTGTTGTGACAGCATGAATTAATTATAAAATTAATTAATGAAACTTATATGTTTGGAATTTTGTAAAATATACATCATTTTTTAATTCAGAATATCAATTATAGCTTAGGGTGAAATTTTGGCATTGTTCTCAAAAACATCAATTTCTAATGAATAGTGAATCCACTAAGTGGTAGTTAAAAAACTGATTTTTTTGTTTAAATGAAACATTAACACTTCTGTGATTTGATTTTCAAAAATCCTACATACATGGTCATCATTAGGATGTAAAATTTGGTTCAATGGGATTAAAATAATTTTTTGGTGATTAGTAACTTTTAAGTTTAATTAATCGCGATTAAAGGTAATTAGTGAAATTTAAGGTAAAAATGATATTATAAAAATATGAAAATACCCTTACACTTGTCTTAACTTTATTGGATGAGTCATGGAATACCAATACAATCCATGGGTCAACTTGGTGACCCCATGGATCCACATGGGTAAGAAAATGACATTAATAACGTTTTATTTAAGGTAAAAATGAAATTGTCACAAACATGTGTTGTTTTACTAAAACAATTATTACATGGGGTTATATAAGTTAACTTTTTGGCTATAAATATTCATTGGAAATATAAAAAGATTTAATACATAATGATATTTTTTTATAATTTTTAGACATTAAATAAATTAAATTTTATATGACACAATGATGATGCAGCGATTACCTCATTAATTAACGATTTAAATAAAATGAAACGATAATGTAAAATCTAAGGCTTAAACATCTATAAAACCTATTGTATGTTCATATCTCGAACCCATATCACCTTATAATTAACATATATCATTGTGGGACCTTTATAATCTGAAAAACATTTCATAATAATGTAACATTTCAATCTTTCCAAGAGTGCCCATCCTCTCCTCTTATAAAAGGCCCCCACCACTACCACCTTATTCACACCTTCAAGCCATTTGGCTCGGACAAACTCTGCCCAAATACTCTCTAAAATTCCATCTATTACTCCTAGAAGCCTCACTTTGGGAAGAATTATTCCCAAGGAAGCCTTTGGCTCAAATCAAAAAAGAGTTACCTGATTTTAAGGTAATGTCTTCTCTTATGTTATTTTGTTTTATTTTGCTTCTCCAACCCCTTAAACTCTTTTTATTCCTTTATTTTGTAACAACACTAGTATATTAAATATACTAGGATGTTTTTATGATATTTATTCCAGCTAAACATACACACACATCTGTCTAATGATTAAAGAACATACTATTTCCGTGGATGGCGAATTACTGCCTCATGATCGATGATTGTTCTATCTTCTCCTATCACCTCTCATGGTGGCCATTATGATGGAAATATATTTATTTATGATATATATTATATTTATTTCCTCTCTGTGCTTCTTTATTTTACATTTAAATCATATCTTTATGCTTTTCATGTTGTGCAAACGCGATAATTTCATTTGACGAAGTGTGGACTACCGCCCCCTCAAAGTGATTTGAATCGTTAATTCCATATGTGGGATGTATAAAAGATGGATTAAATGGTATTATACATTATATTATACTGTAATTATATTATACCTTTATATAATTATAACTTCATTCCATTAAATACGAAATAGAAATGAAAGTAGCGTTCATGCATATGTACGGCTTACCGTCTCCATGAACGGTGCATGTCATTTCTTACCTATAAATGTTATGTAATATTATAAATTAATGTATATACTGGATATATATTATGTATATGATATCTACATTATGAATATAATTATTTATATAATGGATGTTTTACCACATGAACAATGTGTAATTATAAGAAGTTTATTTTTGACTCAAGTACCAAAGATCGACAAAACGACTGTTTTTAACTTAAATAATTACATAATGTTCATAACATGGTAATAAGTGATACAAAATGAATAATGAACTTGAAAAAGGTTCTTAAGTAGGAATAGATTAACTCTAGTTTATTATTCAGGAGGTTAAAGAGCGGTCGAGTCAAGTCGGACACGAGGTAAGGGAATTTCTTAACCAAATTTCCATTCTTTGGGTTAATGCCATACTTTCAAATTATGTCATGATATTATTATGTCCTATCTTTTATTTGTAATTTCATTATGTGTAATTATAGTAAATACACATAATAGATCTATTTTATTTTAAAAATGATCTTTTAAAGGACTTCGTCCCAATATCCTTTCATTGAGGAATATTTTGTTTTATACACAACTTTCCGTTATACGGTGTGTAAACCCCTTTGACTTTAACTTTTGTTCAAAAGGAATATTTCTATACGAATCATTTTTACTAAACGAAAAAAGGAATGTTTTTTCTTGCGTATGCGGTGACAACGAATTCTCTGCCGCCATGACTATTATTTGAGTTTCGGCTTCCTCTATAAGCCATAACTTTTTTAAGAAAAATAGATACATTGTTTTACTTTTCTTATATTTTGGTATTGAAAATGGTTTTGATAATGTTTTTATTATATCAATGTCTTGTATTGATATCTTGTGATTGAAGTGCGGAAATCTAATATTTCCTTTATCCACGTTTTATGAGATACAATTATGTTATGGTTTATGATATGTTTAAACCTGTTCATATGAGGAATGCATTGGACTTAATAAGTGATGGGTGGAGCCCGCTATAGCTCCTCGATGCATTGGTAGGTCTCATGAGACAAAATAGTGTCTTGGCACGAGGCCTTGACAAAATATTATTTGTGGTCTTGGCACGAGGCCTTGGCTACGTGGTTATGATAGTCTAGCATTATGCATTCCATCATTATGAAAGTGGTTATCGATATTGCATGTGATTATTCGACCAGTAGAATATCCATGTGAATAAGTAAATGGAATTATCACATTTTTATTTTTCCATATTATGTTGAATTTCACATTTAAAAGGATTTTGTTTTAGTCATACAATGCCTTAAATGTTTATATTTATTTATGAAAGCTTCCGCTATATTGTTATCCTTATCGAGCATCTGAGCTCACCCCTTTCAATGTTTTATATTTCCCAGGATGTGACAAAATATTTTATGACTAACCTACAGATATTGTCTAAAGGTGATAGAAGTGTGGACTATGGAGACTATGTTATTGTGATTTTTCAATTTATGATTTAATGTAACATTTTTTAATGTATCTAGTGTTTCCAAGGCTACTAAACTAACCGGTCTTTCGAGACTTGATCTTTTTGTGATCATGCCAATGTTACAAAGTAATGCACCGACTCTGGGTAACTGGAGTTGGGGCGTTAGAATAAAATAAAATAAAAATAAAAGAGAAAAGGAAAGTGGGTTTCACCATATTATCTATCCTCCATGAGAACCTCCTTAAGGAACATGATTTTGGACATTTAGTTAGGAAAATATGACATTTATTTGAGTAATATGATTGGGATGGAAATTGAGCATAAATTATGCATCATACCTCGAATTGGGTTGTGTGGAGAAGTGGTGGTATGATGGTATTTATATTGGATGATAGGGGTGTTTTTGATTATTTCATTTATATGTTTACTATTTTTTTCTGAATACTATGTATAATTTTATAATTTTCAATAAGTATATAAATATAATGAATCCAATTATTTTTAAGGGTATTACATCATCCATACATATTATATGAATCAATAAATCATTTATATAGCATATATGGTATATTAAAATCATTCCCTATTCATAAAAAATTATTTCAGAAAAATATTAAAAATTCACCCTAAATTTTATTTGATTTTTTTAATTAAGAAATGAAATATATTTTTCTAAAATAATTATATTAATTTTATATATTTAATATTTAATCAATATATTATAATTTATTTGGAAAATAGAAATTTTAAATTATAACTCATATCATGAAAATTCGAATAACATTTTTAGGTATCATAAAATTATATTATAATCATTCAAAAATAATAATAATTTATGAATCTATTTTAGGAAGATCAATTTTCTTTTAAATAATTATATTGATTATAAAACATTAAATAAAAATTTATGATTCAAAAAGAATACTCGTTCTTAATTTATCATTTTAAAAACCACATTATAGATATTCCATAATATATATATATTATATTTACACTTATAAGATACATAAATTTCATTTATGCTTTCATATGTGACAGTTTTATTTTATTATTATCGAATTTTTAATTTTTATAAATATTTATTTTTTCATCATGCATTTATAATGAATTTAACTATTTACTTCTAGAATGAAATCAAATTATATTATCAGCACCTAGGTCATTACATAATACCCACCTTATACAAATAAAAAAATTAAAAATTTTATATACATATTGAACATTTATGGATACCATTACCATATATATTTTTCAGATTCTTGGGTTTCTCTATCAACCATGTGG
The DNA here is from genome assembly GCA_963277665.1 of Viscum album. Lineage (NCBI taxonomy): Eukaryota > Viridiplantae > Streptophyta > Magnoliopsida > Santalales > Viscaceae > Viscum > Viscum album. The sequence goes on along the minus strand of OY728119.1, from coordinate 1,345,591,429 downwards.
TTTCTCCATAAAACCATAACATGGTGAATTACTAAATTCTGAAATACTTGCTCTCTACAATCCAGAATCTGAATAAGTTTCTATTCATACAAAAGGTTCCATTCAAGATGGACTAGGTTCATAACATGTGATAAATCATGAAAATACCTTCTTCTAATGGAAACAAGAAAAACATTTTATAACTCAGATAAACATAGTGTAAAATCTACTATGTAAAAAACAATTCCAACTATTTCTATTATTTTACAGGGTCTAATGAACTATGAAAACATATTTCCTTGATTACCAAAACACATAAAACATTTCCATGGTGTGATTTTAATAAAAAAAATCCTCTACCTTGAATTAAAATTCATTCCTCCTCTTATGTGCATATGTTTTCTTCACACTGTACATTGTCCCCATGTGTTTCTAGATCATCTTATGTTTATTTGTAACATCCTATACTAATTCATCCCAATTAGGTTCCATTACCTAACGTAAAAAAAATGTTGGTGTTTAACACAAATTACAATATAATTCTTTTAATGGTGCCATCTCTATACTGTACTGAAAACTATTATTATATGAAAAAACTAGATAAATATTTTTATTCCAACTTCACTAGTAATCCATTAAATAAGCTTAGAGAATGAATTATATGTTATAAATTGACTTCTCAGTCTTCTATTAGATTGAGGATAATAAAATATTTTATAATTTAATTCAGTTACCACTAGTAAAACTCCAGAAGGTCTCTATACATGTCAGTGGCTCCAAGATATACTGAAAATAGAGAACTATGAGATATACATAACAACTCTTTCTTAAAATTTAAATCATAAAGAACACATAATCTTATCCTATATATAAGGATACCATTATTATCAATATTATATTTAGGATAAAAAATTCTTATATAATTATATCTTTTTTTGTTACCCACAATATTTTTTATGTTCTTTATTAATTAATTTTAAGAGATACGAATACATTGACACCTAAAACCATATAGGTAAATTTACTTCACCAATAACATCAATGAAAAAAATCATCAAATTATTATTCAAATGGTTATGTTCTAAATGTATAATGTATAATGTAGCATGTTGTTTTTCACTCATGTAAGTTTTTAATTTTTTTACTTTTCTAACATTGTAATTTATTTTGAAAACATAATTTGTAATATGTTCAAGCCATCCTCTTTGTATCATATTCAATTCATTTGGAGTGAAAATATATATCTAGAATGTATAGTAAATATATCTTTCACATTTGGATCCATAAATGTGATTACCCAAAAATTTTAATGAAATATCCACATATTCTAATTCCAAATCACATGTGGAATAATTTAACAAATGATATTTTAGTTTTCCTGAAGCATAATAAATAACATGATCATTCATCTTTAGAACGAAATCATATTCCTTTAATTAATCAGCATTGGAGATGAAAAAATCACCATTAATTGAAGGTATGGTCAAAAATAAATCATTCACCATTGTTCTATTAATTTCATAAAATAAAACATCATCGTCTTATATCCAAATAAATTTAACCACTTTTTTTGTTAAATTATTTTATCAGGCTAGATAACTATCCAAATTATTTAAAAAACCATTTAAAATATCAAACTACTACATGAAAACTATGAATATTAGTGTAATTTTTTGGTATTAGAAATTAATAAACCACTTATTCCTTAGTGATCTCAACCATTACTCCATCAATATTTGAAATGTTCCCATGGAATGAAATATATCACAACCCAAAATAACATTTTATAATTTTTTCGTACAACTTCTTATATTTTTGAGATTCCATCAAAATCCTTATATTTTTTTCCTTATCATTATAACCTTTAAAAAACCAAATATAATCCACATAAACAACAATAAACCACTCCAAATATTCATAGAAGATTATATTCAAAAGATCAATAAATACAGTAGTATCATTTTTCGAACCAAAGAGAATAAAAATGAATCCATAATACCCATATGTAGTTAAAAATAGTATTTTTGGAAGGTCAACATCATTCCCCTTAAGCTGATGGAACCCAGATCTCATGTATGTCATTGAAAAATACTGAGCTCCCTAGAGCTGATCAAACAAGTCATCTATATGATGTAGTGTATAATTATTGTTGACAAAAATTTTATTCAATGATCTATAATCAATGAAAATATTCATTGAACAATCATTATTTTTTATAAAAAAAACAACATTACCCCATAGTGACATTTTAGTATAAATGAATACCTAATCAAGAAACTCAATCATTAGATGTTTAAATTATTGAAGTTACACTTGGGCCATTCAATAAGGGGGTTTGAAAATTTTATTATCATCTGAAACAATGAAAATATTAAATTCATATTCTATATCGAGTATAAAAAAGGGGAACCCATCAAGAACGACATCCCTGTATTTATTTACCACTAGAACATCATTAATCTGATCAGTACCCTTATTTTCAATAATATGATCAAGATAAAATTCATCTCCATCATTCAATAGATTTATAGATTCTCAATATGTAATCACTAATATAGTTTCATTATTTTATACATTCTATAACACTTTCTAGATAACAAAATCTTCATCTCTAAAATATATCCTATCATGAAATATAAAAATAAAATAAAATTATAGAAAAAAATCAAACCTTACTAAGGTTAAACGATATGGTTTATGTAATTTCATTACATAGATAATAATAGGATGATTAGTATATTTTCTTTTGCCTATAATATTTCCCCCTTTGGATTTAACCATATTCCCAAGATTCATTTTTTTGACAAGAAATTTATAATTTACCATAAATTTTATCAGAAACAAAATAATGTGTAGAACCTGTATCAAAGAAATCATTAGAAGAATATGAATAAAAATAAAATCACATTAAAAAAAGTTATTTGATAGCCAAAAATATGTTTAGATAGTCATAAATTAACTGAGTAAAACATTACGTTTATAATATATATTATTTCTGTCATTAATATATTTCATTGAGAAGATATTTTCAAAATTCCACATCTCACTATAATTAATAAATTTTATAGCTTTATTTTCGAAATTAAACATACCATCACTAAGTTATTTTTCATTTTAATCTCAAGATATATAACCAATCATACCACATAAAATACACTTCATTAATAATTAAATGTATTACCCATAGTCATCTTTATCACACTTCCCACAAACATGAAATATAAATTTCATTCATTCATATTTATTTTATTGATTCATACCCATTTCATTACATCCTGAAATTTTCTTTTTGTTGTTGTAAATGTAAATGTATTCATTGGGAAATTAAATTTACACCCTCTTATCTTATAAATTAATTTTCTCATAAAATTTGAATTTATGGGAAGATAATGACCTTCAATATCTTGTTTTTAATATCGATTTAAAAAATATAAATTTTATAATCAATAAATCAAATGAGATATAGATGAAACCATTCCAAAAATGTGATGTTTTCTTCATAAATGGCAACAAAATTATCCTCCTTTTATATCAATTCAAAGAATTTCATTTCCATCAAAAGTTAAAAAAACCTTATCAAAATAGTTTTGAAAGAATATTTTTTTAAATTCATGAAAGTCCATGGAATAAATCTCATCCATATCCATGATATTAGTTACCATTTACCTCGATTGATCAACTTCTAACTTCAAAATGGTAAATAAATAGACTAAAATCATGATTATTTGAACACCCCATGACATTGAATATATTTTAATGGAACTTAATCCACCCTTCAGTCACCACTATGTCTGATGATCCACTGTATGTAGGAGGTTTTTTCCTTATAAAATGTTCACTTATCATTGAGTTCCTTTAGGGTAGATATATATGTTCTATTTTACAGATTACATCCCCATCTATAGCTTGTGTAGAATGATCCATTATTATCACAAACTAATAAGTTCCAATTACCTCTATTCTAGGTTGTGGATTCAGAAATATAGCATCCTATCAGTGCCTTCCATCTTTAGCTTCCATGTTTCTTCTATGGAAAACCATTCGGAATAGACATATCTTAGATAAGAAAATTTCAATCATACAATTATATATAATCTAAACAAAAAAATAAGGTAAAAAACATTAATGGTATGTTATTAACATTATCATAACCCGTAAAAATATCTAAACAATGCTCTAATACAAACAGTATGGTACTGACCATAAACATAACAAAATATAGTGAATTCTTTTAGAATTAACATTCTTACAATACTAAAGATATTTTAGATTTAATTTGTTATATACATAGTACATAATTCATAAATATTAACCCATAAGAAATAAAATTGAGCACTACTAAAAACATATCCATTTCATCTGTAATACAGCTGTTTATAATAAAACAAGTAATCAGTTTATTAAAAATATTAACAATATTCATATTTCCTTATTATTTTCTTATAGACATCCTTAAAACCAATTAATACATTTTTTAAATTTGTGATGATAATAAAAATTTAACTATGAGAAGTAAAACTAATTAAATAAAAATATATTCTGTGAATAGATATATTTATTTGATTTCATTTTCAAAAAGACATACTTTTCATTCATAAAGTATCATGTATATACATTACAAAAACTAGATATTTTTTTAAAACCTAGAAAACATAAAATAAAATAAAGTTACATTAATGAATTATATATTTATTTATTTAACCATAAAATCTACCATTTGATTTTTAACCCTCACATCTACATTATAAAGTAAACCTTACAGCTACCGTATGAGGTAACCATTGTCGTCACACTTGGTGTATCCATGCGTTCAACATCCAGCATAAAAATTACTATACATTATAGGGATGTATAGGTACTAAATTCCATTATAAACAATTCCCATGGGCTAGAACATGATAAAAAAATAATACATTCCTCATAAAATCATTCCTTTAGAATTTTGTAAAAAATGAAATTAATATGTGGATTTTTAATGAACATTTCATTCAATTGGATTTTTCATAAATAAAACATATTAAAATATATTGTATTATGATTTAAATAGTCTTATTAATATATTATAGAACTATATTTACATTTATTTTTAGTTTCATTATCTTATTATTACATATTGACATTGATTTATTTATAATTTGTGGTTATTTACATTCTTTCGGGTGCATTTATTTCATGGGTTCCATGGTGAATCATTATGAAATTTCATGTTTATTGGAGGAAAAATAGAACAATTATAATGAAAAGGTATGAAAATGTTTCCAAAATTCTAAACAATATATATATATCATTTTCATATGAGAAGTAATCATTAAATAATCCATAATAAAAATGATTTATTTTCTTTTGGAAGTTTTTACAACCATCAATATCAAATATCTTTTTATTTAATTTAATTTATATATATTGGATCCAAAACATTATATAACATGTAATATGTATATTAAAATATTATTTAACCATAATTGTGGTTATACGACCAACCATGGAGGATGTAATGTAATATAAAACAATATTTTCCAAAATTTCAGTAAATCGATATATCAATAATGATGTTTTAATTTTGTTGAATTAGATCATAATAGAAGTTGTTTGAGGATTGATGTTCCATTAAAATAATAAAATATCATTTTATGTACGATAATGGAGTTATCATGTCACTTTGTATATGGTATGTGATAAGAAAATAAAAAAAATAATAAATAAAAAAAATAAAAGAAAAAGAAAGAGTATTTTGCCTCTTGAATTATCCTCCTAGAGACCCTTATTAAGGAACTTCGTTGTTACCATTTAGTAATACATTAAGTTCTTGGATGTCAGAAGAAGACTGGGATTGGAATTTGGATGAAATTAATAAAACTATTGGCCTTTGAGGTGTGAGGAGAAGAGGTTGTGAGGGGTTTTATTTCGAGTTGAGGAGGGGAATTTTTTTTAATATTTTATTGATTAGATTATTATTTTTTCTGATGACTATGACTAGATTGCGAATTATAAATAAATATTTTAAAATATTTAAAACGAGTTGGAGATTATAGGATTATATCATAAATACATCATTAATGACTCAATTAATCATTTATTTATATTATTTTCTAAATTACCATATTTCACAATTCACAAAAAATCAATTATTTTAGAAAAATAAAAAAACTAACCCTAAATGTTTTTCAATGTGTACAATTAAAATATAGAAAAATAATCAATTTTAATACAAATTTTCAATTTTTAACTGATTTTAGAACTCCTTAAGAAATTAATTGATGTCTCATAAAGTCATTGTAAAATTATAAGCCTTTAAAATATTAATTTATGAATTTATTTTATGACGATAAATTTTCATTTAAGCCATTATATTAATTAAAAAAATTCAAATAAATAATAATCTTTCCCAAAAATACCAACACCTAATTTATCATATTTAAAACATTTATTTACTAATTCCATAATAAAAATATATCATATAATCACTTATAAGATTAAAGAATTTAATTTATAATTTTATAGGTTTGGTTAATATTTTTTTAGTGTATAATCAATTATTTCAAACAAATGAAACTTATTTCATTCTATATTTATAATGATTTTAAGAATTTAATTTTAAAAGGAAAACTAAATATTTTATAAGTACTAGGATCGTTACAACAATAAAATTATAGCCAAAAGTAATATTCATTTCCTCATAATTAAATATATTACCATAAATTATAATATTAATCATTAATTTTAATAATACCATTCAATGGTTTTTTGAAAAAATTCAAAATTATACTTCTTAAAATATCATTTTATCTATACATATACTTAAATAGTGGGTTATATTCATATAAATGTATCCAAATATATAATCAATTATCTAAAATTCACATCAAATTAAACTAAAAGGGTTTTCTATTCATTTAAAAATCACATCCAAAAAAATACTCATCAACAACTGAAAGATTTCTTTTATCTTATAACACCTTAACGTAAATCAATATTATTTAGTTGAAGTGCCATAAAAACTTAGGCAATATTCATTTCAACCAAGAGGATTATAATTAGTGGTGAAGGAATAGTGATTCAATAGGAAAAAATATCCAATATTCATTCATATCCATTACTAGATAATAATAAATGAATCATAGGATATAAAATCATTAATACTGAAAATAAAAATATTAAGATTTTAAATAAATTTCATGTGATATCATAGTATATAAATTACAATAGAACCAAATGTTTCTTGTCATCAAATATAATAGAAAACCTATAACTAAATAAATAAAGGAAGACAAAATTTCAATAAATAGTATGACATAAAATAACATCCATCTACTAGCTCTACATTCCACTATAACCAACTATAGGGATATATCTTGTTAAATTATCCCATACAATGAAATATAATTTTGAACAAATATAGCTAGGTAGGCTTTGAGTATAAAAAATTAGGACTCCATTAATATTTTATTAAAATAATTCTAGATATATATTGAGTCATATTAATTAATATAATATTAAATGATGATATAAGGATATAACCAATCATGTACATAGAGATTGTTATATTACAATACTTCAATTATCCCTACTCTTAAATGCTTCAACATCATGCCAGAAGAATATCATATGTATTCCATAGAATTACTTAGATCATTTTTGTAAATAAATATTTATTTATATAAAATGTATTTTCCACTATTAACGAAATAAATAAAACCCAAATTGAAGGTTTATACACACCCATGGAACATCATTAACTATTCTCCAATGATGGTGTACATAGATGACAGACCCAAACAATTTTAATCTCTATCATATAAAAGGCGATTCACATTGGTAGTTTATACTATCATAATATAATCCCATCCAATGTGTATGGAGTTCTTCATGGTATAGAAACATTCTATTCCAAAGGATATATAGAAACCCATGTGTAAGTAATAACATTTAAAGGAAAAATATATCAAAATAATTATTTCACATTCCAAAAATTATTTTAAAACAAATAAATGATATAAAATTGAAAAATATGTCATATAAAACAATTCTAATCATAATTAATTATTATGTACATTAGATAAAACATATAAAGATACAAAATACATGATAAGAAATTTTCTGATTATCCAACCTACATATGTCAAAAGTAATTATAATTAAAGGATTATTAAATTAGTAATATACAAATAAACCAAACACACCAAATAATTGAACAAAAAAGGATAACGATGTTATTAAAATTATTACTTTAATTTGATGATATGAAAATCCATTATTTTTTCTGGAATGATACCTAAATAATATTCTTGCATGAGTATTCATCAGAACAAGAACAAACTAATAATAATAATAATGATATATTTTGAATTTTATGAAAATATCATTAAACTAGTGTAATATATATATGAATAACTTTTGAGATCTGCATTAATGGTTGATCTAGACCTGTTCAAAAATCAAGACACAAATGTTAATTTATCTAACTCCAATGCTTCTTTGATACATTAATTATTCATTATATCCTGAAAAATTTCACAAATATTGAAAATATTTGATCAATATGAAATTCTTCATAAGATAAAAAAAGAGATAGAGTATATACTAGAATAGGAGTAGAGAAATAAATTTATTAAATTGATTCCACATGATGTAATCCTCTATATCAATTGGATTCTATTTATAGAGGGAGAGATGCCACCGTGAATCATCAAAGAAAATTTTATGATTTTTATCCATAGAGATTGGAGAAGAAAAAATATGATTCAATGAGTTTTTAGTAATTTCGATATATTATTTGACTAATTGATACATAGAGTATGGTTTGGTCTCATGGTTTGTTAAACCGTGTTGAACCATGAGAGGATTTCTACCTATTTATGGAACACACACTACTTGTTGAATATTTCACAAACCATGATATTTTTACAGTCTTGAGATACAATGTTTAAATAAAAATATAAAAAGGTTATCACTAAAAAGTATTATGTCATGAATTCCATATGCCATATCTCCAAACAAGATCTATGTTTTCCTTGGGATAGACTTTTGAGTTTACCCTAACTATAATGTTACCATGAATATACTTTATGGCCATGAATAGTCTTCATGCCAACCAAAAGACAAACCACTCTTCACCAAAGAAAATCACAAGTAATAATCTTATATATGGGATGAACATATGGAATTAGATACATGAAAATAAAATCTCACATATTATACATATTATATCTCAATTGGATATCATGGTTTTATATAGGTGTTATAATCTATTTCATTATAATTTCTATTAAATATTATTTGAATTAAGCCTGGAATATCTGCATAAAGATTCTAGCCAGGTGTTCAGTCATTGGCCCACTAATCATACACTAGTGAAATAATGTTAATAAAAATTATACTACTTTTAGAGATGTTACCCCATTATGAAACTATTCTATGTTAACATACATATTCTATTTTCATGAGATGGATGCATTTTATTTTAATTAGACACAACATCTACATTGTAGAACCGCCACGTTATTTCCTTATAGTTAAGATTATTTCAGTAATCTATCATAGTTTTATGTTATGTGGTATTGTATTTTTAAATATTGTTCTGAAGTATCATATTAATCATATTTTATACAAAATATAACACGCCTATTCAAAAATCCTAGATCCATTTGTTATTTTACGAAACTTTCATGACCTTCAAGGGATAAAATCGTGATTGGTAAAATAATATACTAGCAATGAGAGATAATATACGTACATGAATATAATATTATATATGAAAACATTAGATACAATATATATAATTCTTATATAATTTTAATAAATTCTATTATATCCATTGATATATTAATCTTTCCCTTTTTGGTTTCATAAAAAAACAAAATATAGGGTTTTACCAAAAATTTAATAAAGAATATAATAAAACAACAGGTATAATAAAATAAATAATGGAATTATAATTTTCATAAAAAATGTATCAAATAAAATATATAAGTAATACCATGAAATTTTAATTGAGATATTTATATAATTAGAAGATAAGTAATCACAAGGATAAAAATAAATCCATTCATAAATAATGAATACATATTGTCAAGATCTATAATCAAATCATTATGTACTTATTCCAAGACATATGAAACATACCATCAAGGTCACATTCATAAAATCATAAATAATTTCAAAGGATTATTCCAAATATTTAATCCCAATTATTTTAAGAGACATACCAATGCACCATAGTTGAATTGATGGCCCTGCCTATCACATTATATATTTATATCATTCAACATATGATAGGGGTGAATAGTTATACCAGAATATTATGAATATAAATATCCATAGTTGAAACTGTCATTAGAAATGTAAATATTTTTTCTCATTAAAAAATACAAATACATCATCATACCCCCTTTAGTTTAATATGGGAGAGGGGTATCATTATTATTTATCCTCAGAAAAAAATAATATTTATCCATAGATAAAGATAAGATGTAAACTATTTTAAATTAAAATTTGGTTATATTCCTTGAAATGTGATAAAATAATACTTTTCATACAATAATATTTAAATAAATATTCATATAATATTACAAAAAATTAAATTTATATAATGTAACCATTAATATATGTAATGGATTATTCAATTAAAATTATAGTTATAATAGTGGGAAATTATATTCGTGTGGTTAAACATAAAACATATTCCTTTCCCCTTATTAGAAAAAAATAAAATCTACCTCATTGAAAAATGATTACAATCATTAATTAATAAATGAAAACAAGGATAAATATGGATGTTATATTTTTAAATATTCTTTTGATTATAAAATATATTTATCTAAAACAATTATTTAAATATGGACATGAATGAAATGTTTTATTGATCAAAGAATAAATAAAGTCATGTTTTTATAAAAAACCATTTTATATATTATATTAATTAATAATTAAATGAAAATTATAGGTAAAAATGGATACTCCATAAATAAAAATAGGATAATATATATATATATATATTAAAATAGATTTATCTTATAATTTCTTTCAATGTAAACAATGACCAAAATAATCCCAACCAAACATGATATTGTAGAAAATTCCCATTATTCTTTGGTAACATTTGATTTATAACCCCTAAGAAAAAAATAACACGAAATGAAACAATATATAAAATATAAATAGATTGATTCAATATATTACAAATGAAATTGAATTTATATTCACCAGATGAAAGATAAAAGTGTTGATTATAGCATATATCCCACAAAAAATAAAAGTGAGAAAACCTTCACATTGGTTTGACATTAATAGTACATTCACATAACCTATTTAATAGTAAATTAAATTCATTATATATATATATATAAAAATCAATTTTATACTTATTATACCATATATTATTTTATTATAATATTTTATCTCATATTAATTTTCAATTTGTTGTTATTTTCATCATTTAAAGTATTGACAGATTTATTTATCATGTATATTTTAAATCAGTAGCTTTCATCATTGAATTATGATCTTAATTCCATCATCACCCATATTTTACTCCCAATATAAATATAATATATTTTATGTATATATACATATAATAATCAATGTATGTGTGATAGGAAAAATTAATCTCATAACTTATTAGAGGTGGTTGTTTACAAATTACCACATGAAATGTGAACATTTTTTAAGGGTTGAATATGATTAAGTTAAATGATATAATGAAATAAAACAATTAATTTTTTTAGATTTAATATAAAATATTTTTTTCATCTATATATCCATAAATATATGGTGGTGTTGTTGAAATAATAGCCCCACTACCGGGAGATAGTAGTTCTTATGTTTGCACAAGAGATGTTTTCATTTACCAAATGAAAGAATGAAAGTTTAAATTTTTTTCCCATAATCACAAAGAAAATAATATAATAGTGATATTATAATTGTTGTGTTTTTATGGGTAAAAAAGTTTTATATGTTTTAGATGATGAAATAAACATTGAATGATTCAGTAAATATGGTTACATGTTTTCTGAGGGGCCGCCATTGGCATTCACATTTTTCCATAATTAGATGGGATTAATGGAAGAGAAGAATAAAAAGAATGATGGAAAAGAATATATAAATTTTTTATGGTATATATTTCATGATTAATAGTTTAAAAAATTGGGAATAATAGTATAAGGCCCCAGCCTTAAACCTTACTTAATCTTGAGTTATTACAAGATTACACATTGAGGATCTTTTCAGGTTTAGAGTTTTAGAGAATTAGATCATAAAACTTGCATTACATTCCACATATAAACAAAGTGGTTACATAAAGATAGTATTCTTCATTCCCATCAATGGAAACACATTTAAAAAAACATGTATTATTTCTTGACACATCCTTTACTCTATCATCTTATCATATACCTTTCCCTTGACCTGTGAAAAAACATTTCAAAAACTTGGGATGAGCATAAAAACTCAGTATGGGTTATAAAAATATGGAAAGGAAACATCGGTACATATGTACATAAGGATGAGATCATACTTTACCCATAAAACATAAGCACTTTAACATACCTCATCAAATCCTGAATAAATCAGAGAAATCATAAGACATAAAGGTAACTTGAGGCATTCATAACATTCTTGCGTAGGGAGTAACCCTCTTGGTTACATTTGGAATACCCACCACAGTATATTCCCTAAATCTCTTCGTAGAAACCTTAACGTTTCACTCCTTCGCGTTACCCAATGCATTGGAGAGCTATAACGGTCTCACCCGCCCTTAGTTTATCACGGAACCACCCGTCTTCATAATAATGCCCAAGAACCATAACATAATCGTATCACATAAAACATGCATAAAGGAAATATAAAATTTCTACATTTCAAACACAAGATATCAATACAACACAAAAAACCATTGTGAAAACCATTTTCAATACCAAAATAAAAGAAAAGTAAAACATGGTATTTATTTTTCTTTTAAAAAAAATGTATGGCTTGTAGAGGAATCCGAAACTCAAATAACGGTCACGACAGTGGAGAAGTCTTTGTCGCCGCATACGTACGACAAAAAAATCCCTTTTTTCGTTTAGTAAATGCTTCGTATAAAAAATATTCCTTTTGAATAAACGTAAAAGTCAAAGGGGTTTATACACCGTATAAAATAAAGTTGTGTATAAAACAAAATATGCCTCAATGAAAGGAGATTGAGACGAAGTCCCATACCTCGTATCCGACTTGACCCGACCGTTCTTTAATCTCCTGAATAATAACTTGATTTAATCTCTACTTTCTTATGAATCTTTTTCAAGTTCATCATTCCTTTTATACCATGTTATGAACATCATGTAATCAGTTAAGTTAATAATGTTCATTTTGTCGGTATTTGGTTCTTAAGTCAAAAATAGACTTCTTACACTTACATGTTGTTAATTTGGTCATAGGTTCGTTATATCCAGAATGATATTAATGATTTGGATAACATATATATCATATATATTCATCATGTACATGTATTTATAATATTACATCACATTTAGAGGTAAGAAATGAAATGCACCGTTCATGGAGACGGTAAGCCGTACGTACGCATGAACGCTACTTCCATTTCTATTTCATATTTTCTGGAATCGAATCATATTGATATAAGAGTATATTATAATTCCAGTATAATAACATATATAATATCATTAACTTTATCCTTTACACATCCCACATATGGTATTAACGAATCAAATCACTTTCAGGGGGCGGTAGTCCGCACTTCCTAAAATGAAGATATCGTGTTTACCCATAATGGAAACCATAAAGGTTTGCACAAAATGAAAAAAACAGAAGCTTAAGGAAAACATAAAAATATTATATATCATATATAAAAATAGTGACATCATATTGGCCACCTTTGAAGGTGTTAAATGAGTATTGAACAATCATTGTTTCGGGAGGCAGAATTTCGCTATCCACGGAAACCGTATGTTATTTAACCATTTGATGTAGTTGTGTGAGAGTGTATCTCAAATAAATATTATAACAACATCCCTGTATATTTAATATACTGGTGTTGTTACAAAATAAGTAAATAAAAAGAGTTTAGGGGGTTGGAGAAGCAAAATAAAACAAATGAACATGAGAGAATGAATTACCTTTAAAAGTGTAACTCCTTTCGATTTGAGCCTAAAGGCTTCCTTTGAAAGGATTCTTCCCAACGGGAATCCTCTAGGATGAGGAGAGGGATGTGGAGAGAGTAAATGGGCAGGTTTTGGCCGAGAAAAATGTTTGAGGTGTGTGTGAAATGAGGTAGAAGTGGGGGCCTTTTATAAGAGGAGAGGAGGGGCACTTTTGGAACGTAAAGAAATATTACTTTATTTGAAAATGTGTTTCGGTTTTAAAAGGTCCCACATTGATATAATTCGTGGATAAGGTGATAAGGGTTCGAAATCCACTCATAAAATTGGTTTTGTCCATGTGTAGTTCATAGATTTTACATTGTCTTTCCATTTTATTTAAATCGTCAAATAATGATGTCATCACTGCATCATTATTATGTCATAAATAATTTAATTTATTTATTGTCTAAAAATCATAAAAGAAATACTATGATGTAGGAAATCGTTTTATCTTTCCAATGACTATTTATAATCAAATATCTGATCTTTATAACCCCATGTAAAAATTGTTTTCGTAAAACATATTATGTTTGTGTCATTTTTACTTTTACATTAAATAAAATGTTATTTATGTCATTTCCCAACCAAAATGTCTCCATGGGGTCCCCAAGTTGACCCATGGATTTTCTTGGTCGGCCATGACACAACCAATAAATTTGGGACATGTGTCTAGGTCATTTCATATTATTAAAGCATTATTTATACCTTAAACTACCCTAATTACCACTAATCGCGATTAAAAACATAATAAGTTACTATTCACCAAAAAATTATTTTAATCTCATTGAACCACATTTTACTTCTTAATGACAAACATGTATGTAGGATTTTCAAAATTCAATACACATTAGTGGTAAACTTTCATTTAACTGAAAAATCAGTTTGCTTGATTACCACTTAGTGGTTTCACTGTTCATCAAAAATTGATGTTTTTCAGAAAATTACCAAAAATTCACCCTAAGCTATATTTGATATTCCGAATATAAAAATTAAGTCTATTTTAAAAAATTCAAATCATATAAGTCACATTAATTAATTTAATAATTAATTCCCGCTGACAGAGCAAAAAGCGTGTTTTTACAAAACAGTAAGTATCAAAAGATTGACACTAGTTTAAGTCTAATTTCAAAGTGAAATTGATTCCAATGACCAACATTGAATAAAATGGTAAAAATATATCTAATTTCACTTCAAAACCAATTCAAAACATAATATAATCATATAAATAAATTAGATTAAAAAGCAGTTCTGATGTAAAATGCAGTATTTTTCACTATTCATCAAAAAATGAACATTGTCAGAAAAATACCAAAAATTCACACAAGGTAAATTTTGATGTCCCAATCATAAAGAATAAGTTTATTTTGACAAACATAGTTTATAAAATTGTCAAAAGATAGATTCAAAAATGGTTTTCCATCAAAAGGCAGTAAAACAATCTTTTATGAATATTAGTGTATTCCATGCATAAGATTGTATTTATTTTCATTTTAAGCCTCTATAACACTATCTTAATCATTAATAGACATATATAAAAATATCTATTATTCATTACTTACTTGGGATGTTACATCCTTCCCCCCTTTAGAAAATTGCGTCCCCGCAATTTATTTACTTATCGAGTAAATGGGGGTACTTATCCCTCATTGCATTTTCAGATTCCCATGTTGCCTCTTCAATCATGTGGTTTTTCCACAAAACCATTACCTAGTGAATCACCTTATTCTGTAACACTTTCTCCCTGTGGTCAAAAATCTGGACCGGTTGTTCCTCATAAGATAGGTTCTCTTCCAGCTGAACTACCTCTGGACTCAAAACATGAGATGGATCTGGCATATACTTTCTCAACATCGAAATGTGAAAAACATTGTGTACCTGAGATAAACTCGGAGGTAAAGCCACTCGGTATGCAACTGATCCAACTCTCTCCAGAATTTCGTATGGTCCAATGAACCTTGGACTCAACTTTCCTTTCTTACCAAATCTCATCACACTTTTCCTAGGAGAAACCTTGAGAAAAACATGATCACCTACCTCGAAAGATAGATCCTTCCTTCGGTTATCCGCATAACTCTTCTGTCTGCTCTGAGCTGTTCTCATGTGTTTCTGAATCATCTGAACTTTTTCTGCCATCTCTTCTACCAATTCTGGTCCCATCAACTTCCTTTCACCCACTTCATCGCAGAAAGCTGGAGTTCGAAACCGCTTCCCATATAATGCCTGAAATGGTGCCATCTGTATACTAGAATGAAAACTGTTATTATATGAAAATTCAACCAAATAAAGATGTTGGTCCCAACTTCCCTGATAATCCATAGAACAAGCTCGTAGCATATCCTCCAATGTCTGGATTTTTCGTTCTGACTGCCCATCTGATTGAGGATGAAAAGCTGTACTAAAATTTAATTCAGTACCCAACGACTTCTGAAGGCCTTTCTAAAAGTTAGAAGTAAACCTGGGATAACGATCCG
Source organism: Viscum album (assembly GCA_963277665.1). Classification (NCBI taxonomy): domain Eukaryota; kingdom Viridiplantae; phylum Streptophyta; class Magnoliopsida; order Santalales; family Viscaceae; genus Viscum; species Viscum album. The sequence goes on along the minus strand of OY728119.1, from coordinate 1,345,574,841 downwards.
ATACAATGAAGAGAGGAACTCCATGTAACCTGAATATCTCTTTAAGATACAAACGGGAAAGTTGATCAAGAGAGAAAGTATCTCGTATAGCAAGGAAATGAGCAGATTTGGTCAAGCGATCAACAATAACCCATATTGCATTATTACCTCGAGATGTCTTCGGTAATCCAACAACAAAGTCCATGGATATATTCTCCCATTTCCACTCTGGAACTGGTAAAGGCTGAAGCATCCCTTTCGGTAACTGCCGCTCTGCTTTAACCTGCTGACAAGTCAAACACTTCACAGTAAAATCAGCAATATCTCTTTTCATTCCATCCCACCAGTAATACTCCCGCAGATCTCTATACATCTTAGTACTGCCCGGATGAACTGAAAACGGAGAACTATGAGCTTCACATAACAACTCTCTCTTCAACTGTGAATCACAAGGCACACACAATCTCTTCCCAAATCTCAAAACACAATCATTATCAATGTTGAATTCAGGCAACTTAGCTTTCTGAACTAGCTCTACCTTTTTCTGCAACTCACTATCTTGCTTCTGTGCTTGCTTTATTCTATCTGATCGAGAAGATCTCACTGATACCTGAAACAAAACAGAAGGACTTCCTGCACCAACAGCTTCTATGCCAAAGTTCATCAAATCGTTAACCAAAGGATCACGTTCCAACCGCAACATTGTTAATGAAGCATTACTTTTTCAACTCAAAGCATCAGCCACTTTATTTGCTTTTCCCGGATGGTAATGAATTGTACAATCATAATCCTTGATTAATTCTAGCCATCTCCTTTGTCTCATGTTTAACTCTTTCTGAGTGAATATATATTTTAAACATTTGTGATCGGTATATATTTCACACTTTACTCCATACAAATGAAGCCTCCAAATTTTTAAAGCAAAAACAACAGCAGCTAATTCCAAATCATGTGTAGGGTAATTTACCTCATGAGTTTTCAACTGTCGTGAAGCATAAGCAATTACCTGATCATTCTGCATTAGGACGCAACCAAGTCCTTTCAATGAATCATCACTGTATATAACAAACTCACCATTCCTGGAAGGTAGTGCCAAAACTGGAGCATTCACCAATCTTCTTTTCAATTCCTGAAAACAATCATCACATTATTTTGTCCAGATAAACTTAACACCCTTCCGAGTTAGCTTAGTCATTGGACTAGATAACCGTGAAAAATTTCTAACAAACCTTCGGTAATAGCCTGCCAAACCAAGGAAGCTACGAATCCCAGTTACATTTGTGGGTTTGGCCATTCTTCCACAACTTTTGTTTTTGCAGGATCAACAGTTTTTCCATTTTTAGAAACAATGTGACCAAGGAAAGAAATTTGTTGCAACCAAAACTCACACTTGCTTAATTTCCCATACAGTTTCTTTTCTTTTAAGGTTTGCAAGATAACCCTTAAATGTTTTTCATGCTCCTCTTTACTTTTAGAAAACACCAAAATATCATCAATGAAAACCACCACAAACTTATCCAGTAACTCATGGAAAATTCTATTCATTAAGTCCATGAATATAGTAGGTGCATTGGTTAGCCCAAAAGGCATTACTACAAATTCATAATGGCCATATCTCGTACGGAACGCGGTCTTTGGAATATCTGCCTCCTTTACCTTCAGCTGATGGTACCCCGATCTCATGTCAATCTTTGAAAAAAACTGAGCTCCTTGGAGCTGATCAAACAAATCATCGATATGAGGCAAAGGATATTTGTTCTTAACAGTGATATTATTCAAGGCATTATAATCAACGCAAAGTCTCATAGAACCATCTTTCTTTTTAACAAATAAAACAGGAGAACCCCATGGTGATGTGCTAGGTCTAATGACACCTTTCTCTAATAAATCTTGCAAATGCTCCTTCAACTCTAAAAGTTCAATTTGTGTCATTCGATAAGGGGGTTTTGAAATTGGCTTAGCATCAGGAACTAAGTCAACAGTAAACTCAACTTCCCGGTCTGGTATTATTCCAGGATACTCATTTACCACTGGCGCATCATTAATCTGAATAGTTCTTTTATTTTCGATGACGTGTGCAAGGTAACATTCATTTCCATCTTTTACAAGTTTCTCGGCCTCTTGATATGTTATCAAAAGTAAGGGTTCATTCTTGTAAACAAACTGAAAGTCTTTCTGAAAAGAAACTTCTTTATCTCTACAGTCAATCTTAGCATGGTAAATAGAGAACCAATCCATACCCAGGATAACATCTAACTCTACTAGAGGTAGAACAATAAGGTTTGCAAGTTGGTTCTTTCCACAGATAAGGATAGGAAGATTCTTATAAATTCTTTTTACCTCAACATTTCCCCCAGGTGTTTTTACCAAAAGTTCAGGAGTCATTTCTTGAGATGGTATTCCCATTTTACTAGAAAAGGTTTCAGAGATGAAAGAATGTGTAGACCCCGAATCAAACAACACACTGGCATAATCTGAAAAAAAACAAACAAAGTACCTGATACAACTTCATTTGATGGCCCGACATCTGCTGAAGTAGTTGCAAACGATTTCACCACCCCTTTATTCTTGTAGTATAACTGCTTCCCATCACTCAAGATCATTGTCGGACACTCGTTTGCATAGTGACCCATCTCATTGCACTTATAACATTTCATTAACTGTACATCAAATTTGTTCTTACCTTCACCTTGATCCTTTTCAGTGCAATCACTAGCCTTATGTCCCATCTTACCACATCGGTAGCACTTCCCAGAATTCAGAATACATTCCCCAGCATGCCTTTTGCCACATTTATCACAAACTGGAAACTTAGTTCTCTTACCATCATACTTTTTTGAAGAATTCTTACCTTTCTCCTGCCACCTCGGTCTCTTCTTCTGCGGGTTGTTATAGAAAACTTGGTCATCGGCAAACTCTATTTCCACCTTCTCAGCACATCAAACAAGCTTTTCATAACTTTTAAACTCACGAGAAGCTAATGCCCTTCGATACTTTGGCTTTAATCCTGAGTAAAAACGATTGATTTTACTATCAAGGTCCCGGATAAAATTTGGAGCATACCTTGCCAATCGAGTGAACCTTTCTTCATAGGCAGCCACTGAGTCTTCCTCTTTCCTCAATTCCAAGAATTTCTTTTCCATCCTAAGTCGAACAGCCTTAGGAAAATACTTCTCAAGAAACATACCTTTGAATTCATCCCAATCAAGAGCATCAATCTCATTGGCGTCCCTGATATTTTTAACCATAGACCACCACTGATCTGTTTCACCCTCCAAACGGTAAATATCAAGACTAACCTTTTGATTGTCTGAACACCTCATGACATCAAAAATCTTCTTCAGTGCTTTAATCCACCCTTCAGCTAGCACAGGGTCAGATGACCCTCTGAATGATGGTGGATGTTGCCTCATGAAATGTTCCACCACTGACATGTTCCTCTGCGGTTGGTCTGGCTGATCTCGTGTATGGATACCACCGCCATTTATCGCTTGAGTCAACTGCGCCATTACTGCAACAAATTGTTCAGTTCCAATTCCGACCATTTCTGGATTCTGATTCGGATGGTTATTTCCTTCTGTATGCCTTCTTAGCACTGCTTCCCTAATTCCTCTGCGGAAAACCATTCTGAACAAACATGTCTTAGATGAAGCAACATGGTAATCTTTAAATGCTATATCATTTCGAAAAAAAAATATTTTTGGATAATCATTTAATAGAATTCTAACTCCTAATGTTATCTAAACCGACCATTGATACCAACTATAAGGCCCCAGCCTTAAACCTTACTTAATCTTGAGTTATTACAAGATTACACATTGAGGATCTTTTCGGGTTTAATGTTTTAGAGAATTAGATCATAAAACTTGCATTACATTCCACATATAAACAAAGTGGTTACATAAAGATAGTATTCTTCATTCCCATCAATGGAAACACATTTAAAAAAACATGGATTATTTCTTGACACATCCTTGACTCTATCATCTTATCATGTGCCTTTCCCTTGACCTGTGAAAAAACATTTCAAAAACTTGGAATGAGCATAAAAACTCAGTATGGGTTATAAAAATATGGAAAGGAAACATGGGTACATATGTACATAAGGATGAGATCATACATTACCCATAAAACATAAGCACTTTAACATACCTCATCAAATCATGAATAAATCATAGAGATCATAAGACATAAAGGTAACTTGAGTCATTCATAACATTCTTATGTAGGGAGTAACCCTCTTGGTTACGTTTGGAATACCCATCACAGTATATTCCCTAAATCTCTTCGGAGAAACCTTAACGTTTCACTCCTTCATGTTACCCAATGCATTGGAGAGCTATAACGGGCTCACCCGCCCTTAGTTTATCACGGAACCATCCGTCTTCATAATAATGCCCAAGAACCATAACATAATCGTATCACATAAAACATGCATAAAGGAAACATAACATTTCCACATTTCAAACAAAAGATATCAATACAACACACAAACCATTGTGAAAACCATTTTCAATACCAAAATAAAAGAAAAGTAAAACATGGTATTTATTTTTCTTTTAAAAAGAAGGTATGGCTTGTAGAGGAAGCCGAAACTCAAATAACGGTCACGACGGCGGAGAAGTTGTTGTCGCCGCATACGTATGAAAAAAAAATTCCCTTTTGTTATTTAGTAAATGCTTCGTATAAAAAATATTCCTTTTGAATAAACATAAAAGTCAAAGGGGTGTATACACCGTATAAAAGAATGTTGTGTATAAAATAAAATATGCCTCAATGAAAGGATATTGAGACGAAGTCCCATACCTCGTATCCGACTTGACCTGACTATTCTTTAATCTCATGAATAATAACTTGAGTTAATATCTACTTGATTATGAATCTTTTTCAAGTTCATAGTTCCTTTTATACCATGTTATGAACATCATGTAATCAGTTAAGTTAATAATGTTCATTTTGTCGGTATTTGGTTCTTAAGTCAAAAATAGACTTCTTACACTTACATGTTGTTAATTTGGTCATAGGTTCGTTATATCCAGAATGATATTAATTATTTGGATAACATATATATCATATATATTCATCATATACATGTATTTATAATATTACATCACATTTAGAGGTAAGAAATGAAATGCACCGTTCATGGAGACGGTAAGCCGTACGTACGCATGAACGCTACTTCCATTTCTATTTCATATTTTCTGGAATGGAATCATAATGATATAAGAGTATATTATAATTCCAGTATAATAACATATATAATATCATTAACTTTATCCTTTACACATCCCACATATGGTATTAACGAATCAAATCACTTTCAGGGGGTGGTAGTCCACACTTCCTAAAATGAAGATATCGTGTTTACCCATAATGGAAACCATAAAGGTATGCCCAAAATTAAAAAAACAGAATCTTAAGGAAAACATAAAAATATTATATATCATATATAAAAATAGTGACATCATAATGGCCACCTTTGAAGGTGTTAAATGAGTATTGAACAATCATCATTTCGGGAGGCAGAATTTCGCCATCCACGGAAACCGTATGTTCTTTAACCATTTGATGTAGTTGTGTGAGAGTGTAGCTCAAATAAATATTATAAAAACATCCCTGTATATTTAAGATACTGGTGTTGTTACAAAATAAGTAAATAAAAAGAGTTTAGGGGGTTGGAGAAGCAAAATAAAACAAATGAACATGAGAGAATGAATTACCTTTAAAAGTGTAACTCCTTTTGATTTGAGCCTAAAGGCTTCCTTTGAAAGGATTCTGCCCAAAGGGAATCCTCTAGGATGAGGAGAGGGATGTGGAGAGAGTAAATGGGCAGGTTTTTGCCGAGCCAAAGGCTTGAGGAGTGTGTGAAATGAGGTAGAGTTGGGGGCCTTTTATAAGAGGATAGGAGGGGCACTTTTGGAAAGTAAAGAAATATTACTTTATTTGAAAATGTGTTTCGGTTTTAAAAGGTCCCACATTGATATAATTCGTGGATAAGGTGATATGGGTTCTAAATCCACTCATCCAATAGGTTTTGGACATGGGTAGTTCATAGATTTTACATTGTCTTTCCATTTTATTTAAATCGTCAAATAATGATGTCATCGTTGCATCATTATTATGTCATAAATAATTTAATTTATTTAATGTCTAAAAATCATAAAAAAAATAATATGATGTAGGAAATATTTTTATCTTTCCAATGACTATTTATAATCAAATATCTTATCTTTATAACCCCATGTAAAAATTGTTTTTGTAAAACATATTATGTTTGTGTCATTTTTACTTTTAAATTAAATAAAAAGTTATTTATGTCATTTCCCAACCGAAATGTCTCAATGGGGTCCCCAAGTTGACCCATGGCTTTTCTTGGTCGGCCATGACACAAGCAATAAGGTTGGGACATGTGTCTAGGTCATTTCGTATTATTAAAGCATTATTTATACCTTAAACTACCCTAATTACCACTAATCGCGATTAAAAACTTAATAAGTTACTATTCACCAAAAAATTATTTTAATCTCATTGAACCAAATTTTACTTATTAATGACAACCATGTATGTCGGATTTTAAAAATTCAATACACATTAGTGGTAAACTTTCATTTAACTGAAAAATCAGTTTGCTTGATTACCACTTAGTGGTTTCGCTATTCATCAAAAAATGATGTTTTTCAGAAAATTACCAAAAATTCACCCTAAGCTATATTTAATATTCCGAATTCAAAAATGAAGACTATTTTACAAAATTCAAATCATATTAGTCACATTAATTAATTTAATAATTAATTCCCGCTGCCAGAGCAAAAAGCGTGTTTTTACAAAACAATAAGTATCAAAAGATTGACACCAGTTTAAGTCTAATTTCAAAGTGAAATTGATTCCAATGACCACCATTGGATAAAATGGTAAAAATATATTCTAATTTCACTTCAAAACCAATTCAAAACATAATATAATCATATAAATAAATTAGATTAAAAAGCAGTTTTGATGTAAAATGCAGTATTTTTCACTATTCATCAAAAAATGAACATTGTCAGAAAAATACCAAAAATTCACACAAGGTAAATTTTGATGTCCCAATAATAAAGAATATGTTTATTTTGACAAACATAGTTTATAAAATTGTCAAAATATATATTCAAAAATGGTTTGCCATCAAAAGGCAGTAAAACAATCTTTTAAGAATATTAGTGTATTCCATGCATAAGATTGTATTTATTTTCATTTTAAGCCTCTATAACACTATATTAATCATTAATAGACATAGATAAAAATATCTATTATTCATTACTTACTTGGGATGTTACAAATAGAGAATACAAGGTACCCATTTTTAGGTGATTGAAATGATTTTCTGATAATTACTTTGAAGAATTATGTTTATCATATAACATAATAACAAAAAGTTGAACCAAATGGAAATAATATCATTCTAAAGACATAATAATTTTAAAATATTATATACTAATAAAAATAAATATATTTATGTTTAATTTTAAGGATATTATTTTTCATAAACACCTCTTTAACATATTTTAACCTCAACCATGGAAACACATTTATTCCTTTGGTGTCATAAATTTATTTATATACTGAAACGTGGAACCAAGTTTTACATGAATGAAATTGTAATGAAATAGAAATCATCCATTCGATATATAAAGTATTTTTTATATATTTAATTTATTTATTTAAATATTATTTATCATAAATTATCATTGAAGTAATATCTTGGGAATATTTATTTATATTTTTTTCCAAGACATCAAAAAAATAGCATAAGTTGAATATAAAAAATATAACATAATCCTATCATTATAATATCAAATAAAAATTTTCAAATACATAAAACCATCACATTAATGTTAATCTTAATATTTTCCAATCATTTACTTTTTTTCTACAGTGTACCTATGAATTCTGTTGGTGATATATATTATTTAAGGGAACTATATGATCACTAAAATTATAAAATAAATAGCTATAATAAATATATATATTTTGATTCTAAAATAACTAAATTCAATCATTATATATTATTTACCATATAAAAATATATAAGTTAAATTAAAATAATGATGTTGAAATTTTTATATTCCACATCCATAAAATAATAAAATTATTATTAGAAATGGAAAATATCCCCAATTCGACATATATTAGAATTTAGTATGGATATCATCAAAGTTATCTCAAATAATGAAATAGTGGATCCTTTTAGGTCACATTTGAGACCACAAACCACAATATTAATTGTAATTAATCATTTTTACCTATTACCGTAAGGATAAAATTTTATCAAGATTATTGTCCATTATAAATAAAAATAAACATGAAATGTTTACTAAATCTAGACAAAATATTTAGTATTTAGAATTCATTTTTCAATAATTTATTTTTATAAATGGATTAAATTATTCTGAAAATAAATGTGTAGAATGAATTTAAAAGTATGTTTTAGGAAAATGAATTTATAATATTAATAATTAAATTATACAGAAAATCAATTATAACATCATTTACTATGAAAATAATTAAATTTAATTTAATTATATACTTGTAATTTTACTTTGTGATGACATTATATAAATAATTGTACATTAAAATTACTTTATTTAATTAAAATTTATTTTAGTTGTTCAAAAAGAATTAATTTTCATTATTGTCATAACAATATATAATTTTAATGAAATCCTAAAAATAAATTGTTTGATAATATTTTCATGATGATTTTAAAAAATTTATTAACTGCTTGAAATTTAATTTTTTTAAATATAAGAAACTTGTAATAATTTAAAAATATTAATTTAACATTTTTTTGATCACAAAATATTAATATTGAATGTTATTTCTTTTACAATTTATCTAAAAAAGTTAATATATATAAAATTCATAAATATTCATTATATAAAACATTCAAAAATATTTTTTATATTTTTTATTATTATTTATACTCCCAATATAAAATATAGGTATAATGGTCATAAGTGAATAATAATTTTTTTTGAGTATATCACATGTCTCTTTGTTGATGCATGTTAATAAAGATACAAACAGTATAAAAAAATTATTCTTCATTTCTAGGGTTATACAATCTCCTCCCCAAAATAAAAGTTATCCCCTCAATTTTGTTTCTCATTATTGGGGGATTTAATATTTGAAAGAAATTTTATTGAAATCTCATATAGTAACATGCGATGAAAGACGTCCGTTTCAGAATTGCATATGAGAAATGGGATGGTCCCCTATAAAACACATAACATAGTTATCACATAAACATAAAAATAGTAATATGTGAAAATATATTAAATTAAGAGAGTCATACTTTCATAGGAATAAAATATTGTGATTTTAAAGAAGATCCTTATAAAGTTAATGACCACAAAATGGTAAATTTTTAGGCGATGATGGGAAACACCTATTCACCAAAAATGAACCTTTTAGGATAAAATTTATATTTTATGATCCTTACAATAAGGTATATGGATTATGTTTTCATTAATATATATAAAATGTGATAAACTAAACACATTATTTCCTTTTATTTCATAAGATCTATTTAATTTCATGGTTTTTCATTGATAAATTCTTACTTAAATTGTACCCCTTAATCCATTAAATGAATATTTTAAGTAGTATTTTAGATTAAATAATTCATAAACTTTAATTTTAACTAATACTGAGGTCAATAAAATGATGAAAAACAATCATCTCTATTTAAATATATTATTAGAATCTAAATCTTCATTCACAAGATGAGATAATATAATATATGAATAAACAATTTTATGGAGTAATAATAGATTAATCTCTAAATCCCTAACAACATCAATAATTTTTAAACATAAATAATTAAACTAATAAATATACCTACCACTATTCCAACTATATTAGAGCAAATTGAAATAAATGTATTCAAGTGATTTGATCATATGTTATTTCAAAATCAATTTACATTTATCTCCCAAAAATTTTAATTAAATACCCAGATGCAGATACCCTAATCACAGATAATCCTAAATATGAAAATATTTTCCATTAATATTATAAATTCACATAAAACACCTACACAATGTTATATTATTCCATAATTTATCTCAATTATTATTCCTCAAAAAAACACCTTCCTATGAGATAATTTTTCTTTTCTATAATAAGATAAGGTTTCCAATACAGTAAACTATTTGAAAATAATATTAATCTATTAGTTTCCATGTCATTTTATAAATCACATGATAATAAATATGATAAGAATATATTTCTGAAATTTAATAAAAAATTAATTATAATTAACTAAGATGATATCAAATATTATTTTATACCTTTTAGTTCTCAATACCATTCAACTTATGTCAAAAAAATATAAATTTATTCTTTATCGAAAAACCTTATCACTAAAACAAATACTAATCCAAAAGTTGGTATTCATATAACTATATCAAGAAATATCATTAACCATCTTAATATACCATCACATAAAACCATAAAATTGGTATCTATTTCATTAAAATATGATCAAGCATATAATTATAAGTCCATCACATTATAGGATTATCCCATTTTATTATGGAATGTCAAAATTATTATAGATTATATCATTTCATTCATAAAAATGGTTCATAAGTAAAATAAATATTAAAAAAATATTATCCTCTATGAGTTTAAATCCATGTATGAATACATAATCACAATAATCATTTCACCAATAATAATTAAGTTAATACACAATTTTCTATATCCTATGTTGTTACCACTAACTAAATCTATGCCACATCAATATCCTCTGTCTTATATCCGGAGATGAAATTTTTTCTAGGAGAACCATAAAATAACACCATTACTAATTCATATCTATATTAAACTATATTTATACTTCCCCTAATAATATACCACATCATTGTTTTCTCTTATCTATGTTTTCCTAAAACTAGCTCACAAGGGTCGTATTAAATTATTTTTTATGCCAATTGTAATACTTTATGTAACACCCCAATATTTTTTGAAATCTTTTATTTAATTATACATAATATTTTAATTATACATATTGTTATTTTTATCATTCATTAGACACAATACCATGTTAAAATCTCACAATGCACAATACTGAGTTAGTTAATGTTACACACAATAATGAGTTTTAACAAAACCATGATATAATATTAATATCACAATTTAAACATGGATTTTACAATATAGCTATTTATCCAGAAAGTATTAATAGTAATAAACACTTTATATATATTATGTATAATTGTTTTATAAGAAGAATACATATTGCTAAAATTTCACATAATATGTTTTGAAAATACTATTATCTCAAAAATGTTTTTTCTCTACTTTTTTAAACATTAATAAAATTATACGTTCACAAAAATATAAACTGAATTTGATAAATAAACATAAATTTTGAATTCCTAATTTCAAAATTATTATAGGGGTAGTTCTTGTTATTTTTTTAAAAAGTATCAAATTTTGATGAATTATAAAAAATATTGAAAATTAATTGAAAAAGTTATTTTAATCACATTTACTAATCATATTAAATTATATATTCATTTAGTTTTAATGTAATATTAGATATATGTAATTAAAATAAATAAAATCTGGGATATTATAATAAATTTTATTTTGAAAATAGTTTTAAAAATATTATGAAGTTTGGGTCATTTCCCCTTAAAGAACACACATTCTCATTACGTATAAAAGATTTATTTTAAAAAAATTTCTAAATTTATTTGAATATAATTTATAATAATGGATTTCATAATTGGAATAATCAGAACTTAAAATGTTTAAAAAGGTAAAGTTAAATTTGACCAAAATGAATAGTAAATGCAGTAAAATTTAATAACTACACTTATGGTGAAAATGATTTTATTACGGGTTAACCTAAAAATATAAGTGATATAATAACCTAACTATTTTAAAAAATCCCATTGAATGGATTTATTTTTATCCTGATTTCTTTATGACCTATTTTATTAGTTTTTTGGATACTATTCCAGGAATAGAGTTTATATTATAAGATAATTGATGAACAAATAAGAAATGAATACTTCTTCTTTTTAATAAAAATTAAGCTTTGGGAAAATGGAAAAATAAATAGGATTTTTTAAAGATGATATTATTATAGATAAATTATCTTTTTATTATAATAATATATTTGTAAATTTTATAGATGAAATTACTACTTAATATTTGTAATAAGAACCAATCAATAATTATTTAGTTAATAAATAATTAAATAATTAATAATAAATATAGAAAAAATGGTGTATTTTAAATTTATTATTTCTATAATGTAATTTTTTTAATAATAAATAATTTAAATAAGAAAGATTATATTATATTTGATTTCAAGAAATTTCTTGATATTTTTAGATAATATTAATACAAAAAAATGAATGATGAATAATATCCAAGGAACAATGATAGGGAGCTAAAATAATGAAATTACAAAGAATCGTCTATGATAAATTGAATTACATTGAGTGGAAACAATCCTAGGATAGAAAGAAATCAAAATTCTATCAATTTGGGACTCTTTGTAAGAATGGAATTATTCTATAACATTACCCTATCACTAAGTGTGATGATTGATAATATGATGGTTTAGTATCTACTTGCACCTTCTAATAGAATATTCAATAGACCATGTTACTTGTTCCTTACATGATATATTGTTTTAGACTAAAAAATAATATTTATCATCCTCTTTAATGAGGATTCCTATCCAATTAAAAATTAGAAGGCCCATGAGGATCACATTCACCTCTACTTTATGTGAATCACATATCCCAATGATGTATGAAAAGTCTACAATGACCATGCAATTATTGTCTCATCCCAACCACACACGAATCCAAAACATTAGGAATAATAAATCACTATCTTGAGCCTAAATAAACTAGGAACCCAATTAATCAATTTCCATTTGGAAGAGTCATTTTTTGATTAGAAATCTAAGAGGAACTGATAAAATAATGTTATAATTATGGTCTTAAAGTAATTAAATGTAGAGTAGTTGGAGATTGGATTAGTGGTAAGAACCCCATAATTCTACATGAAAACTGGGGGGTTCAAAACCCTTGGGGCGCGGGTATTGTAGCAGCACTATAGCGCTACTATAGCAGCCGAGATACTATTGTAATGGAAGAATTGTAGGGGCGACAGGGGAACTGTAGCGGCGGTAGGGGAACTATAGCGGTGGCAGGTACTGTGTGGTACTGTAGCAGTGTGGAACTGTAGAATTACTATTCATAAAATGGGTATTGGGCCTAAAATTTGGACCTATGGGCTATGTAATGGGCTAAATTCTCACTAGGATTATGGGATATGCAATGGGTCTCCCTCAACCCAGTTAAAGAGGTCGTTGATTTGCTTTAATAATAAAAATGGGGCTTCGTCCCCAACCTTTAAAAAATACTAATTAAATATAGAGGAAACCAATGAAGAATGTTATTTCCTATAATTAATGGATGACTAGATATTCTAATAGCCTCTATTGGAAATCAATTCTCTATACTTCTACTCTATTTCAGGTATATCCACTCTTCAAAACCAATGTTATCGGAAATTCTTCCTTTACACGGTCTGGTCAAACTAACTAGTGATGTGGCTGAACACCCCCAAACTAAATGTGACCAATCACTATTGAAAAATAAATTTTTTGGTGGATTAAAATATCGATTAATTAAAAAATATCTTGGTAACTAGGTGGACCCCACACTATTGGATACTATCATTAGTAGGTAGAGCATTGTTACATACAAGAAAAATAACAAAAAAGTTTTTTTAATAAAAACACTCCTCCATAAAAATTCACCCAATCAATATAAAGGATACGGAATATCTTGGTTATTATAGAAATATTTATTATCAATGGATCTAGTAATAGAGCTAGTAAGGATAAATTTATGAGGCTCACCAGACAACACAATTGAATCAAAAATTCTTTTCTGATGATCATCCATAGAGGTGAAAATAATGTTGGGTATCCCTATGGAATCTATGATAATATAAATTAGGTTGGGGAAGTTCGAAAAGATGAATATTACCAGAAAATTTTTGGTTAAAAAAGAAGACACCCCCTACTAATTAAAAATCTATAATGTTGTCGTAGGATTGAAAAATAAGGATGAACCATATTCTAAATTTTGGAGGATTTCACTCTCGGTAGACACCCATAACATCCATAAGTATGATGCATATATTTACTCTATAGAGTGTTCCCATACAAATTTTCCAAACAAATAATTTCATGAAGAACAGAAATAGATCCAAAAATAATTTTTTTAGTTGATACCCCCTTTTAATAAGACTATAATTCCATATACAATAAGGCCAATGAAACTACCCATCATGATGGTCATCCCACAAAAAGAAAACCAAGTATATCAAATCCTTTCATATTAGATTTGGGATTTTAGGGATCACCTGACGTGCATATGAATAGATGATATGACAGAATGAATCATATTAAATCTACCTAAAAATGATAAATATCTATTTTTTCATTTATAAATAGATCCCATGATTCTCTTGGTAACCATATAATAGCTCATATCACTTCCACTTCAAATGGATTCTCACTATCCTCAGTTGTTCACACCTTTATGCAAATTTGGTTTGGAATATAATAGTTTTTTTCACTTCACTACATACCTAGCCTAAACCAAGAATCCTTATTTTTTGATTGATGTCATCCTAGTATTAATTTAGTGAGAAAATATAAAGGATACACTATGAAGATTTAATATTCATATATGAGCATTTTTATATATATTTCTCAAAATAAATCAATTATTTATATAAAAATTATATATAATAATATCTATATATTAAATATGTATAGTTATTATTATATCAATTTGATAACCTATAATGATACACACATACATCAAATGGATTAGGAAATCTGGATTTGTGTTAATAGTAGACTACCAGCTCGTTAACAAATGCTGATCGTTTATCCATTTCCACCTCCAATGGTTGTGAATAATGATAAAAAAATACTCTATATGTTTGTGTGTATATATATTTGATATTGATAATTTTATTTTCATCTGTAATTATTATATCACACATACCATTTTTAATTTCATTTTCATTGGAATAGATAAATGTCATTTATATATATGATAGACAACCATCTCGTGATGCGATGTGATTTTTCCATGCCTTAAACGAAATGTATTAATGATATTTTTAATACAAATATGTGATATATATGATATTAAAATGAAAATAATATATATATATATATATCATTTACCTTTATTTCTTTTAATAACTTATGAAAATGGAAACAATGTTCATGTTTACATTGGGAATACCATCTTAATGAATGGTGTATATCATTTCCTATCATTAAACATTATGGATTAGTATGTATACATATAAAATTAATATATATGATATTTATATCATTGTTTATACTAATCAGATGATGAAACAATTATCTATGAATGGGGAAAAAATAACAAGTCAAAGCATTTACTGAAAACAAAGTTGTTATTACCCAAAAAGTAACTCTAAAATCGAAATGTTAATAAAAAGGTAATATAATATAATTATAAAAAAAATTATTACATATATATATATATTAAAATTATCTTCATTATATATTAATTTTCAATTACTACAACAAAAGTCAAGACATAATGTAATGGGATTTCTACTCACTCATTTATATCTAAGATACATATGAAACATCACCACTATATTCTTTTATGTGGAGTATATACTGACCATGAATTTTTTTCATTATGTGTGTAATTAAAACTATAGGCATTTAAATATATATTTGATTATGTCTATTTAATAGGTTCTTGATTAATATGTTAAAAATGATGTAACGGACTTTTGTGGAAATTTTCCTTCAATAATACGTATATTATGTTATGAAAAAATATCCAATCAAGATGTATAAATAAAGAACATTTTTAATGTAATATACTTATATTATACATATTCATTAAATATTTCGTTTCATTTTACATTAATTCTTTATGGTCCATTCGATTTAATGTTACCAAATTGCTTATGATTTTTTGTTCCACTACCATCATTTGTCGGGATTATTTACGATTAATATCTAATGTTAAACACTTATGTTCTATATGTCAATAATTCTTCTGAAATTTTTAATCCTTTATTTTCATCATATAAACATGTAATGATAAAATTTTCCACATTTATTTTCATAATATTTTTTTTTTTTTGAAAACCGAACTTCATTTATCTCTTTGGTGGTAAATCTATTTTCATCCAATAATAGATATTTTAAAAAATAAGAAATTATTTATTACACTATAATGGTTTTTAAAAGTCATTTACACCGACAATTGAAATATTAAAAAATTTCATTAAAAGTAAAAATAATTTCTACTAAATCAATATTAATTTGGATTTTAATGAATTTTTTAAAATAATCATTGACTTTAACATTTATTCCATTAACCATATTTTCTGAAGTCATGACTGCTCAATGATGTCAATAATCACTTATAAATTTTAAATTTTCTTTTCAGTAGAGTATTTTTTCTTTAATATTTAGGAATAATTGATGTTTAATATTAATTTTTTTAAAAAAATGGGTTTGAAAATGATTTATTTCTCTAGAAATTACTTCTAATTTGGAATATATATTTTTAATAGGATATGTTTTAATTTTTTATAAATATTCTCTTATATTTTTGTAAATAAAAATTTTTAAAAAACTATTCTGAAAATGTTAAATTTTTAAAAAATTTATTTTTCAAAAATGTTTATTTTTATTATGAAATGTTTCAAATGATCTATTAATATAGTTTTCTATCCAAGATAACATTATTTGTTGTTACCTAAGCCTTATAATGGATATTATCCAAATATATTATTCTTATTATTTCTCTAAACTATATATGTTTATATGAGAATAGTTTTATGAAACTCGTTTCTTTCCCTAAGGGTAATACAATATCACAATTATTAAGAAATCAACTTTTTTCTATGGGGTATGATATTATTAAGTGATGAAATAATTATGAAAACATTTCCTTCTACAGAGGTTATTATATTATGATGTTTCTATGATACCCCATTTATTTCAAGGGTTATGATATGGTGAAGGATTATGACCTTATGGAATACATAATTATTATTTTCATTATGTGATTAGTGGATAATATAACTCCCTATAGTGAATTAGAAACTGATTTATATTTCATTAGATATTCATGACTATAATGGGCACTAAAATTAGTTGAGTAAGGGACTATGTACACTATAATGGTTTTGGTAGTGAACCCATTTCACCATGGGTACATGGATTACTCTAGGTACGATGTTGAGTCCCACATAAGAGGTGTATCCAACTAAAATATAGGTATAAAAAAGATATCCCAATACTAAAAAAGGGTAAATACGAGGTCATTCCAATCTTGAAGTTACTACATGGGTTCATACCCCAAGACTAAGATGTTATGAATATCTTTGTGGGTATCCTTGACATCAAATTTTCTATACTTTTATGTTTTCCATTAACTCCATTTCTTATACCATAGTTATTCTTTAATGGATCATGTTATTTGTATCACTATATTATTCTTGTCTTATGTATATCAAATAATTATTCCATAACATGAGATTATGATATTTGATATATAAGTTGTGTTTTTATAATGTTATTCCCATGTTCAGATATAGTTAAGTTTAGGAATTTCTTATGTATCTCAATTTTTTACCCTTATTGAGAATATGGGATCACCTTTTTTCTATTTCCTTTCAAAAAAGTAATGACAAATTTTTGGATATTGGAATAATAAATAAGAGGATATTTTTTTGGATACACTGAATGTCATTCACGAGAATAGGACAATGTGTTACATGTTTCAATGGAAGTATTATATTATAGACCACAAGTGTCTGATTATATAATATAACGAATATTAATTTAAAATTTGTAATATAAATATATATATATATAATAATCTTAGGTAAATATATTTGGTACCTAAGGAAAGGTTTGGTTAACCTATGGAAACTAGGACAAGAACACATTAGTGAGATCCATACTTATATTTATAAGGGTACGTTTAGGGATATCTCTAAGAATATGTATATAGATGAATTAATGTAAATAAAAATGTCCTACAATTTTGATAATGTATAGAGGGAGAAGATTAAAAGAAATGACATACCTTTATAGATACTACTATTTTATGTGGCTCAGTTATAGATATTTCGTGGGAAAAAACCCTTAAAAACTGTGTTGAGCTTGACTTGGTAGGGAACTGGTTTATGAAAATGGGTTTTGCCACACACCTCATTGGGATCAACCAATGAAAATAATTCGGAAATTATAAAAATTATTATGAAACATCATGAACTATTTAAATAAATGATGATGTTTAATGAAAAATTATTAGTCTACGGTTCCCATGATTAAAAACAAAAGGGTTAGGATTTAACCATCATATAAGTAATTTTTTTAGAATTTTTGGTTTTCTAAATATAATTATTATTGAACAAAATTTACTTTTTGGTGTTAGTCAATGGTTGAAAATAAAATTATCTATGTTAACATTAAATGTGATGGGAAATTTATAGATTCACAACCAAATGATATTATTACTATAGTGTTTGACGTTTTTATAATTCAAATCACACTTTTGATGATGATGATTAAAAACATGTAATTTATCCAACAATAGGACTGGGCAATGAAAATAATGAAATAAGTCATTGTGAAATTGGGAAGTGGAAACCATAGTATATATAATATTCATTTTCTATTATACAAATAATATGGGAAGAAAAAACCATGTGAAATCTTTATGGGAACGAGAATATGTTAGGACTATGAAAAAGAATTGAATAAAGAAAGTAATTCTGAGGGGATAATGAAAGGATATGTTAATAAAATATATAAGAATTAGTTTCTCCTGACGATATCATCAATGGTCAAATATTTCATATGGTAAAATTATGTTAATTATTAAAATTCATTTCTAATAATGGAAATCTGATGATGAGTATCGACATTATCAAAAAAGAAATTGTTATAAAAATGATGACAAATAAGCTATGAAATCCATATGAAATGAATGAGGTATTAATAAATAATAGCAGCATAACTAGTTAATTTTTTAATAATGAGTTAATCAATGTGTTTATATATTATTATTTTATAATTATGTGATATGAATATATAAAATTATTATTTCATTAATTTTTAAAATAATGATTTTAAAGAATATGATAAATTGTATTGATGGACAAGAAATGTGGTTTACTATAATAATGATGATTTGATAATTGTAAGATAAAATATATTATGTTTTAGATATTGAGATAATGTAGTTGGGGAAAATAGGTTCCAGATATGAATAAGTAAAGTGGACGGTACAGATTAGATACGAACTGCTTAATGATATCTTGAAAAAGTAGTTTATGACATTATTGATTGTGTTTATAGATTTTTTAGATATAAGGATTATATCCATTGATTTGTGATTTATTTAAATCATAAATAATAAATTGTTTTTTCTATAATTTTTTATGTTAATTGTGATCATTACCAAGTTTCTGGAGAATATTTTTTGAAGAAATTAAAATGTTTGGTATTTGAAAATCAAGAATAACACTATGATATATGGGGGGTGCTATCTAATATTATTTTGAGAGTCTTAGTGATCATTAATTTAATTTAAACTTGTGGAATGACGATATGGTTTAACATTTATATAATGGTTTATATTTATCTTTGGATAGAGTTTTAGAGAGAAATGAGTTACTTCTCCATATGAATATTTATCTATATTGGATCACTTGTGTTAAAATATGTTATAATAATGAATAAATTATTTATAATTATATTATGAATCTTATGATACATTATTTAATTAGGAAAAATAAATCCACCTTCATTTTCTTAGAGTAATAAATGAAGTGTAAATGGATCATGTCACTTTCAAGAGGTGATATTTTCATAATGAAATTCAATGGAAATAAAGAATTATAGTTTTTAATGAATATTTTTGAAATAAATTTTTTACAAATTATCCCCATTTATGATGGTATAACTTTAATATTTTACTCCTATTTTTTATATTTTTTCATCGTTAACATTCTCTAGATCTCCCAATTTTTTCAACAATGTTCTTTATCACCCTCCATCATAATTTGGGTGTCACTTTCATCTTTATGTATACGATATGAACTTACACTTATTTTATACATCATTAATCATAGTTTTGTTATTATATATTAATTACACAAATCCATTAATATTATTCAGTAGTATTTTTTTTATTAAATCTCATTATGTTGCGAGTTTCTATTAAAAATATTCAAATTTTAACCCTTTAATGAATAAGAATAATTTTCAAGGAGAAACTACATTTATTGGGGTTAAAGTTTAACAAACATAGATATTTTGAAATATATTTTTCATTAAAATACATAATTTAAAAAAATTAATATTGATTTTATATGACATCACACAAAACAAAAATTTTATATTATGCTTCATGCAACACTGAGTTATCTTGTCTGAAACAAGATTGTGAGTTTTAAGAATAGTTTGATATATTATTAATATTACTATTTAAATGTGAATTTTATGACATATCTATTAAATATAGAGTTATAAATAATCATATCTATTTTTTTAAATGGTTTTACATAAAATAAAAAAATTCATATAAAATTACATAGTATGTTTTAAAAATTCCATTTTTTCAGAAATATAATATTAATATTTTTATTAACATTATTAAAATAACATTTGGGAAATTTTAGAAAAAAAAATTGAAAAAAAATTATCCAACTCTATCTTAAATTCAAAATTATCTTAGGGGTATTTTTCAAGAATTTTTTATAAAAAAATTAATTTTTTAATGCTCTTTGAAAAATACTAAAATATAATTGAAAATGTTCATTCCATATATTTTATTTATAAATATAAATTATAATAATAATTTTTAAATGTAATATGTGGTCAATTTTATATCAACAAATCCAATGTAGGCCTCTGGAATGAATTTCATATTGGAATTTATATAAAAACAATATGAACATTTGAAAAGATTCTCTTTAAAAAACTGTTTTCTCACCCTTTATGTTTTATTTTTTCCATATGGTGTGAATATTTATATTATTAATTACATTAAGACATAATATAGTAGTATATGGGTGTTCCAAATAAAATGTCAATGTTGTATTTCATGTCATGTTGTAATTTAATGTGCATGTAAGTAATTTGGAATATAAACTACTAAATTTTTCAGCCCATTAGGATGTCAGTATTATATATATACTAGTGTGTTATTTTAATTTTCCGACTCCAGGATACTAGGGTTGGGGTATTTACAATTTTACCCATAATTTTAATTTTTCCTTCCCATATAAATCTAAAAAATATTCTCCAATTTATAGTAAGTAAATTAATGTAGAAATTAGGGGATTTTTTTAATCTGTGTCTTAAATACAACCCCCATTTTTTATAAATTTATGATTTTATAAATGATTCCAACAATGGGAATAAGTGGAAATGGTTTTAAATTTTAATTAAATATTGTTAATTATACTTGGATTAACTTATAATATCATACCATATTATCATTATTCTAGTTAATTATTATTTATGAAGTCCTAGTGAATTAAAACATGGAGGATTTATTTTTATAATCCTTTTGTTAATCATCAATGGATACTTCTACATCCAGACCTATTATTTTACATTTTGATTTAATATTCATATCTATATTTTTTGGGTGAAAAACATAAAAGATAAAAAATAATAAGTAATTTATCTCAATCTTCCCAATATTTTTAATATGGAAACTTGGATTAATCATGATTTATTATCTGTTTCTAAATTGATTTGATTAACTATAATAATATTATATTCCATAAATAATCCCATGATAAATTATTATATGATAAAATAATAATTCCAAAGGATAATGAAGAATTTGATTAAATGTTTATTGATAATAAGATAATATTATAATTCATGAATTGAAAGAGAATTAATATTAAATGTTATTTAATAAATATGAATATTACAGAAATTATATTTGATATAGAAATGTGTCATCTCATGAAGATATATAATTTTTATTGGATAAAATAATATTATAGCATATAAAATTGTTAAAAATAATAAATAATTTTCATGATAATTATAGTTATAATTATAGACATTATATAAATTAAATGATAATTTCCATTAAATTGAAATTATATTTGTTCTCTTGTAACTTTATTAGAGGATTCTTGGGATTTATTGTTAAATTGAAAATATAAATCAAGGGAATGAAATTCATTAATATAAGGTCGTATATTAATATTATTTTGACTATAATATTATTTATTATGTTGGATTATTATTTTTATATATAAATATAACTATTTAAAAGAATTTAATTAAGATTCATGACCTATATATTTTATCCAATTTGAATATGTTAATTTTTGATAATGAATGTTTTGGGATGTGTGATCCGGTGTAAAAATTGATATTAAATTATATTACACTTACATTTACATGATACATTGTTTTATATAATAACATTTTTAATCATAATTAATATGGTTTGATATTAAATAACTTCCTAAATCTTGAATTTCACTATTTATAATAAGGAGTCTTGTTGAAATAATCATCATTGAGATTATTGATATATGAATAGGTTACCTTGGTGGAATAAACTTTGAAGTAAATAATATTTATCATTATTAATATTAATGTCCAAAGATATTAGGGATTAGCCATTAGATTATTCTTGCATAAGTAATGATATGAAAATTTAATGGTTTGTAAATCATTTATTTAGGGTATAGTGAGACTGATATTGATTGATAATGAATGGAATTACTTATTCTCTTCAATAGTTTCCTTTGAATTCATGTGTCTAATAATGAATTCAATATATATATTTTCTCTGATTATTTAGAGAAACAGTGTGATTTAATGATATCATTTTTTTTGAATAATGGGAGGGGATGCCGAAAGTTGTAATGTTTGAATGAGGATCCAATTATGGTGATGATGGTTGGTGGCGATGTTCATGGTCATTATGGTGTAACATAGTACTGGTTATAATGATTATGTTATCATGTGATACTAGATATGATATGATGATATGTAGTGTTTGATACACATTGATATGTTGGGCCATATTCATAGAGAGGCTTTCTCATCGACACTTACTTCTTGATAAATGCATTATCGATTGACTATGTGTAGAATGAATTTATATAATAAATATAAAATTATATAAAGTTGTTTAAAACTATTCTTTATGTGTTCGTCATTTATATGGGGCGTTGTTATTTTTCCTAGAGTACCAGAAAGTTTGTGAATCTATTATTGAACTAATGAATAATATTTTTGTTTTTTCTTTATAATGTTGACATACATGACAATATATGAAAAGTAATAAAAATTATGTCATCACATTAAAAAAAATATTAACCAATGAAAATATTAACTCACGTATTCTTATATGATACCTACAACCTAGTACTGGTAACCAAGAGTCCTATGTGTTGTTAGTGGAATATAAATCTATTGATTTGAAGTTACACATGGTGTGGTGGTGATAAATATTTATATCACATTTACATATATATATATATTATCTTATTCAAAAGAAGAAACACAGGTAGTGGTATTGCCTCTAAGTGGACTCAATGAGGTGTCTTCCATATCATCCATTTCATTGAAGAGTGGTTGGTTAACTGCCCACTCTAACCCCATCCATTGTTTTGTTAGAATTATTTATTAGAATACATAGTGTTTATCTTTATCCATATGTTTCTATTGAGTTACTTAATGGATTTTCAATATTATACACAGATTTATATCCATAAATAATTCTCTTAAATTATTATGGGTATTCCATATATGTGTTGTGATGGATTTATTAATAATTCATTATATAAAAGCTGTGGAAAATCTTACAAGCTATTGTTATAATCTTTTTATGTGTGTGAGATAAATAGAAGATGATATGTTGTGATGCATTGTGATCAAGACTAATGATTGTGAGATACTATAAAGCATGGGGTGTAAGTAATATTTCCTTATCCTTATATTCAACATGCTTATGTACCTTTTCATAGAGTTGGATTTTTATGTGAAACACTATTGTGAAATGGAAAACCATTTTTGAGATGGTATATTTGTGCCTTATTGAAATAAATTGACTATACAACTATGGATATGATATCTAGTAAGTGATGAATGGTGAGGATAATGAAACAGTAGATAAATTATATTGGTAATAAGTTACAATAACTTATTTAATCAAAACTCTTATATACGGTTACTAAATAAATTGAATGACAGATTTAGTGTTGGATAAAATTGAGAAAACATGTTATTCTCACCATATATATATTTATAATATTATTCATGTCTGGAATACATGGTCAGTGATTGAGCTAAATATTAATTTTTCAAGGACTTGATTATGAGCTGTTCGAGATTTGTGGTTATTGTTGATGAACTGTTTTACTATTTTTAGTTTTTTCAATTATATAAAATTACACTCATTTATTAGGGATAATTAATAATTATAAGAACATTTTTTTAGTTGTTTTCTCACATAGAAACTATTACTTCTCAAATAAATATTTGGGTAATTCCTCACATGTGTGTGATTATATGTCCAAATTAATTCTCTCCAAAACTAACATATTTAATATAGAAATCAGGGTGAAATTATCTCTATTAATTAAAATATGTCTTAATAGGGATTTAATTTTTGGTATATGGTCATAAAAAATTATTCCTTACATGACGATTTGTATAATAGATAAAGGGGAGTTAAAGAAGGTAAAAAATTTAATGAGTTGGTATTGGTGATTACAATTTCCTTATAAGTCTACCGTTGAAGTACAAAAAAATTCATAGTATTTAAATTCATGAATAAAATATTCTAAGGAAAAATAGGACAATATAATTAATTGAATTATGGTAGGTATTGGACAATGTAATTAGATCAATCATTGTAAATAAATTAAAAGCATGGGAACATATTACATGTGATGGAATTGCCTCACGTTGAATTACTGAAATTATTTAAATATAATATATTACATAATACTATGAAATGGATCAAAATAGACATAATTTATATGGTAGATAATGATAAGGTTAAAATCCATTATTCTACTAAAATTTATACTTTTTATGTTATAATTTATACATTTTTTCTATTTAACACCCTCATTAACCCTTTTTTATCATTACACAAGGCGTAACTAGTTTTCTACTCAATAAGTCATATATTCACATCTCAGGTGAATAATGGTAAGAAAATTTTCATTGTAGGTCATTTTTATCATTTCCCAATTAAAATGCCATATTTATTTTTTTATCATATAAAAAAATATTAGTTAACAGAAAATATCAATAAAATAATTTTTCGGATTATTTGTTTAATTTTTTTTCAATTTTAGCAAAAGAGACATTAAAATCAAATATAAACACGTTTTCAATAATTTATAATTTATAAAAACATATCAAAAAATATTCTAACCACAATTAAATATAAATATATTAATTTTATCAATTTTAAAATTATTTAGTTTCATTTTTAAACTTGTTTCATAAGAACACTATCTACTTTTTCTGAGAATTTGAGATATTTATATAAGAACTATAAATTAAATAAGATACTATAATAAAAACAATTGTTTAATATTAAAAATATGTTTTATATTCTCTTATAATTTCTTCTTATGGTTATGAATCATATCTGAGAAATTAAAATCTTTAATTTGACATTTTGCCTTTATCCATTAGTTAAAAAAATAAATTAACAAAAAAAATTTAAAAATTTTCCATAATTTTATTACTGGAAGGATATGGTTGAAATTCACTCATCCATTAAAATATGTGACTTCTTTTATTTTTATTTTTAGAAATAATCACATATTTCTGACCTTAAATAGTAGGTTTTATTGATTTTCATGTTGATAAAAATTCACCACGTTTTAATTAATTATGACTTAAAATAAGAGGGGATTATTTAAAATATTTAAATTTCATGAATCTGAATATATAATTCAATTTTTTAATACTAATTTCTATAAATTGAATAAATAAATTATTAAAGGAATTCATAAAATTAAAATAAAAATTGTTTTTCGGAAACTTTGTTTTTATTCAAAAATGATTTAATTTAAAAAATCATGCATAATGTGTATTAATATTTAATTAATTATATAATTTCTTATTATGGGAGACATTTTCTAACATTAGGATAAGATTTATAACATAATAGTACACATAAATTGCATATTTAATGAAATGATATTGTATTTTTTAAAATATGTATCTATTTTGGTATTCAATAAAAAAATATATCATTTCATAAAAGTGTAAAGACCCATAAATTTCAAGGAAATCTTTTTCTTAATTTTCTTTAGAATTTTACAAGAACGCAATTTCTGACGGCACCTGATTCCGAAGCCCGGTGTGCCTGGAATCATTTTTCGAAGTTTGGCTCGGGTACGTTTAGTGAACGGACGAGCGGGTTTTTCTAACTTTTGAACTAGTGCCTGGAATCGAATTCTGAGGGCACCGATGAAATCGCAGCGCCGGTATTTGCTTAGAAACGCCTCTTCCGGAGTTGCGTTTGCTCGGGTGTGGTTTTTAATTTTTGGGCTTAAAGTTAAGAAATAAAATAATTGTACGACAAACTTAATTTTATTTCACTTAATCCACTTGAAGCCACTAAACTGAGTTGAAACGGATATGGTACTATCCAAAAATATCCTACCCTCTTGGTAGGATATTTGTGAGGTGGGGCCCACACGAGCCTCGCAGTTTCTTTTCCGCTAAGTAACACACCCGCGAAAACCCGTCATTATGAAAGTCAACTGACACGTTTTCTTAAATTCTTAACAGACCATTTAATTGGGCGGTTTTATTTGTGAATTAAATGGGCAGTTTCTTTCGTTGAATTAATTCTACGAATTAAGGGGTCGTTACTTACCTCTTTTTCGTTTGTTGGCGTAATAATAAAATAAGACCAACACAACATTTGGAGGATTACACGTTGAGAGGCTTTGACAGAATTCTTGATCCTTCATCCTCCTTCGCAAAGAACGCGAAGAACGCGAAAAATGCGAAGAACGTGAAGAATGATGTCACCCTCTGAGTTTGACGATGTTTCATCTGAGACGTTCTTCCCCGCCCCGATCTCCGATCACCAACTGCTTGAGGTAAGAGATCTAGGGTTTCTTTTTAATCTCCTCTGTGGTTTTTAACAAAACACGGATTTAGTTATTTATAATTAAATCTGTTGTTTCTTGGTCCGTTGAGTTCGTCGACACAATGCCGGATTCCGCGACGACGCGACGCCCTTCCGCGACGACGTGACACCTTCCGCGACACGACGATCGCCTCCTTCCGCGGCGATCAATTTCCGCGAAGAACCCACGGACGACGACTTGACGAGGTAGGGATTTGTTTTGGAAATGCCTTTATTCCCGTGAACGTTTATTTAAAATTAAAGAACCGGTTTCAAATGAACAATTTTAATTTGTTAAAATTGTTGTTTCATGTGTTAAATTATTTTCTCCCGTTGTTGTTATCTAACGCGGAGGGTGCGGGCCAAACGAACACGGCCCGACAACCCTCCGTCGTTCTTCGTGGTTGTGAGGATTTGGCGGGTGACGACAAAACGTGACGCAAGGGCAATTTGTTGATCCCTCAGTGAAGAATGGAACTCGGGAGGAACACCGGCGCATACGGGAAGGAAAACGAACCACCGGAGCAACTCCGATGGCCCGCGGAAGATTCTGGCGGCACCGGCGGCCCAGCGCGCCACCGGACGAGACCGCCGTGGCGGCGGTGGCCAACGGACCCGTGGCCACGCGGGTCCAGCTCGCCCGCACGACACGCGGCTGAAGCCGCATCCGTTGCTCCAGCACGGCCCCAACGTGGGGCCGCGGCATCTCCAAACCGCGGGGGCAGCGCCCCGCGGTGCATGGTCGTTCGGCCGCTCGGCCGAACTGAGCCAGGCCGGTTCGACCGGCCGGGCCGCACCCTGGCTGGACCGGACCGGGTCGGGTTGACCTGGTTCGGCAGACCCATGGGGGGTCGGGCCGGGTCGGCCCGGGCCCGGACCCCCCGTCTTCGGACCGTTTTCGGTCAAATGCCCGTAACATGAGCTACGGGCCTCCGAACGACGCGCCGTCAGCGGCAACGCAATCCTTGGGTCGAGATGGTCGTTTCGGTATATCTTAATCAAGGTTTCGTAATACTTTGGGTTCGGCCGAGTTGGTTCGTACACGAAACCAACCGGGCCCTCAGAGCGGAAACGCTCATATCCTGAGCTACGGACGTCTGATTGACGTGCCGTCAGCTTTGTTGAATTCCTCTATGTGAGACGGATATTTTGGCACACTCCGCCCGAGGTTTGGACACAGGAGGAGTAAGGTCGGGTTGGTTTTTCCTTAAAAACCAACCGGGCCCCTAGGACGAAAAAGCCAATAACTCTCAGACCGGGCGTCCGATTGACGCGTCGTCTGCGACGTTGAGTTCCTGTTGACGATACGGAGCTTTTGGATACATCAACTTAGGACTTTGTGACAGTTGATGTATCAGTCTCTCGGCTTGTGGAGCAGACCCTCCCGAACGAGCTTGCTGTGTGCGGGAACCCTAATATTGGTTGCGACTGCTACTTCGACAGCGACGACCATGTAGAGATCCTCAGTGGACTGCGACGACAGCTGTGCAGAGATCCTTAGTGGACTGCGACGATGACTGTGTAGAGATCCTCATTGGACTGCGATGACTACAGCACTCAGCGATCCTACGTGGATCAGTGCTACAGGTCCTGTGTGGGCCCGATCCTGTGTGGGTCCGATCCTGTGTGGGTCTGATCCTGTGTGGGTCAGCGCTCAGCGGTTCTATGTGAGCCAGCGCCTACAGGTCATGTGTGGGCCCGATCCTGTGTGGGTCATTGCGGGGGTTAGTTACCTATCGATCCTTTGTGGGTCCGATGACTTAGATGGATCAGTGATCATCTTTATCGTCATTCGAAGAAGTATACCTATGTGAGCTGAATCTTGAGTTACTCTCCTTGTGGATTGTGTTGAGCTATCCTGTGTGGATTTACTGTTTACTCTCCTTTGTGGATTGCGTTGATCTATCCTGTGTGGATTTACTGTTTACTCTCCCTTGTGAATTGTGTTGAGCTATCCTGTGTGGGTATACGTTTGCTTTCCTATGTGAACTGGGTTGTGCTTGGGCTCAGACGTTGGAGCCGAATGGGAATTGATGACTTAGGTATATGAATGGAAATATACCTAAATCGTGTCAGATGTTACTTCATGATTGTATCTTTCCTTTGTGGTTTATCCTTTGTGGATTTCGGGAGACCTACGGGGGTCTCGGGGTCCCTACTGAGTAGCTTATACTCACCCCTGCATGGGCTATGCCCGCACTACGTTGTGTTGGTTGCAAACGACGGACAGCGCTGATCGTGGTGGAGGCTTGCAGAGCAGGATGGTACCTGGAGGTGGACCACTGGGCGGGACGTACTCGGAGCGGATGGCTGGACCGAGGAGCTGTGGAGGCTATCTATACCCACCCTTCAGGGGGGACCTTCAGAGGACGGCTTGACGCTGTGGCTTTTCTTTTCAGTTGCTGTTTTTCCCATTCAGTTATACTTTACAGTTGGGCTTGTATTTCCAGCCCCTTTTACTTTCAACACAGCTTGGACAGTTTTTATTTAGTGTTTACATTTCCGCTTGCTTACTCTGTGGTGCTTGTTTACTTTTCAAAGGCAATGCCTTCCCTTTTTACTCGGATTTACGCCTTGGTGCTAGTCGCCAGCCTATGGCCGATGGAAGGTGGGTTTGGGGTAGTCACGGCTTGGGCCCCGAGGACGGGTCGTGACAAATTGGTATCAGAGGTGGTCGATTCTACCACAGACTCTGATCTTTCTTCTATGTGAAGCAATAGTATTTAGCATATTGGGTGTGGTTATCAGTTCAGGGAGTCCAATGTTGGTGCGGCGGCCGACATATCCATACACCAGGACCCTGACTTCTAATTTCCGACTTAATGCATGAAAACATTGATTGCATGTGTGTTTCATGTTTTCTTTGTGATTACTTGTGTCAGCTCACCAGGTATACTGTTCTGACCGTGGCGCACTTGTTTCCTTTTCAGGATGGCCCCACGACGGCAGACAGCTAGGGTTCCGAGAGTAGAGCGCGACGACAGCCCGCCGAGCGATGAGGCCTCGGTATAGGGCCCGTTAACGGCAGAGGCACTGGAAGTACCTTTACCCGCCGAGCCCCCGATGCTTCCAGCACCGACCGCTGACAATGCGCGTTGCCTCGGAGCTCTGCACGAGTTCCAGCGCCAGTGACCACCCAGGTTTCGTGGGGAGACGGACCCCCAGGCAGCCGAGGACTGGATGGAGGCGGTCGTACGAGTTTTCAGTCTAGTGAGGACACCAGCAGACCTTATGGTGATCCTCGCGGCAAGCCTAATGCACGCAGCAGCGGGACGATGGTGGATCTTGATGCTCCAGGTGCACGATGAGGCCTCTCTCATCTAGACGGACTTCGAGAGCCACTTCCGCTCAAAGTTTGTCTCGGCCACCCTCCGTGTGGTGCGCATTAAGGAGCTTCTTCAGCTGCGGAAGGGCAGCTTGACGGTCGCCCAGTACGCGGCGAGGTTTGCCGACCTTTCTTGCTACTCGACAGACATGGTACGAGACCCCTTCTTCCAAGCCCGGACCTTTGAGAAGGGTTTGAGACACGAGATCAGGGCATCGCTGATCTCCCTCAGCATCCCGACCCAGGCAGGGGTGCTAGAGCGAGCCCTTCTGATCGAGAGCTTTCTGGCAGAGTCCACAGTGAGACCTACCGCAGGGCGGTAGGTAGCGGAGTCTTCGGCAGCAGGTAGCCGACGGATGACTTAGGGTTCCAGGAAGACCAGACCTTCCGGCAGATGACCTCGGGACACTGGCTCAGCAGTGCGGGGCACACAGCGCGGAGCCAGTCTTCCGAGAGGCAGGCAGTGCTACGCCTACGACGGGCAGGGCCACATGGCTCGTGACTGCCCGACCCGATGTACCGAGGAGCAGCAGATGGTGGAGGGACCACCCAGGCAGAGGCAGAGGCTCGACCGTGGTGGTCCGCAGGGAGGAGGCGGACGAGGCAGAGGAGCTGGCCGAGCAGCAGGTGGTGGGAGATGCTTTGAGGCTCTGCCACCACCACCACTAGGAGGTCTGCCCCGACCACAGGGAGCTAGCGAGAAGAGATAGGCACAGCTCCAGGCAGCGGAGGCCTACGACCACGGTGCTTCAGAGATGATTCAAGGTACGATCTGTGTCTATTCCACCCTTGCTGTAGTTCTTATAGACACAGGAGTGAGTCACTTTTTCATAGCCGCTGCCCTTGTTCGGAGCTCAGAGATTCTGATAGAGCCGTTGGCTCGATCCTTACGGCTAGAGACCCCTACGGGAGCAGACTCGACGATTACGCACAGGTGTCGGCAGTGTGAGCTTACTCTAGGAGGCCAGAGCTTCAGCTGGGATCTTCTTGTAGCGGCGTCGAGGCCTTACGACATCATCTTGGGCATGGATTGGTTATCTACAGTCCATGCTCAGATTGACTGTTTTAGGTGCAAGGTGTGATGTGTGTGCACCGACGGGAGCAGGTTCACCTTCATCGGCGATAAGGGAGCCTTTGCAGCACAGGATGGACTCTCGTAGAGAAGGGGACATCCCATCACTCATCAGTTGGCTAGCCTCATCCTAGGAGCAGTGGACGTGCAGAGTCCTAGTTTTCCTGCAGTGGTGGATCAGTATGCGGACGTCTTCCCCGACGACGTCCCAGGACTACCTCCTCGCAGAGAGGTAGACTTTTATATTGACATGTACCCCAGGATAGCCCTGATATCCACTCCAGCGTATCGGATGGCCCCCGATGAGCTGCGAGAGCTGCAGGTATAATTGGAGGACTTGCAGGGCAAGGGGTTCATCTGACCCAGTGTTTAACCCAGGGCTTCGCCGATTTTGTTCGCCAAGAAGGTGGACGGGAGCTTGCGACTTTGTGTCGATTATCGTCGCCTGAACCAAGTGACAGTGAGGAACAAGTATCCTCTACCGAGGATTGATGACCTCTTCGATCCGCTCAAGGGAGCATGGTGGTTCTCTAAGATAGACCTCAGATCAGGCTATCATCAGCTCAGAGTTCGAGACGAGGACGCGTAGAAGACGACATTCATGTGTCGGTATGGCCACTATGAGTTCTTGGTTATGCCCTTCGGCGTAACCAACGCTCCAGCAGTGTTCATGAGCCTCATGAACAGGATCTTCCAGCCATTCCACGATCGATTTTTCATGGTCTTCATCGACGACATTTTGTTGTACTCGACCACGGAGGAGGAGCACACCTACCACTTGCGGGTTGTACTAGACACACTCCGAGAGCACCAGCTTTACGGAAAGCTCTCGAAGTGCCAGTTCTGGTTACGTGAGGTCCACTTCTTGGGGCACGTCATTTCTGAGGCGAGAGTTGCAGTGGATCTCATAAAGATCGAGGCAGTGCTAGCTTGGGAGCCACCCAGGAGCGTGACGGAGGTGCAGAGTTTCTTGGGTCTAGCTGGATACTATCGGAGATTTGTGCTAGACTTCTCCAGAGTTGCGACGCCACTCTCAGCTTTGACGAAAAAGGGGAAACCCTTCGTGTGGTCAGACAGATGTCAGTAGAGCTTCCAGGAGCTGAGACATAGATTGACCAGCGCACCTATCTTGAGGTTGCCTGAGGAGGGAGTTGGTTACGTAGTCTACTATGATGCATCAGGGACCGGAATCGGGTGTGTCCTGATGCAGGAGAGGGTCGTGATTGCCTATGGATCACTTCAGTTGAGGCCGCATGAGCAGAACTACGCTACCCATGACCTGGAGTTAGCAGCAGTGGTCTTCGCTCTGACGACTTGGCGGCACTATCAGATGGGCGAGCGCTTTACAGTCTTTTCTGACCACCAGAGTCTCAGGTACATCTTCTCTCAGAAGGAACTGAACCTGAGACAGCGGCGATGGCTCGAGTTCCTCCAGGACTATGACTTTGAGATAGTCTATACTCCTGGGAAGGGGAACGTGGTAGCCGATGCCCTCAGCAGGAGGATGGGCATCCAGCTACTTGAGGAGGCGACAGAGCAGCTAGCCGCTTTGCAGATATCCTTCGTGGATAGAGACGGAGCAGCCTTCCTTCAGTCTCTCACCATCTCTCCTCCACTTCTACAGCGGGTCAGAGAGGCTCAGCGTGGGGACGCTGACTATGAGACACAGCGTGCACAGATATCCTTGGTACAAGCACTTGATGGTTTCTCCCTTGGAGCAGATCACGACGTCATTTTCAGAGGACGTACCCTGGTACCATTCGCTTTACGATAGGAGGTGATGAGAGAGTTTCACACTTCTCCTTTGGCGGTACATCTTGGAGTGGCGAAGATGTACCAGGATCTCAGACTACAGCACTAGTGGTCGGGCATGAAGAAGGTTGTGGCAGAGTTCGTTTCACGGTGCCTCACCTGCCAGCAGGTGAAGGCAGAGCATCAGGTACCAGCAGGCTTGGTACAGCCCTTCACCCTCAGACGGATGGTCAGACGGAGAGGACCATTCAGACTCTCGAGGACATGCTCCGCGCATGTGTCCTCAACTTTGGTCGCATCTGGGAGGACCACCTACACTTGGTGGAGTTCGCGTACAACAACAGCTACCACTCCACCATCGGAAAGGCACCATACGAGGAGTTGAACGGTAGACCTTGCAGATCTCCTTTGTGCTGGACAGGCCCTGGGGAGTCAGCACTTGTGGGACCAGAGATGGTCCGGGCCACGACAAAGAAGGTCCAGGTCATCCAGGAGCGGATGAGGACAGCTCAGAGCCGGCAAAAGTCATTTGCTGACAGGAGGCGGAGGCCACTAGAGATCGAGGATGGCGACCACGTCTTCTTGCGTGTCTCACCTCGACGTGGTTTGCAGAGATTTGGCCGAGGTGGCAAGTTGTCTCCACGCTGCATTGGACCATTCTAGGTCCTCAGCAGGATCGGCGAGGTGGCTTATCGCCTGGCTCTACCATCTCAGTTGCACCAGGTGCACGACGTCTGCCATGTATCTCAGCTGAGGAGATACGTGCACGACCCGATGCACATCTTTGACCATGGGGAGCTAGACGTGGATGATGGGGCGACTTTTACGGAGGTCCCG
Source organism: Viscum album (assembly GCA_963277665.1). NCBI lineage: Eukaryota > Viridiplantae > Streptophyta > Magnoliopsida > Santalales > Viscaceae > Viscum > Viscum album. The sequence goes on along the minus strand of OY728119.1, from coordinate 1,345,540,610 downwards.
GTGGAGATAGAGGATCGACAGGAGTGGGTCATACGTGGAAGATTGATTCCTCTTGTGCGCATCATATGGCAGCACGGGAACCTCTAGGAGAGCACTTGGGAGTGGGAGGCTCAGATGCATGCTCAGTACCCACATTTGTTTCCCTAGTTTATGATGTATCTTTACGGGAACGTAAATCCCAGAGGTGGGAGTAATGTAAAGACCCGTAAATTTTAAGGAAATTTTTTTCTTAATTTTATTTGGAATTTTGCAAGAACGCAGTTTCTGACGGCACCTGATTCCGAGGCCCGGTGTGCCCGGAATCATTTTTCGAAGTTTGGCTTGGGTACGTTCAGTGAACGGACGAGCGGGTTTTTCTAACTTTTGAACCGGTGCCCGGAATCGAATTCTAAGGGCACCGATGAAATCACAGCGCCGGTATCTGCTTAGAAACGCCTCTTCCGGAGTTGCGTTTGCTCAGGTGTGGTTTTTAATTTTCGGGCTTAAAGTTAAAAAATAAAATAATTGTACGACAAACTTTATTTTATTTCACTTAAGTCACTTGAAGCCACTTGAAAGCCACTTAAACTGAGTTGAAACAGATAGGGTACTATCCAAAAATATCCTACCCTCTTGGTAGGATATTTGTGAGGTGGGGCCCACACGAGCCCCACCGTTTCTTTTCCTCTAAGTAACGCACCCGCGAAAACCCGTCATTTTGAAAGTCAACTGACGCGTTTTCTTAAATTCTTAACAGACCATTTAATTGGGTGGTTTTATTCGTGAATTAAACGGGCAGTTTCTTTCGTTGAATTAATTCTATGAATTAATGGGTCGTTACTTACCTCTTTTTCGTTTGTTGGCATAATAATTAAATAAGACCAACACAACATTTGGAGGATTACACGTTGAGAGGCTTTGACAGAATTCTTGAGCCTTCATCCTCCTTCGCGAAGAACGTGAAGAACGCGAAGAACGCCGTCACCCTCGGAGTTTGACGACGCTTCATCTGAGACGTTCTTCCCCGCCCCGATCTCCGATCACCAACTGCTTGAGGTAAGAGATCTCGGGTTTCTTTTTAATCTCCTCTGTGGTTTTTAACAAAACACAGATTTAATTATTTATAATTAAATCTGTTGTTTCTTGGTCCATTGAGTTCGTCGACGCAACGCCGGATTCTGCGATGACGTGACGCCCTTCCGCAATGACGCGACGCCTTCCGCAACACGACGATCACCTCCTTCCGTGGCGATCAATTTCTGCGAAGAACCCGCGGACGACGACTTGACGAGGTAGGGATTTGTTTTGGAAATTCCCTTATTCCCGTGAACGTTTCTTTAAAATTAAAGAACCGGTTTCAAATGAACAATTTTAATTTATTAAAATTGTTGTTTCATGTGTTGAATTATTTTCTCCCATTGTTGTTATCTAACGCGGAGGGTGCGGGCTAAATGAACACGGCCCGACAACCCTCCGTCGTTCTTCGTGGTTGTGCGGATTTGGAGGGCGACGAAGAAACGTGACGCAAGGGAAATTTGTTCATCCCACAGTGAAGAACGGAACCTGGGAGGAACACCAGTGCAGACGGGAAGGAAAACGGACCACCGGAGCAACTCCAGTGGCCCGTAGAAGATTCTGGCGGCGCAGGTCGCCTGCGCGGCGGCGCCGGCGGCCCGGCGCGCCGCCGGACTAGACCGTCGCGGCTTCAGCGGCGGCAGCGACTACCAATGGACCCGCGGCCGCAGCATCTACAGACCGCGGGGGCAGCGCCCCGCGGCGCACGGCCGTTCGGCCGCTCGGCCGAACCGAGCCAGGCCGGTTCGATCGGCCGGGCCGCACCCTGGCCGGACCAGACCGGGTCGGACCGGGTCGGGTCAACCCGGTTCGGCAAACCTAGGGGGGGTCGGGCCAGGTCGGCCCGGGCCCGGACCCCCCGTCTTCGGACTGTTTTCGGTCAAATGCCCGTAACATGAGTTACGGGCCTCCGAACGACGCGCTGTCAGCGGCAACGCTATCCTTGGATCGAAACGGTCGTTTCAGTATATTGCACTCAAGGTTTCGGAATACTTTGGGTTCGGCCGGGTTGGTTCGTACACGAAACCAACCGGGCCCTCGGAGCGGAAATGCTCATATCTTGAGCTACGTACGTCTGATTGACGTACCGTCAGCTTTGTTGAATTCCTCTATGTGAGACGGATATTTTGGCACACTCTGCCCGAGGTTTGGACGCAGGTGGAGTACGGTTGGGTTGGGTTTGCCTTAAAAACCAACCGGGCCCCTGGAAAGAAAAAAGCCAATAACTCTCAGACCGGGCGTCCGATTGACGCGCCGTCTGCGACGTTGAGTTCCTGTTGACGATACGGATCTTTTGGATACATCAACTTCGGACTTTGTGACAGTTGATGAATCATCCTCTCGGCTCGTGGAGCGGACCCTCCCAAACGAGCCTGCTGTGTGCGGGAACCCTAGTACTGGTTGCGACTGCTACTTCGACAGCGAAGACCGTGCAGAGATCCTCAGTGGACTGCGACGACGGCTATGCAGAGATCCTCAGTGGACTGCGACGACGCCTGTGCAGAGATCCTCAGTGGACTGCAACGACTACAGCACTCAGCGATCCTATGTGGATTAGTGCTACATGTCCTGTGTGGGCCCGATCCTGTGTGGGTCCGATCCTGTGTGGGTAAGCGCTCAGCGGTTCTTTGTGATCCAGCACCTACAGGTCCTATGTGGGCCCGATCCTGTGTGGGTCATTGCGGGGGTTAGTTGCCTATCGATCCTTTGTGGGTCCGACGACATAGATGGATCAGTGATCATCTTTATCGTCATTCGAAGAAGTATACCTGTGTGACCTGAATCTTGAGTTACTCTCCTTGTGGATTGTGTTGAGCTATCCTGTGTGGATTTACTGTTTACTCTCCTTTGTGGATTGTGTTGAGCTATCCTGTGTGGATTTACTGTTTACTCACCCTTGTGGATTGTGTTGAGCTATCATGTGTGGGTATATGTTTGCTTTCCTGTGTGGACTGGGTTGTGCTTGGGCTCGGACGTTGGAGCCGAACGGGAATTGATGACTTAGGTATATGAATGGGCATATACCTAAGCTGTGTCAGATGTTACTTTGTGATTGTATCTTTACTTTGTGGTTTATCCTTTGTGGATTTCAGAAGACCTTCAGGGGTCTCGAGGTCCCTACTGAGTAGCTTATACTCACCCTTACACGGGATATGCCCGCACTACGTTGTGTTGGTTGTAGACAACGGACAGCGCTGATCGTGGTGGAGGCTTACGGAGTAGGACGGTACTTGGAGGTGGACCACTGGGTGGGACGTACTCAGAGCGGATGGATGGACCGAGGAGCTGTGGAGGCTATCTGTACCCACCCTTCAGGGGGGACCTTCAGAGGACGGCTCGACGCTGCGGCTTTTCTTTTCAGTTGCTGTTTTTCCCTTTCAGTTGTACTTTACAGTTGGGCTTGTATTTCCGGCCCCTTTTACTTTCAGCACAGCTTGTACAGTTTTTATTTAGTGTTTACTTTTCCGCTTGCTTACTCTATGGTGCTTTTTTACTTTTCAAAGGCAATGCCTTCCCTTTTTACTGGGATTTACACCTTGGTGCTAGTCCCCAGCCCCTGGCCGATGGAAGGTGGGTTTAGGGTAGTCACGGCACGGGCCCCGAGGACGGGTCGTGACAAAAGCCTGACCAATGATAATAGTTATATGATAATTTCAAATTTTTCATTCATTCCCTCACAAAGTCCTAAAAATATTAGAAATTAATTATAATTTCCTCACCCTAAATACAATAAAACCAATTTTTTCAAAATAACATACTATTGAACAATAAAATTACATTATTAGAAATTGACACCTTATTTGTTATTCATTATTTAATAAATTATCATTATATAAAACCATTATATATATATAATCATGATAGTATAATTCAAACATCCAATATAAATAATATTTTTATTATTAAATATCATTATTAAAATAATGATGGGTATATTTTATTAATAAATATTTCATGATTATTATAATATTAGTCCACATTTTAGAGGTGTTTCATTCTCCATAAAAAACAACATCTTAAATTATTTCACAAATAATCATGGGATCAATATTTAAAAAAATGATGATTCCATTTGTAATAAGAAGATATAATAATAAATATATCTATGAAGAGGAGATAGAAAATATTATGGTCACTTAGAATGAAACAAAATCATGTTACCTTATATGTATAACAATGGTCTGAAAAGTATGGATTTTGAAGAGAAAATAACATTATTGAACTAATATAAGTGGACAAAGAATAAGACCAGGAGAAATTTAATGACCATAAAAACATATCATTAAGGGATTTATTAAATATTCTATTCATCTAAAGTGAAACCAATAAGATGATAACTTTATTTCAATATTTTTTTCATAGTGTTGAGATAATATTTTACCATAATGATAGAAAAATGATATAATATTCTGACACAATTTCATTACATTTCTTAAAGACAATGTAATTTACTGTTTTTTCATTCCTAAATGTAAAATTATATCTAATCTATTTCTCCATGAATTGAATATTCATGATTTACATTTCATAATGGTATTAATAAAATAAACATTTAATGCATCATATGATCCCTAATATGATGATAAATTATTCCACCTAAAAATTAAAATTTATAAATACCAACATGGTTCACATAATATTAAAGAATATAAATAATTAATAAAAAATATTACCTTAAAATATTAAATTAATATTCAATGAATTAAAAATAACATAAAGTTTCTACTTAAATCGACCTATAAATTAAAATCCTTAAAACCCCTAAAAATATTAATAATCAAACTGAATTCCAAAAATTATAATTATTTGAACACATTCAATTCCAAGAATATAAGAGAATTTATTGTTAAACAACAACAATATAAAACTAAATTTTATAATGGATAATCATATATTTTCTAAAATATTTTAATCTCTCCCATAGATATACTGATTTAAAACAAAACCAATATAAAAATTACTCTTTTGTGAGATCACTCAATCATTATTAATAAAATATTATCCTAGACTAAAAATTAATATATTTTTTTAGTATAATCATATTGTGATCCTAATATAATTATCTCCTTCAAATATTACATTAATCAATCAGTTATAAGATTACATTTATCACTCTAATGACCACTTATACTATAATTACAAAGTCCCAACCTTAAACATTTCATAATAAAGTATATTATTATTCAATTCAAATTTTTATATTCTCAAGGATCTTTTTAGAATATATTTTTAGATAATTAGTATGTATTATATATATATTATCCCATAATAATTGTAATACTAAAATAGTATCCATTTCATCCTTAATAGAATTTTATAATAATACATGAAATTATTTTATGATTTTTTTTAATATTTATATTGTTATATTATTTTCTATTACCCATCTTAAAAAAAATATTTATAATATTTTAAAACTAAAATGTAAACAAAAACTACTAAAAGGGACATAAAAAATTAATGAAACCATTAGTATATGAATACATATATACATGTGAAATCATTTTCAAAAAAAAAAGAATTCAAACCAATAATGAATCATGTACTAACATTTTGAAAAAAAAAATATTTCCAAAAAAAATATAATACATAAAGAAAACCAAAATTAAAACTTGGGTAATGTTTAATATAAAATATTATCCCTCCTGAATGACATAGGATTTGATACTCTCACCACTACCTTAAATTTTAAACCTCAAAACTACATTATGGTTAAACAATCACAGTTGAAAACGGAGTAACCATATGGTCAACATACAACATAAACATACCCAATGATTTGGAGATTGATATAGGTTCCAAAAATCATCATAAAAAATTCCCAATAACCATTCCATAATCATAAACATTATTACTATCATAAAAAACATTAATTTTTATTGTTGTAAAATTGCATATTGAAAGGTAGTTTCTTAAGATAAGCCCCTTATATAAGGTTCATCTTATATAAAACTAGTTCAAACATCCTTTATAATACATCAAATATTGTTATTAATATATCTCACTACCATATTAATTTTAATAACTAATTATACAGTCTCTTTATGACATCTCCCTACCAATTGATTAATAACATTTTTCTATCTCCAATGTTTCGGGTGATTTTATTGCATGGTTTCCATGGTTTCTTCATTAGGGATATTCTTTTCAAATGGATGGAATAAAAAATAACTAGAATTAAATAGAATTAATATGTTTTTGTTATTATAAATTATACCATATATCATTTTCTTATAAAGATTAATCATTGGATAATTCCTTAATATGAATGATTTAATTTGTTTTGGCGGTTCTTTTAACCATAAAAAACTCATAACATTTTATTTAATATCATATGTATATTAGTCATGGAACATTATATAACATATAATATGTATAATAAAATATTATTTATCAATAAAAATAGTTTTTTGACAATTTGTAATGGTGTTAAATGAAAATTAAAACACATTATCTGTGATGCAATTAAATTAGCACATCTAAGATAATGTTTTAATTTTTTTAGAAAAAGAGAAGAAGATAGAAGGTTTGATGATTTCCATTACATTAACACAATAAAATTATAGTTCACTAAATATTGTAGTTATCATGTCACTTTTATAGGTAATTTGATGAGAGAATAATAATATAAAATAAAATTAAATGAAAAAATAGAAAAGAAAGAGGATTTCACCACAACATCTATCCTCCTTGAGAACCTCTTTAAGGGACATGGTATTGGTCTTCTGGTGAGAAACTTATGACATGTATGTGGAGAATAGGATTGGGATGGTATTTTTCATAAATTAAGCACGATACAAGGCTCTGAGTCGTTTGGAGAAGAGGTCGTATGGGGTGGTATTTTTATTGGATGGGAGAGGTGTTTTTCGATTATTTTATTTATTAGTTTATTATTTTTCATGAAGACTATATATAATTTTAAAATTGTCAATAAATATATTAATATAATGAATTATACTTCTTCATAATGGTCTTAAATAATAAATATATCCTATATTAATCAATACATAATTTATAGAGCTTATGTTGTAAATTAAAATATTTAATTATTCCCAAAAAAACCATCTATTTTATAAAAATACCAAATATTCACCCAAAACATTTTTTGATGTTTATAATTAATAAATTAAATATATTTTTTGAAAATCATTTTATAAATTTGAGAAATATAATATTTAATCAAAATAATCATTTATTTGAAAAATACAAATTTCGAAACTATAACTAATATCAGAAAAATTTGAATAATATATTATGGACTCATAAAATTATTTTATAATTATAAGAAAAATAATAATTTATGAATAAGTTATATGAATATATAATTTCATTAAAATAACTATATTAATTATAAAATTGTAAATAAGTATTTAGGTTTCACAAAAAATACCAACACATAATTTATCATTTAAAAAACATTTATCTACATATTTCATGATATAAATAAATTATATATACACTTATAAGATACGTATATCTTATTTATACATTCATATGTGAGATTTCTATTCTAATAGTATAAATTCATTAATTTTTTTAAATATGACTTATTTCATCGTACATTTATAATGAACAAAAACATTTACTTCTAGAATGAAATCAAATAATATTATAAGTTCCTTGTTCATTACATACTCCCCACCTTCTAGAAGTTTCATCTTTTAAATTTTTATATACATATTTTAAAAATTGAGGATACCGTTTCATTATCGAATTTTAAAATTATCATGTTTCTCTATCAACCATGTGGTTTCTTCACAAACCTTTACATGGTGAATTACCTTATTCCAAAATACTTTCTCTACACGCTCAAGAATATGAATAGGATTCTATTAATACAAATGTATCCCTTCGAGATGGACTAGATCTAGGCTCACAACATGAGATAAATCTGAAAAACACATTCTTATCATTGAAATAATAAAAACATTTTATAACTAAAATAATCACAGAGGAAAAATTATTTGGTAGGCAGCATGTCCAACATTTTCTAGGACTTCCTAGGGTCCAATGAACTATGGACACATAGTTCAATGATAACCAAAACACAAAAGACATTTTCATGGTGTGATTGTAAGGAATAAATAATCACCTACATTGAATAAAAATCCGTTCCTCAGGTTATGTACACACATTTTTTTCGTTCTGTGAGTTGTCCTCATTTGTTACTAGATAATATTCCCTATATCAGAAACTTCCTATAATAATTTTTCCCAATTAACCTCCTTTCCCTCACATAAACACAAAATATGGATGTCTAACACAAATTCCAATATAATGCTTTAAAAGGTTCCATCTTTATATGGGAATGAAAACTATTGTTATACGAAATATAAGATTAATAAATATCTTTGTCCAAACATCAATGACAATCCATTAAATATTCATGATGAATGTACACTATGTTATAAATTGAATTCGTAGTATTACTTAATATTTAGGATAATATGATATTTTATGATTTGATTTAGTTACCACAAGTAATACTCCAGAATGACTCTATACACGTTAGTGCATCCAAGATTGACTAAAAATGGAGGATTATGAGGTACACGTATCAACTGTTTCTTCAAATTTGAATCACAAAGCAGACATAATCTATTAAAAAATATAAGGACATCATCATTATCTATATTAAATTATGGAAAATTTATATTTCTTATCTAATTATATATTTTTATGTCACACACTATATTCCTTATGTGCTTTCTTAATTCATTCTGAGAGAGATGACTACATAGACACATAAAACCATGTAGAGAAATTTCATCCACCCACAACATCTAAGAAAAAATTCATCAAATAATTATACAAACGATCATGTTCTAAATGTATAATGGTTAATGTAGTATGATGTTTTAACTGAAGTAATCTTCACATTGTTTTATTTTCTATGATTGTAATTTATTGTGCAAACATAACCCATTATATGTTCATCCCAACTTTTGTGTATCATGTTCAACTCATTCTGAGTGAATATACATATCAAGAATTTATTGTCAATATATATGTCACATTTGGAACCATAAATGTGATTACCCATAATGTTTTATGATAAAACCAAATCTGGTAATTCCAAATCGCATGTGGGATAATATAACACATGATTTTTTTTTGATTTTTTAAAGCATAATATATAACCTGGTCATTATTCTATAGAACACAATCATGTCCCTTCAATGTGTCATTATTGTAGATGAAAAAAATCACTACTTATGGAAGGTTGGGGCAAAAATAAATTATTCTCCAATATTCTATTTAGTTCATAAAATTAAATATTATGGTCTTCTATCCAAATAAATTTAGCCACTGTTTTTGATAAATTATTTTATCGAGCTAGATAAACATCCAAATGTTTTAACAAAAGGTCAGTAATATCAAACTAATACATGGAAACAATGAATATTACTGACATTTGTTGGTATTGGACATTAATAAACAACATTTTTTTAGTGATATCTACAATTACTCCATCCATATTTGAATTGTTCACATGAAATTAAATATATTGAAACCAAAACCGACATTTTATAATTTTTTCTTAAAACATCAAATATTTTTGATATTTCTAGAAAATACTTATTTATTTCCCTTATCATTATAACATTTAAAAAACATCCAAATATCATCTATAAAAACAACTAAAACACTAAAAAAATATTCATTAAAATTTATACTTATAGAATCCATAAATATTGTAAGACTATTTATCCATCCAAAGGGCCAAACAAAAATACTCATAATACCCATATGTTGTTCATAACTCTATTTCTGAAATTTCAACCTCATTCACCTTTAGTTGATGGAACCTAGATCTCATGTTAGTCTTAGAAAAATACTAATCTCCCTATATCTGATCAAACAAGTCATCGATATGAAGAAGTGGAATATTATATTTAACAGAAATGATATTAAAAGATCTATAATAAATAAAAATCCACATTGATCCATTATTATTTTTAACAAACATAATAACAATGGTGTATGGACCAGTAATTTCCATTTAATTATTGTTATTAAATGGGAATTTTATGAGTCCGAGAAAATTGATTGTGTGTGATTCTGAGGCTTGGAGTGCACGGAATAAATTTTTGGACTTTTATTGAGTACATTCAATATATGTTTGTGTAGGTTTGTCTAATGTTTGAACTGGTGATCAGAATTTAAATCTGAGGGTGTCAATGAACTCGCGGCACTAGTATTCACTAAAGGAGAACATTACCTCGATATCAGTAGGTCGAGGGTGGATGTTAGCTTTTCACAAATTAATGAAAAAATTAAATAATATAAAATGGTTCAACTTTTTATTTAATTTTCTTTGGAATTTCCCATGTTTATATTGCACATGTGGGGACCACCTAAACTAAAACCCCCATTGAGAGGTTATGGATGTGGGGACCATAGAGCCTAACCCCCCATGAGAGGTTATGGTGGTGGGGACCACTCGTGGATTAAAACCCCTTGAACTCCCTCCTAAGTGTGGGGGAGGCTCTTAAAATTACCCATATAAATGGTTCCATCCCCTTAAATTAATTATCCCAACCATGTTAATTAATTTATCCAATTTTAATTTTGTGCCAAAAAACTAAATAATAGATAACATAATCTATTATTTTGGGCTACCTTTCATTTTGGTGGAATTGAGGGAAAATTCTTGACAGAGGGGAGCACTTTTGAGAATTGGGAGAAAGCTCTCCATTGAATAACGCTGACGTATGACTTATTCTTTATGAAACCCTCCAATGAGGAACGCCTTTGACTATGATGAACTGACGCACGAGCACAAGATTTGAGGTGTGTGGCGGATGAGATGAACGTCGACAACCTCAACTTCTTCTCATGAAAATGTCAAAGACCAATCCAAGGTAGGGGTTTTTTGGTGTATGATCTTTTTTTGCGGGATATTGTATGGTGGTTGTTTGAAAATCTTCTCCTCTTCCATTCTTAATAATTCCTTATAATTCAAGATGGAATTATATTTACTTTCCACTGCACTAACGCGGAGAGTACGAGCCAAACAAACATGTCTCGTCCTCTTAAAAAAGCTTTTGATTAATTGTTTAATGCAATGGAGGAATGTTTACCAACCACGAAGGGGAATGAGAATGGTAGTAGGCACCACAGCTAGCCGCAACAATGGAGACGACGCAACGACGATGCTCCGTTACCACTGCTGTCAAGGCCTCGCCGCGCCTCCCCAGCTGAACCTCCACCGCGACCTCGTCGTACCCCCTGGCCGGACCGCCCCGTCCGAACCACCCCCCAGCCTCACCTCGCCGCCCGGGCCGAGCCGCCATCGTGGCCTCGCCTCACCACTTTGGCGACGCCCCCCCCCCCCCCCCCGCTACTCCCCCACGCCGCCCAAGTCGAGCCCCCTCGCGGACTCTCCGAGCCACCACATGGAAAGATATATCATCGCGGTCTCCAGTGGCCCTCTATGGCCCCCCTTGTGGCCTCTACGCCCTCACGCCCTCGTTACAACCCCCCGGCCCTCCGCAGTCACTCTGCAGCCTCACGACCACCTGCGGCCCTCTGCGGCCCCTTCGCGGCCTCGCGGCCTCCATCAGCCCTCCACGGCCCCTCGTGGCCAGCCTGGCCACCTAGCGAGCAGGACTGCACCCAACGGGCTGGGCCGCCCAGTGTGCTAGGCCAGACCCACACTACTACAAAAATGTCCTATATTAGTGAAAAAAAAGGGCTTTAACATTGCTAAAAAAGTGTTGTAAATCTCAGTGCTAATATAAGGGGGTCCCTTTTATCAGCGCTCCGAAAAGCCCTGATAAAGGTTAAAAAAATAAAAAAAAATAAATATAATACGGAGGGAGTGCTTTTATCAGCGCTTCACACCCCCTTTATCAATGCTAGGAGGTCTCCTGTGCATTTCCCTTCCCGTGCATCCTCATACGCACGCACCCCCTTCGCTTCCACCCGAACTCAAACCTGGGACCACCCCTCTTTCACTGCTGCACCTTTACCACTATGCCATTTCATTTTGTTCGCTATTTAGTGATATATCTATATATATAGTTATATTTATTCATATATTTATTCATATATTGATATAGATTCATATTAATATAAATATATTTATTCATATATTAGTATATATATATTAAATCATATATTAATATATTTTTAGTTATATTTTTAGTTATAATTATTTATACGTATATGTATTTTTATATTAATATATATATATAATATTAGTTTTAAATACATTTATGAAATTTTTTTTATGTGTGTTTATAAATAAATAAATACATGTATACATACATAGATATATACAATAGAAAAACATATATATACAACACACAGACACACACAGAGACACACACACACACAAACACATTTATATTTACAAATAAATACATATAAATGTGTATTTGAAAAGCTATAGAATGTACATATAAGATTATTTTTAAATGCATTTAAGAAAAAATATGTTTTTGATGTGTTTTTATAAGTAAGTAAATAAATAAATACATATACACATATATACAACACACAGACACACACATAAACACCCACACCCACACAGACACATATATATTTACGAATAAATACATATATATGTGTATTTGAAAATCCATAAAATGTTAAAACGACCATAACATATAATCAAGAATTCTGTTTCAATTCCACAACCTGTGTAGTCGATGAAAATGAAACAATCTTTGATATAATATGTGGTATAGGCCTAGCAGACATCCAGATCAAAAGTTATACTTGTTTGAATGTTAAAAAATCGGGGTATCCTGACTAAAAACTATGTTTTGGAGGCCTTATGGGCCTTTTTTGGGCTCTAAAATTTGATAGAGGCTTTGCCTCGATCACTATCACGTAGAGATCATTGCAGGCTTTGATTTGATATGCTGTAGAGCTCAAACGGACATCCATATCAAAAGTTATGGTCGTTTGAATTTTGAGTTACATATTCAACGTATTTAAATCTTTTATTAATTTTTTTGATTTTTCATGTCCTCAAATTGTTATTAAATAATTTTTAATCGATAATAATTAGAAAATTATTGATTAAAAATATTTTTTTAAATTATTTTGAAGCCATTTTCACTAAATTTCTTATATATTAAATGCATTATTCTATTTATATGTATCTATAACATATTTAAAAAATATATATTGTATTTATATCAATATAAATATACTTATATAACAAAACATTATTTTTCATGAAATTTATTTTTTTTGAAACTCAACATTTATCAGCGCACGGGAAAAGCACTAATAAATCCCCCCTTTATCAGCACTTTTTTTTAGGGCTGATAAAGGCCACCCTTTATCAGCGCTTTTTTGAGCACTAATAAAGGCCCCCTTTATCAGCACTTTTTTTTGCGCTGATAAAGGGGAAGTGCTTCCCTTGCCAGATTTTCGCATAGTGCCAGGCCAGGTCGGGCCGGGTCGGTCTGACTGGGTGGGACTGAACACAGGCCCACTATGACCCATTTACATTCTTTTGGCCATAACATTGTCAACAGATGTCTGTTTGAAGAACCAACATTGGTGCTGGAAATCGTGGAGTGAGATAGTCCCTTTTAGTATACCCCACTAAATATTTGGGATGAAATGGGGTACAATTGGCTTGGATCACGTACGAATCCAACCGGGCCCCAGGGCCTAAAAGATAAATAACTCACAGAACAGTTGTCTGATTGACGCGCCCTATATTTCTTTGAGACACCTATGATGTGGCAAACCATTGAGATAATTATTTTGGGACATTGTGGAAGTTGGAAAATCGACCAGTGGCTTGGGAAACAAACTCTCTTATAGACGATAAAGCTAATGCGAAAACCGAGTAGCTGGTTGTGACAAGAAGAGTTCTCCAAGCGAACCTGTGTGAGTCAGCTTCTAGAGATCATGTGCTAGTCATCTCCTAGAGATCCTATGTGGGTCAACTCCTAGTGATCATGTGTGGGTCAGCTCCACCGTACCTATGTGGGTTGGCTCCTTGTCATCCTTTGTGGGTCATCTTATAGTGATCAAGTGTGGGTCAGATCCTAGAGATCATGTGTGGGTCAGCTCTAGCAATCCTGTGTGGGTCTGCTCAAAGAGATCATGTGTGGGTCAGCTCTAGCGATACTGTGTGGGTCAGATCCTAGAGATCTTGTGTGGGTCAGATCCAGCGATCCTTTCTTGGTTAGCTCATAGAGATCCTATGTGGGTCTTCTCCTAACGATCATGTGTGGGTCTGCACCAGCAATCCTATGTGGGTCAACTCTAAGTGATTCTGTGTATGTTAGTAGCAGAGCATCTTAATAGAATATGATTATTCAGTATTTATAACTAAACATCTCTACTACCGTACCTATTGATATACCTAGTGTGATGTGAGTTAGTACCTCTCTATTTCCATGTGATTGAGATGGATTACTTGAATACTCGGGTATATGTAGGGCATATACCTATGTTGGTTTATCTGTTGATTTCATACATTGTGGTTTATCCTTGGTGGAATTTGTGAGACCTTGAGGGTATCAGGGACCCTACTAAGTGTCTTTATACTCACCCCTACATAGGCTATGCCCGCACCTTCTTATGTTGGATGCAGACGACAGACAACGATGTCTAAGGATGAGGGTACTAGGACTGGATGATGCTCAGAGGTGGACCATAGAGTGTATCAGTATGCTGTGGAGACGGTAGGACATGGAGTGCTAAGGAGGCCATCTGTACCTATCATTCATGTAGGATCCTTGAAGGATGATTCAGTAGCTATCTTTTCACATTCATCAGATGTTTTGTGTTAGTGGTACTTGTACTTTTACTATTGGGCATGTATTTTGTTAACATTTACATTCAACACTTTGTTGTTTATATAGTTTTCTTGTGTTCATATCATGTTGTGTTCTTGGTTACATGAGTTTGCATGTTATAAAGGAAATTCCATCCCAATATTAGGGAATATATATTTTGGTGCTAGCTTCCAGCCCCTAGCCTATGGAAGGTGGGCTTGGGGTAGTCATGACAGGGGCCCTCAGGGGACCAGTCCTGACAAATAGGTATCAAAGGATTCAGTTCTACCGTAGAACATAGGAGATAGATATTTCACTTAATGTCAACAGAGTAAAGTGTAGTTAGTGTTGTTATTGGTTTAGGGAATTAAGTGTTGGTTTCGATGACCTACGTATCCATACACCATGACTTTTACTTCTGATTTATAACTTATTGACAGAAAACACTGATTGCATGTGTGTTTCTAAGAGTTTTCTTTGTGATTTCTTGAGTTAGCTCACCAGGTATAACTTATTGATCATGGAACAGATATTTCTTTTAAGGATGCCTCTATGTAGACAGCCATATGGGGTTCCGATATTAGTACGCACTGATAGCCCACCGAGCGACAAGACCTCAGTGTAGGGGCCCTGTCCAGTAGAGGCACTAGTGGAGTCACCTACGGTTCCTTTCTCCATTGGAAAACCAATGCGCTAGTCCTAGCAGCAAGAAGGTGCATACCTCTTAAACGCATTGCACGAGTTTCAATGCTAGAGGCCACCCATGTTCAAGGGAGAGACAGAGCCACAAGCGGCTGAGGATTGGATGGAGGCTGTAGTGAGAGTCTTCCGAAAGGTGGGGACACCAGCCTATCTCAGGGTGATTCAATCCTATATCCTCCTATAGAATGTAGCAGTTATATGGTGGAGGTTGATTCTCCAGGTCCATGACGAGGTGACACTTCTTTGGGCAGACATTGAGAGCCTGTTTCATGTAGATTTTGTCCTAGTGACTCTTCGCACAGTGCGCATACAGGAGATTCTTCATCTGTAGTAGGGCAGCATTACTATAGCTCAGTACTCAGTAAGGTTCACTAACCTCTCACGATATGCCACATATATGGTGCGGGACCCATTCTTCATAGCTTGGTCTTTCGAGAAGGGACTTAGGTGATAGATCATGGATTCAATGATCTCACTCAGTATCCTGACATAGGCGATGGTGTTAGAGTGAGCCCTCTTAGTGGAGTGTTTTTTTGCTGAGCAGTCACCAGCTGTGATACCCACCACCAGTCATCACATAGAGGAGTCTGTTGAAGTTGGAAGTAGAATTATGTCACAATGTTCTAAAAGGACCACACCTACAGGTCGATGACAATATGATTCAGGATTTCTTGTACGTGGAGTAGGCAGACGTGGCAGAGGAGCTGGTCATGCAGTTGGCGATGGGTGATGATTCGAGATGCAATCGGTACCACCAACAAAAGGTCCACCCTTACCATAGGGAGCAGGTGGACAGGGGATAGCTTAGCTCCAGGTAGTTAAGGCCTACAATCACAATGCTCTGGAGATGATATGAGGTATGATCTATGTCTACTCCACCTTATCTACAGTACTTATAGACATAGGTTCCAGCCATTATTTTATTACCACTACCCTCGTTCAGAGCTCAAATATTCTAAAAGAGTTGTTTCCTCGATCATTACAGCTAGAGACTCTTATGGGAGTAGATTCGATGATTATGCACTGGTGAATGTAGTGCGTGATTACTCTAGGAGGTGAGAGCTTCGATTGGGATCTCATAGTAGCAGCTTCAAGGCCAAATGACGTCATCTTGGATATGGACTGGTTATCTAACTTCTATCCACATATTTACTATATTTGGTTTACAATGTTGTGTATCTACATGGATGGGACCATGTTTACCTTCATCAGGTAGAAGGGAGCCTTTGCAGCGCATGATGGACTTACCCAAAAGAGGGTGCAGTCGATTACACAATAGTTTTCTATCCTTACCCTCGAAGCATTTGATGTGGGGAGTATGAGTTATCCAATAGCGGTTGACTAGTATGCATATGTCTTCCCGGATGATGTATTGGGCCTACCTCATTGTAGATAGGTGGACTTTTAAATAGAATTGTACCCCAAGATGACCCTAATATCTACACCAGCGTATCGGATGGCTCTCGTGGAGCTTCGTGAGCTGTGAGTACAGCTAGAGGACTTGGAGGGGAAGGGATTGATCTGGCCTTATGTTCCCCTCTAGTAATCCCTGATTTTGTTTTCCAAGAAGGCGGATGGGAGATTAGGCTTTGTGTTGATTATCATAGCCTAAACCAGGTGACCGTGAAGAACAAGTACCCACTCCCGAGGATTGACTACCTCTTTGATCAGCTGAAGGAAGTACGGTGA
This sequence comes from Viscum album, assembly GCA_963277665.1. Lineage (NCBI taxonomy): Eukaryota > Viridiplantae > Streptophyta > Magnoliopsida > Santalales > Viscaceae > Viscum > Viscum album. The sequence goes on along the minus strand of OY728119.1, from coordinate 1,345,523,412 downwards.
TTCTGGAAGATAGACCCCAGATCAGGCTATCACCAGGTCAGAGTACGAGATGAGGATGTGAAGAAGATGGATTTTAGATGTCGGTATGGCCATTAAAAGTTCTTTGTTATGACATTCGGTGTAACCAATGCTCTATCAATGTTCATGGGACTCATGAACATGATCTTTCAGACATACCTTTATCTCATTATAGTAGTCATAATCGATGACATTATGATCTACTTGGATACTGAGGAGGAGCATTCCAATCATTTGCGGGTAGTACTAGACACACTCTGAGATCACCAGTTTTATGGTAAGCTCTCAAAGATTCAATTCTAGATCCAAGAGGTTCACTTTCTGGGACATTTCATCTTAGAGGCTAGAGTGGTAGTGGATTGAGTGAATATTGTGGCGGTACATTCTTGGGATCCACCTATGAGTGTGACAGAGGTGTAGAGATTCCTGGGATTGGATTGATACTACCAGATATTTGTACCAGATTTATCCAAAGTTGCATCACCACTATCAGAATTGATGAAGAAGGGGAAAACATTTCTGTTCTCAGATAGATGCCAATAGAGTTTTCAAGAGCTGAGGCAGAGGCTGACTAGAGCCCCCATTTTAAGGATTCCAGTGTAGGGAGTATGGTACATAGTATACTGAGACGCATTAGGGACCAGACTTGGATGTGTCCTGATACAGGAGAAAGCAGTGATCGCATAGGGTTCTCGACATCTGAGACATCATGAGAAAAACTATGTTATCCATGACCTGAAGTTAGTAGCAATGGACTTATCCTTGAATATGTGGTGACAGAATCTGATGGGTGAACGCTTTATATTCTACTCAGATGACAATAGTCTCAGGTATATCTTCTCTCACAATGAATTGAACCTGAGACATCAAAATTGGTTTGAGTTCTTATGGGACTATGACTTAGAGATAATTTATACTCTTGGGAAGGGGAACATTGTTGCAGATGCACTCAGCTGGAGGTCTGGTATATAGCTGATAGGCAAGGTGATGAAGAAACTATCTGCTTTGCAGATATATTTTGTGGATAGAGATGGAGAAGATTTCCTGTAGACTCTTATAGTCACTCCCCCACTTCTTTAGTGAGTTAGGGAGGCACATCGTGGGGATTCTGACTGTGAGGCTCGACACGATCAGATATCAACAGGGTAGGCACCTGATCGATTTTTTGAATGTGGGTAGCATGTCATCCTCTTAAGAGGATGTACCATGGTAATAATGTCACATTGGGAGGAAGTGATGAGGGAGTTCCACACATCCCCTCTAGCTGAACATCCAGGAGTGACGAAGATATACCAGGATCTCCGAAAACAGCATAGGTGGTCGGGAATGAAGAAATCAGTACCAGATTTTCTCTCTAGATACCTCACTTGTCATCAAGTGAAGGCGAAGAATCTAGTACTAGCATGATTGGTTCAGCCCTTAGAGGTCCCAGAGTGGATGTGGGATGGGATATCCATGGACTTTGTGACAGTAATTCAATGTACATCTAGAGGACATGAGTCTATTTGGGGGATCATCGATCGACTCCGAATGTCAGCACACTTCCTACAGATCATAGAGAAGGGTTCAATAGAAATCATGGGACGCCTCTTTTTGTAAGATATTGTATGGATACATGGAGTACCATCGACAATTGTCTCAGATCATGATGCATGTTTGACTTCCCTACTATGGAACAAGTTGTAGGAGTCTTTTAGGATGCAGCTTCGTTTGAGCACCACCTTCCATCCTCAGACAAATGGTCAGACAGAGTGGACCATTCAGACCCACAATGACATGTTGCGTGCTTCTGTCCTTGATTTCATTCATAGAGGTTGGGATCACTTTCCTTTGGTGGAGTTTTCTTATAACAACACCTATCACTCCACCATTGTTATGGCTTCTTTAGAGGAGTTGTATGGGTGACCTTGTAGATCACCTTTGTGCTAGACAGACCCCAGGGAGTAAGCACAAGTTGGACTAGAGATGGTACTAGCTAACATAGAGAAGGTGCAGATCATCTAGGAGCAGATGAAGACTGCATAGATAATGCAGAAGTCATATGCTAAAAAGATACAGAGACCTCTAGAGTTTGAGGATGGAAACCATGTATTTTTACTGGAATATCCTCAACGAGGTTTGTAGATATTTGGATGAGTTGGCAAGTTTTCTCCGAGATTCATCGGACCTTTTCAAGTCCGCAGCAGAGTTGTCAAGGTGCCATACCACTTATCCCTTCCACGTCAGTTTCACCAGGTAAATGACATGTTCCACATATCCCAACTATGGAGATATGTGCATGACACTTCTCACAACATCGACCATGGAGAGCTGGACCTCGATGATGGGGAGACTTTTAGGGAGGTTTCAGTAGAGAATGAGGATCGACTGGAGCAGATCCTTCATTGTTGGTCGATACCTCTGGTGTGCATTCACTAGCAGCATTGGAACCTCCATGAGAGCACATTGGAGTGGGAGGCTCAGATGCATGCTAAGTACCCCCACTTTTTCCCTTAGTTTTTATTGTGGCTTACGGGGACGTAAAGCCACGTGGTTGGGTGAATGTAGAGACCCATAATTTCCATGTAATTTTTTTAATTAAATGGGAATTTTATGAGTCCGTGAATATTGACACTGTATGATTCCAAGGGCCTGAGTTCCCAAAATGAATTTTTTTAACATTTGTTTGGGTACATTCAGTAAATGTGAGAGCGGGTTTTTCTAAATTTTGAACCGGTGCTTGGAATTAAAATTGTAGGGCACCGTTGAACATGCATCACCAGTATTCGCTTAAGGAGACCATCACCCCGATTGCAGTAGGTCAAGGGTGTAATATAGCATTAAACATATTTATGAAATAATTAACTAAAATAAAATGGTGTAACTTTTTATTTTATTTTTCTTTGGAATTCCCCATGTGGATATTTCACAGGTGGGGACAATGTAAAGTAAAACCTCCATTGAGAGGTTATGGAGGTAGAAACCATTGATCCTAACCTCCCATGATAGGTTATGGTGGTGGGGACCACCCGAGCTTTAAAAACTCTTGAACTCACTCATAAGTGTGGGGGATCCTCTTAATATTTCCCACTTAAATGGTGTCACCCCCATTAAATTAATTATTCCAACCAAGATATTTAATTTTTCCAATTTAAATTTTATGCCAAAAAAATAAATAATAGATAACATAATCTATTATTTTTG